>OZ038506.1:11346913-11579413 GCA_964036315.1 Acanthosepion esculentum | reverse complement strand
ATCTGCTGATTACAACATAGGGCCAAACAAGTGGTGACCCAGATACATATTAACAGGTGGTCAGCATCAGAATAACCCTTCAAGGTAACAACTACCCTGAACGCCTAACCTTAGCTTTGGCATGCAGGGGCAGAAGAGACACGGACAACAATCAAAAATCTGCCATGGCCAGTTTGTTATAGAATCTGCATCCCACGCTACATCAGTAGAGTATTTAAAAGCAGTTTAACTCTTTGGAAATATCTCTTCTGAAACAAGACTCCTCAAAAGAGAATATGATCAAGAACTGTATATATTCTGTCCCATGCAGTTGTGGCAAGGACTACAAAGGTGATATCAGCCAACCTCTAAAAAGCCTATATCAGGAAGAGACATTAAAATCAGGCATGTGTGATCATGTTAGGCTCTGATAAACTACACAGTGGACCTAACAGAGATGAGCAGCATCTGGGAGCCTCTGATTAGAAAAGAAAGGATACTCAAAAATTTCCTTTTGACTACAGATATAACATTTAAGGCTCCAAAGAGACACATGGTAGGGTGGAATATATCATTGATTAAAATATCTAGCTCTTTGGCAGTTTAGAAGTTTAATCACTAGTTTGGGTAGTGCAGAAACATCATATACTATGAAAATGCTGAAAAGTTATTGGCCCAATACACTCCCCAAAACCTGACCCCCCCCCAGTTTTGTGTGTACATACGTACATCTATAAAGTAGTATATAAGGAGATTTGTTTATATAAATGCACCTGTGGAACTCTCTTTGGTTTCTTGGCCTTCAAAGATTTAATGCAATATCAATTGTTGTTTTAATTCCTTTTCTTTTATCATTCTCTCCCCTTAATCATGTTTTCTTTTTCTCATATTCTCTCACACTCAGTAACCCCTCCTTGCATCTTAATGGCTTTATTGCCTTGTTTGGGGTAAGATGATTAAAGAAAAAAAATTACATACAATGTACAATAGGCTTATTAAAAGTTTATATATTGCACAGAAAAAAAGTTTCTATACATTCTGTTGACAAAGGAGACATTTTTCAGTGTCATTCAACATTTACTGTCCAGAAATTGACCTATGAATGGTCATGTAAATATTCTTCATTCTTGTGTTAATCCGAATTGATTCTTTGAAAATACAGTAACATCAATTGATTTGTTTTTTTATGATTTATTAACCTTCATTTAAAGAGGAAACACATTTTTGATTGTAAGAATAAATCCTTTTTTTGTGAGTGAATATTACATTAACAATTTTTGAAAACAACAATAAGTTTTCTGGATCCAAATCCTAATATTTAACCCATAACTGGGGGAGAGGTGGATTCATACCAAGGGTATTTGCATGTAAATGAATATAATGATCCCAACCGGAATTTGAACTTGGCTTTTTGATTTCTCATTTGGAGCCACTATCCATTACATCACCCACGTGTACACGCAGTAACAACATTATTATAAAAGAATATAAAATCAGACAACACCAACCTTAAGTCTCTTATTCAAATCTGTTTTTGACAACTCTTCAGCTGCCTTCATGCCAGCCCTTATCACTGTAAAAATAAGAAAATTAATAAAACAACATTAAAAAGACTGGGGAATTACAAATACATCGATGGGCCCTAAGTTACTATGAAATTGTGTTCTGATCACATCAGCATAAATCATTTCTGACTCAAGTTGGATGCCTCCTGTAGAGAGTTGTAGAGGAGTATCAAACATCCAAATATAAGAATTGTAGACAGGCTTAATTATTTCTTTTTTTGAACATGTCTCTGCCATTTCATGCGAGTTAAATATTCAATTTTTCCAACATTTTTTGAAAAATTAAAATAAACAAAATATCAGGTGTTCAGTTGTTTTGTTTTTCAGGTTTTTTTAAAATAATTTAATTGTGAAGAGAAGATTTCTCAATTTAAATAAATGATGGCTAATTATAGATTCTAAAGGGTAAGTGTGTGTGTGTGTGTGTGTGTGTGGAGGGGAAGCAACAATCCTATTCATTCTTATACCAGAAATAATCACTTATGGTAGAAAACCCCAAGAAGCCCTCTTGAATAAGATTTCTTAATTTGAATAAGTTAATTTGCTCTTGTACATTTATTTTTAAAAACAAAAATATCCAAATCAAATATGCTCAGTTTAGTATTGTGAGAACATGCCGCTTTCAAACAATACTTACGTCCTTCTCGAGCTAAATACAAGTTTCGAGAATCTTGTTTCTTTTCTTTTGATGCATTTTTCAAATTAGTAACTTCCTCTCGAGACAAAGCTTTGGAAACGAGAAGTTGACGTCCATCCAACATCATTCCACCAGTCTAAAGAAGATGCAAAATGGAAACCATATAAGTCTTCCAAACAAATACTTGTAACAAATAATTAAATTTCATTATTCTTTTTTTTTTTTTTTTTTTTATTGCTTAGGAAGATGATTATCATAATATTGGCACATCTGTCTATCATCTGTGAAAAGTCTTTATATATATGAATTGGGATCAAATATAGATTGGAATCCAACAGAATGATAGGATAAAGAACAAATAGAAAACATTTATAAATCTAAAATGTTTCACTTTTATTAAAGCTTTATGAGAGAATGAGATAGAGAAAAAAATTCTGGTACTTTTAATTTTTGTGTTTTCATTCATTAAGCAGACTTTACATGTCTTGCGAAGCAGCATCTGTGTGTAAATTTATTTGTGTAAGTGTACCATGATTCTCATTTGTCTATGTCGGATTTGGATGATAATGTATATTTGTGTGTCTAGTAGGCATTTTTATCTCTATGTGGTAATATGGTGGAATTTGTCTGTATGTTGATTTGGGGACATTTTACATAACACTGTTTGAAGTAGTGGTAGGTAAACATATTTCAGATTCTTTAAGTATGTGTTTGACGTATGTTTATAGATGGTAAGAGATTTATCAGTGTCCCTTAAAGTATTTCCTACATAAATAATTATGTTCTTTTTAATAAGGGTGGCATTCATAAAATAAAAGTTATGGCCAGTTTTGTTCCTATGTATTACGAGTAAGTTTAAAGGATATTCCATTGTGTTTCTCTCTTAGTTTATAGATTTGTCTTTTAGATTCCTTGATGTCTCATCAATATAACTATTTTTACATTGCAGGCACTTTATTTAATAAATCTTGACATCTGAAGTGGTGTTGGATGTATTTTTCTTCCTAACTATATCTCCAAGACAATTGGAGATAGTGGTAAAGACTCTAGTGTTGGGGATAACTAATTTATTTTCAAATTTTGTAGATTGTGTTTGATGGCAACATTATGAATTTTGTGTTATTGATATTAGAAGTGTCATTGGCAGTGTCTGCTTTTTTGGATTTGTGGACTTTGTATGCTTGTTTTCTAGTATTGTGGATGAAATGATGTGGGTAGGAAAGAAGTCTAAATATTTTTTCAATGTATTCCTTTTCTTCATCTAAGGGATAACTTTCAAGTTATGGCTTATTAGAGACTCAGCGTTACTTACAGTAGGCACCCTATTACCAAATATTGTCATAAGAATATTTATATTGAATTGTTATTTTTCTCAGTCTTCTTTTATCTAAAATCATTATTATTGATTGATTTATTTTTTTTTACACTGATTCTTGTAAAATATAAAATTACTTTGAATGATTTCAAGTTTTTATAAAAAGGATTTTTTTTTTTTAAATATAAGGTATTAGAAAAAAAAATCAATAAAAAATACAAAGGACAAAAATTTACTAATAAAATGAGTAAAGTAAAAGAATTCTCAGTACTTCTGATTCCTGTTTAGTACATTCTAGACATCTTTCTGCATCCTCCTTCTTGACAAACTGAACGAATGCAGTTCCTGAATGAAAATAGAAAAACATTTTTACTGACAATTCACTTTCTGTTTATTCATCTATAAAGAAAAAATTGACTAAGAATGAAAACAAATACAATTTGCATGAAGACGGGTGGGTATGATTTAACTTTAAGATATGTTATTTTACTGGCATACCAGCCCCAAGAGAATTAAGGTGAGTGAAAGAATATACTTGTAAAATCAGATCAGATGTTCTTTCTGCTACTACCTGTTTCATGTTATTTGGAGTGGAAATAGGTGGTGCCATGTCTGTTGCACTCTTGCCCTAGTGACAAAAGATCCATCATGGCACCCCAATGATTTAGATCAGTAGTTGCCAACCTTTTGAAGTTCATGGACCACTAAATGTATAATTTTAAATTTGGTGGACCACTAATATGAATTTAGAAAAAAAGAAAAGAAAAAAAGGTAATTACATTTATATAATAATAATTGGAAAACTTTTATTTTATTAATATGAAATGCACCCATTAAAGGTAACAAAGTTATAGTATAATTATTTAAATAAAACAAATTAAAAATTTGAAGTTTCATAAAAATTGAAATAATGTCCCACTTTTTCTGTGGACCATCAAAAATTTTGCGTGGATGACCAGTGGTGCATGGACCACCGGTTGGTAACCACTGATATAGATCATATAAGTGCATGGATTCTTTTTAGCTATTGTTGTTATGTAACCCAGTATTATCTGTTTCATGCCAATTTGTTCTTGGGATGCCATAAATTGTTCATCATGTCATTTATTATATCATGGATCTAACCATCTTGGAATTAAGTAATATTTATAAATGAATGAAGTGGATTTTGTTAAGTCAAGAAATAACTACAACTATATTTTATTGAATGCATATTGCTTTATATACTGTAAATTTTGCAATCTTCCATTTAATTTGATCAAAGTGACTTATTCACATTTATAATTTGTATAATCTATGGCACTTAAAAGACATGGAGGTATGTTTTTTTTAAATAGTTCATCTAGAATCTAAATTTGTAACATCCCGACTGTGAAAATTGGCCTTTTAGATCCTGGCCTTAAACAAAGGCTAATGGGCATAAAATCTAAGTCAATCTTTTAAAAAAATATTCTTTTTCCCATATCACTGAGAGCATAAAAAGAGAGAGAGAGAGAAAAAAAAAACACCTCTGGGTACATCAGCTTCATTTCTGGGCATCACACAATATTTGATTGATCCGTACTCAGTAAATAACTTGCTTAATTCATCTTGATCACAGTTAAAGGGAACATTCCTGAAAATAGTTAATAAAAGAGAAAAAATTAATTTTCAGGTCATCCAAAACACACACAAAAAAAAGAAAAAAAAGAAGTTAGATACTGTCATCTGAATTTATTTGTATGACTTCAAGATTACTCTAAAACAACAAAAAAAAAAAAGTGCTAGATTAGAAAACATGCCGTTATATTGCTAGATATGCTGGTGTTTGCTTCTTACTATTGACAATTGAGAAGAGAAAAACTTATTATACTTTATGTATAGACTATGGTGACCAAATATATATTTTTCTTTTCTTCTTTTACAGACTTGTATATCTTAAGCAAGTGGGTTTAGATTTGGCATGAAGAATTAAGCTTCTAAAATGTTTTTAATGCATTTTATGAGAAAATCAATAAAGATAAAATCTTGATATCAGGATCAGTGGGCAATCGATTTTGGAGAAAAGAAAAAAAAAGGTAGACAATTACCTGACAAACAATGTACGACCTTCTTCAACATCACTTTTTCGAGGTGTAGCAGATGGTTTTTTATCAGTGATGACTGAAATATTAAAAAGAAGAAGGGAGTTTATATTTACAAGCACACACATGCCTATACTGCTATATATATCAGAGAGTGAATAAATAAAAAAAAAAGAAAAAACATCTATTTTAAAATATGTTACACAAAAAAATTGAAAAACAATTTTTGATGTCAACTAAATTTTAAAATAAATATGACATCTACTAGTAAATTAAATTGATTTTTCTTGGCCCAGATGTGTAGATTTCTCTGTGGAACTGTGCCAGGAGATAAGTTTTTGAACTTTTATTTATTTACTATTAATACACTATTTCTTACAAAATCTGCTCACTTTAAACATGTTACCCTCCATTGGTAGACAGGTTTTTTTTTTTTTTTTTTTTAAAAACAAGATTTATCATGGCTATATATATATATATATATATATATATATATATATATATATATGTGTGTGTGTGTGTGTGTGTGTGTGTGTGTGTGTGTGTGTGTGTGTGTGTGTGTATATATAAATAAAAAGAAAGAACAGTAAGATATATAATCCAGTGTTCTTATAGATATTTTTATTTTTACACAATAGTGCTCAATGTAAATTTACAGAGCATTAATATTATAAATTAATTGATTTAAAATGTTTTTTTTTCGCTACACAGTGATAACCATGTTTCAAAAATGGAAGCTAAAGCCTTTGAATTTAATTTTGTTATTAGATTAAAGACATTAGTTCCATTTTCTCGTCAAGCGAATTTTGGAGTAACTTATTTTTTTAAATTTACGGTTTTAAAGGCACGGCAAAGATTCATAATTGAGGGTTTCCAAGGATACCGAGAAATCCATTCATCTAGACAAGGGGTGGTAGGGTGTTCAATTTTTTAATTTCAGTTAATAGTTACATTCGAAAGCGGGGTTATGTTTAGGGATGTTTGTGTATGTGTGTAAATTTTTTATAAAATTTAATAAAATATCCAAAATTTTCAGTCAGAGCAAAAACCAATTAAGCTAGGAAGACAAATATGGCTTTGAACCTTTGCTAAACACAGAATGAAGAGATGGAAATATTTTGAGAATATGTAAGAGCAAAATAAAAAAAAGAAATTCAAAAATTAGAAAAAAATTACATTTTGCATTTTGGGGCTTTTGTTTAATATCATCTTCCATAATAATATCCTCTCCTTCAGAATCATCATCTTCAGAATCATCATCTTCATCATCTTCTTCCTCCTCCTCATCATCATCATCATCATCGGATTGTTCACTTGGAGCCTCAGAGTCACTTTCATCTGATTCACTGAGAGAACTGACAGTTCCTGAGCTAGTTTCAGACTCTAAAATGAAGAACACAAAGTAACAATCAATTAAACTAGGAACACCACAATTATCACAAATGATGATACCATTGCACTGAAATTGATAAAAAAAATCCATCATCTTAGAAAACCACAAGGTAACTGGTTTTCTAAGTTGATAAATTGAGTTGACATTTTTCATGGAATATTTTTTTAAAGACAATAATTGCAAGGGATTTATTAGATGTTTATTTTTAACATTTATTCATAAAAGTATTTAATTTTCAAAAACAATAAACAAAGCTGTTATGAATAAGTTGGGGAGGAATAAACACCACACACACACACACACAAAATTTACCATCAGTGCCAGAATCAGAAAGACTAGTGCTCTCATCTTCAGCTTCCTCTTTGTCAGTTGAACCGCTGTCATCCTGATCGTCGTTGTCATCATCATCAGATAAATCACTGGACATGCTATCATCACTAGCTTCCTTCTTTTTTGTTGTCTCTAAAAATGTTGAAAAAAAAAAAAAAAAAAATTCATTTAAACATATTTTATATACACATGTAATATATAAGCGCGTTCATGCAAGAATATATTCCTATGTGTTATAATTTAATAACAAACACTGATGGAAAATAAAATTGCAACACTCACAGTAATGACGCCAATTTATATTGGCATACAGTATGCGCATTCTAGGAGTAAATATGACAAAATTTTCAAAATCTTCTATTGATTGGCTGATTTGTTTTTATGGCTTATCAACCTACTTGCAGGTTATTTAAAGCCACAATTTATTTTTAGATTACACCATCCATACATCCAAGCTTACAACATCTGGAGTGCTCCCAACTATCATCTTGGTACTGACCAGTCTTCAGTGATTATACAAGAACCAGTGTTTCAGCATAAGCTCAAAGTCTTTGACTATCTTGAAACATATACATGACTTACACATGATGTTCAGTGTAGCAAAAAAGTTTGGTTTAAGTGTCATGTCATGAAGATGTACATGCATTCCTGTTCAATTGGAGCTATTTAAGAGAGGCCAGATTGTGAATCTTTGAGAAGCTGGATGATTATTTCAGAAAATTGCTGCACATGTTGATGCTGGCAACAGACAAGGTTCTGAACGCTCACGTAGTACAGATGCTCACCAATGTTGATGCAGCTGTGGTAGACTGAACAGTGACCATAACACAAATCAGAATAAACATGACCTTTGGAGTATCAGGAATTGTTTACTTGCTTTAGGATTACAGACAGGTGTGACTCTAGTCAGATTTTCACTTATGCTACAGCACTGTCATGCATATCTCCAGGAAGGTCTACTGCAAGACTGACTGGCATTCTAAAGCGTGTTCAATGACGAAAACAGGTTCTCCTTTCATGCAAGTGATAGTTGTTTGCAATGTTTGGCATCAACCTGGGGGAATGACATCTTCCAGAGTGTATTCACTTCCAACACACAGGATCAACAGCTGGCACCATGGTGTAGGGTGCAATAAGTTGCAACTCTTACCAATGGCATGTGAGAAGGGAACACTGAATCTGGAACATCGTTCAACCTGTTCTGCTAATATCCAGACAACAGAAAAACATAAGTACATGTTCTGCATCAGATTTAACAACTTCAATTTTCCTACCCTACACAACAAAACCTATCTCTTATTGAATATGATGGGGCAATGCCTAACTCATTGAGTTAGCCCACCTACAACTTTTGTTACATTGTATGAACTTGTACAAGAAACATGAAAGAAAGTATTGCAGAATGGTATTCCCTATCTGTATACTCATATGCATATAAAAGTACAAGCCTGTGTTGATACCCAAGGAGGATATGGAGTATATAAACACAAGGTCTGAATATCGTATTTACACCTTTTATTTTGGAACCTGTGCATGTATTGATTTGTAAATGTGATCATTTACAGTAACCCAGCCATATTATGAATATGTACAATCTTGGGTTTGGGTAAATTGAAACACATATTTAGGATGTTGAAGTTTTATTTTCTCTCAGTTTATTTTATAACTTTTAGGTGCACATATAACAATATGCAAAACATCTTCTATATAATAAATGCTAATGTCAGTGTGTCACACTTTTTCAACTTTACTCCTAGAGGCCATAGCCCAACATATTGTACCATTTTGGAATCAGGCTGACTCTGTGAGCAAGTTAAAAACATTAAGGGCTGGATCCAGATCCGCAATCCTGAGATTTTGGATTCCCAAGTTTTTATTACTGAGATTGTTTTCAGTGATTTTTTTTTCTAAGTGATTTATTGCAACAAATTTTTTTTGTACAATAACAATTTTTTAACATGGAAATAAATTTGACAATAATTGAAATTAATTGTGAAATCCAGCAAAAGTCACCCATGAAATAAAAATAATTGTTTGTATGGAAAGTAAGGACCTACATACATCAAACTGTCTTTAAATTAAGTGGGGGCAGAAGAATTATCATTGAACTTTTAAAAGGTAAGCTTAAATATTAATGCAATACTTAAATGCAGTAATCAATTTTGAGTTTTTCTGTAGTTTTTTGCTGCCTATCACATATATTCTTCCCTACCTATTGTGATCAAGAGTCCCCTGCAGGAGCTAGCTTAAATACCGCCCAATAGGGCGACTTTTAAACTAGTTTTCAATATTTTAATAATGAAACATTTTCTAAAGAAAATATTAAAGTTTTCAGATTTCATCCCACCTTAAAAACTCCAATACTATTATTTTGTTTATATCTACAACTGTTAGGATTTTCTACACAGGATTAAAATATAGTCTCTGTCCCCAATTCTCAGCCTTTCTGAACTGGAATCAGCTACATTTTCTGAACCCCCACCCAAAAGAAATAAAACTACATATTAAACCCAAAGGAATTGGGGAAAGCAAGAGAGCAAGGAAACAAGGTAGAAAAGTAGGCATCTTTAGAAAAACTCATCTCATTGATATTCAGTTATATACATGATTTTTATCATCAGTAATAACTAAGAAATTCATAAATGAATGAGTGTTTATTGAAAACTAGATTGGTTTGGTTGATTTTGTTTAGTGGCATACCAATCTCTATTTGAAAACTATTTTTAAGAACATTAACCAAAATCAATGTAGTAACATCCTGATTTCTCCCCATTTTTTGGTAATTAATTATTCCGTTGTAACATAAGGCATATTTATGTACAGCAAAAGATATCATTAAAATGGGTGGATATAAGGTTGTATGATCAATAAATAAAATCAGATTGTTTTTTATATTTTGTTCATCTACTGAAGGTTTATGACTTAAGAATTGAAATCTCTAAATACTTCCAAAACTATTGCTCTAAGGTTGTACAAACAAGAATCTCAGAATGTAATCGGAAGTTAACAATGAAAAGTGATAAAATCAGTTTACCAACCTGTTTCTTCAGATGATTCTTTGGCTTTTAAAAATGTAGATTTCGGAACTGACCAATCCACAGCAACTGGTCGACCTGAAGAAGAGAAGAGAAAAATGAAGAAAAAACAAAAAAACAACAAACAAAAAAAAAACTTTAGCTTAAGTGATTTTTGATTTTGAAAAAAATACAAAATCAATAATAAAGTACGAATCTTAAATGTACTTTTATTAAACTATCAAATTTAGATATTATGGCATATTTTTCAACTAATTTGCTCACCACTGCTCTATAGAAGACACCCAAACAATATTATAGATATATACTAAGTTTGGTTAGTCTGGCACAAGGCCACAATAATGAGCTGACCATAAGGATTGTACTCATTACACTAGCTAATGATCTATTAGATGAGCTTGTTAACTATTATGTTACAGCAGTGAATTTCAAAACTTTAAAGCTTAAGACCCCTATTTTTAGTCATTAGTTTTTAGGTAGTGATTAATGAAGTACAATAATAAACAACTTAAGATCTTCAAAATCATTTTATTTTAAATAGATTACATTTAACCAAATCCTAATATAAGGTAAGGGCTGTTTTTCAATAGTTGTATAATGATTCTCTGCTACAAGATTCACAATGATAATGATTCAACATTTGACGTGTTCAGCCTTCAGTCAGGTGATCAGTTATGGAACATCAGCCATAACATGTTCAAGTCACCATAGATTTTTTTTGGTTCAGTATAGATTATTGTTAAGCTCAGTCATCTTTAAATTCATGATATTAATTTAAATTTTTAACTGTGGACATGCAACCATTATCCAATGAATACCAAAGGCTTTGTAGATCAGAATACCAAAAGTACTGCGCTATGACAACCTGCCAAACAGCAATTTTATTGCTTACAGCAACAAATGGTGTCGTCAAATGATATATTTAGTTTCACAGTGGTTAAGATTCCTCGGAGATGAACAATTCCATACCTTGTTTGTTTGGGAAGCCTGATTTATTTTAAACCTTAATTTGTAGATAGCAAAATACACTGATAGGAAAAGGAAAGCACAATAGAAAACTTACAAAATCTGAAACCTTTGCTACCATTGTTTCACTTTGGTAGGTCATTGCATGTAAACATTTGGTTTAAAGGGTGGTGTAGGTCATTTGCATGCCAACCTTCACCTTAAAACTTTGATAGCACAGACAGGAGGGCTGTCCCAGGATTCTCAAATAAATATGGGTTCCTTCATAAATTTTTATTTATGAAGAAAAATCCATAAGTCAAATACATGGGTTGCATTAACAGTTTATCCAGTTTCCTTTGTACACAGTTTTCACTCACAGTAACAGGTGTTTTCAAGTGGTTACCCATCTCCGTACTGACTAGGCTTGACACAGCTTAACTCCTGTGATCAAACAAGAACTGGTTTTTTGACATGATTTGACTGTAAGCAGTTACTGGTTTGGTGGGTGATAAATCATTGCTGCTAAAGCGGGGAGGGGGATAAAACTTCTGGTTGCTTCTCTTTGATTGTTTTTCATGGGTTTTGTGGGTCAAGACCTTTGATTGCAATGAGTCCAAGATAAAAAAAAATATCAACTGCAAACTTACCTTGAATTTCTTGTTTGTTCATTTGCAGAACTGCCTTGTTGGCATGTTGGATGTTAGTGAATTGAACAAAACCAAAGCCACTACTTTTCCCATCTGAGAGGGAAAAAGAAAAGAAGAAATCTGAGAGGGAAAAAGAAAAGAAGAAAAAAACTGTTATGCAACGAAACTTATGTAAATAGTAGTAATTTTAATATTATTGTAAAATATATATTTATTCAATTTTACTCATAATTTTGATAAAACTGGCAACAATTAATTAAGATAATTAAGATGAATTCTGCTTGCATGCTAATTACAGTAATTATTTAATTTTTATTTGTCATTAATACCCTTTTGATAATCTTATAAACTAAATTTTAAATCTTAAATTTTATCTTTTGTTTCTTTCATTTACGGTCTGCCAAATTTTGTGGAAAGAGATTAGGTTTGAGAATCTGCCGAGTGTTTGAATAATTTCTACTAAAATATCGGTTTTTTTTTTGCTAACAATTTATATATTGCTCCCCACCCCCAAGTTTCTTTTCTTATTTGGATAAAATGTAAACATTATTTTTGACTAAAAAAAAAAAAAATAAATAAATCATGAACAAATTGAATTTCATGCAAAATATTTAAATAATTTAAAGTCTATTTTGAAAAGATCACATTATTTTTAGAAAATGTTTATAACAATGAGATATATACAAACATCTTACCCTTCAAAGCTGTCATTTTGCTATCTGTAGAGAGTGTATGTGTGTGATTTCTTTCTTATTTAACTATTCATAAATAATCAAAATTGTGTTGAGGAAAAAAAAAAGGCTACCTAAAAAGAGGAGTTTCAGCAGGCAAGATGAAGCCATGTCTTATGCAAGGAAAAGAAAAAGGTATATAAATTGAAACTCGCTCACTTTTTTTTGGTATGACAACTTCATGGACTTCCCCAAATTTTTCAAAAGTCTTTTTTAAATCTTCTTCAGTAATCTGGAGAACAAAATAGAATGATGTCTTTATCAAAGAATTCATTTTTCAGCATAGAATGCAAAGTCATCATCAAAGACAAGGTGCACATAATATTGAACACAATATAGTTTATCAGTTTTGTCTTAAAAAATTTCATGAACATTAAATTTGTTTAATAACTACAATAATAAAACTGTCATTAGATCTTTAGAAAAGAAGAAAAACTTGAGAATTTGAAGTCTTCATGTATAATTCATTTAGTTGAAATATTACTGTGTTAATAAAATAAATAATATTACAATAAAATTAATTTTAGTCCAGTTTGTACAAAGTAATAGTCTGGAAATGTTAATAGTTTAGATCTTGGTTGAAAGTACATACAAGCTTTTTACAAATAAAAAATAACCAGCACATCAGTGACTTCAGTTTTCTTTATGACCAACATGGTTTACAAACGTAAAACTTTTTGCTTTCTTTGTCAAAACTGGACGTTCTAAATCAATTCTTTAAAAGTCTACAGAAATTACAATCTACATTTTGAGGTCAAGAACTTGTATCAATAATTAAGCAGAGATCAATTAATTTGAAAGAGAAAGATAAAAGGAAGCAATCAAACATTATAAATTGGTTTTAACTTACTGTAAAAGAAAGATTTCTAACAATCAACCGCCTCATCTTGAGAACTTTTGAGGGGAGGAAGTTTGGGTCATATGACTGTTGAATAGCTTTTAAAGTGCATCCTTCTGAAAAAACAAAAAACAAAAAAAACAAAAGGATTTTAATTTTACTGTTTATTAACAAATTACAAAACAGCACTTAAGTTACAGCAAAAATGTCATGCACAAATGTGAAAGAGGTTAGTGTTATGTCCCGTAAATACTTAAGCAACTAAAATTTCAAGACATTTTACACCTTCAAATCTCAACTAGAGAATAAAAGATTAGTTGAACAAAGAAATAAATATTTAAATTGTAACATTCATTAAGAAAAATATATATAAATGCAAGTTCAGACAAACTAATTTGGAAACCTTTGGGTCATTTTGAATAAAACTTAGAAATAGGGACACTATCTACATTATTCGGACTATTGTCCTCATCTTTGTCGCCATATTTATTACAACGTTTCAGCCGTTGTATGCTCTGGCTTTCTTCAGGTGGTTGGAATGTCGAACTGAAGCCTTTATTTCGCTCACTGGGGTAGACTGCTTTAGTTCCACGTGCCATGTTTAATGGATATCAGTTATAACCTGTTAATTCCCCTCTTCTAGTTCTCCACTGCCTTAACCAGGTATTGAACTCACACTCTTTGGGTCCTGTCACTGGATTTAACCAATGTCTTTATTCACTGTGCCATGTGTCCTTGAGGACATTCAACATTCCAACCACTTGAAGAAGGCTGGAGCGTACAACGGCTGAAATAAATATGGCAACAAAGATGAGGACAATAGTCCGAATAATGTAAATAGTGTACATAATACCTCATCTCAGAAATATAGACAGATACTACAAATAGGGGATTTGACTTTTATCATAAAAAAATAAAAAATTTCAGATTTATTTTAATAAAGATGTTAAATCATATTGCAATAATTTAAATAGATTCAAATATTTTCTTTGAAGTTTTAATTGCAAAAGAAAAAACAAACAAAGCAAATTTAGTTATGAAAAATAAAAATGACCCTTTTTTATGTTTAACTAGCAGCATATTATGCTGGTTGATCAGAAAAAGCATTCAATTAGAATGGAGCAAAAACAGCATCATGTTTAGATCTAACAGAGTCTATCTTCTTCAATTACTTTAAAGTACTTTCATTAAAAACATTTTGAATTAATGCAGTTACTGATATAAGAGATGTAGTCTGTATTTATTCAATCGAAGTTAGCCGAGGGCATGAAGGGGTAAAACAGGCAACATGAAGACCCACTTCAGAACACAATTATTTTGGAGTTTTTGAAATTCAATTTGTCAGTGTGCTACCAGGGATGTAAAAGAGGATACATTTATAAAGCCGTTGTTAAATTTGATGAAAATTGGTTGAAAGATCAACAAAAAATAAGAAACCAGTAAAAAAAATCACCATTTATGCAGGTTTTCACTATATGGGTGGACTCGATTATCAAGTTAAATGACTGTTAAACAATCAACTTATTGCTGGCTACAATTGAGTGAAGTTTGTATTAGATTGCTTGAAAATTGAGGGAGTTTTTAGTTTAAAATTTTTGTTGAAATTGATTTTTTGTTTTTTGCAGTTTCTCACTAAACGCAATGACATAGAAATAAAAATGAGGTATTGTTGAGCTCATCATGATATAAGTAACCTACAAACCAAGTTTGAATGAAATCAGAGGAAAAAAGTTGAATTTATTGATTTTTGATCAGCATCATTGATGATTGATTTCTTATGCTAAGAACCTATCTCTTACATTGTACAATGTATTTGTCGAGTTTGGTCAAAATCGGTTGGATGGATCTTGAATGAAAAGGTATCACAGACAGACAGACATCCTCTGTTTTATATATATATATATATATATATATATATATAAAAATAAATAAATTGATTGTATCACTGCATAGAAACTTCTTAATTTGGAAGGAACATATAAAATCTAAATGTAAGCATTTTTTCATTTGATATACAATTGTGATAGTCAAGTAGAGAATGTCTTATTGTTATTCATAGCTAAAATATATTGATAATATTTATTGAAAATATAAAACATTTAAGTTATTTAATTTTGTTTTAATTTAATATTTAGTAATTGGTCTTTATCTTATTCTGTAAAAGCAACCATGAAATCACAATGTAAGCATTTTATTATTTGATATAGAATTGTGATTGTCATGTAAGGAATATATTTTTTATTATTAATAACTGAAACATTTAATATTCATTGCAAATGTAAAAATGCAAAATTTACTTTTGTTTTTATAATATTATAAAGTCCTCATAAAAACACAGTTCAGTGTTACGTTTTTTTTTATTGTAGCAATAAAAAGTCGGATGAATAAATTTATAAGTAAAAACTTTGAAATATTTAAATTAAATGAGGTTGGAGTGTTCATCAATTTCATGATATTCAAACAAGGTATAATCCAATAAATATGTTGGTCAAATCCATGAACTATTATTTAAGTCTTCTGCAAGAATTACCTTGAAATGCTGCTTTGGTTCTCAGCTTTTCGGTATAATTGGATTGTTTGCGAAGGCAATTGAATCTTTACTGAATCCAAAATAATTTTTGGATTACAAGTAGAATTCCTTTCTTTTTACCTATCAAGGAATTAAATATACTTTGACTCTATACGAAAGATTTAAGTATGTGATGTAAAATTTAAATAAGAGTTACCTGCCACTTCCTTGCCATTTAATCTGTTCAATGCACGTCTAGCATCTCGTATTGATCTGAAGCTAACCAAAGCAAAGTTCTTTCCATTCTTTTCAACAGGGTAAGTAAGAGAAGCGATGTTCTTCAAGGACCTTCAAGACAAAACATTTATACAGGTCACAGAAACTAAAACAATATTTAAAACATGGTTAGATAGACAGAGAGATTTGAGAAAGTTTGTTTCTTTTTTACTTTGTCACTTTGAAATTTACAATTTTTTTCAACTCCTTTGATAAATATTTTAAGAAAAAAATATTTAAAAATATGAAAACAATTTTAAAAATACCAGAAGAGGCAGCAAAATTCTGCATCTTTTATTATACCTTTGTTTTCCTGATATTATATTAGTGCAATTGGGTTGACTTAAGCCCTGTGAATGAAATTGGGTATATAGAACTGATTGGAAGCTATTGGTGGTTGTGCTACCACAAAGTGACAAGTCATGGTAACTGAGGGTTTTGGTGGAGTTATGGATAGCAGCTTGGATTGAAGAATTGGAGAGCCGAGTTCAAATTCCAATCAAATCCATTACATTCACTGGGAAAGGTATGAATCCTCCGCTTCTCCTTCCATCTATGGGTAAATAGTAGGACAGACTGGGTTCTATAGCCTTGGATGACAACTGGTCTACTGCAGAAAGAAATGGCAAACTACTGTGGGAAAAAATCTGCTTTGTCAGTCATGTATCTTTCGATACATGATCGCCTAAGCATGTATCACGCATGGCACATAACTAATAGATTCCTCTATCCAGGTTGTCAGCTCAAGGGTCTTCTAAACACTGAGCTTACATAGCCAGCTCCTGCCACCAGCTTACCTGAAGGTGGATCCTTATTGACTAATATTGCTGCTATGTAGACTATCTATTAGTGCCACCATTCTCAATCTTTCTCTTTTCCAACCATGCAATTGGTCAAGTGGAGATAACTCAATTATCTCTACAGTACAGTTGATCATGTGCTCTCTCCCAGAAACCGTTACTAAAGTTTGTTTAACATAGTTGCAGTATAAACCACAGTGACATAGCAGGTTGGCTTTTTGGGTGCTGAACAAGCACAAATGTGGCTGAGCAGGCGTCTGCAACAGGGATCAACTATCTACCCGAGCAGACAAGCATTCAGGGATATGAGCAGCCAGCCATATATAATTGGCTGGATGATTGATGTATATAATAATAAGAACCCCCCACCTCCAAAAAAAAATTTCTCATTGTCTGAATCTTAACTATGTCACTCACAGACAACTTGCATTGACCTTTCCCCTCCTGTTCATACTGTGCTTTGACCTTTGTTTCCAGAACAAGGTTTTACACAAAATGTGACTTTTCAAAAAAAAAAAAAAACAAGACTTAAATCTTAAGATTTGACCACTATTTGAATGTACTTCTCTATTTATACAGTTGGTACTCAAATAAGTAGTAGTAAGAGGAGGTAATGTTAGAGTAGTAGTGAGAATAATTCATAATTTACTGTATAATTTATAATACTGTTCTTGCAAGAGTCAAGATCCTTCCCATGGGAAACTTTACCAAAATCAATAAAGTTTTTTCCAGAAGTGATAAAAAAAAACCTGAATAATAAAAACAGCTAAAAATGTAGATTTGTGAATAAGTGTGGTCATGTGACATGCATCCTTCATCCTGGTTATTCAAATTTTAACGAATCAAATTGCAGTCTTTAGATCATCTGTTGCACACCAATTTTTATGTATTTTCAGTTTTAATTTATTAAAAAAGTAATTATGTTTTTAATATTAATTCATCAAAACACATCTGTCTGGCATTTTGTAATTTTTGTACACAGCACAATAGTTTTTGACAATCTATTGGAACTTATAAAAATATTAACGCAATCAAACATTACTTTTAAGAATAAATTGTTTTATCAATTATCAAATGTGAAAGTTGAATTTCAATTCTCAGGTCCAATGAATAAAATTATAATGAAATGAAAAATCAAGGCTGCTCAACTTACTCAACATTTTCCTTCACCTTTTCAAGAGGTGTGCTCTCTGGAAAGCCTGACACAACTAAAGTTTTGTTTTTTTCATATTTGGCAGTCTGTTGATATGAACTTTTGGCTGGTGCTGAAGAAAGAAAAACATATCCATGAATAAGGCATATATGCAGCAAGATTTTTAAATATTTGGTGTAAAGGAGCATTTAGCCGGAGAGCAGTAAAAAGTGCAGAATAAAATGCAAGTATTTTTTTTGTTTTTTTCCAAAATAAATCTTAAGCAAAAAGGAAACTAATTTCAAAACCAAAATTATAACACCTGCTGTAATTTTGTGAGGATTCATTATTATTCCAATTGTTGTTTTGACTCATGGACTGATTTATGTTACTTTATTAATTATTGCAGCATTTCTGCTGATCCATTCTACAGTCTTCTTCAGTTGTATAATCAAGATTAGTGCATAATAATCTTCTAATTCTCATTTGGCCTTGTGCTGAACTAAGTCAAACTTACTAATTGCTTAAATAAGTGGACGCAATGAGTTTAGGCATAGATTTGTTTTAATCAATTATAAGACGTTTTATTATTAGGTGTGTGCAAAAAATTTCTAGCTTCTTTTTTGAAAATCATGTTTTTAATTAAAAAAATAAAGTGGTCAAGAAACTTTTGCACACACCCAATAAGAAAGAATTTTGTGCTATCACTAACACTGTACCAACTTTCTTTAATGCTTTTTTTAAAAATTTCAATAGATTAAAATTTTCATGAAACTATGAATGATACTAAATGAAAATGTCATTACCTAAAGATAAAATCCTTAATTTCTTTTTATTTAATATAAATATATACTTTTATACCTTGCTGAATTTATAAAAAAAATTTTTATATTAAAAAAGAGAGAAAAACAAATTAACAACTGTGGTATGATACAGATATGAATAAAAAAGAAACTTACCTTCAGAATTTTTAACTTGTTTATTTTTTGTTTCTGTTGTTTCATTTTCTGTAGATTTTTTCTTTTTCTCAGCAAATGTCACAAACACTTTTCTTCCATCAATTGTGTCGATTGTCTCTTTTGCTTTTTCAGCATCCTCTCTGAAAATGTCATAATGTTTATATTTTGTTTATTTATAGATATATCAGGCAAAAGTATCTATCACTACTTTCTATACATGACCAAATATTTTGAATCAATACTCAAAGTTTTTCCTGTATACTTAGAGGAATATTTAATGACAAAAATATTAAAAAAAAACATGTGTAACACAAGTTCATTTGGAACTTAGGGTTACACCATAAGAAAAATAAGTCAAACAAAAGACTATTTGTATCAAATACTAGCTTTGAACTTGTATGATACTTGATTGTAAACTTTCCATGGCTGAGCAGTCTAAAGTGTGCAATACTTAATGATGAAACACAGGTTCGAATCCCAGTGGAAGAGGCACATTTACTTTATTAACACCCTTGAATGCACAGGTTGGTAAATGCAAAATTTACACTATTTAAAAAAAAAAAAGAAAAAAAGATGTACGTCTGCACAAACACATCTACAAAATATAGCATTTAAAGCAATAATATTTTATATATATATATATATATATATATATATATATATATATATATATATACACACACACACAAGGAAAAACATCATCAAAAACATGGTTTTTAGTAGGTCTTTTTAATATAAAATATTAAAAAGATAGATCCATAAAGAGAGCTCAATGTATAGTTTACATAACAAAATGATATACATCAAAGGAAAAACTTTGATGATGCATTAAGTTTTTTCTTGATGTATATTATATTGCTCTGTATACTGTACACTGAGCAATCTTTATGGATCTATCTTTTTAATATTTTATATTAAAAAGACCTGCCTGGATTATCCTTTCCACTTATGGATTTGATTATATATATATCTTATTTAAGGATCTAAATTATTTATATTTAGTGGGTACGTATATTTGTGTAGGTATTCCTGTTTTTCTGTAAAGAGTGAAATTAATGTCTACCTGCCCAGATATTGAAAAGTCCTACTAAAGAAAATGTGCTTCTCCCCACAGACAGTAACTGAAACTTTATTCCTTTTTGCTATTGTGCTTTTCTTTTTTTCTAAACAGGTGTTGTACATTGGTATCTAAATTGTGGATAAACTAGCTGAAGTTCAGGCAATGTTCAAGTACTTTTAACTGTCTTGGTCATTATCAAAGAACATGGTGTGGTCAGTATGGTAGACAAGATTTTGTTGGCTACATCTTGGATACTGGAATTTTTGGGAATGCTGGATTCAAATTAATCTAAAGTGACATCATGTGTGCAATTGTTTCATGGTGCTAGAAGTATTGCAAAAGAATGTATAAAATATTTACAAGTATTATCTTAAAGTGCCTATAAAATAGTTAATATGCATATAAGATTATAAGATAATATGATAATGTTTTTCAGTGTTGTCTAACACCATGTAAATGTTTTACACATGATGTCAATTTGGATTAATTTGAATCCCAGTATTCAAAAAAATGCCAAGAGGTAGCTATCAAAATTTTGTCTACTTCACTGACAATGTCCAGTTTTTGATAATGACTCATATGGTCAAAAGTACTTAAAACATGAATTTTGGACATTTTATACACAATTCTACAACATCTTATTTGAGACTTGGGAAAATACAATAAAAAATAAACAGTCCTTGTCACCTGAATTGAATAAAACTTATTTGTGTGTGTGTGAAAATTCACAGTCATTTGGTGAAATTAGGCTGAATGATGACAAAAAGTGTTGTCTACAAAACCCTGGAGTCAGGGTACTGAATATAACATCAGCTAAGTGACTAATTTTATATTTGCATTAATTATATATATATATATGGATTGATTACCTGTACTATATATATATATATAGTACATGTAATCAATCCACTGTTATATAATCCGGGTGGAACCTAGTAATATTAATTAATAAAACTGATCTACAGAGAGCTCGATGTATTTATTATAACAGAGCAAGATTGGGTGATCATAGCCACATACAGAACGGCTTGAAATAGACTATCTTCTATGTTGAGGTAATTTTGGGGTTTTTGCTGTAAAATATAATTTTTTTTTAAATTAAAAGAAATGCTACTTACTCAAAAGAATATGTGACATAACCAAAACCTCGGCTTTTCTTTGCATTTCCTGAAAATAATAAAAAACAGATACAAAATAATCTTTTGTTGATAATCAGTTTATAGAAAGTTCAACCAAGAAGAGATTACCCCCCCCCCAAAAAACATCTGATTTTATAATGTGTTAGATCAGCACACACGTGTGTGTGTGTGTGTGTGTGTGTATGGGTAACTCAACTGATGTATTTTCATTATTCCAGTTTTTTTTTCTTATTCATTCTTCATCCTTATTGTTTTGATCACTACATTCTTCAGGTTTCCTACTATTTAATGTTCTGATTCCTTTGGCGTCACAAATGGCACAAAGCAAAGATGTGTTATGGCCCCAGTATTGTTTGCCCTCTACTTTTCCGTAATGCTGAAACATGCATTTGCTGAGATCGAGGATGGGGTCAAAATTCAATTTAGGACAAGTGGTGGCCTTTTCAACCTTTGGAGGTTTAAGGCCAAAACTCGAACTCGAAACAGTGTAATTTGTGACTTACTGTTTGCTGATGATGCTGCGCTTGTGGCTACTTTTGACGAAGCTCAGCGCCTGATGGACAGATTCTCTGCTGCTTGCAAAGCATTTGGCTTAACAATTAGCATTACAAAAACTGAAGTTGTTCACCAGCCAGCCCCCGCACCAAAGCAAATAAGAGGCGTCAAGCAAAACCCACCCGTTCATGTTTTTCCCGAAATACCAATTCAAGTTGACGGACATAATCTGAAGTATGTAAAGAACTTTAAATATCTTGGTAGCAAAGTTAACTCAAGTGGAACACTGGATGATGAGATAGTCAATAGAATAGCAAAAGCCTCTAGTGCCTTTGGGAAACTTCGTCACCGACTGTGGAAACCCCGGGGCATTAGGCTTGAGACCAAGATACAAGTCTACAGGGCTGTAGTCCTTACAACACTATTGTATGGTTCAGAGTCCTGGACACTGTACAGAAGACAAATTCAGCAGTTGGATGTATTTCACAAGGGCTGTCTTCGAGAAATTTGTGGAATAAACCTAAGCCAAAGGATGGCTAAAGCTGACCTTTTCACCATGTGTAATATTGATGGTATTGATTCCTTTCTCATGAAGTCACAATTACGCTGGGCTGGTCATGTGCTACGTAGGCAAGACAACAGGATACCAAAAATGCTCATGTATAGTCAACTTGACAGTGGTCATCGAAGCGTGGGCCGACCATTGCTTAGATACAGGGACAAACTGAAAAGTAACCTCTCAGCTGCGAATATGGACCATGCTACGTTTGAGGACATAGTAATTGATTGCAATGAGTGGAGGACTACTTGCTACAATGGCATCAAGAACAATGCAGCATCAAACATCACCAAGCTTCGTCACACTAGGGAAAGGACTAAAATATCTGCTGCTGTACCGGCCATACACTCCAACAATCCACACTCTTGCACAATCTGTAGACTTCTTTGCAAATCACTAGCAGGACTGAAATGTCACTTGCGACTTACACACAGGGTTGAATAAGCACAGTTGTCGGAACCGCATACGTTGAAACCGACGGGAGAGTCCATCATATATATATATATATATATATATATATATATTCTTTATCTTTCATTGAGGTTTAGGGTGTATTCAATCAACATATCCCCAAAGAAAGTTAAATAATGTAGTAGCTGAAATTTTGGGATATAAACAGTAAAGATGAAAATAATAGATTGATAAATATGAGGAATTTATCCCGTATTCAAGTGGTGATTTGGAATTGGGAGCTTTTCTCACTTTCTTTTCAAATAATGATTGCTAACTTTCATCTCAGAGAATGTGCAATTTTTCTCAGGAGCACAATGTCTAAAATATTGATATTCTTACTTGCCCTGAGTTCTGAAAAGAATTACTTTTCTGATTTATTTATCTTTTTCACTGAAATCTTGCAATGAAACCAACGAAGATGACGACATTAGTTCAAGCAATATAAATTTTAAACATTGGGAAAACCATTTTTTCCTGAAAGTTCAAGATGAATTGTTACTGTGGCTCTCAGGATAAAAGTTGATCCCCGCCCCCCAATTCTAATCTAGGTTTTAGACCCATATTTCACCCTTAAAGGGAGAATTGCTGACTTTCAAACTATCAGACTCAGAGAATTCAAATGATCTGATTAAAAAACTCATACCCCTAGGCTTCACTTTCAAACGCAGTCAGCAAGTGTATGGTGATCGGAATTAATTTTCCGAGTATCATCATCTTTGTTGTTTTTTCCAGAATATTTTGAGTTACCAATTGATAGGATAAAAAAAAAAAATAAAATACGAAAAATGTGGGGAAAAAATATAGTCCAAAATTGAATTAAACACGGTAGTCAGAAACGTTACAGGAAATATTTGAATATTGTTTTAATTTCCATTGTGGTGTCCAGATTTGGAAAAATATGTAAATAAAAATACGACAGTTGAGTACACCGTTCAAATTCAAACTATTTCCAATAATATTTTTTGGAAGCTTCATTCATGCAGTTATATTAGTTTCCATATGGCTATGCAAATTATCAATCATTTGAATTTAAATTTGGATATCTTGTATTTCTATTTACATCTGACAACCGAAGAATTTACTGGAGAATACTTACAAAATAAAATATGTGTAAAACAGCTCCTTTTCTTCGGGAGATCGTTAAGTAGTAGTGTTTTTCATTTAATAAAATACAATTCGTAATAATGAGATCAGTAATCAACACATAAATTCTAACATTTTATTATAAACATAATTTATTCGATTTCCTACGTACTTTTGTTGATAGATTTGAAATCATTAAAATTACTTATAAGACGGTCTTGATAATAGCAGATAATGTTCATAAAACCTTCGCATATCTCTAAGTCTTTATATTTCGCATTTTAAATTTAAAATATAACTGATTTATTTAACTAACATGAATAAGTGAAGTGCAAAAGATCTGATTGTTCAAGAATTAAAAATACGCATGTAAAATGAAGAGAAAACAGCCCACGGGCTGAGATATATTTCAAGATTAGAAAAAGAAAAAGTGCCTATTATCTTTACCTTTTTCCTTTACAACAAAAGCACGTTTAACAGGACCTGTTTCGCTAAATATTTCACCCAACTTGTCGTCTGTTATACAAAAAGGCAGATTTCGTACGAACAGTGTACCACCAGTAACCACGTGTTCGTCCATCTTTGAATTTGTTAAATTATCTCCCTTGTCTTGTCGCTTTCACTTCCGCTGAGTTCGACGTGTTTGGATCCTGTCATCATGAAATTGGCGAGACCCGGGCAATGAAAAAATTATAGTAAACTTTCTTTTATAAAATTAAAAACTTATGTCTCAAACGGGGAATTTTAATAAAATAATTTGTATTTTATTTTTTACGACATATCAAAACTTGTTTTATGCGATCTCGTGTTGGTGGACAATGGACATTAAATTACCAAGAAGAAATCAGACATTTTTTTGTCTTGATGTCAACGTTTCGACGCTTCTTATAAAAATAATACTAGGCTAACAAAGCATCATATTTACCGGACGGCAAATAAAGTACCTTTCTTAGGAAAGTCACAAAAATCTTTTAATGTTTTAAATAACTGAAGTCCCTGGAATTGGTCATTATAAGCAGAATAGTTCAGAATTTGTATGATTTTTTTTTATTCAACTTAAATTTGTACAATTTTTTAATGTAAGATTGCTCTATGACCCCCATCTCATTAGGGATTTTTTGATATACAAAAAAGAAAATTAAGTAAAAATCAGTTAGTTATTTCTTTAGGAGTACAATAAAAAAAGGACTCAGTGTAAAATAGAAAAAAATGTTTATTTACAATAAATTTAC
Source organism: Acanthosepion esculentum (assembly GCA_964036315.1). NCBI lineage: Eukaryota > Metazoa > Mollusca > Cephalopoda > Sepiida > Sepiidae > Acanthosepion > Acanthosepion esculentum. Next base: position 11,554,235 of record OZ038506.1, on the reverse strand, counting down.
ATCCTTAGCAATGGATTGTACGTATGAGTTCCACTTGAGGTTGAGGGTGAGTTTAAGGCCCAAAAGTCTTTCGATGCACGGTGCTTCCCTGAGAGGACCTTCGTTCATCAAGATTTGTGGTAATTCGGGGTCAGATCGGTAATGATGGAATATAACTAGCTTTGTTATTCGAGGCATTGAATGTAACCAGACAGTTTTTATCCCATTGGGTAGTTTGTGCAAGATCGGAAGAGAGTTCAATCACCAATCTCATAACATTGAGAGTTTCAGGGGTGTGTCCGTATATAGTCGTATCATCGGCATAAATGTTTACATACAAATTATCTATTCTTAGGTAGATCATTTATGTAGATAAAAAAGGGCTGGTTCAAGGAGTAACCTCTGGGGGACGCCTGCATTGACTTCTATGGCTCCGGGGGACTGGCCATTGATAACTACCTTCAGAGACCTACCTATTAGGAAGGATTTTATGATCGAGAAGACCCTTCTGATGATTCCATAACTGGAGAGCTTGTGTAGTAGGCCTTTGTGCCACACTTTGTTGAAGGCCTTTGAGATATCTAGTGCTATGGTCTTCGAGGTGTGTTTGTCGTCAAGAGCCTCACTGATTCTGTGAGTGATGGTAGTTATGACATCAGCAGTGGATCGGCCCGACCGAAATCCATACTGCTCATCGCTTAAGAGTTTGTTATTTTAAAGGTGCTCGATAACCTTCTTATTAATTATGGCCTCAAAGACCTGGCTGATGATACTGAGGAGACTGATGGGTTTGTACTGGGAGGGGGGGGATCGCACGCCCACGTTGTTGAGAACCGGGAATACGCTTGACACTTTCCACAGGTATGAGAAAGATTTCTCTTTCAAGCAGCGGTTGAATAAAGTTTTCTAGCATTGGGCATAATTCCGGGTTGATGTTCTTAAAGATAACCATCGGAATTTTGTCAGTACCATAGTCAAGGCTTTTGATAAGTCGAGAGACATAGCAAGAGTATTCGGTCGAAGATTATCGTCCCTTTGTCCTGAGGACGTTAGAGAGCAAAGACGAATACGATACTATGGATAAGTGCCACGCGGAAGCACATATACGGGAGGTCAGGTTCCTCGTTTTTTTTGCATCCCTGTCGCAGGGAAACTCGTCCTTGATGTAGGCTCTGAGTCCGTGGCCGTGACGATTTAGCTGCACATGTTTGGCCATAAGAGGTGAGTATCATTGGACTTAGAACTCTCCTAGTGTGCATGAGGCGTTGATACCGGTTTCAGAAAGTAAAAGGTGGTCTGGTTTAGATTGGAGAAGATGGTGTTACATTTTTGGAAAGTTGTAACGCAGACCCCCTCACGTTGTTGTAGGAGATGGTATACGAAGGGTCTACTTTGTTTTTTGGAGGTTGAGTTTGATAGTTTTGTTCATTTGTGTTTTGATTGGTTTCATTTGTGCATTGGTTGGTGGAAAACTGATAGGCAGAGAGACAGACACACCCGCAGGAGTTGCATGTATAGATAACCTAGATATAGTCGTCCAGAGATACAGTCGTAGTAGTACCCTTCATATTAGCATTGAGAGGAACCATCGGAGACTACTGCACGGTCCAGAAATCATTCACAAAATAGCAGTACAGTAACCCCGATATTATACACCTGCTGATAGGATAGCCTCCTACGAAGTTACTCAAAAGTTCGGATCCCTGACTATCATGCGGATGACACCAAAACCCAGTAAACGTCTACCTCCAGCACCCTTAATGAAGGAACAATCAAACCAGGAAAGAAAATACACGTGTGACGCTCAGAGTGGACATGTCACGTCTACCTAGAACTCAAGGTAACAGAACGCCTCCTTAGGTCAGAAACATCATACCCGTCCGAGATCTAAAGGCACCGAGACAAGTTCACTCATGTACTTGAAGACTAAGGGGCCCACTCGGAGAAGAGGTGTTGTTGCTTGGAGATACATGTGCATCCCCTACCCCCATCTGAATTTGTATAGAAGGTGATTACAGTGGTGGGGACGTGCAAACGGCAAATTAGCTATCCAAGAGTAAAATAAAAAAAACCATTCAAGCTTACAAAGGAGAAGCATTATGTATCAGAGGACAAGGATTATGGACAGTGGGTGTAAAACAGTTATAAAGATTTAAGGTTTTAAAGTTTTAACTTAGTATAAGTCCCAGCATCCACTTTTTTGGAAAGTGGATAGACTCCATCGCCAGTTACCCATCCTAGAGAAAAAAATCCCATTAAATATGTGGACCTCGAGAATTAAACAATAAATTAACTTTACACACACACACACACACACACACACACACACACACACACACACACACATATATACAAATAAAAAGAAAGAACAGTAAGATATATAATCCGTTGTTCTTATTGACATTTTTTATTTTTATTTTTACAAAACAGTGCTCAATGTAAATTTACAGAACGTAAATATTATAAATTAACTGATTTAAAATATGGTTTCTTCGCTACACAGTAATAACCATGTTTCAAAAACTGAAGCTAAAAACTTCAAATTTAATTATATAATTAAATTAAAAGCATTAGTTCTGTTTCATCTTCAAGCGAATTTTAGAATAACTTATTTTTACATTTACTGAGTTTTAAACGCACATATAAATTCATAAGTTCCTGTTTCCAAGGATACAACGAAATGCAATCATTCAGACAGGGGCGGTAGCGTGTTAATTTTTATTAACTATTGTTGTATCAATTAGGAGTTACCTTCGAAAAAGAGGTTAAGTTTAGGGAGGGTGGGGGTGCATTTTTCAACGAATTCTGACATCCGTTAAACGCATGTTGTCTGGTTTTTTTTATTATTATTAGCCGCAAAAAGTTTTCGGCACTTTTTTCGTACTTGTATACTTTCTTTCTAAAAGGGGTGTTTGGGTTAGAATACGTTTTATTTAACTACAATTTTAAAATATTTTTACTCTTAATTACTAATAGACTATATTTCTTTTTAAATCAACTAAATGTAATAGAATTACTTAAATTATTTAAAAAAAATTTTTCATATCAAATATAAGTATGTATATTACCAGTTCCCATTTTTTATTTTACTTTTAAATATTATTTAAGGAAAATGTTTGACAATGACGGCAAAGAATAGCTATTTCATTTCTTTGATTCAGTAAATTTTTATTTTTTATAAACTTAGTAATATATAGTTTCTCGTGTATGCACAAAGGACATGGGTCATTTAATGACCTACATATTCTAGCTTTTTTCTTATTAATTTCCATTTTACTGTAGGTGTTTTATTGGATTCTTTTAAGTGCCAGAAATATTTTGAAAGGGATGTTTGATTTCTGTATTTATTTATCCTAAATGAAGTTTGATGTTGATTGAACTTCTTTTTGAACTAATGTTTTGTGCAACCTATATAGATTTTTATGTTTTCGGGATTCTCAATAGATGAGATATTGCATTGGTAGAGTAATGATTCCATGCGATATTTATTTTGTAGAGGACAGTTATGAGGATTTCCACAGTTACATAACTTTTGTTTATCTTCATCTCTTTTTATTTTTATTTTGTCTAATTTTCTTTGGTTTTGGTCAGAGTTTCTACTATTGTCTCTACCATTTTTTTTTCAGCCAAACTACGTGTCGTTTTTGGCACTCGCTCGATTCTACCTTCATTTTCTAAAGACCGTCTACCCTATCACAATAAAAGTTTGCTTATTTATAAATTCAAATGTCAGTGCGAAGCTGACTACATAGGACAGACGAGTCTCAGGTTAGAGTCGAGAATAAGCCAACATGTTCCTAGGTATATTAGATTACATTCTTGTGATCATTCTCGTGTGTCGCATATCAGCGCACGAGTTTTTAAATGGATAACACCTATTGGATAATGGAATGAGTCATGCTCGTCTCGTTTTTCTACTGGCTCGTTTTCCATTTTGAATAGAGGCAGATCAAAACACCATTTATTAATTTTGGAAGCTTTATGCTTAAAATTATTCCAGCCTGTACTTTGTTGCTTGTTAGACTTTTATTGACCGGAAGTGTCAAGGTTTTTGGAATCTCTTGTTTTGCGGATTGAAGAACTTGTTTTGGTCCAAAGGTACTACTTAATTTGACGAACTTTCTTCGGCACACAAAGTTTTCCCTAAGTTATTTGTTAAGTTTCATTTTTCTTTCTTTCATTTGTTTTGTTTCAATATTTTTTTTTCTTGGCCTTGGCCAACATTTTTTTTCTTTTTTAGTCCGGTTTACAAAGTCTTACCGGACTTTTTGTTAGTTTTTTTTCCTGTTTATTTCTTTTCAGTTCTCGTTTTGAAAAGTAAGTCCTTTTAAGAAAAGAGAAAAAGAAAGAAAGTTTTTTTGATTTTTCCACCTTTTTAGTTTATACCCCCCCTTCTTTTTATTTTAATTTATTTTAGCGACTTCGGCCGCAAATCTTTATTTTTTGTTTTGGTTTGACTAGTTTGAAACCAGACTTTTTTAAAAAAATTATTTATTTTCTTTTCTTTAGCGACTTCGGCCGCAAACATTTATTTTTTAGTTTGGTTTGACTAATTTCAAATCAGACTACTTTTTATTTATTTTCTTTTTCTTCTGTACATTACATTTTAATTTAATTGTTGACAAAAAAAGAGAGGGGTTTCTTTTATTGTTTTTCTTTTATTCTCGGCAGCTTTTGGGTGCCATTTTGATTTTTAAAAGTCTTACCAGACTATTTACTTTATATTCTTTCTTTTTATTTGAACTAGTTTTTATTTATTTCTAATTTGGGTTAACTTTTAGTTTTCCCAGTTTTTTTATTTACCACCCTGTTGGGATTGCTATGAATTAGTGTGTAATCAGAAGGGTTTTTAGGTTTGTGGTAATAAACGTGAAAAGCATGTTCTTCATATTAATCACAACAATTTAGTGTAGACATACAAAAGGAATAAATCTCAAAGGCAATATTGAACGAAGAAACAAAGGTAGTCGTGAATTCAATTAGAAACAAACATTGAATATTTATGTACAAATAAATTACAATAGAATTTTTGGAAAAAGTTGTGTTTCAGTCGAAATAACTGAATTGTTGAACAAAAGTTGAATGAAGTATTTTATGAACTCAAAGTTCATGAATGTTCCTTTGTTTAGGAAAAGTGTTCACATAAAAATTTGAGGAAAATTTATCGAGAGATAAATTTTAAAGTATTGTAGTTGCGAGATTTTTTTTGCTGAATTTTGTATGTTTTTGTTTTGTCAGAGTTATTCACCTTGGACCGTATTTTTTTATATATATTTGCATTAGTAATAATTTCTGTTTGGTAGTGTAGAATAACACTTTTTTAGAAACGTACTAAGATTTCAGAGAGAGAGAGAGAAAGAGGTTGAAGGTTGAGTCAGGTGTTGACGCGCGAAAAGTCCTTTAAGTCAAGATGTAGACACGCGTGGATCTCTGTAGAAATCTCTCTGAGAGTGAATTGCTGACTAGTGAATCGGACTAAGATTCGTCCTTTTATTTACTCTGCGAAAATTAGATCGGCTCCCAGCGCGTTCCCGCCGAAATTTATCCTGGGGCGTCTCGACCAATAATAAGCCGAGTTTCGCCATGTGTGGTGTTGATTGGTCGAAACTAGCTCTTATGGAAAATTCCGCCTTTAAACGGGTTGAGTGGAAAAATACGGACGATTCTACAAATAGCCCCACGAGATTAATGGTCAACGTAGTTTGGACATTAATATGTATAAAAGGTGGTGTACTTTGCTGGCCAATGAACGCGCCTGCCGGACCTGGTCCGTGTAGGTGGGTTAATTTGGGGTTCAGGCGTAGAAGATGGGTGTTTATGTGATGTCTCAGAAACAGGTGTTGGCTGAGTGGTCACAGGTTGGTCGTCACTGTTGATATAAGCTGGTTTTAACCGGTCAATACTGACCGTAGTTCGCTTGCCGGTGAGATCTAGAACAAAATATTTCGACGCTCGAGAAATGACCTGATGCGGTCCAGTGTAGTTGGGCGTTAAAGGTTTACGGACCATATCTCGGCGTAGAAATACGAACTTGGCTGTATGCAGATCAGCTGGGATGTAATATGGCCTGTGAAAGGCTCTGGTCGGCGTATAAACAGTTTCAGACATTTTCTGCCGAAGGTCGCTGATAAACTGGCTGCTAGGTAGGTTGTCCGATACAGGGCCGAAGATCTGTCCTGGCAAGGTTAGGGGAGTCCCAAAAACCAAGTCAGCACTGGTACAGTTCAAGTCCTGCTTGACAGTATTCCTCAAAGCCAGCATGATCAGGGGAAGTTTATCAACCCAAGTTCGGCCTTTAGTTGAAGCAGTTATAGCATATTTAAGCTGCCGATGGAATCTTTCTACGAGGCCGTTGGAACAAGGGTGATATGCTGTAGTGGAAATATGTTTAATTCCCAATAGATCAGTGAATTCGTTGAAAAGGGCTGATTGAAACTGTGGACCCCTATCGGTAGTGATTACCGAAGGGCATCCGAAGTTTGTGATCCAGTTATTAAAAATAGCACTGGCCACTGTTTCAGCTGTAGTTGATTGCAGTGGGATGGCGACTGGCCACCGAGTAAACCGGTCGATTATCGTCAAAATGTACTCGAATCCATTCACATTTTTAAGTGGGCCCACCAAATCTGCATGCAAGTGAGTAAAACGACCGTCTGGGTCGGCAAAGGTTGATGTAGGTGCCCTTGTGTGTCTGCCAACTTTGGTGGCTTGGCAACGTAAACACGTGCGGGACCACTGCTTAATGTCAGCTGCCATACCGGGCCAGATAAATCTGTCCGATATGGTCCGCAACGTCGCCTTGCCTCCAGGATGTGCTTGTGTATGAAAATGTTCAAAAATCAGACGGCGCATATTTGGCGGAATGTACGGACGCGGGTTACCCGTGCTGATGTCACAATAAACTGATCTGTTTGTAAACGGGAGCGGTCTTTTTTCAATTTTTAAGGAAGTGTCCGAGTGGATAGCTTGCAGGGTTTCGTCCTTGTCTTGCTCGTCAGCTAAGTTATCAAAGTTCAGTGTTGTACTCTGCACTGCGCTGAGAGTTGTACGAGACAAGGTGTCGGCCACGGTATTACTAGCTCCACTAATGTAGCGTATATCCGACGAGAATTGTGATATGTAATCCATGTAGCGGATATCTCGCGGATTGTGTTTATCCGACTTAGCATGTAGAGCGTATGTAAGTGGCTTATGGTCTGTAAAAATTGAAAAGTCACGACCTTCCAGGATGTGCCGGTAGTGTCTGATGGCTAAATAAATTGCCAACAGTTCACGGCTGAAGGTACTATACTTCTGTTGGGCCGTATTTAGCTTAATAGAGAAAAATGACAGTGGTCTTTCCACACCGTCGACTATCTGGTGAAGTACGGCACCAACTGTATCCGACGACGCATCGGTAGTTAGCGTCAGTTTCGCGTCGGGTGAGGACGTAATGTACACAAGTTTGGTACAATCCTGCAAAGCTTGTTTTGCTTTACGAAAAGAGTCCAGCTCGTCTGCAGATAACACAATCTTCGGGTTTTTTCGCTTATGATTAGAAAGAAGATTCGTCAGTGGAAGAAGTACAATGGCACAGTCGCGTATAAATCGGCGATAGTAGTTGATCATGCCAATGAATCGCCGTAGCTGTCTTAATGTTGACGGTGGTGGGAATTCACTGATGGCCTTGACCTTTTCGTCCAGGGGAGCTAAGCCATTCTCATCAATGACGTGACCAAGGAAAGTTAATTCGGGGACAGCGAATAAACATTTATCAATGTTTAACTTTAGTCCGTAATGTTGCAATCGTTCAAAGACCGACTGTAAATGGTTACGATGTTCCTCGGGCGTTTTACTTGCTATCAGTACGTCGTCAATGTACGCATAAGTATAAGGTAATCCGCGGAGGACTTCGTCTATAAGACGCTGAAAAGATTGCGCAGCATTACGGAGTCCGAACGGCATTCGGGTAAATTCGTACAAACCGAACGGTGTTGTTATTGCTGTTTTATGAATATCAGATGGTTCGATAGGAATCTGATAAAAAGCCTTCCTTAAGTCCAGCTTGGTGAAGACAGTAGCGCCTTCAAGGGACAAAGCAAAATCCTTAATATGAGGAATTGGGTATTTGTCTGGCACAGTCCGAGCGTTTAGGAGTCTGTAATCTCCACACGGTCGCCAGGCATCAGGTTCGTTCTTAGGGACCATGTGTAACGGTGTGGAATACGGACTGGAAGATGGTCTTATTATGCCCAGTTTGAGCATGTTTTCGAATTCTTCCTTAGCCACCCGTAATTTAGTTGGGTGTAGACGACGGGGTGACACGTGGACTGGGGGTCCAGTTGTTTTAATAGTATGTGTTGTGTTGTGTTTTACGGGTTCTGTATGAGTGAACGGTGCTAAAAGAGATTTGTACTGCTTAAGCAAATCTTCGCAACCGTTCGCACTAGGTACCAGAGCAGTCAGTCCAACCGTGGAAAGCTTGGATAAAAATCCGCGTCGTCGCATATCCGTGCGCATATCGGTAAGTGTCCGAGATGACAGCTCCACGGACAAGTCGAAGTGTGCGAGGAAATCCGCTCCTATGATGGGTAACTCTACATCGGCTATAGTGAAGGTCCATGTATATTCTCTCCGTAGGCCGATGCTTAGAGACATAATACGCTCGCCATACGTGCTGATGGATGTGCCGTTTGCAGCCTGTAGCTTGAGTTGAGTTTGTCTGGGCGTTAATGACGATTTCTTACAATAACTCAGCGGTATAACGCTGATCTGAGCGCCAGTGTCAACTAAGAACTTCAATCTGCTGTTGTTGTCGAGAACGTAAAATAGGCGATTCCCGTTATTTACCCCAGCAGCACACGCCCTTAATGGCTGCCGGGTTCGGAGTTTCCCGCGTTCTTATACGCACATGGTGGCTGACACTTTCTTGCGCGGGCGCCAAACACTTCATGATACCAGCAATAGTTTCTCTGGCGGTGACGAGTATGTGTTGACGTTGATCGTCGCCTACCAGGATTGTGTCTGTTACCTGAAGTATCGCGACTCCGTCCAGGAATGCTCTGAATTCTGTCTAGGCGTAAAGACAGGTTCCTTAGTTCGGTAGTCAGAAAATGGAGTTGCTGGTTAACATCCGGGGTCGGGTTATCTTTCACGACAGAGGAAATTTGGCGCGCTGGTCTAGTGTCCACGATTTTGTCCGCGATCGATGCCAGCTTGTGGACATCGACCTCCTCAGTTAGGACTGCTAAAATTTGCACTATATCGGGCGGCAATTTCTCCAGCCACATTTGTTTTAATACAGTTTCGGATATACTGTTGTCACCGAGTAGTGTAATTATTTTACGAAGAAGTTGGGAGGGTTTGCTGTTCCCGAGTGTTACATTCGTAAGGAGATCCTTAATCTTTCGTTCCTCGGAGCAACCTGTTCGTTGTAGGATTGCGTGCCGAAGCACCTCATACGGCTTTTCGGGCGGGAGATTAATAAGAATATCCGCTACTTCCGCAGCGATTTCAGCGGGAAGTTTCTCCACAACAAACGCGAATTTCGACTGCTGGGACGTCACGTGTCTGGCTTGGAAAATCGCGTCGAGTTGTATGAACCACGTTTGTGTATTCGTGGTATAGGAAGGGAGTTCCATCCTGAGTGCAGCTTCAATTGGTTGTACAGGATCTGCCATGTCGACTGAGGTTTTGTTGTTTGAAATAATGTGGTTATCAATTTGTTGGTGGTTTTGCCTGTACAAACGTCGGGGTTACCAATTTGTTGGGATTGCTATGAATTAGTGTGTAATCAGAAGGGTTTTTAGGTTTGTGGTAATAAACGTGAAAAGCATGTTCTTCATATTAATCACAACAATTTAGTGTAGACATACAAAAGGAATAAATCTCAAAGGCAATATTGAACGAAGAAACAAAGGTAGTCGTGAATTCAATTAGAAACAAACATTGAATATTTATGTACAAATAAATTACAATAGAATTTTTGGAAAAAGTTGTGTTTCAGTCGAAATAACTGAATTGTTGAACAAAAGTTGAATGAAGTATTTTATGAACTCAAAGTTCATGAATGTTCCTTTGTTTAGGAAAAGTGTTCACATAAAAATTTGAGGAAAATTTATCGAGAGATAAATTTTAAAGTATTGTAGTTGCGAGATTTTTTTTGCTGAATTTTGTATGTTTTTGTTTTGTCAGAGTTATTCACCTTGGACCGTATTTTTTTATATATATTTGCATTAGTAATAATTTCTGTTTGGTAGTGTAGAATAACACTTTTTTAGAAACGTACTAAGATTTCAGAGAGAGAGAGAGAAAGAGGTTGAAGGTTGAGTCAGGTGTTGACGCGCGAAAAGTCCTTTAAGTCAAGATGTAGACACGCGTGGATCTCTGTAGAAATCTCTCTGAGAGTGAATTGCTGACTAGTGAATCGGACTAAGATTCGTCCTTTTATTTACTCTGCGAAAATTAGATCGGCTCCCAGCGCGTTCCCGCCGAAATTTATCCTGGGGCGTCTCGACCAATAATAAGCCGAGTTTCGCCATGTGTGGTGTTGATTGGTCGAAACTAGCTCTTATGGAAAATTCCGCCTTTAAACGGGTTGAGTGGAAAAATACGGACGATTCTACAACCCTTTTTTTTTAAAGTTTATTGTTTTTGTATTTATAAATAGTTTATTGTTTTAATTTAGTGGTCTATTCAGGCTTTTTTCTTTCTTTATTTGTTTAACTTCTTCTATTTTTAGAAGAATTTAATTTTTATTGCTTTTTATTTTCTAATATTTTTCGTTTATTTCCACTTATCACAACTCCTTTCCCATTTTGAACAAAAACGAAATAGACTCGCTGGGGGAAGTCTCTACTTTTTGAAAAATGGCCGACGAAGTGAGTCGGTCGGGTGTGAAAAAAGACTTTTTGGGGGCTGCTGCTAAGGCTGCCCCCCCCCCGGATAAAATTAAATCCAAAAAACGGGGAAAGGCTGCCCCTAATCTACTAAGACGGGTGCGAACGATACTAGTAGCACTGGAAAGGAAGAGACCATGCCGGTCTTAATCCAAAGTTCGGATGAAAAGGTGCCGAAGGAGGCACAAACCAAGAGGAATCGCCCTCTTGCTAGAAGTCACCCCCAAGTTGTATAGTGAACATCGCGGAGTTCTTGGAAAAGGCTAAGGGCTACGCTCATCTTGTAAAAGAAGATGGTCCAAGAACTTAAGGTTTTCACAAAGAGAATGGTGTCGGTCTTCATGGTGGACAAGCGTACGCGCAAAATTTGTCGCTTCACGAAACACACAGTGTTCAAATCCCTTTTGTCCCTGGGGATAAAACCTCAAAGATTAATAAAAGGTTCTGGGTTTTTCATGTGGGACGTACTGCTGCCCACAGTCGAAGACTGCCTAGAAATGGCTTATCACGAAGGACCTCATTCTAATGACAGAATACGAGGGTCGGCGAAGGATCAGGGTGGCCGTATTTGAGGTTTTTCCTCAGGTAACGGGAGAGCACCTGGCTGCATTTTTTATGCAGCACAGCCAAATTTTAGGAGCTCTTTTCGACAACTTGAACGGGGGATGGACTTTTGATATAATGCTGGATCAGTCGGCCTTCAAGTTCATCCACAAGTGTATGGATTTTTGCGGCCGGAAAATGCCGGTCATTGTGACCGGTAGAAAACCTACTTGCTGGAGGTGTGGAGAGACTGGTCACCTCTCCTCCTCCTGCCCAGGGAAGAAGGTCCCTGGAGTTCCGGCCGCTGGCGACCAAAACCCCCCTCTGGCCTAGGCTGTTAAATCCGCGGCGCCTGTAACGGGTCTACCTGCGAAATCCCTCGGTTGGGTCTTCACCCTCATTACCCCCAAAACCGACGCCTTCCACAAGCGTGGATAAGGAGAAGGAAGAGGGGGAATGGCGTGTCGTAGGTAGGGGCAGAGGGAAGATCTGAACAGCGGGGCCTCTGTCCCATCATGACCCCGGGGATAAGAACACCTACAGCCTCATTCCCTCTACCAGCTCTGTGGGCGACGCCCCGGCGTCGTATGACAAACAAGCTTCAACCACGCAGAAAATGAACGAGCCTAGCTGGCAGAAGATACTAGATCTGAAAAAACTGAAGGAGAAACTTGACGCAAAGCGGACAAAAAAACAAAAATCGCTGGGGGCACCGGGCCCCTTATCCTCTGTTCCGTCTTCCCCTTCATCTACAAAAAAAACTTTTATTAAACCATCTCTGCCCAAATCACTGACAAGCACACTGTATAGATCCAAATCATAATCTGACTATCCATCAACAACACCTTCCCCTTTTAAGACTCCTTCTGGCATTTCACCCTCTACTACTCCCATAAACACACCTACACCGACACCTACACAATCTCCTCTAAAGAAGAGGAATAGAAGTCCCGAGGTACAGGCCGCAATAGACAATAGAAAAAAGAAAATCAAGCCGCCATATCTCACAGAGGAAGACGTCTGCCGCGTATCCCGGGAACAAGCGGAGAGAGTTTTCGGGCAAACAAGAAACCCGAAGGCTTTAAAAGTATTATGGAATTTTAGGCACATCAATGAAGTGGACATCGAAGTGCCCGAAAACTTCAAATCCGCTCGAAGAGTATTGACCGTCGTAAGAACTGGCCCGGGTACGTGGGAGATTTGTGGCATGATAGAGGAAGCAAAAGCGTCTCTAAAATTGGTGCCCCCAGCTGCCTACCTACTTGACCCGGAGATGGAGGAAGCAAATGAAGAGTATAAAGGGAGGGTCCCCGTAATTGTTCACCCATCCCTTTAATTTAATTAACATATCATGCGGACATCGGCGGCTTGTCTCATGATGATACCGTCGAAATTGAGATGGCGTCTGGTTCAATGGGACGAGCTGTCGGTGTCCTCACCCCAGCCATGTTCTACCCTGCAGGACAACCCTAATTGATTTGATAATGTCTCTCTGGTTGGCTAGTGTGAATGCCCGAGGCCAGAGGTCGGAGTTTTGAAGGGTGAGGCTCGCTCGCGACCTTCAGAGCTTAGGGGTGAATATATATTGTGTGCAAGAGACCCGTTTTTCTTCTCGCGATTATGAAGGCATTCTGTCTAAAGGGTTTACTCTTTATTCAGCATGTTTGGATGGACGCTCGAGAGGTATCTCTTGGCTGGTGAGCAAGTCTTTGAAGGATGCGTGTGCTCTTGTCTTCGCAAATCCGGCGGGCAGACTTTGCGTGCTGGATGTTACCATAAAGGATAAGGCTCTGCGTCTCATTGGGGTTTATGGGCCCAATATCCAGGCTGAGCGGTCTGCTTGTTTCGGCGGATCAAGCTGTTTATGACATCACGTCGGGTAGTTTTAGCGGGGGATTGGAATGCCATCCTTGACCCCGACATAGATCGTATAGGGTCAAATTCAAATTCGGGTACTAACAACTGGGGCGTGAAACCTTTTCGCGACTTTGTCGACAGGTTTGATCTTGTCGACAAATACCGGAATGAGCAACCCCAGGGGGTAGTTTGGACTTGGACAAATAGTGGCAGCTCGGCGGTAGGTATGCGTGCTAGCTACCTCGACCGAGTTTTAGTTAGGAGAGCCGATGTAGGGCTCTTAGGGTGTTCAAGTTTTTATATAGTTTATTCTCTTCATAGGCTTGTCCGGGTCCGTGTAAACTTAGATAAGCCTCAGGTTAGGATGGCTGGCTACTGGAAATTTAACTGCTCGTTATTTGGCGAGCAGGAATTCCGGGACCAGCTGCTACTAATGTTACAAAGGAAACTGACGGGGGCTGTGGTGGGAAATACCTGGTGGGACCAATTAAAATCTACAATTCGAACGTTTGCAGCTGATTTTAGTCGTCGACTCAATCTAGATAGATTAGTGGCGCAAACGGCTTTAGAGCAAAGAGTTGATCGGGCAGTTAAATCCCGTGATAGTGGGGAAGTAGCCTTAGCTAAGGCAGGGTTGGCCTCGTTGCTTATCAAGAAGGATCAAGCTCTGGTAGTTACGGCTAGGTTAAAAAGAATGTCTTCTGAGGCAGAATTGCGTGCAGAGGAAAGTAGGAATGCATCACGGCGGCATATCGCGAGCGTCACATTGCCGGATAAGCGGACCGTGACTACAAACTCGTGCATATGTGAGGCTTTTCGGGATTACTTTCGGGATCTTTTTACCACGGAGTCCGGTCTGAGCCCTGCTCAGTTCGATGCCTATTTAGCCGACTTTCCCTGCCTTGAGGCAGCTGAAGCGGCTGGGTGCGAGGGTCCCATCACAGAATCGTAAATCTGGAAAACGTTGAAACAGGTTGGCCTGGATAAATCTCCAGGATTAGATGATCTTCCCTACGAAGTCTACTTGAGGCAGTCGCCCGTTTTTGTTCCTTTGCTGGAACTGATTTTCAACAACTGGATGAAGCAGGGGTCTATACCTCAACGCTTCACCAGGGGTGTGATCAAGTTGGTGCGTAAGGACAAAAACGGTGGGGATGGGATAGGTAATTTTCGCCCTTTAACTATGTTAAATACAGAGTTAAAGATTTTGGCCAAGATCTTAGCCAACCGTTTGCAGCTTGTCCTGTCTAGTCTGATTGGCTCCGAACAGACTTGTGTTGTGAAGGGCAGGACTATTCAGGACAACCTTCATATGACCCGCTTGATCATAGAGAAAGTCGACAGTGAAGCCGCGCTGATCAATTTGGATCAGTCCAAGGCCTATGATAGGGTTGACTATCGATTCCTGGAGGCTGTTCTTTCCGCTGCCGGTTTCGGGTCGGACTTTCGCTCCTGGATCCGTCTTCTGTATGCGACTCCCGGTGCGCTGGTGGAAGTGAACGGCGTAAGATCGGAACCTTTCGTATTGTCTCAATCGATTTGTCAGGGTTGTCCGATTTCGCCTATGATTTACGTTCTTGCGTTGGAACCTTTCCTTCGCAAGTTAAAGGCTAATCCGGTCCTGCGCGGAATTTCCCTACCTGGTGCTACCACCTCGGCCAGGTATTCTGCCTATGCTGACGACGTTTCGGTTCTTGTGTCGAGCAGAGCCGAGATTAACGAAGTCAGCAAAGAAATCAGTGGTTATAAGATGGTGACAGGGGCCAAGATCAACTGCGATAAGTCTGTTCCCGGACCTTTCCACTGGACGGATGGGCCGGTCAAGATTCTCGGCGTCTGGTTCGGTCCTGATATCCAGTTGGGAATGAATTGGTCGGCGGTACAAGGGAAGGCCAAGATCGCAATTAATTTGTGGTCTCGGAGGAATCTTTCCTTGAAGGGGAGGGCGGAAGTATGTGTTTCACATATCTACCCGATTCTCCTTTACCGACTCTCGGTACTTCCACTTCCGTCTGCCACACTAATTTTATTAGTAAGGCTCTTGTTCTCTTTCTTGTGGAGAGACAAAGCCACTAGGGTATCTCGGGAGATCAGTTGCCTTCATCCATCTGAAGGCGGTCTAGGTATGCTTAGCATTGAGATTCGTCTTGATATGCTTCGCATCGGGTTCCTAGATCGTTTGTGTCGCGATTCGGATGAGGGGGTTGCCTTCTGGAAGGAAGACGCCCGTAGAAATTTCCCATCCTTGAGAAGTGTACACTCGTGCGAGGAGAGGGCCCACCGTTTACCCCGAGCCGAATGCTCCTTCTACCGTGAATGTTGTCTTGCTCTGAAACACCTATTACGGGCGTCGGATGGCCTCTCCAACGTCCAGGCGTTGTCTCGTAGGGCATTATATCAAGTGTTAGTCAGGGGGGCGTTCATGATGATCTGATTGACGAGATCGGTCTTACGAAACGGGAGGCTCGCTCAATCTGGCCTTGGGCGCCCGGGTTGAAATGTCTCAATAATGATGAGGCATCTCTCACCTGGCTGGTGATGCGTGGGACCCTCTGGGTCGCCAAAAAGCTTTGCGCAGCGGGCTTGGAGAAATTTCCAAACTGCCGACGCTGTGATGGGGAAGTCGAGACCCTTGGTCACGTCTTCTTCCATTGCAAGTTGGTAGCACCGTTGTGTAAGTTTGTTGAAGGCCTCATGATTCGCATGTTGCAGGGAAAGTTCTTTGTCCTTGAGGCCTCTTCTGTTTGTAGAAATGTGGCGTCACTGTTGACGAAGTTCTGAACTTTGTGTTCCACTGCTTGCTAGGAGTTATGAGAGTCGTGATTTGGTCGATACGTCAGAAGGGATTCTATGGAGGTGAGAAGTTCACCTTTTCCCAACTGATCTTGTACTTTAGGCATCAGCTTAAAGTCAAGATTAGGACGGTAAGGCGGCGACTCTCTTCATCAGAATTCGGCAAAAGGTGGGTAAATCTTTCGCGACTGTGTAGAGTGAAAGGGGCTGACCTGGAGTGGCACTTTGATGTCGGTAGGTACTGGACTTTGTCCTTCCTGGGTTGAACAGAGGCAACCCGTCCCGATATTAGGCTAGTTTAGGTTTTAGTTTGAATCTTTAGTTTCCCGTTTCTGGTTAACTTAGCTAGGGTATATATTCTCATTGGCCCCCTTTTATTTCTGTCCCTATTTTTCTTTAGTTTAATTCCCCATCCGCTCCCTCGTTAGATGGTCAGTGATGTCAGTTCTCTGGTTGTTGCGGGGTGACTTTCGTTTTGTGTGTGTGTTTTCGTATTTGTTATTGTGTCTAAATGAGTGCGTGTTTGTGTGCGTGCTTGATTTTTTATAATGTTATAATCCCGCAATTATTTCGTCCAGTTAACTGATGTTTCTCCCACATTTAGGGATTGTGGTGGTGGTGGTGGGGGGGCTTTATTACTAACCTTATTTTGTTTTGTTTTCATGTAAATAGTATTTAATTCATATTGTAAATAATCATTGGGTTTTTTTTAAATTGTTATTATTCCCTTCCCTCCACAGACTTTGAAATGTACATATGGGGACTAGTTAGGATTTCATAGAGAATTTGAGGTATTATGGTGGATGTAGTAAGAAAGGTAGGAGAGACTGTGTTGTTTTGGTGATAGGACTATTGTTGGTATGTTTGGGTCAGTGTTTGTGACTAGCTAAGTTTAGAATTAAGACAGAAGAAGACCGTCCTTTCCCCAATCCCCCTTTTTGGCCACGTGCCACATTTGTACCATCGTGCAAATAAATATCTATTCCAGCCTGTACTATGCAAGCAAAAGGAGAAATTTTTAAGATCCTTGAATTTATTCGGAGACATGTGAGCTTTATTTTTTCCGTTTTATGCTCCACTGGATCAATTCTTTTAATTTTTTTATTTACGTATTTTAATCGTAAACTTATTTGTTTTTTTTTCTTCTTATTTTTCCATATTTACAACATCCGTAATTTTCAGCGTGTACCAGTACTATCTCTTATCAATCCAAATAAAGTTAAAAGTTGCCAACGATTGGTCCCTGATGATGCGTTGGCCGGATATTTAAAAAAAAAATGAACATAAAATTATGATTATTTAAATTAATATATATATATATATATATATATATATATATATATATATATATATATATATATATATATATATACACACACCTGCTGTACCAAATATTAACAGAAAGTTTAAAGCAAACAATTTTTTTTTTTAAGCGTATCACACCAAGCAAGGCTGGAGGCCACTGTCACGCAAGGGGTTATAGAAGGGTTGGAGGAAGAGCAGATAGGAGTGGTAAAGGAGAGGATGTGGAGAAAGAGAAAGACAGTGGGTCGATCAAGGCAAGGGGGTTACAGAAGATTTGGAGCGAGAGCAGATAAGAATGAAAGGTGAAAGGATGTGGAGAAGGGAAGTGGATAGATCAAGGCAACTGGAGATGACGCTACACTTAAACCGTTGGAGATTGTATTTGTCAGGGAAACGGTAATAGGGAAGGGAGTTCCACAGGCGACATGTACGAGACATGAAGCTATTGGAGTAGAAGAGACGTCTACATCTAATAGTTTCAACGGTGAAGGGGTAGGAACGGGATGCCAGCCTCGTAGGACGTTTAAATTCATGAGGCCTAGGGACAAGCGAAAGCAGCTCCTCGGAGCAATTACCGTGAAAGTATTTGTAAAAAAGTCAGAGCGAGGCAACATCGCGTCTGTGAGAGAGCGACTGCAGACGAGATGACAGATCAGGGCCAATCACATTGCATATCCGTCTCTGGATCTTATCAAGAATCCTGAGGCAAACAGCAGGGACCCCAGACCATATATGGCAGCAATACTCCATGCAAGGGCGAATGGTCGATTTATAGACTTGGAGGATCGATTCCGGGGAGAAAAATTTCCTGGCTCGGCACAGGGAACCAACTTTCCTTGCGGTGGATGATGCAACTGACTCGATGTATTTGTTCCATCTCAGATCAGCGGCCAGCGTGAGACCGAGCAGCCGCAGAGAGGAGCTCTCGAGAAGTTGGTCTTCAGACATTCTAATGGGATGCAGGGATGGATCCTTGTGGTGGTTAATAGAGAGCAGTTTTGTTTAACCATCCATTTCTCGCCCCAGTTCTCAACCGATTGGAGGTCATTTTCAATTTGAGCTGCCAGGTTAACTTTGTCAGCATCACTAGATTTGTGTTTGAGGCATGAGTAAATTGTGGTGTCGTCAGCGTAGATGCCGACTTGGGAGTCTATGGCGTCAAGAAGGTCGTTTATAAATATGAGGAACAGAGTAGGGCCTAGGATGGAGCCTTGAGGAACATCTGCGTTAGTGGGATAGGAGCTGGAGATGAATCCACTGAGAACGACCTTCAAATCCCGGTTTGACAGGAATGATTGTATTAGGTCAAACAATCGACCTGTGATACCATAACCCTGGAGCTTGCGAAGAAGGCCGGCATGCCAAACTCTATCAAACGCTTTGGAGATGTCTAGGGCCACGGCACGAGCTTCACCGTTACTATGGATAGCTTGATAGACAAATTCAGTGATGGCCGTAAGCACATCGGCCGTAGATCGGGCAAAGCGGAAACCATACTGCTTGTCTGAGAGCAGATCATGGGATATCAGATGATTAATCACTTCGGTGTTGATAATGGCCTCGAAGACTTTGCCCAAGAGGGGTAGGAGACTGATAGGACGGTAATTGGAAGGGTCGTAGGAGTCACCAGAGTTCTTAAAGACAGGAACAATGGTTGAGGACTTCTAGCAGTCAGGAAAACAGGACTCCTTGAGGCAGCGGTTGTATAATTTAGAGAGGGCAGGCGCCAGTTCAGGCGCGCATTTCTTTAGGACAATGGCTGGTATCCCGTCACCACCAGTAGCCTTGTGGTGATCTAAGTTAGAAATAATGCCCAATACCGACGACGGGGTTATGTGCAATCCGTTCAAGATGGCCTCAGTTCTGGGAGGGAAATCAGGCAAGGGTACCCCGGAAGAGTCTAGCGTTGAATTGGAAGAAAACTTCCGAGCAAAGCATTCGGCCTTGTCAGCAGAGGTGGTCAGGACCTCAAACTGATTGAACAGGGGAGGAATGGAGGGTTTGTTATTGTTCAGGACGCTCTTGCAGAGGCGCCAATAATCTTTGGAGCCAAATTTGCGGGATGCAATACGTTCCTTCATCCGAGCAGCAAATAGTGACTTGGCATCGTCGAGGATACGCTTACACTCGTTACGGGCAGAGGTAAATAGACGTCTATTGAAGTCGGACATATCACTACGAAAACGGCGGAAGAAGTGGTTCCTATGGGCAATGGCGGCTGAGCAAGCAGCTGTGAACCAGGGGGAGGAGCGCGGTTTGACCTTGAATTTCCTGGAGGGGATGAAAGCGTCGATTCCAGCTTTAACCCAGGAAGAGACCTCTGAAGCACAAACTTGAATGGGGAGCTTAAATACAACATCCCAGGGGACATCGCGGAGGAAGTCACGAAACGAGTCCCAGTCAGCCCGTTGGTAGCAGAATGTGGTTCTGGTGGTAGGAGGCTCCTTGTAGGGGGGGGGCTGAAGGAGATACTAACAGACACTACAGCATGGTCGGAGTTACCGATAGGACAGAGCTGCGTGGCACCACAAGACTCAGGGAGGGAGGTAAAACACAGGTCGAGGAGTGAGGCCTTACAGTCACGGTTGTAAGCAAAACGCGTGGGGAAATCGATTATCTGAGTGAGGGATTGAGAGACTGAAAAGTTGAGAGTATGAATGCCTGCGAGGTCGGTAGTAGCGTTCTTAAGCCACTGGTTGTGATGGGCGTTAAAATCGCCAAACACAAATATGTGAGCGTACGGATGGACAAAGAGGGCCCTATCTATGCTGTCAAAAAATGACATCGAGTATTCCACAGTCCTGAGAGGATGGAGAGCGGTAGAGGAAGAAAAGATAGCTTTCAGCATTGAGAAGAGATAGCCGGAGACACAAGTACGAATGATCCGGCGATTCGAGAGAGCACTCTCTAGCCAGAGAGAGATGGTCCTTGACGTAGACACTCAGGCTATGCATGTGGGTTAGAGAGTCTTTTCTGAGGAGAGGAAGGTATCCAAGGATCGAAAGATCAGAGGAAGGGATAGAGGAGTCAAGATTGGTCTCACACAGGGCCAGTATATCCGGGCACTTAGCAATGAGGAAAGATTCAACGCTGCAGAAGTTGGTTCTAATGCCACGGATGTTGGAGAATGAGATATTTAAAGGTTTGGGTGATTTTTGGAAGACTGGTTTAGGTTTATATTTCTGGTTTTTGTAATTCATGTGGATAATTGGTGTTGGAAAAAGAGAAGGCCTGAGTTAAAGGAAGCCGACGGTTATCCCCCATGACGCGGGGAGAGAGGGGGTTTGGCACAGCCTGAATCATAATGTGGCCTCAGGGTTGCCCACCGGAGATGACTGCAGGGACAGCTATCCATGCTCGACATGGCACTACAGACACACCGATATTATGCAACTTGATCAGTGCGGCCGCTCAAGACGCTACGCAAGAGTTAGGGCTCCTAACTCCCAGTCGGAAACAGCAACCAGGGAACTGTCAAACCTGTACCCTCAGAATGAACAGGCAATGCCACAGACTGCACGCATCACGAGAGAAACACAGCGGCACCAGTACAGAGGCCAGAGAGAGAGAGAGAGAGAGAGAGAGAGAGAGAGAGAGAGAGAGAGAGAGAGAGAGAGAGAGAGAGATCCGGGAACCTCTTCCTAAACACGAAACAAGGTTTGAGCCTCTAATCGTGTCCAATAGAGGGGGAGGAGTGTAGACCGGGCGGTAGGAAAGCCTACCTACTCCTATTACATATAACATGTACAACGATGACAAAACAGTAAGTTTTAACTTAGTTAAAGTCCCATTGACCTATATTTAAAAAAAAATGTAATATTACGAGTTAGGTTAGAATAGTTAGTTCTAAAATAAGATATGTTAGGGGGTCCAATAGCGGCGGTTAACAAAAAGCAAAAAAACAAAAATACAAATAAAAAAAAATAAAAATAAAAATTTTGAAATAAATTAAAAATTACATATACATACACAAGGAAGACGGAATCAAGTGTGGGGTGGGTTCATACTTAAACGGACAGAGAAAATGCTCGTTTGACGACGATAATCTTTACAAGACAATGTCAAAAATTTAAGGCTTACCTATTCCATGCCAAGCAACAAGTTATAATGAAACATAAAAAGTAGTGAAGGAAAAAGAAAGAAAAAAAAAGAAAAATCGAACATTGAAAAAAGTGATTACAGTTTCCAACAGACATTGAAGACAGGCGGATTGGTGGGTTCATTGAACAAATGTTTAGGCAGGATTGGATTCTGGTCGCAATGGTTTTGGGACAGGAGAGACGAAAGTTAAATATTTCAGGCCAAAGTGTATTAGGCGGGGGTTCTAAAATGTTCATCGTACTAATTTTTTAAAAATTTATTTCCACCTGTCCTGACAATACGTTCAGAGTTGTGTCGAATAGTAACGAAACCAGACGACCGCCTCCCTTATATATACCGGTAGGCTCGCAAGTCACCCTTCAAAATTGTCGCAGATTTCGAATTCCATTTTTTTTCTCGATTGATTGAAAATAATCCCGAGAAGGAGCTCTTTTCTCAGTCCTTTGTTTTCCAGAATATACGAATTTTTTTTTACCCTGAACAAGACAGATCTTTGCCAGAATCAAGCTCAGAAACAAGACTTATCCAAAAATGTCCCATTCAAACACCTTATTAGTTCGCTGCAGATAGTGGAAAGGGTCACATAATTTTTTTATATTCAGGTTATCGAATCTCAGACAGTGGCTTTAGATATCTGGAAGGTGTTTGACAGGGTTTGTCACGCTGACTTTCATCACAAGCTGAAGGGCTGAGATGTGTTTAGCCGAATATTTGACTTTATCCAATCTTTTTAAATAAATCGTGGAATTAAAGTTGTGTTAAACGCCTACTCTTCTAAACACTTTCGCATTAAGGCGGCGGTCCACTCGGTCTCTATCATTGAACCTACATTTTTTCTTATCTTCATTAACTTTTCGACGTCGTCAGTTCACTACTCGGTATTTATGCCGAGGACCCAACTATTTACTCCTGTCTTAGTATGTCCGATAGGTCCGATGAAGTAAAACTGGCACAACTGCTCTCGAAAATAACCTCCAATCAGCTGTTAACTGGGGTAAGAAATGGTTTGTAAATTTTATCGCAACATCTATCTTTTAGTCATCATAAGAACTATATTTGCCTTCTATAAGCATGGCCGATGCTAACATTCATGAGAGTGATTTACTGCGTCTTCTCGGTTACAAGTTTTCCACTGATATGAAGTGGAATGATTATATTGAATCAATTGCTAGACCTGTTGTTAAAAAAGTTGGTTCACTGTGTCGTGCCGGACAATTTTTCTTGTCAGAATCCATTTTACGCGTTTATAAAACTACTATTTGCATTCTGGCTGTACCGACAAGATCCAAAGGGCATTACTTTGCTGTAGGAATTGTCGGAAAGTTGTCAGTGTTACTTCCAGAACCGATTCCGTATTTGGATATAACCGCAAGGTAGCGGGGTTTAAAATCAGGTTTTTTTTTTCTCTAGATGGACTGCCTTCCTGGGCTGTCGATCTCCATCTACCCGAAGAACCTGGTTATGAGGCGTCAGTTGTCCGCCTTCGCCCATTCGAACTCGTAAGAGGCTATTTGAGACACATGTCAGTTTTTTGGACAGTTGGAGATTGTCCCCACTATCACCCGGCTATGATAACCTTTATAATCACAATAATATTCGTCGTCGGTTTTTTCTCGTATCCATGAATTTGATTTCTTCTGTACTGATCGCTTCCTTTATGACGATGGCGTTGATGACTAAATTAAGTACCAACGTGCAGGTTCAAGATTAGAAGCTTCCAGTTTCACCAAAACCTGTACCCGTCATCCAATCCATATCGCCGTTTGGATTTGTTAGAATTGGTTGGAGAATATCAGAATAGATGGCGTGACTTTATTTAAGGTTGACCTCAACTTGCCAGGAAGTGTCCCACACACTTGATTTCATGACCCTTCTTTGCGTCACATATATAATGAGACATGTAGAGTCCAGTTATGAAACTGCAGCGGGCTACCGCTAACGCTATTATAATTTCGAGTGGCGCCTTCTGTAACATGTCTGTCATGCGTAACCCTCTTCACCCGCTGGTTCAAACGTTGAGATCTGTTGTAATCGTCATCCGCTTGTTCCACCGTTGGGGTCTTTGGGGTTGGTCGCGATTAGTTTTATTTCTTAGAGAAACAGTAATTATATGTTTTAGGAGATGACGTTTTTTTTCTACGACGTCACAGGGGAAAAGTTGTGACATCAAAACGCGACTTTTCCTGATAAAAACTCTGTAAAAGTCTTTACACTACAATATTTTCTTGACTTTGAACTATTTTTCAGACTTCAGTATTCTAGTTTCTCAAACTGTTCATGTAGAAAAAATTTCACATAATTCAGATATATGGCGTTAGCAAACAATTGAAAACGATTACAATATTACAATACACAGTGTTTACTATTGACTGTTTGTGTCGAAAGGAAGGAAAAAAACACGTGTAGCATAAACATTGTTGAAGCTACATATGATGAATATAATGGCCGAGATAGGTTTCTAGAAATAACCATTTAGAATTGAGGGTGTCGGCTAACAAATTAGAATAATTTAACGAATTAGAAGGAAGTAGTAGTTTAATTCATTGCAAGTAGAACTTAAATTGTTTACTTGAAGACATCGTAGGTATTTCGTTTAATTGAAGAAAAAAAGGCTCTTTCTTGAAACATTATTGGCTGTTCAGGTAATGACGGTAATTTGGCAATAGTACAAGTTCTGTCCGGAAATTATCAAGACATTTTGAATATCTTGAAAACCGATCACACAGGCTTTATTTAAATTCTCAACCGATCAGAGGAGACCTTACTGGGCATACGTTTATAGACAACCGCTTGTGGGGTTACTTCGTGGGCAGTTTGATGCTATAGACTGAGCTTGTATATTGTGTGACCATCACGTTCACAGCGCGTATGCATTAAGTTTTGTTCGTAACTTGGACATTCTGCTGCGGAAACGATTCGAATGATTATGAAGGCTTTTGACGATCATTCAGTGAGTGAAGCCTATTTTTGGAACAGCCGCTTCGAATTAGCTGGGAATCCGTTAAAAGTTAGCTATGTTCTAGGCGGCCTTCAGCAAGCAGACATTTCGAAAATGTTCAATTCAGTACAGACTGCAATCAAAAATTGATCCGGTGATACCAAGGAAGTACCAGAAGGCCATTTTCGAATATCTCAACTGTTCATGTCTCATATTTCATAGGCCAGACCTGTCAGCGTTACAATTGAGATTTGGCCCTCCACAACTTCTGGCTTTTCCCAAGGCTAAAATCGCTCTTGAAAAGTAGGAGATTTCAAACCATGGATTAAGTAGAACGCTACAAAGCAGAAAGCTATTTTAAATATCTCAACTGTTAATTTCTCATGTTTCAATAAGGCGATCTCTCTCAGCACACTTACAACCAGAAAACTACAAAGCAGCTTATGTTGACCCCGAAAGAGAAAATTGAAAACAGTTTTGAAAAGTAAGGTGTAAGGGACACCAGGGCAAGTGTGTGAAATCCAGAGGAGAATATTTTGAAGTTGGCTAAGGTAGACGCCATTTTGTCCCTATGCGACTTTTTCGTTTTGGTTGGATAATTTCTGGACAGACCTCGTATATTTCGTTATTTCTGATTTGTTTATAACTGCATGCGATTTTGTTTATTATTTTTAGTTTGCCTTTTAAATGAACAATTGACTCTTGATTTCAGTACATTGAAATACGGGTTTCTCCTTAACAGATCGCATACGAAATAATAATAATAATAATAATAATAATAATAATAATAATAATAATAATAATAATAATAATAACGGATTTAAAACTAGAACAAAACAACCTTCATTTGAAAAATTATCACTGCACCAGTTATTTAAATTATTTATAGTCGGACTAATGTCCTCATCTTTCTTGTTATTATCGCAATGTTTCAACCGTTGTGCTATCCATCCTCCTTCAGGTGTCTTCATGTAATTTTGAACTGAACCTTTTATTTAATTTACATGGGTAGATTGTTCTTATTCTGTTGTCCGTTATAACTTCTTGTCTCAAAAATTAAGACAAACTGCGCCAGTTGTTTGCGGGGAGACAAAAGTGCTTCAGAAATGTATTTTAAATATACATTATATGCAAAAACCTTGAAGTTACCCTGCATTTTTTTAAAAAGACTTCTTAAAATGAGATATTTTTGTATATTTTTAAAGTAAAAGATAAAATGTCTGTAATTGCAGTCTATTTGCTTTTATCTTGACAAAAAATAAGCACTTAGCTATAGGAAAATTACCATACAACAGCATCATATTTTCTTTCTGTCAATAAAACCACCACCTACATTAATTACTGCTTTACACATTTTTGGTGTTCTTTCCAACAGTTTTTGAAAAAAAAGTAGATGGTAGACTTTCCCAAGTATTCTTCCAAGCATAGAAAAAGCTCACTCTTCCCTCATTGGGTATTCTCTTTGAATTCTCCTATCCAATTCATCCCATACTAATTTAATGCTCGAGAGGTGTTGTGAAAATGCTGGTTGCGTTTAGGTAGAAAACATGTCTCTTGGTATATTTTTCCCACAACAATTACTGTGGACTCAAATGTGAGTCCGGGGAATAAACGATGTTAACAACAAAACTATATACAAACAAATGACAATGTATTTTTACTAAAAGTATACAATGACAATAGAAGATTGTTGTTGGTGACAAAAACAATGAATATGAAAGAAGAACAAATTTAAACTAGAGAATATGTTTGTGCGCATGAAGTTTGTGTACGTCTGAGAGAAGAGTAATTGAACGTGAAGTGAATGTATGTGCCCTGATGGGAGACACATTTTTACCATGTGACTACATCTTATTGTCAAAGAGAAAAACAGAAAAAAAAGTGACTGAAAATGTCATTGTCTATTTATAGGCTTAAGGAGTGGGTGTGCGGGCTAGGGACAGATTTTTAATGAAGTAAAGTTAAGTGGGGTAACCACAGAGGTTAGGAGATTGAGGTGACCAAGTCATAATTTCAAACATTTGTTTTTGACTAGAGGTAATTTTGACAATTTATAAGAGTGTTTTGGAACATTGTCTTGTTGAAAGGTGACTTTTTTTCCAATTATGCATAAACCAGATGGTATAGCATATCTTTTGCAAAATCTAATGTTCTTTTTACATGATTCTCTTGACCTGAATCAAATATCCAGGTCATTTTCCTCCAAAACACCTCCATATCATAACAGATCCACCACCATGCTTAACTGTTGTAACCACTCATTCATCATTCAGTCTTTCTCTTGGTTTTCTTCTCACATACACTCTCCTCTTACTTCCCCATAAGGTTCAAATTTGGATTTGTCTGTCCACAATACATTTTGCCACTCTTTCAATGTCCAGTTCTTATGCTTATTTTTTTACCCATAAGTATTTTACGAACAATATTGGATAGATAGATAGATATGAACAGAATGGGATATATATATATATATATATATATATATATATATATATATATATATATATAGAGAGAGAGAGAGAGAGAGAGAGAGATGATCAGAATGGGACAGATAGATATTAACAGAATGAGATAGATAGATAGGAACAGAATGAGATAGATAGATAGGAACAGAATGGGATAGATAGGTAGATATGAACAGAATGGGATAGAAATGAACAGGCTGAGATAGATTGATAGATATAAACAGAATGGGATAGATGGATATGAACTCGCTCACTTGATACAAACAAAAATAATAAATAGCAGCTATCTCTCTATCTAGATAGGTTGATTGGATAAAGTCAGGCACTATCTATCTTCTTATTTATTTATTGACACACAATGTACCGTTTTAAAATGTTTTTAAGCATAATTGGGGTGTATTTTTGCCTCATTTTCACAGCTCACCACTTCCCAAAATATTTTGAGCAATTGGAAGCAAAGTGATGATATTGCACTTCAAAAAATGTCACTAAATCTTTTCTGATTATTTAAGAAATATAGTCTTTTAATTCTTCATTTATTTCTACTTTTTGTAGAGCATAATCACTGGCCTTTCAATTTGATTTTAATCAAAGAAAGCAGCTTGCATCTTTCTTTATCAGTAATCCTGCATATCTGTCTGGTATGTTGCTTGGCCAAGTGGTTAGAATGTAAGTATTCCAAATGAGACCCTTGTTTGAATCTCACCATGGCTGATTTGTCAAGGAAGCAACAAAAAGACAATCCCAGTGTACAGAAACATTGGTAAGACCCTGAAAACTATACCACAAGTTGACCCAAACTTTATGAGTGAAATTTGGTAGACAAAAATATTTGAAGTCATTGATGGTTGTGCTAGCACAAAGTCACAAGTCATTGTAATCATCGGTTTCAGTATAGTAGCCTTGTTCAACTACTGATTATGCCAAATTATTTACTTTCTCCAAGAAACTGATGAACAGAACACAATAGGATAGTGTTGAGATGTTGAGTGTTTCCACGTGAGTATATGGTAATAACGAACAAACACAGTCGTAGGGAAAAATACTGGTGTATTCAGAGAGGTATTTACATCTGAGAGATTAGTAGTAGAATGAACGTAGGTTAGTAGTAACAATAAGTAATAGTAATAAAGTCCAACGGTATCTTCCGGTCGAGAAACGGAAGTGTAACTGATCACTACAGAAGTCTCACTCTGCACTACACTGCTACACTACTCACAGTCTCTAGAACTACTGTTCTATTTATAATAATAGGATCAGTCTATTGTGGTTGTGAAGGTGGGTGCGCCCCAACAGATAGATAGATAGATAGATAGATATGAACAGAATGGGATAGATAGATAGATAGATATGAACAGAATGGGATAGATAGATAAATATGAACAGAATTGGATAGATAGATAGATAGATAGATATGAACAGAATGGGATAGATAGATAGATAGATAGATAGATAGATATGAACAGAATGGGATAGATAGATAGATATGAACAGAATGAGATAGATAGGTAGATACATAGATATGAACAGAATGAGATAGATAGGTAAATACATAGATATGAACAGAATGAGATAGATAGATAGATACATAGATATGAACAGAATGAGATAGATAGATAGATACATAGATACATAGATATGAACAGAATGAGATAGATATATAGATACATAGATATGAACAGAATGAGATAGATATATAGATACATAGATATGAACAGAATGAGATAGATACAGATATGAACAGAATGAGATAGATAGATAGATAGATAGATATGAACAGAATGAGATAGATAGATAGATAGATAGATATGAACAGAATGAGATAGATAGATAGATAGATATGAACAGAATGAGATAGATAGATATGAACAGAATGAGATAGATAGATAGATACATAGATATGAACAGAATGAGATAGATAGATAGATACATAGATATGAACAGAATGACATAGATAGATAGATATGAACAGAATGGGATAGGTAGATATGAACAGGATGGGATAGATAGATATTTAGATAGATAGATATGATTGTTCAACTACTGATCATACCAGATTATGTATTTTCATCTAAAAACTGTAACTAAGATCTGTTCAGCATAGTTAACCAAAATCCTATACCACAGGTTGGCTATGTGGATGATGAAGAAATGAAAAGATTTCTGAACAGGTGTTTGCCACACAGATTAGCTAGCCACCCTAGCAGATGGTTGTACTCAGAAACAAGTAGTCACCCATTACTTTATTCTGACATATCTCACTGGTAAAACAATTCATTGAAATGGTATGCTATTGTACATCATAGGTGATGACATTTTATGACAGTACCTTTAATCAGATGTCACATTTGTTACTATTTACTTATCAGCTTTTGTCTGAAAAGAAAACTGCACAAAATCTTTTTTTTTTATCTTTCTCATCTTTTTTTGTATTCCCATCTTATCTGCAGAAACTGTAAACATGGCCTCTAAAAATTTGGATAAAATTTTAAATGCAGATGAAAAAACCTTAAAGGAAGAACAGGATACATTTTTTGAAATGCTCCAAACTGTAAGTCTATGTAATTTTTGGCGCATGTACACATGCATATACAAAAACATACACATGAATACAAACACGCATATACAAATATGTAAATTGTGTATTCAGGCAGCAATCCTTCTTTTATCCATGTTTCATTAAAAACAACAAACTAGGTAATATGGTTAAGCTTTTTATTGCCTTTTTCTTGTGTTCAAACAAGAGCTTTCTTTTTTGGACACAGAGTGTGTAGAAACTGTCCAAATGTTCTATAGTTCCAAATGCTTTTGACTATACTTTTAGCCATTATCAAGGGTGATTTTATTTTTTCAGTTTAATTGAGTGTGTGCGTTATGTGTATGCTTTGAGTATGTTATAGAGGTGATTTTATTTTCTGAACACGATTAGCACATTGTGGCCTAGTTTGTCATAAATATTGTTAAGAGTTGGCTTTTTCTTTTTTATTATTAGGGCTTTCTTTATTTTTAATCTTTTTTTTTACAGGTGGAAGAGGTTATTATGTTTGTGTTTTCTACTAGTATGTTTGAAATGGAGTCTGGTAGGTTTGTGCGTGTGTGTTTACATGGGTTCTAATGGAGCTCTGGTCATTGGATTAATATTCAAATGCTCTCTCATTTTTATGGCATGGAGCACTTTTATGCCAGAAGGCTAATTTTGGGCTGATTCTATTTAGAGCTGCTTATTTTGGAATCATTATATATATATATATATATATATATATATATATATATATATATATATATATATATATAAACATACACAAGCACATAGATAAATATGCAGACAAACATACACACATTTCTACAGGTTTGATTAAAAATGACAGGGGAAGGAGTATTTTTTTTGTCTTTTCCATTTAACTTTTTTTGTTTAAATACAAGAGTGAGGACATATTTGTTTGTCCAAAAATGTAAATGTTGTCTAAATGCTTGTGATCAAATGCTTTCAACCATAATTCTGGTCATTTTCAAGATCCAGATTTTTTCATATTGAAATACTTTTCAAAATTCAGCACTAAGAATTGTGCGTTATGATGATATTATGCACAGGTGACAAACAGGTATGTCCTCATTCTTGCATATAAACAAGAAAAGTTAATGAAAGAAAAAGAAAAGACAATCCTTGTCCATTATCCAAACCTCTATCAATGAAAGACTACTCCCAAAATACAGGTACATTTATCTAATGGAAGTTACAGAGTTCAAATTTCTGCTGAATGCTCTTTCAAAAGGCCTGAATCCATTTCTCCCTACTTTCTATCCTCCAACCATTTAAAGATTCAAGGTAGTATAACAGTTATCAGCATGGCAAATGGAATTGACAAACAGAGTTCAAATTTCATCTGAAACTGCTTATGTTCACTTTGCATTAATGCCCTTGGGAAAGGCATGAATTCACCTTTCCCTACTTTCTATACTCTGACCATTTAGCTAGTGTAGCAGTTATCAGCATAGAAAATGGGGTTGGCAAAGAGTGTTCAAATTTTAGTTGAAACTGCTTATATTCATTTTGCATCAATGCTCTTGGGAAAGGCATGAATCCATTTCTCCCTACACTCATGATGCATTTAGAGAGGCAAGGTAGTGTAACAGTTATCAGCATGGTAAATGGAATTGGCAATCAGAGTTCAAATTTCAGCTGAAATTGCTTAGGTTCAGTCATTACTTGGGAAAGGAATGAATCCACTTGTCCCTGCACTCTGTCCCAACACTAGACATCTTGATACAAATTTCTTATCATTTGTATACCCTGGTATTTGATGGATATCAATGTGTACTTTGGCAAACCATTCTCTCATAGCTACTACCCAAACAAATGATTCTAAAAAATGTGATACCGGTTCTAAATTTTGACAGTAATCAGCATACATTGTTTTTTTTCAAATTCATTAAGACTGAAATGAAAGCAACAATGTTATATGGATATTTTTTGCTTTATTGAAACTATTAATTTAAAAGAAATGTTAAAATAAACTAATCATTAACCCTATATAGCCTGATGCATTCACATGTTTGTTTTTATTGCCAAAAATCTGTCAAAAACAAAGAAAAATAATCAACTTTCCTGGCATTCTTCGACAATGAATGTATACATCCATTGACTTTCAAAAATGCTGGCAAATTCACATCACAGAGATCGTTTGTCCCCTCAAGATCTGCCACATGTGTCAATATCATTATCCTCATCTAAATCAGTCAGTTCATCATCTTGCATTTCTTTGATATTTTTTTTTCTCATGGATTCTAGAATAACCTGGGCTGTATATCCCTGAGCGCTCTAAATCAATAGGCTCTATTTTGTTGTCATGCTTGATTTCTCATAAAAATGATAAAGATTGTAAAACTTTGTGTGACTTCCTGCATTATTTGCAATCATGTCGTCATATATTATGGCAGAGTATACATGGGGTGGTTTATGGTGGATTGAACATTGAGAGTTGATATTTACAGGGCGTATTTGAGGATATTGAATACAAAAAGGTTAAGTATGGTCAGAATGAGTTTGAGCCAGGACCTATTTGTATATAGTCAGACATTGGTCATTACTACATAAAACTTGACTGGACCGAATAAACATTATAAAGGAATTGTAAATCTTAATATTTACTTCTTAATCACTTAAACGATATTCAATGCAAATGGCTTTTTATATTTTTATAACTATTGTTATGTGTTCTGTCCCTTCATGGCTTTCTACAATTTCCTGTTCTTTTCTAGCGCTTAGTAAATTTTGTCATTTTCTTATCTCTCCTAAACCCTGTTCTGCCATCCATTTAATCAAGCTAATTTACATGCTATTTTCCTCTGTCCCTCTTGCCATCAATATGTTGTGAGTGTCAAATTTGCAATCATGTTGCCATATATTATTAAAAGGTGGTTGTTGTTTTGACAACCATTGAAGGATTTTGAGCATTGTGCTTTCTATTTGAAAGAACTTTACAGAATATGGTCTTTTTTTTCTCTATTTTCTTTTCAAATACATACACTCCTGATCAAAAATTTAAGACCACTTGAAATTTTTTTATAAGAGATTGTTTGTCATGGATACATTATAAATTTTTTCTTACTTAAGGTTGCTAATTCTATAATCTAAAAGGTTATGTAGACAAAAAGTTATAATCCAATCAAGTTATTCAGAAATGGACATTTTTATAAAATGAGGTGTTTTACACTTGATCAAAATTATAAGACCAGGGGGTATAAATTAGAGATTAGCAATCACTGTGTAAAGGTGTCACCATGCATAAAGCAAGCAAACTTACCGAAGTTGAGCATGCTTGAATTCTAGATTTCCATAATCAAGGTTTGTAACAGCGGATGATCACAGCTAAGGTAAATCACAGTAAAACTGTGATTTGCAACTTTCTAAAGGACAGTGCGAATTATGGAAACGCAAAGTCTACTGGTAGATCCAAAAAAATTTCTCTGGCATTGAGTAGGAGAATAAGAGGGGTTGTTGTGAAAGCCAGTGGACTTCCTTCTAGTCAAATTAAGGCAGCCACAGATGCTGATTGCAGTCCAGTAACCATCAAATGACACTTATGACAAAAAGGCATGGTAAATAAAAAGCACAAACAAATTCCTTGGCTGCTTCCACATCACAAAGTGAACTGTTTAAGGTTTGGTCGTGAATACCAAACATGGGACATTGAGAAGTGGAAGAAAGTGGAAGAAAGTCCTGTTTTCTGATGAGAAAAAATTCAATCTAGATGGTCCTGATGGCTTCCAATGATATTGGCATAACAAAAACATGCCTCCTGAAATTTTCTCCACACATCATAGTGGTGGAGGGTCCCTAATGGTATGGGGTGCCTTTTCTTTCAGAGGGACGATGGAGCTCCAGGTGGTGCAGGGTTGTCAGACAGAGGCCGGTTATGTTAGCATGCTACAAAAAGCATCGTTGGTGACGGAAGGCCATCATTTGTGTGGGGATGGATGGTTAATCCAGCAGGATAATGCTGCAATCCACGCTGCATGCCGGACCTTGACCTTTCTACAAGAAAATGGAGTCCATCTCTTGAGACATTCTGCATGCTCACTGGACTTGAACCCAACTGAAAATGTTTGGGGATGGATGGCAAGAGATGTTTATCGAAATGGCAAACAATATTGAAAATGAACTTCGTGAAACTATCTTCAGAAGCTGGAGCAATATTCCTCATGGCTTAATGGAAACACTAATTTCTAACATTCCCCAAAGAATTTTTGAAGTCATCAAAACCAGTGGAGGTAGAACTCATTATTAAATTTGGTTGTTGAATGTTTTCGTACACTTTTCGTACAATTTTGTAGAATTTTTGTCTCTGGTCTTATAATTTTGATCAAGTGTAAAACGCCTCATTTTATAAAAATGTCAATTTCTCAATAAAATGTTCAGATTATAACTTTTTGTCTACATAACCTTTTAGATTATAAAATTAGTAACCTTAAGTAAAAAATGTTTAAAATTTTTCCATGAAAAACAGTCTTTTTAAAAAATTTTTCAAGTGGTCTTAAATTTTTGATCAGGAGTGTATCACTTGTGATGTATCAATTTCAGTTAAGAACCTAACTTCTGAATAAGAATAATTTTGAGCTCACAATGCCAGGATTGTGTCCGTTATGATAACTCCTGTTAAATTTTACTTGATAAACTATTTCAAGCTGACTTAACTCTTTGATATCACACACACACACACACACACACACACACACACACACATATATATATATATTTATATTCACATACAAATGAGTGAATTATAAGAAAGGGAAATTGATCAAAAACAAAGACAAATAGTCAACTGGCATCAATACTCCATTTTCTGCCTGATCTAACTCTTATAAAGCTAGATCATGAGGAGAGGTCATCATATATTATGCCAGAGTATACATGAAGCAACTTGAACATTGAGAACCAATATTTATGGGGTGGGTTTGAATGTGTTGGATGCTAAAGGGTTAAAATGTTTCTCTTTGTGTTTTGTAAATTCTTGCAAGTTTGAATCAGTGAGCAAATCAAAACCTCAGTTCTATTTGGCCCTTTTTTTTTGCAGTGGTTTTTACTGGTCTTGGCAAAATTAATATTATTGATGAAGAATTAATTTTAAAAATTTTATATTATTAGAGGATAAAATAAAAATAATAAATGAAACAATTTTTCTGGAGAAAAGAAGACAAAAGCACAAACAATATCGAATGCACTTAGCATCAATGATGCATTTAGTCTTTTCAAATTTAGAGGATTGTCAAAATTAACCTTTCAATATGTCATCATTAAATAAGAGTAATTTACATGAATGACTTTTTTTTTAAGCATTTCTTCCCAAGTAAGGCGAGAGAGCCACTAGCATGCAAGGGGTTACAGAGAGTGGAAGCAAGAGTAAAGAGGCATGATAGAAGAAAGGACGAAGAGAAGGACGGGGAATTAGATCAAGGTATCTGAAGATTGACATTGCATTTGAACAATTGAAGATTATAGCTATCAGGGAAGCAGGTAAAAGAAAAGGAGTTCCATAGACAGGAAGTGTGAGACATGAAGCTATTGGAGTAGAATAGATAGCTACATTTAACAGTTTCGACAGTGAAAGGGTGGGAATGAGCATGCTTAAATTCATGCAGTTTGGGAACCAGTAAAAGTAGCTCGTCAGAGCAAATTGAGGGCTAATTTCTTGTAGGCTATATATATGTAAAAAAAAAGTTGCCATTAGACAGAACGGAATCTTGGTATTCAAAATAGTTTCCTTTTCACTGTTTTTACTTTTCATTTTGTTCTTTGGTGATAGGTCAGATTTTAAGATTTACCTTCAAAGGTAAACTCTTGATGACATCTTCACAAAACTAAATTGTAAATAGTATCCACAACATCGAGCATGCGAACATGCTGAAAAGTTCTCAGTCCAAACAAGAAGGTATTTCTAAACAAATTCTGGTGTTTGGTCAATTGCTCTAATTTTGGGCAGTGGTCAGGTTGAGAACTTTTCAGCAAACATTATAATGAAGTAACACATAAAAATCAACATTTATTCTTTATTTTGTCCTTTAGTTTAATCCAAGAGAAGTCTCCAATCTCAATGATATGAGGAAAATGTTTGAAGTTATCCAAAAAGTTATGGTATTTAGGAACCAGCACCAGGAAGACGAAATCAACTCACTACGGTTAAACGTTAAAAAGTATCAGGATCCAGGTATTGAATTGCATTTATATCCACCGTTCTAAATTATCAGACGAAATGTCTAATACTTACATGTTTAATGTTTCATCAAACAAAATACACTGTTT
The DNA here is from genome assembly GCA_964036315.1 of Acanthosepion esculentum. NCBI lineage: Eukaryota > Metazoa > Mollusca > Cephalopoda > Sepiida > Sepiidae > Acanthosepion > Acanthosepion esculentum. The sequence continues at coordinate 11,518,574 of OZ038506.1, read as the reverse complement.
AATTTATTTGTATTATTTACAGGCAAACCAATGTCTTCATCTTTGTTGTTATTATCACATTTCTTCAGGTGTGTGTTAATCTGTGCAACTTTCAGGGAATTTCAAACTGAACCCTTTATTTACTTTATGGGGGCAGATGGTTCTCATTCCACTGTCCATGTTTAGGGATTATTTAATCTTGGTTAATCTTACTTTTTACTAGTGCTCAGTTATTAATACTTCTCTAGTTTAAAAGATTAAAGCATTGGTCAATCAATTTGGGCTGAGTAATATGGATATACTCAGATACAAGAGAGACAGGATTAGCAGCAATCTTTAACCTTCATGCTTGCAAAAAACTGCTATGTCAAATGGATGGTTTTTCCCTTGACAATACTATTATTTTAACTAGATTCACTCCTCAGTAATGTTTATTGTTTTAAAAAGCAATGATTAGAATTTTAATAAAACCTCAACATATGAAAGTGAATTTATACATTTTCTTTGTTCTTGAGAATTGACACCAAAAATAATAAGCATTATTTATTTATTAGATTGTTTATTTACACTATTTATTAGATTGTTTATTTACACTATTTATTAGATTGTTTATTTACACTATTAGATTGTTTATTTACACTATTTATTAGATTGTTTATTTACACTATTTATTAGATTGTTTATTTACACTATTAGATTGTTTATTTACACTATTAGATTGTTTATTTACACTATTTATTAGATTGTTTATTTACACTATTTGTTAGATTGTTTATTTACACTATTAGATTGTTTATTTACACTATTTATTAGATTGTTTATTTACACTATTAGATTGTTTATTTACACTATTTATTAGATTGTTTATTTACACTATTTATTAGATTGTTTATTTACACTATTGGATTGTTTATTTACACTATTTATTAGATTGCTTATTTACACTATTTATTAGATTGTTTATTGGAACGGTTGACAGAACATTGGTGAATTGACAATTGATTCAAATTTTATAAAATAGTAAATAACAAGCATTTCCTCACTGTTGGTTTACATATTTTAATAATTTAGTAAGTTTTTATAAATTTATGAATAAAAAATTGTTTTCATATTTCTTTATATATTAGTAAATGATAAATATTGCATTGTATTAGTTTTAATTGTATTAGATTTTAGAATGTTTTAAATATAAAATTATTCTTGTAAATAAACAAGCTAATCAATAAATTTAATATTTTTGTTGCAAATTCTCAAGAAGAAAAAATGTATAAATTCACTTTCATCATATGTTTAGGCTTTATTACAATTCTAATTGTTTCTTTTTAAAACAATAAATGTTGCTGAGGAGTGAAGGTAGTTAAAATGATAGCGTTGTCAAGGGAAAAGATCCTTTTCCCACACTGTTTTTTGTGGGCACAAAGGTTAAAGATTGCTAGGTTAGCAATAACTGAGCACTAGTAAAATGGACAATTAACTAAGAAAACACAAAATCTTACTTGATGCTTAAGTTTTTTCTTTATCCGAATCTGCAAGCCAGAACTCAATATTTAATTTCAATTACAAAATACAGTTTGACATTCTGAACAAGAAATAACTCTTGAAGAAAAGTCACTTTTATACTATAGTTTAATCTTGTAAATAATATAATTTAATTTTGTAATAATATAAATACTATATTTTAACAAATATATTAGTAATATATAATGTTTAAAATATCAGTTTATAGTTTGGTAACAAGAAGAAGGAAGAGTTGACATTAATAATAGTTAACTGACACATGATATTGGAATTCACACACTTGTATATTCAAGGTTAAGATTAAAAATAAAATTGATAGATTTTTTTTCCCTTATTGCATTTTATACTTAAATTTATTAAAAAATCAGTTGACTGTGATTTTTACACAAGTCAAAGAAGCATAATTTTAAGAAAGCCACTTTGGGTTATCATAAATTGCTATGATCTAAACAAACATATATTGCTATAAGAAATTCAGTCATCCAGGTATTTTTATATTAAAAATCCGAATGTCCAAATTCCAAACAGTAATATACGATAAAGAAAACATGGTTATGCCTGTTAAATAAATCATATGTATTTACAAACATATGTATATGGATTCAAAAGGAGTAAAAATAGTATTTAGTTGAGTTAAAATCTTTGGGTAGTTGCTTCATAGAAAAATTTTGAATTTAGAAAAGACTTTTAGTAGCTGGTCCACAGTAAAAATCTGTAGTTGAGAAAATACTGATCACCAGCAAAGATTCACTGACCATCCCTGCTGTTGTTGTTGGAGATGATTCATTGGAAGTTGCTGACACCTGTTTCTTTCAGTACATGGTAGGAGGAAGGAAAAAAGTATATAGACATATCTCTCATGTTTGAACAGTTTGGAAACAGCTGCATCTCTGTTCCTGAAAGTCAAAATCTGTGGGTTTTTTATAAGATTTTTTTCCTGAAAGTAGGCTTGAGGAAAATAGGGTTTTAGTTAGCTCTGATTGGTCAAATATTTCACATGGTGATGTTAATTTCTAACCAATAGATTTAATTTAAATGGTGTGTATTGTGGAATCTTTTTAGCATGTTTGTAATATTGTCTGTTATTGGGTAGAAAATAAAGCTTGGGCATATTTTCATATGGTATATATATGGTATATATATGTGTGTGCATATGTAATTGTATTAGGAAAAGGGTTTATTTCCTATATTGCATTATTTCACTAATCTTATTGAAAAAAAAAAACAAATAAGAAAAAAATAAATAAGAAGCAATAACAAAGGCAAAAGAAAATTTATTTTATAAACTATATACTATTCATTATTTTACAATTAAATATACAAAATGTACAACATAAATATACAAGATTTATTGAATGATAATGATACAGGCATGGAGATAAATATTTCTTCAGTGAATATATTTCATAGATTGATCTTTATGTTTCTATATTTGCAAGGTTTAATTGAACTTGATATTGAAAAGATATTATGTATGTGAATTCAATAATAAATATTGAAATATTTTTGCAGCAGTATAAAATTTTATGAGAGCAATAAAAGCAATTTGCAACAAAAAGAGGGGGGTAACAAAAAATTACCAACAATATAACAATTTTAAAAGTTGTTGTTATATTTTAGTATTACTATTTTACATTAACATATGCTTCCCTGATCACTACAATCTTATCTGTTCAAGCCTAAAATTAACTGTTATCGCCCCCATAAATTATGTCTCCTACTCTGTAACCTTCTACCTCGAGTGGCTCTTTGGCCTTACATCATTGTAAAAAATATAAAAATATATCTATTTTTGTTTTTGTTACCCTACCTTTTTGTTACCCTAGCTTTTTGTTATGAATTGTTTCTTTTTTTTATTGTTTGTCTTTTGTTATAAATTTCTTCTTAACATGTCTGTTTTATCAGTCTAATAAATATTAAAAATATACATGAAAGTTTTAAGTTAATATAAATATAATGGAATTAATAAAATTATTTATAGAAATATAAAATTTCTATGCTCACAATGGTATTGAAAGGATATTTTGTATGTGAATCCAAAAAAGTATGATATTAACATATGATATAAAAATATCATATATTAAAAAATGGTTTTTGTTATCTGATGCAGTCTGTAACACAACCTCACAGACTTATTACTATTATGATTTTACTTTTTTAGATCGGCTAACATTATCAGAGCAGCTGATGCTTTCTGAGCAATTATTAGGAACTGATAGTGAAGATATAATGTTGGATACGGAAAATCTAATGGTAACTTCTAAATTCATTTTAATTTGTGGATATGTCATTTTAGTTTAAAATGCCAAGAACAATTTTATGGTCTTATAAATGTCATGACAATGACTTCAATATGAGCTGGTGCTGTAAAAATCAGACCACATGGTGAAACAACAGATTTTTGTTAATCCTTTCTTGGTTTGGTCAATCGACATCTCCAGTTGCCCTGATCTATCCACTTCCCTTCTCCACATCCTTTCACCTTTCATTCCTATCTGCTCTCTCTCCAAATCTTCTGTAACCCCCTTGCTTTGATCGATCCACTATCTTTCTCCACATCCTCTCCTTTACCACTCCTACCTGCTCTTCCTCCAAACCTTCTGTAACCCCTTGCGTGCTAGTGGCTTCCAGCCTTGCTTGGGGTGATAAGCTTAAAAAAAAAAAGAAAGAAAAAAGAACTAATTAACATTACATTGTATAAAGATTATGAAATTAATATGAAGACTTTATTTATATAAGCAAAACATTTATAGTAGGTGACAGCATATTCCAGGAAATCATATATCATCAACATCATTGTTAATATCAGCATCACTTTAATATCATTATTATTGTTAATATCCTCAGCATCACTTTAATATCATTATTATTTTTAATATCCTCAGCATCATTTTAATAACATTATTATTGTTAATATCCTCAGCATCACTTTAATATCATTATTATTGTTAATATCCTCAGCATCACTTTAACATCAATATTATTGTTAATATCCTCAGCATCACTTTAATATCAATATTATTGTTAATATCCTCAGCATCACTTTAATATCAATATTATTGTTAAAATCATTAGCATCATTATAATATTATTATTATTGTTAATATCCTCAGCATCACTTTAATATCAATATTATTGTTAATATCCTCAGCATCACTTTAATATCATTATTATTGTTAATATCCTCAGCATCACTTTAATATCAATATTATTGTTAATATCCTCAGCATCACTTTAATATCAATATTATTGTTAAAATCATTAGCATCATTTTAATATCATTATTATTGTTAATATCCTCAGCATCACTTTAATATCATTATTATTGTTAATATCCTCAGCATCACTTTAATATCATTATTATTGTTAATATCATCAGCATCACTTTAATATCAATATTATTGTTAAAATCATTAGCATCATTTTAATATTATTATTATTGTTAATATCCTCAGCATCACTTTAATATCATTATTATTGTTAATATCCTCAGCATCACTTTAATATCAATATTATTGTTAATATCCTCAGCATCACTTTAATATCATTATTATTGTTAATATCCTCAGCATCACTTTAATATCAATATTATTGTTAATATCCTCAGCATCACTTTAATATCAATATTATTGTTAAAATCATTAGCATCACTTTAATATCATTATTATTGTTAATATCCTCAGCATCACTTTAATATCAATATTATTGTTAATATCCTCAGCATCACTTTAATATCAATATTATTGTTAATATCCTCAGCATCACTTTAATATCAATATTATTGTTAAAATCATTAGCATCATTTTAATATTATTATTATTGTTAATATCCTCAGCATCACTTTAAAATCATTATTATTGTTAATATCCTCAGCATCACTTTAATATCAATATTATTGTTAAAATCATTAGCATCATTTTAATATCAATATTATTGTTAATATCCTCAGCATCACTTTAATATCAATATTATTGTTAATATCCTCAGCATCACTTTAATATCATTATTATTGTTAATATCCTCAGCATCACTTTAATATCAATATTATTGTTAATATCCTCAGCATCACTTTAATATCAATATTATTGTTAATATCCTCAGCATCACTTTAATATCAATATTATTGTTAAAATAATTAGCATCATTTTAATATTATTATTATTGTTAATATCCTCAGCATCACTTTAATATCATTATTATTGTTAATATCCTCAGCATCACTTTAATTTCATTATTATTGTTAATATCCTCAGCATCACTTTAATATCAATATTATTGTTAAAATCATTAGTATCATTTTAATATTATTATTATTGTTAATATCCTCAGCATCACTTTAATATCATTATTATTGTTAATATCCTCAGCATCACTTTAATATCATTATTATTGTTAATATCCTCAGCATCACTTTAATATCAATATTATTGTTAATATCCTCAGCATTACTTTAATATCAATATTATTGTTAATATCCTCAGCATCACTTTAATATCATTATTATTGTTAATATCCTCAGCATCACTTTAATATCATTATTATTGTTAATATCATCAGCATCACTTTAATATCAATATTATTGTTAAAATCATTAGCATCATTTTAATATTATTATTATTGTTGTTAATATCCTCAGCATCACTTTAATATCATTATTATTGTTAATATCCTCAGCATCACTTTAATATCAATATTATTGTTAATATCCTCAGCATCACTTTAATATCAATATTATTGTTAAAATCATTAGCATCATCTTAATATTATTATTATTGTTATTATCCTCAGCATCACTTTAATATCAATATTATTGTTAATATCCTCAGCATCACTTTAATATCAATATTATTGTTAAAATCATTAGTATCACTTTAATATCATTATTATTCTTAATATCCTCAGCATCACTTTAATATCATTATTATTGTTAATATCCTCAGCATCACTTTAATATCAATATTATTGTTAATATCCTCAGCATCACTTTGATATCAATATTATTGTTAATATCCTCAGCATCACTTTAATATCAATATTATTGTTAAAATCATTAGCATCATTTTAATATTATTATTATTGTTAATATCCTCAGCATCACTTTAATATCATTATTATTGTTAATATCCTCAGCATCACTTTAATATCAATATTATTGTTAAAATCATTAGCATCATTTTAATATTATTATTATTGTTAATATCCTCGGCATCACATTAATATCATTATTATTGTTAATATCCTCAGCATCACTTTAATATTATTATTATTGTTAATATCCTCAGCATCACTTTAATATCATTATTATTGTTAATATCCTCAGCATCACTTTAATATCATTATTATTGTTAATATCCTCAGCATCACTTTAATATCAATATTATTGTTAATATCCTCAGCATCACTTTAATATCATTATTATTGTTAATATCCTCAGCATCACTTTAATATCAATATTATTGTTAATATCCTCAGCATCACTTTAATATCATTATTATTGTTAATATCCTCAGCATCACTTTAATATCAATATTATTGTGAATATCCTCAGCATCATTTTAATATTATTATTGTTAATATCAACAACATAATTTTAATATTATTATTGTTAATATCATTAACATAATTTTAATATCATTATTAAGGGAAAAATAACTAGCTGTCGGGATACAAAAGGTGATTATATCCCTTTGGTTGAGGTGAAGTCAACATGGGTCATGAGATTGCTGCTTAGTGATGTCACTTCATAGAGTGATGAAAGTGGTCAGTCTGTCAGTTAGCTTCCAGGGGTCAGCTGCAAAAAGGTTAATTCATAAGCCATAATGCCATTTTCCTTTGGGAATACATCCTCTACAGATATAGAATCTATCTCTGGCTTGTAATGTCCTTGTTGAGGAAATACTCATGACTTGCTGTTTTCTCATTTGAGAAATATGTCATCACTAGTGATATAGAAGATAAATCTAACCTGGTCAAATTCCCCATTGGAAAATATGACTATGGCTTCTACAGAAACACAGAAGAATTCTCTGGCAGCTCAAATTCCCATTGGGAATTATTACAAGTAAGACCATATGCCTTGTCACCATTTTTGCACCTTTTGTTGTTGGATACATGTGTTATAGTTTCTCTGTGTCTGACAAGTGTAAATGTTTGTATATAATTTTGTGTATGACTTAGCAGTATAAAATACTTTCTGAGAACAAAGAATTATTGTCATTCCTTTTCTTTCCGCTATTTCATGTCCTCTGTGTATTAAGGTATTATTATATCAAGGGGACATAATAATGTCCATAATTGGGGAAATGCAAACCAGGAATATTCCTTTCTCTCATAGACCCTCCATTAACTGTAGAGTTACTCAACATTATGTGATATTAACCTTCATTACAGCAAACATAATACTGTAAACTGGTATGCAGACTGATATTTATGCTTGAAAAAATTTCTTCAAAACAATCTCAAGTTAGAGAGCCCTTGTTATACTATTGCACTAGTTATAACAAATTCACCATTGATTTGATTATGTATTGCTTAAATACTGTTAATGAATGCTGATTGTTCTATTTTCAAATTACTTTTTATTTCCTTTCTCATAAATGAATTATTTGAACATATTTGTTGCTTTTATTGTGACATAAAAAATGGAGAACTCATCAACTAAAAGGTAGTGACTGAAACAAAACTTTGAATAATTTAGTAAATAGTGACAAAGTTGTCGCAGTTAGCTCCTCCTCATTTCCTTAATCCTTCAACAGGGGTATCTCTCTCCCACAAGTATAAATACTGGCTGACCTTTCGCCTCTTCCTCTTTTTACGGCTTACGCACACGTACGGCCAGCTGTCTCGACTCAGGCCTCGGGCCGCAACCTCGCGCGTGAGGTGAGGTAAAAAGAAACTTTTTTTTTTTTACTTTTTCCAACATGTGACCTCTCACACAAACAGTGTTTCCCATATTCTGGGAACACGCTAAAAACAATATACACGTTCGTACGGACACTCAACTCACTCACCATAACTTCTCCATACAACACTCTGTAACCCTTCATGTCATTGTAATTTGTTATTAATATATATTTGTTTGCATACATGTATATCGGTCTTGTTTGTTTCTTTATCTTCTTTGGACTCCATTATAGTCCAACATTCTTATGTAGCGAGACCGGCCAGCAGGAAAGTTTAACCCACAGATATCTCATCCTCATATTCACACCCCAGTCTTCTACAAAGTAATTCAGGTAACACAAGTAAGGACAGAGAGTACACTGGCTAAAACATACTGATCAATGCAATAAAGGTCAAGATATTAATTTGTATAATTCAGAGAATAATCATAATACTTACTTTAATACAGTGAAGAAATACTTAATTTGGGGGGTTATTTTTTCCTTCTTTCAGTTTACTCGACCAGGAAAACGAAAAAGCTCGAACATGAATTTGTTGCAAGTAGATCTTTACGAGATGGAAGAACGCATCCGAGATTTGACAGAAGAAAACTATGAACTTCATACAGTAATTACAAATGCAAAGCAAATCACCGAAAAAGTAAGAAGTCTTTTTCCTAAAATGTCTGATAGAAATATTTCTTTTTTAATAAAGTCACTAAGATGTAAGAGGTGACTGAGTGTGGAAGAATATGAGAAAAAGAAAACATTATTAAGGAAAGAGAACAATAAAAAAATAAAATTAGGAAGATAGAAGATAATGATTGACATTGCATTTAAATTTTCAACGATCAAACTTGACAGGTAAGCAACAAACTGGAAGAGAGTTCCACAAGCAAGAATTGCAGGTGAAGAAACTATTAGCATGGAAGTTACAATTACATCTAGCCATTTCAACTGTAAAATGATGAGACCTTGCCACCAATATAGTACTGAGCTTAAATTCATAAAGTCCATAAAAATTGGATTTTATTCATATTAAATCTGTCACAACAGCTTTTAAAGAAAATATAATTCCAGTTGTGTAACACTATGTGCAAGATGTGCAGATAGTGGAACAGTTATTGGTACAGAACATGGAGTTGGTATTATTAGTACAGAACATGGAATCAGTGGACTGAGTTCAATTTCAGTCGTAATCAGTTGTGTTCACTTTTGCAAAAATGTTCTTGAGAAGAGCATGATTCAATCTCTTTTCCCTCCAGCTATGGGTTAAATAACTGGGTACTATAGACTCTCTCCTTGGGTGGCAACCAGTCAAATAGAAAGAAAATTCTGAATTCTAACCTATGGAGAGGGCAACAAGAAAGCACTCCACTATTTTTCCCAAGAAGCTGGGGCAATCCACAGATAATAAAAATTGAAAACAGAATCCATGGACAGCCATGATCACTTATTTCCCAAAAGTAGATGATATTGAAAAAAATTGAATTCTATCTGAAAGGTCATTCAGATTCAATTAGAAATAGGAAATTTGCTGAAATAGTAGAATAATTACACTGAGTATGGATTTAGATTTTAAATTATCACCCTAAATGTGAAGTTGCATGATGTGAATTAGATGATCTTGACTGAAGATTTCATCATTTTCTAGCCTCTTAACTATAGAACTGCAGTTATGGAAATATTTTATAATTTTCAAGAAACCATCCTTATTTGTGAAAAGCATATTTATTTGAATTTCTTCAGACATGCTGCAAACTTATTTAAAAAATTATGTGTCTATGTATTCACACATTAACTGAAAAATGATTTCTCCAACAAGATTCCAAGTCAATTAATGCAAATCACCTGTGGCATTTGTTAGAATAGAGACACTAGAATCAACTCAATAGGCTTTTAATCTGAGTTTAGTAACATTTCAGTGGTTTAACCTTCAACGCTGCTGATTTTGGTGCACTCTCCATGAAGCTCAGAGAAATAACTGAACTTTGATTTCCTCAATGCACCATCATTCTAATATGATTATTATTGTTAATATCATAGCCTCATTTGATATCAATATCATTTTAATATCATTATTATTGTTAATATCATAAGCCTCATTTTGATAACATCATTGCTAAAAACATCATCCTTGTTAACATGGTAGTAAGGTGATATTATATCTTTTTTTTACAGTATTATAAACAAGTCTTGCAGTTGAAAAAAGAGAAATCAGAATTAAAGGAAGAGGTAAATATTTCATTGCATTTTGTAAAATAATCATTTATGAAGCGACTTAAATAAATTTTCAGCATTTAATAATTCTTTTTTCATATATATTTTTCAACTTATTGTAATTGTGTTTTTATTTTTAACATATTTCAACCAATATACTATCTAGAATTACTGAACTGGGTATTATATTGTGTCTGGAGAAATCATTGCTTTTTTTCTTTTCTTCTAAAAATGAACAATCCAGTCTAATAGAATCATAAAACTGAAGTTTTCCAGTCATACGTTAGTAGTTTTAATGAGCAAACAAACAGAACTCAAAAAATTTTCTATGTTTTTATACACAAAATCTATTCAGAACAGTTTTTGTGCTGCATTTACTATAAACATAAATCTGTGCAAAAAGTGGATCACAGTATAAGAAAGTATTTTCTGACCAATGATAAAACAGAATAGAATTAGCCAATCAGCAAACAGTTGAATTAGTCACCTTTCTCATTTTGCCCATTCTTTATAAATAACATAAATTTTCTGTAATGACTGGAAACTTCAGTATTTATTTAACTAAAAAAAAACTGAATAGAAAGGCTGTTCATCAAAATTAAGAAAGATTATTTGCGAGACCAATAATCTGACTGAAAATATGTGGAGATTCCAAAGAGGAAGATTTACATTAACCAGCAGCAATTTACCAACAAGGATGAACCTTGGAATTCTATTCTGGATGCTTTGAATTTTCTTTCATATGAAGAAATACGACATCTCATAAAATTAATAGATTTCTTCTTCTTTTATGTGCCATGTCCCTTCAGGACGTTGGCAATCATGGCTCTCCACTCCCTCTATCTCAATTAGTTTTGTCCTTTTGCTATTTTTCCTGGTCACTGTTCTGTCATCCACATGCTTAAGTTAGCTAGGTATGTCACATATTGCTTTCCCTTGTCTTTCTTTCCCTCTATCCACCCTGTGAGTATCAGATTCTCCAAGCCCTCCTTTTTCATTATGTGTCCCAGAAATTTCAGCTGCCTCTTCCTTCTGTCGAACCATACCTTCATTGCTTTGAGTCTCTTCTTCATCTTTGAGGAGACCGTCCAACATTCGCTGCCATAAAGGAGGACAGATATCACGTAGCACTTCAGTACTCTTTTCTTTGTTGCCAACAAAATTCTCCTGTCTCATAATACTCTTCCTAGCTTTTGGAATGTGTCTTTGGCTATTCCAATACATCTTCGGATCTCAGTGTTGCGCTTACCCTCCTCTGTCAGAAAACTTCTCAGATATTTAAATTTCTGCACCTGCTTGATTTTAGTGTCCCCGACCTGTAAATTGCATTTTGGGCTCATCATTTTACTGATGACCATGTATTCTGTCTTCTTGTAGTTTATGCTTAGTCCCTTCTTCTTGCTCTTCTTTGCTACCTTTTGTAGTAGGCTTTGTAATTTCTTTTTCGTGTCTGCTGTCAGCACTGTGACATCTGCATATCTTATGTTTTTAAGATTGTGGCCACCAATAATGAATCCTGGTAGGATTTCTAGTTCTCTCAGAATTGCCTCACTGTATGGGCTGAATAAGTCCGGTAAAAAACACATCCTTGTCTTACAACCCTTTCTATTTTTGTATATCTTCTGAACTCCTTTTCTATCCATATGCAGGCTGTTTCCTGGCAGAATAAGTTCTTCATTATTCTAATATATTTCCCAAATAGATCAAGGTTGCTGAGTAGTTCCAAGTATATCATTAGGAACGTTTTAAAATCAACAAAAATAACAATAATAGTTTAAAGAGTAATGAAATAATTTTAAAACTTCTGGAAACTCTCTGAATAAGTCTCTATTAATATAAATATTTCCTTTTTTTTTGGTGCTAAGGGTGAATATGAAATACTCCATTTCTTGTTTACAAATGCCGAATTGTAATATCAAGCATGAGATAATAATGATAATTCCTCATTTCAGAAATTCACGCAGAAATTGTAGAGTGAATAACTAGTCTATCAAAAGTGATAGAACATTTTTTTTAGCATTTCACCCCAAGCAAGGCAATAAATACACAAGGAATTACTGAGTGTGAAAGAATATAAGAAAAACAATTACTAAGGCGAGAGAACAATAAAAGAACAGGAATTAATAAGAGAGAAGATAATGATTGGCATTGCATTTAAATTTTTGAAGATCAAAGCTGACTGGAAAGTAAGAAGCCAGAAGAGAGTTCCACAATCAAGAAGTGTGATAGAAGAAACTGTTAGCATAGAACTTACAATTACATCCAGCCATTTCAACTGTAAAATGATGAGACCTTGTTGCCAAATTCATAAAGTGTAGGAAACAAAAAGGAAAAGCTCATCAGAACAATTACCATGAAAATATTTATAGAAAAGGCACAGGGAAACTATGTTATGGCGGTGGGAAAATGACTGAAACTGAGATGCCAGGTTAGCACCAATAACATTGCAGATCCTTCTTTGGATTTTATCAAGAATTTTTAAATATATAGCAGGAGAACCAGATCAGATGTTGCAGCAATATTCAAAGCATGGATGAATGGTAAACTTATAAATATGTACGATAAATTCAGGAGAGAAAAATTGCCTAGCTTGACATAGTGAACCAACTTTCTTAGCTGCAGACTTAGCAACTGATTCAATATGCTCTTTCCACTTCATATCAGCTGAAAGAGTTATTCTTAGAAAGCGCAATGAGTCACTCCCCTGAAAGTTCCAATTTAGCCAGTATTTTTAATCCATGTTTATAGAATGCAGCATGTATACATACATATGTGTAATTTTTTCAATATATATTTAGTATATTTAGTATATTTAGTACTCACTATTGGAGAATGTTTGTACTTATAAACAGTATGGACAGAAGAATGTATACTACATGGTGCCTATCAATTTCAGACAACCGCATCAGATATGATGGTTTATTGTTATTTAATTACTAAAAATTAATCGATATTTTGATTGGGAAAGATTTTTAAAATATTATATTACTAATAGTATTAATACATTGATTGGTCGATTTGTTTTTTATGGCTTATCAACCTTTTGCAGGTTATCTAAAGTCAGATAATATTTTTAGATTGTAAGAAATTTTGGAGATAATAATGATTTTACTGACACAAGTTCTAATAATTAACCCATAGCTGGGGAGCCAAGAGATGGATTCATACTTTATCCAAGGGTATTTGTGTGTAGTAAATATAATAACTGGAATTGGAACTTGGCACTCTAATTTCCAATTCTGAGCCATTATCTATTATACCTCCTGAATATCAAATCTTGCAGAACCTGACATTCCCAACTGATCATCCATCTAGCTACAGACCAGGCTCAACATTGCTTAACTTTGGTGGTTGTACAAGAACTGGTGTTTCAACATGATATGGCCATAAGCCAGTATTAATAAGAAGCCAGTAGAGACCCCATGACATTGATATTAATCAGGTAAAGTAGTGAATGCTTTCTTATTTTGACAGAAACAAATGTTGAGACAAGATTTTATAAAGTACAGAAGGCAAGTGGAGACCCAATGGGAAGACCTGATTGATAACATGGAAGAAAAGATGCAGACATCTGCAGAGCGAATTAATACTCTGGAAACACAACTGATACAGACTACAGAAAAAATAGAGGTAAATTTTCTATATTAACTGCCAGTGGCTTAAGAAAATTGTATGGAGTATTTTTGTAATTTAATAATAATCCATGAAGAAGTGTTGGTTATTAAAATAGAAAGAAATTTACATATTTCACTTATAGCAAATTTATTTGTTTTTACAGTAAGGTTCACTCTGTATAAGGCTTGGGGACCATTCATGGTAGAGGGGTTATGTTAAGAGTTATAGATATGAGCAGGAGATAATGTTTAACCCTAGATTTGAACAGTTTAAAATTGTAGTGCTTGGGGAAACATCCTCTTGGGAGTCAGTTCCACAGAGCAGTTGTTCGTGGGAGGAAGCTGTTTGCGTCTAACTTATTTCTCACTGATGAAATACAGAGGGAATATAGGTGGTTTGCTACAACATAAGTGGCATAGTGAGTCCTAGCTGTGAATGTTAGTCCTTGTAGAAACAATTGATGTAGTTTGTTCATGCACTTTCCATAGAAGTAGTGATAGAACAATGACAGGCTTGCCACATTGTGTTTACAAGAGAGAGTTTGGAGGGCGGAAAATAATTTTTCATTTTCATAACCAGGAACTAAGGAAATGTAAGCACTGTTTCAGCTATTGTTCAGACACAGAAATACATTGTCAGCCATATTGTTATGTGTGGATAAAAGGGAAGAGTATCACTTCTCCAAGCAGAGTAGTAACCAGACTAAACTGTGTTGTTGTTATTATTATGGACCCCATTATCAACTGGAAAGTGAGGACTGGGCAGCTCCTGCCCAAATAAGACAACAGTACTCCATTTTCAGCCTGATCTGGCTCTTGTAAAGGTAGATAATCTTATACTTAATTTTAAGAATTTTAAGAAAAAATCAATCTTTATTTGCTTTGCCTTTCCTCTCTGTGTGACTATTTATCCAAAACTCTTAAGAAAAGATTGTGCAACTTTGCAGCAATCTCAGGGTAGAGCATTTCAAGATGGCTGTTAACAAAAAGAAAGGAATCTCATTGTATGACTTTCTTTGCTCTCCATTTAAATGGAGAGCAAAGAAAGTCATACAATGTCATTGTTGCTAAAGATTAAGTCACATTTCATCAGAGAAATGGAATAGAGGGAAGGAAAAAAAGACATCAATGCCAGTTTTCTCTTAAGTCAAAATGTAAATGTGCTATTACCTGAAATTGAGGTGAACATTGATGGAACACCATGCTTGGACGAATTGGTGGATTCTGGATGTTCCTGCTCAGTTGTGGGTAAGTCAGTTTGTCAGCTGTGTTGTTGATACTGAATTCTAATAGGAAAATTCACGTTCTATGGCGTAGAAAGTATCAACCGTGGTGTATATAAGGCAGATTCAGAAGAAAAAAAAAGATTAAATTTTTGGTAAGAGAGGGAAAACACCTTTTTGAAATTAATACCATTAAAGCATTGTGTGATGTCCAAATCAATGAGTTTTGTACAGTGTCTTTTACTAAGGAAGAAATACCTGTATGTGTGGTCATTTGGGTTGATGAAACTGATTCCAGTGTCAATTTTGATGACAAGGGAAAAATTCTGATCACAACATGGAAATAATTGGGAACATGAGAAGTGAGGGAAAAAGGATTTTGAATGTCTCATGTGCAAACAATTTGAGGAGGAATATGAATGTGACATTCACAAATGCATCAACAACGGATGTTTGCTATAATACTTGAAGGAATTTCTCTGATATTAATTGTGCAGGAGAACAAGGCAAAGATACACCCTATAATTGGCTATAGAGAGTTAAATGGATATATTGATGCATTTATGGCTAATATGACCACCTGTGTAAATTTCTGTTTAGTTATTGACCTCAGGAAAGCACATGGGAAATGTTTATAAGTCACTGTGGCCATTTCAGACAGTTATACTTAAAAGGAGGAGGTAATGCCTTACAAGATTTGGATTTGGACACAATATAGCTCTGTTCCTCATGAGAAATGTATTGTATACTGTATTGTTGCAAGATGAATCTATTCAAAGAAGATTCACTTTGACATATTTGTTAATGAAAATATGTTGAAAATGTCAAGAAGCATTTGTTGAATTTTTAACTCCTCATTAAAGACCCAGAGTAATTGGAAGTCCTTTCAAGATGGCTGGTCTTGATATGTAACCAGAAGAAAATTGCCCTGGAGTGTTTTCTTTGTACTTTTCATCAGTAGAATTTATGGATAGATAATTTATCAGCAATGGATTTTGTGCTTTTTCTGGATAATTTAGCAGTGCTGGACTTTTATACCTCTTTGTTTTCTATGAATTTTGTTTGTAATTTTTTTTCTTTTTCTTGAATCAACTTTGCTATAGTTTAATTCTTTCTTTCTGCAGTGGTCAGGCAGGTGAGAAAGCTTTGTCTGGGGATAAATATGAGGGTGGGCTGAAAAGTTCATAAGCTGACTATGAAGGAATAATGCTAGAGCTGCGAAATCTTGCATGCATTAATTTCTTATGAATAACTGCATTGTTTCTTTCCAGGTAAACTGACATCTGACTGTTCGAGGAAGATTTCAAAGGTAACAAGTAATGACATTTCTTGAAACTGGACAATATTTGGCATCATGGTGTTATCAAGAACCTGCAGAAAAAATGGTCTAGCCCCAAAGACATTTATGTTGACAGGGTTGCTACATTAGGGGATGATATCCAAGCTTTATCAACAGTGCAAAAGTGGGCAGCTCAATTTAGGAGGGGAATGGAGAGTCTTGAATATGACCCAATGTCTGTACGTCCTGCAACTATCACCACCAAGGAAAACATTGATTGTGTTAACCACATGACAGATGATTGACTATAAATCAAATAGCCAATGCTATTAGTATATCCTATGTGAGAGTTGAGAATATTCTGCACAATGAACTTGGCATGATGAAGGTTTCTACTTGATGGGTCCCATGTCTTCTGACACCTGATCAAAGGTGCACTAGAATGATCATGTCATTGGAAAATCTGATATTGTTTGAGGCAGATCCAGTTGGTTTCCTTGAACATTTTCTAACCCAAGACGAGTGTTGGGTTCATAGACAAAGACAAAGAGTCAATCCATACAGTGAAAAGGTCTTTCTTCACTTGCCATAAAAAAGGCTGTTTCATCTGCAGGGAAGGTGATGGCCTCATTTTTTTGGGGTTGCAAAAGGCATTTTGTTTATTGTCTAACTTAAAAAAAAAGTCACACTATCAATAGAGAGTACTATGCCAACTTATTGAAGCAGTTACAAAAGTCTATCAAGACCAAATGCCCAGGAAAACTGACAAAAGCGGTTTTGTCTCATCAGGAGAATTCCCCAGCACACAGGTCCATGGTTTCAATGGCTGCTATGCATGACTGTGGCTTTGAGCTGGTTGATCACCACCCCCTATTCTCCTGATTTGACTATTATCTGTTCACCAACATGAAAAAACACTTTGCTGGGAACTAGTATTGAAGTGATGATGATGATGATGTCATATCTGCGGTTGATGACTTTTTTGACCAATAGGCTAAACAGTATTTGAACAATCAGATGTCAATTTAGGCAGAAAGAAACAATGCAGTTATTAATAAGAAGAGTCAAATTAATGGATGCAAGATTTCACAGTTTTAACATCACTTCTTCCTTTTGTCAAATATCATAGACTAACCATTCTTCTGAATCAGCAATAGATTTTTGGCTTGTAAGGTACATAGATGATTTCTTTTCAAGTGGTGGTTTTCTAAGCATAGCTTAAATGTGGCACAAGGCCAAATGTATGGGGCATGTAGTGAGGATCAAACTCACTGTTCAGTTGTAATTGATCTAGTGAGACAAGCTTGCTAACCGTTACACATCAAAGTGCCCATTTCTCTAAGTGTAGCTTAAATGTGGCACAAGGTCGAATGTATGGGGCACTTAGTGAGGACTGAACTCACTGTTCAGTTATAATTGATCTTGTGAGACAAGATTACTAACCATTACACCACATTAGTCTCCATTTCTCTAAGCATAGTTTAGATGCAGCACAAGAGCGAAAATATGGGGCATCCAGTGAGAATCAAACTCAGTATTCAGTCATAATTGATTTAGTGAGGCAAGATTTCTTTTTGAGTGATTATGTATTAGAAACTTTAATTTTTTTTTTTGTTTTATTCATAACCCTACAGTTAACCTTTATCACTCTGTATGTAACTTCATTTTCTGTACAAAAAGTTTATCCTGCCACTTAAAGTAATTCTGATCCCTGAACAATAGTGTGTTTGAATTCCATAGTTGTGTTGTTATATCCTGCTATGGCAACAGAAAACACCTTTGAGTGAAATTAACAATAAGGATACTGCAATTAAGGGGCTTTGAAAAAGAATGCAATGGAAAGGGAAGTAATATTAATAATGTAGGGTGCTAAAGATTAAAACTGGGAATAAATAAAGGGTAATTATAGAAATTTAATAGAAATTTATAGAAATAGGAGGATGGGAAGGAAGACTATGCTGCACCAATCTTCTGAGTTCAGATAGTGTCTAGTGAAAATATTATTATAATGAAGTATAAGTAATGCTTATATTTTTATGTCGAAGAAGTTACAGTGAAAAGTAGTCTTTTTGTAGTTACAATAAATACCACACTGCATTCCAATAATGATCCCATTTCTTCTTGTTTAAAGAATTTGGTAACTAGGTTTAAAAGCAAAAGGAACGAGTGCTACAGACTAAAGAGGGAACTTCGAGAAACCATTAAGATTTTAAGTGCTACAAGAAAGAACAATGTCAACCTAAAGGTAATTTAAAGAGTTTCTTTTTTCGTTTGACTTTATGTTTTGAGAAAGTGTTGGTGGCGTAATGGTTAACAGCATAGAAAATGGAACCAGTTAGCTGAGTTCAAATTTCAGATGAGGCAGTTTGTGTTTGCTTCACACAAATACCTTTATGAAAATGTATCTCTTTGCCCCACCCCATCAACTGTTGATAAAATAATAGAGCAAACTGGGCTCACTAGTTTTGGTTGGTAACCAGTAGGTGAAGGACAACATTAAATTTGAAAACCATTAGTGGAATCCTCTCCTCTATCCAGTTATGGATGAAATAGCAAAAAGTGGTAGATGGGGCTTTCAATCCTACCCCTTAAAAAACTATTTGCTAAAATATGATCAATGTACAAGTTGAAACACCAACCAGGATCATGTGTAAAACATGGTAAACTATAAGAAAATGGAACTTGACTGGAATATGTTTGGTTGGTCCATTCAAAATGTTGTTCAGTCTTTGATTTCTGACTGCACAATTATTAATATTACTTAATTTCTGAGGAAACATTTACATTTTTTAAATGCCTCATAAAAGTTATGATGACACATGAAACATATGCAATTATATGATACCATATAATGTAATATAATATATAATTTTGTTTTTTAATCATGTTCACCGCAAGCAAGGCAATAAAGCCACTAAGACATAAGGGGTTACTGGGTGTGAAAGAGTTAGAAACAGGAACATTGCTAAGGAGTGAGAAGAGAATAAGAGTAATCAGAAGAAGAGTAGATACTAATTGACACTGCATTTAAATTTTTGAAGATTAAAGTCGGTTGGAAGCATGGCGCCAGAAGGAATTTTCACAAGTGAGAAGTGCGAGAAAAGAAACTGTTAGCATAGAATTTATAGTTACATCTAACCAGTTCAACTGTAAATTGGTGAGACTTTGCCGCTAGTCTAGTACTGTGCTTAAATTTAAAGAGTCTAGGCACCATAGCGAAGAGCGATATTTATTCTGTATAAATTACAGAAATGTGGCACAAGGCCGAAGGGGGGGATTGGGGAAAAAGGATGGTCTTCTTCTGTCTTAACTATAACTTAGCTAGCCGCAAACACTGACCCAATCGTACGAACAATATTCCTTACACCAAAACACCACATTCATACGTACCGTTCTTACTACAACCACCATAATACCTCACTGTCTCTATGAAAATACTAACTAGTCCCCATATTTACAATTCAATGTCTGTGGGGGGAGGGGAATAAAATAACAATTCTAAAAAATTAACCCCAATGAGTATTTACAAAATGAATACAAAATATTTACAAGAAACTAAAGAAAAATAATATTAGTAATACCCCCCCCCCCCAATCACTAAATGTGGCAGAAATACCAGTTCACAGGCCGAAATCAATGCGGGACTAAAATAGTATAAAACATTCATTCATCCCAAGCTCACACACTGACACGCACTCATTCAAACACAACAACAAATACGAAAAACACTCACACGAAACGAAAGGCACCCCGCATCCACCTGCGAACTGACATCACTAACCACCCTTAACGAGGGAGGGGATGGGGAATTGAACTTAAAGAAAAATAGGGACAGAAATAAAAGGGGCCAAATGAGCATACATACCCTAGCTAAGTTAACTGGAAAAAGAAACTAAAAACATCAAAAATAAAACCTAAACTAGCCTAGTGAAGAGCTCATCTGAACAATTACCATGAAAGTATTTATAGAAAAGGCAAAGGGAGGCAAGGAAGAACATTGGAGAGTTAGATGCCTGAAAGAATCAGTTCTTATGTTATGTTATGAGGACCTCCATAGTTGACCGAGCATAAAATAAGAATAAAATACATGGGAGCCATTAATAAATTAATAAAGAAAAACAAAAGAGAAAAATTCAGTGAGTGCAGTGAAGCATGACAAGCAGCAGCAGCACTTATCAGCAGGCAAGCAAGTTGGCTTAAGGCTCCTAGTTCTCCACAGAGAATTGTCCTATAGGACAATAGCCTAGTGAATTAAAGTATTGGTTTATGAATTTGGTGCAGTGTCTACTTGACTCAGTTGAAACAAATTGAGAAATAACTAAGCAGTACTAAAAATAAGAACTTGAATCCCTAGACATAGACAGTGGAACAAGAACAGTCTACCCCTGTAGATTAAATAAAGGATTCAGTTTGGAATTCTCTGTAGGTTACCCAGAGCAATATACACCTGATGAAGGCCAGAGGGCACAACGGCTGAAAAGTTTGGGATTAACAACAAAGATGATGACAATAGTTTGAATGTAAATAATGAAAAATATATTAAACAAAAAAAATGGTGACCTTTTTAAAGAAGAAAAATGCTGAGCTTATATATCCAAAACATATATTTGTGATAACTTCAGATAACCCTAAATAACACCATGATGTCATAGACAGACAACTGAATTGTCTTTACAGTGGGAAGCTACAGTAATGCTCTCTATTGTGAAGCATTGAAATTTCTCAACTAGTGCAATAATAATATTTGAATTTAAAGGTTTGTTTGTATTTCTAAAAGTTCATAACTTGAACATTTGTAAGTAAAAGAGGAAATGTATATAAATATGAAATGTGGCTATAAACTAATGTGACTGGTCAAACCATAATGTGTAGGTGTAAACTACATGCTATGCATTGACCAGTGGGTAAGTATAAATAACCATTCAAAGTTTCAGCAGCAGGTGTGATCTTCATGAAGTAGACATGCTTTTCTGAAAAATCAATTCAGAAATTGAACAGAAAAAGAAAAAGCACATTTATTTATCGGGTCTTATGATTGAAATAAAGTAAGACTTCTGTGGTTCATGAAATATTTGGTAATGTTGAATTTCACTGGCTTACTGATTTTAATGCAAAAATTAATCCACCCAGCTTACCTGTATTGTTACCAGTGGACTTCTATAGATGCGTCATTAATGAGTATATAATATTTTTTGTTTGTAGACAACTTTGCAGAGTGAAGATATCAATAACGGAATGTTGAGAGATATGAATGAAGATCTTAAGTCAAAGGTATGGAATAAATCATTTACAAAGCTATCACTATCTTTTTAAATTAATATATTTGTATTTTTTTTAGACCAAATCCTCTATTTAAGTCTATCATTAAGTGTAAATTCTATGTTAAGTCAAAATTTCTGGTCATTTTAAAACTTTTTGACTCTACAAAAGTAGGTTGAAGATTTTATTTGATTTGTTGTTATTTGACATGAAATAAAGTTTTAAAATGTACCAGACTTTGATGCCTATAAGTCAATCATACCCTGATCTTGAAAAGTGGATCAATTTTAGAAAAAAATCTAAAAAATAATATAGTATCAAAATAAGAACAAAAATATTTGAACTATAACTTAATATCCTAATAGTCATCAGCAGCCCAAATCTTTGCTTATATCAGGTTCCTTTAGACTTTGATAGATCATGGCTCTCCACAGCATCCTTTTTTGTTGGTTTTAGCTATATTTGATCCTTTAAATCCTCTCTTTGTGCTACTTGTTCCTTAATCATTTGATCAAACTTGGCTGCTTTCCACTGTTTCTCTAGGCTTTGGTGTGTCCTGTAAGTGTTAAATTCTTCAAGGCCTCTTTCTTCATTATTTGTCACAAAAGTTTCAACTGTCTCTGATTATTAACAACAGTTTCTTTATAGGTCCTATTTTTCTTAAAATTTCCTCATTAGTCATGTACTCGGTCCATAATATTCTCAACATTGGTAGGTAAAAACAACATCTTGGTCACTTCAAATATTTTCTTCATTTGTTACAAAATTATCCAGCTTTCACTTTACAGGAGAGTAGATATTACATATCAGTCTAACATTCTTTTTCTTTGTTTTCAATATTATTTTTGGACCTTTAACATGAGAGGATGCTGAAAACTTTTCAGCTTCCCAAAGTTTGACCAAACATCAGAACATTTTTTGGAAAGGCTTCTTGGTTGGATCAAGAACCATCTCATGTCTTATTCAGTTTTTGAAAACCATCTTTCATTATCCTTATGTAACTTTCGATTTTTGCGTTACACTTTCAGTCTGTCTATTTATTTCTTTTTCTTTATATCTGAGTCTGTACAGAACTCTCTCATGTCTGTCCAGCACTCTCATGTCTGTCCAGCACTCTCATGTCTGTCCAGATCTATCTCAGTCTGTCCAGGTTTATCTCAGTCTATCCAGATTTATCTCAGTCATGTTTGAAACATCTTGATGTCTGTAGTGTTCTATAATGGTCTAAATCATTTTTTTTAATGGTAGGGGAGGGATATGCATATAGCATAGTGGCTATTACTCTGGAAATTGTGGTTGGCTATTGTGTTTGTTTTCATACATATGCCCTTGTAATAGTTTGACCACTTCTCTTCTCCTCCCAGCAAAAGGTTTAATAGCAGAGCAGACTGAACATTCTAGCTGTGCTTGGGTATGAGGCTAGTGACTCTACACTAAAAAATAAATACTTGTTATGGAAACCACAGCAGCACCTAGTGTGGTGTGGCTGTGGCCCTATACTCCAACAAAGGAGAGTACATGGTTAACACAAGATGCACTTTCTTTGGCAACAGGTCATGGCTTTGCAAAAAGAGCAGAAATGCCGAAATGAAACTGATGAGTCTATTATGAAAGCAGTAAATGAAAAAGTAACCAACTGGAAGGCCAGTATTTAAATTATTTCTCTTCTCTCTTTATATGTATATATACTAGTGTACCTGTGTCATAAAAAATTATGGCAATTGTTATAAAGTTTTAACAGTGAGATGCAATGAAACAAAAATCTTGAAACAATGTACTGAGATTCAATAAAGTGGAGATAAAGTACTCACAACTAGAATAGAGGCCAATAAACCGTTTAATTAATCCATTCCCTTTATATATTTTAGATGTTTAATGGTATCTATGATTCATTGATTACTCCTGGTATTATATCAATCACCTTTTGCTCAATATCTTTTCATATTAAAAATCTTATATGTTTAATGGAACAGTAAAATCAAAATATTTATTGGAAGAAAAAAATTAGCAACAGAATGCCAAAAACTGTGATAACAAAGTCTATTTCAAGACCAAGTTGAAGCAGATGGTCACTTAATGGACAAAGGTATTTGAGTGTCTCACATGAAAGGCTTGAACAAATGAGACTGCAATCTAAAAAACGTAAGAGTAAAGGAACTGGGTAATTAAATGTTTCATTTTTCTTAGGAACTAATTCTGTCTAAATGCAGATAAATATTTTATTTGCATAGAGTATTAAAATTATTAAGAGAAGTAATCACTCATGAACTTAGTAACTGAAGTTGATTTTCATCCTTTCCCACTACAGATGGGACAGGAAATATATAAATAAATACACATTGATAATTATTATATGTTTTGATGATCAGACTAGTAGATGAAAGTAAATATGCTGTTTAGTAAGTAAACAGATCATCTACACAAATATCGGTATTTACTAAAAATAATGTTTAAATAATAAAATATGTTGGATTAATAAATAAAAATCTATATGTTTTGATGATTAGACTAGTAGATGAAAGTAAATATGCTGTTTAGTAAGTAAACAGATCATCTACACAAATATGGGTATTTACTAAAAATAATGTTTAAATAATAAAATATGTTGGATTAATAAATAAAAATCTATCACTTCTTTAGAAATATATATATATATATATATATATATATATATATATATATATTATTTTAAGATATTAAAACATGTAAAAATTGCTACACAATTGCAGTCATGTTTTGATGCATACCAATGCATCTCCTCAGGCGATTGTAAATTAAAAATTAAATAAATATAATTAAATAAATATGATTAAATAAAAATTAAATTACTCACCAGTAATTTACAATTGCCTGAGTTGGTATACATGTAAACATGACTGTAATTGTGTAGCAATTTTTACATGTTGTTTTAATATTCTAAAATAAATAATATTGCACTATTGTGTATTGAGCCCTCTTTTAAATTAAATGTAGGAATGTTGGAATTGTACTCTATTTGTTCTCATCTTACTTATATATATATATATATATATATATATATAAATGGTGGTACTCGCTTGAAAAAACCTTGGATAGTTCAACTTGTAGTAGAACAAATCGGTACCCAAGGAAAAATGATGAACAAAAAAAGAAAGAACCAAGAACATTAAGGCGAAAACAATCGTCCAGAGTTCAAGCTCAAAGTCCAAAGAAAAAAATCTCCAAAACGAGTAAAAGGCAACTACGTAAAGTGCTCAATACACAAAGTAGAGCAAACCCAAGACAATCCTAAGGATCCAGGCAAACCTACCTAGGTTTCACCTAAACGGATCACCCTGATGATTTGTTTAGGTGAAACCTAGGTAGGTTTGCCTGGCTCCTTAGGATTATATATATATATATATATATATATATATATATATATAATTTATAAGGAATCAATTAATTTTTATCTGACATTATTTCCTTTTACTCCAAACAGTATTTTGGGGATACCCATGTTTTTTGGAGAGCACATTTTTTTTATTAAGTCTCTTGAATGCACAGGCTGATAGACATAAATTACACTGTTTACAAAAACAGGGCATCTACTCAAATATGGGTATCCCTAAAATTATGTTTGGAGTAGTACGAAACATGTTCGTGTGTGTATAAGTGTGCATTGATAGATTTATAAATGTGAAGATTATGAGACAAAGTGGAAAATGTATTAATGATGCATTTCACAGTGGATTTATTGTCCTCCACTTATCCTCAGTGATCCCAAGGCATTTTTCTTGACGTACAATTTTGTCTTTATTTCATTCTAACCTGAGGAAGCCAAAGAGGGCAGATGCTCTCGGCGAAACATGTTAATAAATTTTCCATGTTATTTTATAATCTTCACTTTTGTTTCAGATACTATTATGCATCCTACAAATCTTTGGGAAAGCTATTGATCCATCACTTCTTCCCCCAGCAAGGGATGAATAGCAGGACAGACTGGGTTTTATAGCCTTGGTTTGTCAACCACAGAAAGAAATGGCAACCTATTGCAGGAAAATCTTCTGCCTAGTCAGTCATGAATTGAAAAAGACATGATTGCCCAATCGTGTATCACATATGGCCCATAAGTGACTGATATATAGTTAATAGATAAAGTCAAAAAGACTTATCTATTAGACTTCAAGTTCTGCAGATGCACCACTTGGAAACTACAACAGGACCTAGTGTGGTGTGGCTGTGGCCCTATACTCCAATAAAGGGAGGGATTCAACTGAATTTATTAACAGATATCATATTTATATATGTTATATAAATGTTATATTTATATATATTTATTAACAGATATCATATTTATATATGTTATATAAGAAATGCTAATTATTGAGACCAAACAGATATCAAACCTGTTTTATATTAAAATGTGACAATATTTGAACTTAAAATGTTTGACTTTTATCTTTTCACCATTTAAATGGTATCTTAACTCAGCAAATGGTACCAATGACTATATAGATCAAAATACTGGACATATGTAAACCATTATAATATTCAAAATTACTATGTGGTGTTTGTGAAGAAAAACTTTAAAAATCTATATAAATTAAGATTTGGTAAAATGAACAAATTACACATATTCAAATTACAGAAGACACATTATGGAAATATATCCTATAAATTAATCAGTTTCACACTAAATAAAAATGCCTTTTTATTGAAAATTATTAATAAGATACAATATCTCTAATGAGTGGATACCAACTGAAAATTTAGTTAACCTATGAGTTATTGAGAAAGATAAAAATTGCACAGCATTTAAACTGAATATCAAATTATTAATCTTAAAGTGTCAGCATTTAAGCATGTATTAAGTTGTAAAGTTAATATAAAGTAAAGAAACCCACAGCAAACGTTGTGGCCATCAAACACTTGTTATTAGGTCAGGGGTTGTGCATTGAATAAAACCTAAAAGTGTTGAGTAGTTTGAGAAAATGAACAAATAAAAGAGCAAAGCAAAACAACAGAAAAAATTTTTCTATTTTGTTGTAGAGAAAATTTCAAGGAATGTTCTTAAGAGTCTCTGTAAAGAATGAAGGCAAAGTTGAACTTACTCTGCTGGTGAATTAGTGAATGAGTGAGGTGTACTGTCTGTGCCATGTGCATGTACTGCATGGAGGACTAACCTTAGCATGCGGTCATGATCTCAGCTTGAAATGAATTCAAATTAGCCTTTTCAGGTTTGCAGCACACATTCTCTCTGTTTTTTTTGTTTTTTTTTTACACATGTCCAAAATCTGAAGAGGGTTACTGCTGTTGATAGATTTTTTTATGCATACATGTCAGGGAAAAAGGTTTAACATCTGCTACAAGCTCTCCTCGTCTGGATTGATGGTGAATATAGTCATCAAAGAGGTACTACCTAATGTAGGTTTTGAAATGTTGTGGAAATGATACTTTCTGCCCAGATTTTGTTTATGTATTTGGTGGGTTTACTTGCTGTGAATGTGACAGTTATACAGTACTCAAGCTTATTCAATAACATCTTACTGTTGACTGAGTAATTCTATAAGAGTGTCTGTTCATGCATGTGTGATGATCCTCTCTGAATTACATCAAGGTCTCACAACTATTTCTTGAAAATATTAAAAAGAATTGGCAACTTTATACCAAAAGTTTGACAAAAATGTCTTTTTATTAAAGAAACAGAAGAAAAGCTAAAAATGTTTAAGGTCAACATTATTTCCTACTTTTTATCTGTTTTAACTAAGCTTGAAAATGCTTAAAATGAATACATTTTTTCTGAAAACATCTTACTCCTTTATCTATCTCTTGATATATCCTCTTCCTTTCTCTCTGTGTGAACATTTTGCCAAACTACACTTTTGATATTTTTTTTGATTAAATGAAATCAATTTATTCAAATTTATATTTTTATAATAGTTGGGAGGTTCAGTCTCTAAGATTTGTTATAATTTTTTTTTGCCAGTTGGTTTGGTTTGTTTTATGGTATATCAACCTCAATGGATTATTTAATGCCAACAAAATTTTTATTGTTGGTAATATTTTTATCTATCTATCTATCTATCTATCTATCTATCTATCTATCTATCTATCTATCTCAGTATATATTGATTTGGTTTGGTTTGTTTTATGGTATATCAACCTCAATGGGTTAACCTAACAGGTGTTACCACCTTGGGTCAGGATGGACCTGGGAACACAAGCAAATTAAGAGGTAGTTCCATGCTCCTCAAAACCTCCTGATCAGAGGTCTTGCTGTTGGACGTAGTTTATCGTCTTACCCAGGACGTGGATGTAGTTTATTGTCATACCCCCCTTTTTTGTTGCCAGAAAACCATGCGAAAATAAAACTATTTTTTTGTCATTATGTGAAATGATTTCTGTTTACTTTTAGAAAATTCTGGAAGATAAGGAGCAGATGGTTCTCAATTTGCAAGATCAAGTTTCTCATCTTAGAAAACAATTGAGAGATAACTATAAAAATATCCCAGATACATCACTCATCACATCTTTAACTGCGGTAAAAACAATTGCTTTTATTATTTTTCTAGAGTCACACTTCAAACAGAGATAGTGGTTTGTCCCATTGTATCTCTAGTGTCCATTTTCTGGCAGTACCCATTTCCTGTCCAAATAACATGAGATATATTGGGTTCCATGGTACCAGAAGCAGGAATGAATCTCTGACCTGACTGCTTTCTTATATTTATATATACATATTGTTATAGTGATAGTAAGCTGAATAAATTAGTCTAAGTTAATCATGAAGCTTCATCAGATACAAATCTCACTGCTCTATTGCTACTTCCATGGAAAGTGCTCAGAAGAACTACATTCCTTGGTTCTGCGAGGTCTAACCTGTAATATATGAAGACAAGGCTGAAATCAGGAATTAAGAGAATACACATGGTTTTTGCTTCATGCTTTTATTAGCTGTGTTTACACATCTAAAATGACTGCGGTCTGTGATGAAAAAGAGGCTGGAACCGTATTTCTATTTCTGGAGTAATGTCAGTGAAGAGTTCTAATAAGGGGAGATAACTTCTTATAACTATTACATGACTTTCATTGCTAGGACCTGTGATGCCACTAATATAGTAGCAAACCACCCACATTCCCTTTGTATTCTATTGGCAAGAAGTAAATTTCACTCAAACAGTTTCTTCCTGTGAACCACTGCTCTGTGGAACAGACTCTCAAGTGCATGTTTCTGTGATGTCTACAATTTTAACCTGTTCAAATCTAGAGCTAATAGTTATCTCCCCAGCCTATCCATATAAACTGCTCCTTAATGTAACCCTCTACATTGTTTGGCACCTGGGCCTTGTACAGGGTGAACCTTATTGTAAAAAAAAACCAAAAACAACGGACATCAAAATTTATATTTAAAGCTGAGCATCTCTATATCTTTATCATTTGAATGTAAATTGCAACTGGCATTTGTTTTAGTTCTCCCAACATACTATTTAATTCATAAGTCTGATTTAATCAATGAGACTTATTAGTCTGAAGAAGTTCTTTCTTGGAACGAAGTGAAAGAAGTTTTTCCATTTTGTTATTCTCTTATTCACTATTAATCCAATAGATTTTATCACTATTTTAAACAGTATTGTGATAATAAAATAAGCCCATCCCATCTCCCCTCTCACTTGTAAGCATTCATCAGATTTTCATTAATTTTTTTTGTCTAAGGGCTGCAAATGTAGTTGGGTTTTCTGTGATACACAACATCCTTTAGGGTCCCCCATAGGTAAAAGTCTGCAGGTATTAAATCAGAAGAATATAGGAGGAACTCAACTACACCACTTCCTCCTAACCAGTGTCCTTAAAAATTCTTATTCAGATATGCTCACATGTCTTGCTGCTAGTGTGTTGTTTTGTTGAAAGAAAAATTCTTCATTTCCATAAAGTTCATGTATGGCAAGTAATATGGATGTGCATAGCATGTCTAGGTATGCTTCACCAGTAGCAGAACATTCAAAGAAAAATGGTCCTATTAAACCTCTAGATCAGCAGTCACTTCATTTTTTGAACTTCATGGACCACTAAATGTATAATTTTAAATTTGGCAGACCACTAATATGAATTTAGAAAAAAAAGGTAAATACATTTATATAATAATAATCAGAAAACTTTTATTAATATGAAATGCACCCATTAAAAGGTAACTAAGTTATAGTGTAATTATTTAAATAAAACAAATTGAAAATTTGAAGTTTGCAAATCATATTAGATTATACTATGGCCGGATGATGTCACATTTATGTACTCATGTATATTTCAAGATTACATAAGGTTTTGGACATATATATCATCTTGTCAGTTTGAATCTGAAGCTTCATAAAAATTGAAATAATGTCCCAATTTTTCTGCGGATCATCAAAATTTTGCACCAACCACCAGTTGGCAACCACCAGTTGGCAACCACTGCTCTAGATGACATTCCACATCAGACATTGACACTTGGTATAGTGAAGAAAACAGCGACTTACCTCGTCAAACCAAGCGACAGTGCGTTGCGTGTATTCTACGACGGAAAATGTGGCGAAAAAGAAAATTACTTATCAAACAAAAGGGTACATATTCCGTATGACATGCTGAAGACGGAATATTAAAAAAAAAAAAAGAAAGAAAATCCATCACAGGAGTCGCAATAAAAGTATTTTGATATGCAAAATACTGAACATCCTCTCCCAGCTGTTGACGAATAGAAAAAATGTTCGGACGATAAAAGCAGTTGATGTTCTCGAATCTGTGAATTTTTGGCAATTTTGGCTACCGCGTTTGGTGGAGAATGAGTTATTTTTCTGACTGGTGGCGTGCATTTTGATTAGCGAGATAGTACCTGCGAATCGAGTTTTCGGCATTTCTTTCTGCCCCCGACGTTCGAGTTGGAACTTACTGATTTATTCTCTGTGACGTGGAAATAATCTGCGACAAATATTTCCTTTGCAATCCCAGTTTACTTACACTTGGTAAATTGACTGCTTTGTTGACATGAATTTTCCAGTGCCCACACAATTATGTTAGTTTACTACTCCGGTTAGCTCAAATTGTGCTTCATCAGACAACACCTCTTTCTCACCAGCTTTTCATTTTTGCTTACCATATGTTGAAACCACTCACAAAACTGGATTCTCTGATCCAGATAATCTTCATTAATTGCATGTAATAATCTTGAGATGTAAACATTCCACTTAGCTCTTTTAAGAATATGCCATATGCTTGTACTGTTTACTTCTGTTTCTCATACACATTGTATGGTAGACTTTTGTAGTGAATGTGTGAATTGTTTTAACATCATGGCCAAGGAAGCAGCTCTTGTTGCTGTACAAGGTCTGCTGGATTTTTCTTTATACACATCACAAACAGTAACTATGTGTTTTGAATTTATCACAAATTCATGAAATTTTCAAACGTGTTGGAGGTTGTATTCCAAACTCATGGCTCCATTGTCTTTGGATTTCTACAACATTCTCAAATTTGAAATATCACTTTAAAATAATCTTATATTCCACAAATAACAAATCTACATCCACCATGTTGTAGAAGTCACTTGTTGATGTTACAACCATGAGGTTAATCCCATCTGTCAAGAAAATATCATACTACAGTAAACAGTGTTATCGCAATTTGATAAAACTACGAAAGACATGTTTTTCCTTTCCTGAAGTGTGTATACTTTTTTTGACAGACTTCGTACTTAGATAGATAGATAAGCAGTTTGTTTTTTAGCTAGATAAATAGAATTGACTGTTAGTCTATTGCAGAGATCAAAACTATTCAAATATACACACTTTGGAAATTAGTAGAAATATTTAGTCACGTTAACCTATCTTGGGAAGGAGAAGGATAGCACCCAAAAGTTCATTGCTGGATACTTGACTGTTACTTGAATTTAAACCTCATTTACTGGTTTCATATCACAGCTAATGTATCCAGTGAAAACAAGGTGATATTAGAAAGTATCAAGACAAGGCTCTCATGGTAGATTATATATCTGACTGCTATCATGTGAGAAATCTACTGGTAATATTAGCTGTTTCCGTATAAGAAAATATTCATCATTCATTAAGTGAGCAGCCAGTGATACTCAAGTTATGTTTTTTTTTCAATCTCTGGCCACAAGGCTGAAATGAAAATGTAATATCTATTCTCTTCATCACTAATGTTAATGGTAATATTAACCATTTCTTTTTAAAGAAAACTTTGGCATTCACTGACTGAGCAGCCAATGCTGCTCAAGTTATATTTGAATTATGCTTTTCTTCACCCCCGGTCATCAGGCTAGGTTCAAAGTGCAGTATCTGTTCTCCTTATCTCTAATATTATCTGTTTCCTTATAAGGAAATATTTGGCATTCATTGACTGAGCAGCCAGGGCTCCTGTTGCTTGAAATTATGAAATCTTTCTATTAATACAATTTTTCAGGTTGATCATTTCCACAAGTTCACAAATTGTTTTCACTCTTTTCAGTATTGATGGAAGCTGAAATAAACAGAAAGCAAAACAAAGAAAAAAAAAGACATGGTTGCTCATCTCAGTTTCTGGCTGTCCTTAGAAACGCCATTAAGAATGCCTTTCTCCCAACTCCCCAGCATTGATCTCATTTGTTCTTTTATTGTCTCACAAGATACTCGATCTGGGTGTTTTGATTAAATTCGTATATGGATATGCAAATCGCATCACTCTCCCAGCATCCGGGCTTGTCTATTGGGCATTCATTCTACTCAGATAAATCAACCTCAACTGGTTAATGGGAGGCTCAGGTTCAAATCACACCAAAATCAATTCTGCTTACGGCTACAAACAACGCATGTTGCTATATGAATTCTTTTTATGGCAGGTGAACAACACCTTCTCTCGGCAACTCCTATGTTACATTACCCCCTGATGTCCTAATCACAAAAAGTGCAGCTGGGTGTGTGCTCTTCATCCAGACAATCCTTCAAAGTGGGGGAGCTCTGATTTCTTCCAAGGATGAATTACATCCAAGACAGTCATCAGGTGGTTTGTCACCATCATCAGCAGTTTCGGAGTTACTGGTGTCCGAGGTATCATCTAGTGATACTGACCTTAGCCTTTCCAATGGTTTGTTTTCTTCTGACAAACCTTTGGTGTTCCTGAATGGCACATGCACTCCCAAACAAGAGTGCAAGTTTTTTATGTGATGAAGGGTTACATCAACAAGCACCAAATGGGGACTGTTGATTCTGACAACTTCTTTGTTACAGGTGCTTTCTTCCTAACTTTTTCTTTGAGGTAGTGTGGAAGGTCAGCATCTTGATTATATCATTATTTTCTCTGAGTTACATGTGCTATCCATTTTAGTTGTTGCTGCTGTTGAAAGTTCTTTTTTTGTGATTCTGTAGCATCAGTTCCCAATATTTGAAAAAGGATGGTCCTCAGTGAAACCTACACATGGATTGTTCAGTGACAATTCTCAATAATGAGTTCATAATTCTTTTCCACATTTTCTGACATTTGCTGGTGATTCATTGAAGATCATCTTGAACTGACACTTGACTGTGGGTCAGGCAAAATATTTACATTCAGCCTCAAGAATTGTTGCCAAAAAACCTGATGAAGTTTTTAAGGATCTTGGTCAAAGATGTGCTGAGTTTCATACAAAATTTGATGCAGGTATGCTTCTCAAATTTGTCAGACATTGTAAAGATTGCAAAGCTTTTCCAATACAATGTTACAAAACCTGGCATAATAATTGTTGCAGATTAGAATCAACTCCAACAAAGAAAAAGGTGTTTAAATATAAAAAATATAATAAAATATAATTCTTTATAATATACATATTATAGAATATATTTTTATTTTCATCTTTTTGTAACTAAATTTTTCTTAGTGTGTATAAGTGTTAAAGTTTTTACAGTCCTTGTTTGTAGTTGTTTACTAAGATAAAAAGAAATGTGATTTCTTCATGCATATGTGTGAGAAAGAAGAGGCAAAGGAGAAAGTGAAGAGGAAAGTGTAAGTGTCTTGTAGCTTGGTGAGAAAGATAGGTGAATGAGTAAGGGAATTTATTTTAAGCTGATGCATCATGAAATTGTTACTGTTCTTTACTGCCTTGTCTGGTCTAGAAAATTTGCTTAAATATTCTTCAAAGGGATCACAAAACATGTTTTCATTGTTGGTTGAAAAATGTTAAATATTTATTTTCAAAGAATTAATTTATTAACTGGAAAGATATGCAGACACTCTGACTCAGAAACCACTTTTTAGTTATTTGATGTTTGACTGTCTTGCTGTTTATTTTTGTCTTTGCTTCACCAACTTAAGAAAAGAGCTGAAATGAGAAACTTTTGCTGGTGGCCTAGTATTTTTTCATGGTCTTTTTTCAGAAATCACTATGCTTAAGATGATCTATCATCCACTATACAGCATTAATGAAAATGCAGTAATTTGTTTCTGAGCCCTCAAAAATCATGAAATGTACTGAGGAAAGCATACTGCTAATCACTCTCAATTTTTTCTTGGTGTTTATTTCTATCTTCACTTCACCTAATTAAACATGAGCAAATAGCATGAGGCCTATTAGCAGACTGATTCAGTAGATTTGGCTTCAATGTGTATTAACTGTATTTATGTTGAATAGGTACAATCACAGTATGTACAGTCTGAGGACTTTCTGATATCATCTTGTATACCAATTAGATAGTTATATGGGTAATAGAAATAACAAGATAGAAACATCTCCTACATGTTTTGTACTTCAAAAGGACTTCTTCAGAGTAGTAGAGGTTTTAGCAATGGAAATGAAATGCAACAAATGCCAGTTACAATTCTACATCAAGAAATGTTGAAAATACAGAAATGTTTAACTTTAAATTTTTTTTCTTAATTTTAAAAAAATTTTGTTTTCCAATATATTTAGATCAGTGTTTCTCAACCAACATTCCTTGGAACCCTAAGGTTCCCCAAAAGGGTGTTAGGGTTTCCGCGAGAAACTGTTATAAATAGGCTAATGCATTTTTGAGTAATTTTATATTCGTAATTTTACAATACATGTATGGCATGTTGCTGGAAAATCCTTGACTATTATAATAAAGGCTTCAACCTCTTTATTTAAAACTATAATAATCATAGAGAATGCATTTAGTGATATCTATATGGCTTCAGTGTGTAACTACCTTCACTGGTTAGTGTACAGGACTTTTATGTAGTGCATCCATGTATCATTGAGTGACTAACTCAAGTATAGGTCACGTGTCCATATATTATGTTTACCACATGAATTATGATAAAAATATAAAAGAAATAGATATTAGTAATTGTATATAATAATTTTTATTCAGGGGTTGTCTGAGACCTGAAATTTATTTCAAGGGTTCCACAATCGAGATGCATAACCTAGCTGACCCCATTCAGGTTTATATTGCTTTTGCTTTTATTTTTATCAATATTATTTTTAAATATTACACATTGTAACAACAGTAGTTATGTAAGAGAAATTTGCAATGGTGTAATGTCTAGTTAGTGGAATCCTTGTGGAGTAAACGATAGCAGCTAACATTGAGAAATTGGAGTTTAAATTCAAGTCAAGTTCATTACATTCACTTATGTGTTAATACCCTTGGGAAATATATGAATCCATCTCTTCTCCCCCCAACTATGGGTAAATAACAGGACAGACTGGGCCCTATAGCCATGGGTGGCAACTGTTCTTGAAGAAAGACAAAAAATGGAATATTGCTGCCATATCTATAATTTGAGTTCGTTACATTCACTTACATTAAAATACCACTGGGAAAGATACAAATCCATCTCTTTCCCCCACCCAGTTATGGGTAAATAGCAGGACAGACAGTGTCCTATAGCCTTGGGTGGAGAAGGAAAACTCTGAATTCAAACTAGTCTGAAGATGTTTGGGCTCTGTCAGGCTACCATTGCTACCACAGCTGCAGCATGTGTGATACTTCTATGACCATAATGGGTTATGGGGTTCGTAATTGTGAATGTTTTAGCATACTTCAGTGAGTATGACTCTCACTGAGTGTTCCTCACCTGTATTCTTGTGCCAGTCTGAACTAAGCTCAGCAAATGTTGATATGTTAGAAGCTAATTATCATAGCTGAAGAACAAGACAAATGTTTGAGAACATTTATTTGCAGGAATTGGCTGAAAAAGATGAAAAGATTGCTCAACTAACAAAAAAGATAAATTTTTCTGCAGAGATCAGAGTGAAAAATGTCAAAGCCATCAAAAGTATACAAAGTTTATTTCAAATGAAAAGTAAGTCTACTTAACATCGATTCTCATTTTGACTTTAAATTGAGAATAAGAAAGTTTTGTGGTGGATTTACAACTATAGATAACCATTAATATGCCCAGTTTCAAAAGATGTTAATGTCCCCTTTTTGAAATTTGCACCTTGTCTTCATTTTGTCCTCTATGACTAATATCTACTTTCCACTAATGCTATTGAGTCTCTGGGTAATCCTCATTGTTTTATTCTTGACCTACATGTCAGCTGAAAAAAAGAGTTATTTTCTAAATTGATCTGGGTGTTAAAAATAATTCTCTTCTTGTTCTTTGTTGGGTGATGTTTCACTTCCTATTTTATCTGAGGAACAGCAGTCTTACAAACACAATTGATCCTTAGAAACAATCATATTTTGTTATTTCATTTAAAACTTTATAAATTATTATAATTAAAATTTAAAAAAATGTAAACCATTCTTATAACAATAGTGTCCTTAATAAATCTTATTTATAAAAGCAATTAAAAGCTTTTCTAATTAAATAATGTCATAGTTTTATTGCATTTTTTATTTTATGATTCGGAGCAGATTTTTGGTAAATGAGTAACTGTTTGAAAAAAAATTGGTGCTTTACATTCTCTAAGGAGTTCTACTTTTAACTAATATAAAAATATATTTGGTTGAAAATTTAATTTCTTGAAATTTCATAAAATTAAGTGGGTATAACAGCTGTAAAAAATATCTTTATCAAGATTTTTTTAAAAAAACATATTTAAAAAATATTTTTATTCATTTGTGAATAAGTCCTGAAAATCTTATTAAAATCTGACAATTATTTGATTTTTGCAAGAATATCCAAAACAATGTTTTTTACCATAAAAAAGATACTAAATTTCCAATAGTAATCATTGATCCACTGCTGATACAGAAAAAAAAAAAAGGTTTTTAAAAAAAATTTTGAATGTGCTAGAAAGGATTAAAAAAATAATAAAATAATAAAAACTTACTTTGGTCTTTCTTCTTAATAATAACATAAACATTTTAACAATAAAACTTTGTTTTCATAAAGTTTGGGACTCTTTTTCATCACACTATACTCTTTTTTAATGAAAGAGTGGAGGTACCTATTTTTAGGAGTGCATTTTTAATTCAAATAAATAGACAAATGAAAATTCTACCTAATTATCAAGGTCACCTCCTTGACCAATTGACCGTGGTGAGATTTGAACTCTGGTCTCATGGTTGAAATGTTAATGTTCTAATGATATGGTAACATGCCAAACCTAATCAACTAAATATTAATTAATATTTTTAATAAAAGAGAAAACAGTAAAGAAA
Organism: Acanthosepion esculentum; assembly: GCA_964036315.1. Taxonomy (NCBI): domain Eukaryota; kingdom Metazoa; phylum Mollusca; class Cephalopoda; order Sepiida; family Sepiidae; genus Acanthosepion; species Acanthosepion esculentum. Next base: position 11,481,065 of record OZ038506.1, on the reverse strand, counting down.
AAATTTATCTAATCACGTTTTTTATCTATGAAGCTATCAACCTGAGAGAAGAAGTTGACGAAGAAAAAAATCTTCGATATTTAATAGAAAAACAATTGGAAGATGTTCAAGCATTAGTTAAAGAGGTTAGTATCCATTTCTATTTTTAAATACCATGACCCATCAGGATATCAGGATGTAAGTGATCATGGCCATCCACAGCTTGCTTTTCTGTAAACTACTGTGCATTGCCATGATTGCTCTTTGGAAAGATGGCAGAGTGGTTTCCTGATACTTTTCGACAGTCTTGAATTCAGAATTGTCTAGATTGGTTGCTAACCAACATTTGAGAATGTAGTTTTTACTAGTAACTGGGGGAAAAAGAAATTTCATACTAAATGTCTTCACTGGAATCTGAACCCCATTTTATAAATGTTTTTAATCATTTTACCCCAAGCAAAGCAATAAAGCCACTAAAATGCAAGGGTTTACTGAGTGTGAGAGCATATGAGAAAAAGAAAAAAATATTAAGGAGAGAGTACAATAAAAAAAACAAGAATTAAGAAGATAGAAGATAATGATTAACATTACATTGAAAGTTTTGAAGAACTAAACTGACTGGAAAGCAAGAAGCCTGAAGAGAGTTCCACAAGTGAGAAATATGAGAAAAAACTGTTAGCATAGAACTTACAGCTATATCTATTTCTACTGCAAAATGCTACCAAGTTCATAAAGTTTAGGTAGCAAAGAGAAAAGCTCATCAGGAACAATTACCTTGAAAATATTTATAGAAAAGGTATAAGGAATCTATGTTACGGTGGTAGGAAAGTGATTGAAGCTGAGATGCCAGGTCAGGGCCAATAACATTGCCTATTCTTATTTGTATCATTACATTTACCATCCTGAATGTTGGAGAAATTTTGTAGAAAATATGTGCACTCTGACAGGAATCGTACCTGTAACACAAGTGGGAATCATCATTTGATCTGATGTGCTGTTAAGCATTCAGCCACAATGAATTCGGACTTTGCTAACCGGACGCTTCTTTGTGGCTGAATCATTAACAGCATGTCAGATCAAATGACGGTTCCCATTAGGGTTACAGGTTCGATTCCTGTCAGAGAGCACATATTTATTGTGAAAGTTCTTGAACATTCAGTAAATGAAATTAATAATGTTTAATTAAAAAAATGGAGCATTTACGTAAATAAACAATATCTATATAAATAATGTATAAACAGAAAATATATTAAATGATTGTTGGACTTAATCCATTTCATAATATATACATATATTTTAATATTTCGATTATTGTAGTAAAGTCCCAGGATTATTAGTAGTCAGTGTAGAAAGTTTTTAAATTCAGTTAATGTATATAATAGGTGTTTATAAAAATATATTCATCTTTTATTCTAGTGATTTTTCAATGTTAATCATTAAAATAAACTTTTATTTTTTCAATCTGCAGACAGAGAATCATGCATTTGAAAAAGATAAAGATTTGTGTGAAACTCTGAAAAGAATACGTCAATATGAGGTAAAATCAGTACTCTTAACTTTACCTTTTTTTAATTGTTTCACCTCAAGCATGGTGGTAATGCTACTAGAACACAAGGCATTATGGGAAGTGCAAGTGAAAGAGAATGAGAAAACTAAGAATGGGAAGGATTAAGGAAAAGACAATAAAGGAACATTGTTCAAGAAGACAGACGATAGTGATTGAGGTTGCAGTTAAATTCCTGAAGATTGTAGTTAATAGGGAAGCAAGAAATCAGAAGGGAGTTACACAGGTGGGAAGTGCAAGAAAAGAAACTGTTGGAATAGAAGTGGCAGTTGCATCTATCTGTTTCAACAGTAAAATAGTGAGACCTACATGTCAATCTAATAGCACACTTAAATTCATATAGTCGAGGTACCAGGCAAAAAAAGTTTGTAAGAGCAGTTGCTATGAAAATATTTGTAGAAAAAACAGAAGGAAACCATATGTTATACTCCATTGCAATTAGATCTCTTTCTGATTTATTTTGTATGCCAGCCAGATGTGAATGCCATGAAGGCAGAAAACAAAATAAAGTTGTTTTCTGCACATAGGCTCCAAGCATTACATCCAGTCCACAAAGCAAGCCTCTGCAATGAAAGTAACACTGGCTAATCATGAACATTCCTGCCGGAAAAGAAGATGCCCCTGGGGACTGCAGGATCTGCTTAAAAGCAGGCCCTCATAAGTTGCTGGCTCTCAGGCCACCTGCTAACATGCAGGGTGCTGCTGCTGCCACTGTCATGTTCACTTCTCTCAACACAACCATTATAACTCTCAGGCTTGACTAATCAGCTAACACTTCACAAACAGAAACCAACAGAGACAAGCTTCAACGCTGTCAGGCTCTTGATATACCAATGGGATTTGTAACATCACACATGGAATGTGGCTGACTATCCAGCTTCGACACCACTAGGCTCCTGATGCCAAACTGCCAAGATTTATAACATGTCAATGTTGTCATCACCTATCTACAAGCTTTCCTTGTCACCAATGCCATCACTTCGGCAACCCAACTCACTACAGGCATTCCCTCACAGTAAGACATTCTACCATAGGCCTACACTTAATTCCTTGCAGTCATCACTGTGACCCCATTTCATAGAAACACAAGCTGACAAGCTACACCTAATTCCTTGTTGCCACCACCATCACATCGGCATGCCCAACTCACTACAGGCATTCCCTTGCAGTCATCACCACAATCCCGTTTTGTAGGAACACAGGCCGATAAGCTACACCTAATTCCTCATCGCCACTGCAGTCACTTCAGCATACCTGACTCACTACAGGCATTTCCTTGCAGTCATCATTGTGACCCCATTTCATAGAAACAGAAGCCTACATGCTACACTTAATTCCTCATCACCACTGTCATCACCTTGGCATAGCTGACTTTGTACAGGCATTCCTTTGCAGTCATCACTGCAACACCATTTCATAGAAACACATGCCTACGAGCTACACCAATCTCTTGTCACCTCAGCTAATGACCAACGGCAATATCCTGTGACTGGTATATCCTTGCAGTGAAACATTTCACTCCAGGCCTACAAGCAACACCAATCCCTTGTCACCTCAGCAACCAATGAACCCTACCAGGAATCGACCCAACACTGTGACCTCAATCGATCAACATGTGCATCAGACCTGACCAACGACAATATCCTGTAACTGGTATATCCTTGCAATGAGACATTCCACCACAGGCCTACCAGCTACACCAATCCTTCATTGTTTCAGCAACTGACGCATCCTATTACGAATCGACCCACCACCATGACCTCGATCGACTAACCCGTGCGTCAGACCCAACCAATGACTATATCCTGTGACCTTGGTCAAACCAACCCAAGAAATAAGTCAACTTTTGGCACTACCTTTACACCTAATTGTCATCTTGATGATAAGCAACCAAAATTGACATTTCACCAACTTTCCAACAACTCTGTAAGGTATTTTGTATATTAACAAATACACGTTGTTTAAAGAAACCTAATCCTCATTATTTCTTTCCTGTTGTAACCTAATGCTTATTATAACACATGTCCCATCAGTGAGAAAGTGACTAAAATTGAGATGCCTGGTCATCATCGATTACATTACAGACCCTTCTTTAGATTTTGTCAAGAATCTTGAGGAGCACGAGACCAGATATGGCAACAGTATTCATTGCATGGATGAATGGTAGAATTATAAATCTGAAAGATGGATTCTAATGAGAAAAATTTTCTGGCACGACAGTGAACCAACTTTCTTTGCAGTTGTTCCACTTCATGTCAATGAAAAATGTGAAGCTAAGAAGGTACAGTGTGTTGCTTTCCTGGAGTCTAGCATCAGCCATGTTGATGGCAAGCAGAAAAGGTTTTCTGTGGTGATTAAATGAAAACAGTATTGTTTTGGAGGTGTTAAATTTTACATTTCTGGCCCCAGTTAACCACTGTTTGGAGGTCCTTTTCAAGAGGAGTTGTCAGGTTTACTTTGTCAGATCTGTCAGATTTGCTACTAAGAGAGGAAGGAATAAATGGTTGTGTCATCTGCATAAATGCCCAGCTGGGAGCTGATGGCATTGGGGAGGTTACTGATGAATATCAGAAACAGTGTAGGTCCCAGGATAGAGCCCTGGGGGGATCACCACATTATATTTCATCATTCTAAAAATAATCTTGCCATCAGTGATGATAGAAAATAAGGATATTTCATTATCACTGAAATGAAGATAAAATCTTTCACCATCCTAAAATCAACCTTGCCACTGGTGATGAAAGGTGAGAAAACTATTTCATCATTCTAAAATCTGATTATAAAAATGACACTTTACCACAAGTGACAGCAGTCAGTAGAATAGGGTCAGGAGAGTAGATAACAGTAGAGTAGCAAGTGGCAGTAGCAGTAGTAAAAAGACCCATCACATACGTATCCTCATCCCTCTGGAAAATTGAAAACTGATGATCCCAAACATTATCCTCACCAACGAAATTCTCTGAAGAAGCAACAAAACAAGCAAGCACAAACTTCTAAAGAAACAGAAGAGACAGTAAGACTGAGAACATTTTTAACACACACCATATCAATATTTGTAATTCACATCACGAAAAAGAAGAATACAAATTCTTGTTATTGATGTCAACACATGTCTCAAGTATTGTTGCTATATCGTTGTATGTTTTATGCATTTTAATTTTTAAAAAAGAGAAAAAATATTAATATTCTGTCATTAACATCAACCCCATTACAGTCAACAAATAATATCACATTGAGATAACTACTACATCAACACCAACTTATGAACCTTGTTATAGATTTAAACATTTTGCTTGTTCTTTATTTCATATACAGAGTGTTTTTTTATATCATTTACAATATTTATTTCACATACAGCTTGTTTTTTATATCATCATTTAAAATATTTATTTAATATACACCTTGTTGTATATATCATAATTTAGAATATATACATACATACAGACACACACACACACACACATATATATATATATATATATATATATATATATATATATATATATATATATATATATATCATATAATATATATAATTTATAATATCTTCAATATATTTGTTAGATTTTCAAAAGTTTGTTTATGACAATTTGGGTCTGGTCAAGATTTATGAAAAAGCAACCAAACACTATATACCCTATATTGCTCAATTTTTTCTTCTTTCAAAATATTGAAAGTATGAGCCACTTCTGTGGGTAAAGGTGCAAACATTTGACAACTTAATTGATTTGGAATACAACTAAAAATATATACATTACTGATTCTTTGAGAGAAAGGTCAGAATATTTTGGTTCTCCAGAATTAAAACTGCTGTTAAAATTTGATCCTCAATACCAGGAATTGTGTTTCTAGTTTATAAGAAAAATAAAATAAAACTTTATCTTTTCTTTTCTTCTTTAGGTTTCCATACTTTAAAGTTAGGAACATTAGCTTTTAATAGCGACTAATGCCCCCCACCCACCAATAAAGACTGACACCACCAAAATAGAGACTAATGACCCCCCAATAGTGACTAATTCTTCTCCCAAGAGACTAATGACCCTCAAATAAAGACTAATGACCCCCAATAATGACTAATGACCCCCAAATAGACTAATGCCCCCCACCAATAAAGATTGACACCAGCAAAATAGAAACTAATGACTCTCAATAGTGACTAATTCTCCTCCCCAAGAGACTAATGACCCCCAAATAGAGACTAATGCCCTCCATCAATAAAGACTGACACCACCAAAATAGACTAATAATCCCCATTAGTGACTAATTCTCCTCCCCAAGAGACTAATGACTCCCAAACAGAGACTAATGCCTCCACCACCAATAAAGACTGACATCACCAAAATAGACTAATGACCCCCACCGTGACTAATTCTCCTCCGCAAGAGACTAATGACCCCCAAATAAAGACTAATGACCCCCAAATAGAGACTAATGCCCCCCCCACCAATAAAGACTGACACCACCAAAATAGACTAATGACCCCCCCCTACTGACTAATTTTCTTCTCCAAGAGACTAATAACCTCCAAATAGAGACTAATGACCCCCAATAATTTCAATGACCTCCAAATAGAGACTAATTCTCCCACCAATAAAGACTGACACCACTAAAATAGAGACTAATAACCCCCAATAGTGACTAATTTTCCTTCCCAAGAGACTAATGACCCCCAAATAGAGATTGATGCTTCCCACCACCAATAAAGACTGACACCATCAAAATAGAGACTAATGACCCCCAAGTGACTAATTCTCCTCCTCAAGAGACTAATAACCCCCAAATAGAGACTAATGACCTCCCCACAAAAATAGAGACTTATGACCCCCCCATAAAATAGATACTAACAACCCCTACCTAATAGAGGCTAATTCCCCCCAAGAAAAGCAGTTACTTCAATAAAACGAGTTTTATTTTAAGAATTTTATTTTTTTCTTCCTTATCTTCTTGGTGTAAATATTTGAACAATGTTTTACCACATTTTCAGAAAAATTATGGACTTGATCAAGCAACGGAAGAAATCAAAAGTTTGCAACAGAAAGTGAAAATTCGAGATCGGTAAACATTTCTTTATGACTTTTGAGATTTAGATTGACCACAGCATGAAAAATTACCATATTTAATGGCATATTAAATTTCAGTTTTTTTCAAAAGGTTTTCCTAGATCAAGTGTGCACAAAATATTAACCCCTAGGCCACATGCTATTTGCTAGACTACCCAGTATGACTCATGACGGGTTTTTTAAAATAGTAAATTTTTTGTTCATAATAGAATAAATTTGATCCTGATCTCATACAAAAATTCTGTTTTGTGGAAGCATGACTTTAATCAGCCAATATTTCATTGTTCTTATATATAATTAATCCATTTAAATCTCTGTGGAAAAAGAAAAAGAAAGAATTTCCTCACCATTCCTTTCTCTATATGTCTGCTTCTACCTCTCTCACAATCATTAATTTAATCAAAAATTTACTCTTGTCGCCCATGGCCAATTTTCTGCAATTAATGTCATATAAGATCATAACCTAATGATGAAAAATGTTATTCATTTTACATAAATATTTATTTGTCAACATCATCTTCTTCCTTGTCAATGGACTTAATCCTAAGCTAAGCATATCAATAAAAAATGTGTAGTCTAATGATGAAAAATGTTATTTTTACATAACAAGTATTTATTTTTCAATGTAATCTCCTTCCTTGTCAATGCACTTAATCTTAAACTAGATACATCAATAAATGTGTAGCCCAATGATGAAAAATGTTATTTATTTTACATAACAAATATTTATTTGTCAACATCATCTTCTTCCTTGTCAATGGACTTAATCCTAAGCTAAGCATATCAATAAAAAATGTGTAGTCTAATGATGAAAAATGTTATTTTTACATAACAAGTATTTATTTTTCAATGTAATCTCCTTCCTTGTCAATGCACTTAATCTTAAACTAGATACATCAATAAATGTGTAGCCCAATGATGAAAAATGTTATTTATTTTACATAACAAATATTTATTTGTCAACATCATCTTCTTCCTTGTCAATGGACTTAATCCTAAGCTAAGCATATCAATAAAAAATGTGTAGTCTAATGATGAAAAATGTTATTTTTACATAACAAGTATTTATTTTTCAATGTAATCTCCTTCCTTGTCAATGCACTTAATCTTAAACTAGATACATCAATAAATGTGTAGCCCAATGATGAAAAATGTTATTTATTTTACATAACAAATATTTATTTGTCAACATCATCTTCTTCCTTGTCAATGGACTTAATCCTAAGCTAAGCATATCAATAAAAAATGTGTAGTCTAATGATGAAAAATGTTATTTTTACATAACAAGTATTTATTTTTCAATGTAATCTCCTTCCTTGTCAATGCACTTAATCTTAAACTAGATACATCAATAAATGTGTAGCCCAATGATGAAAAATGTTATTTATTTTACATAACAAATATTTATTTGTCAACATCATGTTCTTTGTCAATCCTTCTTAACCATAAAACCAAACATTATACAGTGTAAATATCAGATCAAACTGTTAGACTGTGTTAGGCTGTTACTTATTGATACACTCTTGTAGTGCTAGATAGTCTGCCTGTCTTGCAACAATTCACTTGTGTAGTGAGTTTGCTTCCCACTAGGTGCCATACTATAGTGGTCTTGCATCAAATTAAGTTATGTAAATATCTTATAAGAATGTATGTATTTCATTTTGTCTGAATTTCTTGCTTGATGAGTTATCATTCTCAACTTTATTGTTATATTCACAATGTTTCGAGCATACTCTCCAGTCTTCTTCAGGTGATATATATTGGAATTTCAAACTGAACCTTTTGTTCTTGTTCCATGTGTCATGCCCTTTTTGGATATCTCAGTTTTAGTTAATTCCCTTTAGTAACTGAACTCTTCAAGGTTTTGTTCACTGTGTTGGCTAGGTATTGAACTTACAACTCTTTGGGTCAAGTGACTTTTGGATTACTTCAACCAATGCTTTTATCCATTGGGTCATGTGTCCTTGGGGACAACAGTGAGTGAGCATACAAGAACCAAAAGGTCATGAATATGACAATAAAGATGAGGACAACAGTCTGAACAATGTAAATAGTGTAAATAGTTTCAATACCTCATCTCAGAAATATAGACAGATGTTATCATTAATTACATTATTTACATTTGGACTAATGTTCTCATATTTGTTGTTATTATCACAGCATTTTGGTCATTGTGTTCTCTGACCTTCTTCAGGTATTTCTCAATCTGGGTAACTTTCAGGGAATTTTTAATTGTACCTTTTATTTAACCTGCACGGGTAGATTGTTCTTGTTCCATTGTTTATGTCTAAATATCTTGTCTTGTTCTTATTAAGTTTTGCTCAGTTATTGCTCACCTTGTTTCCATTCAGTCTAAATCAGTATGACCTGACTCAAGGATTGAACTCACAATTACTATGTTACCAATTTTACAAACCAGTGCATTCATCCACCTAATGCTTTAATTGTATATAGTATGGTGATGCATAATAGTACTGACCAACTCTGTAACATCCACTATCCTGAACAATCTATCCCATCTAAATAATCTTAAAATAATCCCAAACACTTTCCAAACCATTATGGATATACTCAAATCCTCAAACACCAATAGCAATAATATTTCTGAAGCAGGCATTTATAACATAAATTGCCAAAACTGTTCCTCCCAATATATTGGAGAAACAAGCAGAAATGAAAATAAAACGCATCTATGAGCACAAAAGAGACCTCACAAAAAACAACTAATGTCCTAGTCATACATAGAAATAAATTCAACCACAGTTTTGATTTTAAAAATGCTACACTCATAAAAAAGAAAATAACTCACTCAGAAGGAAAATCCTTGAGAGTGCCGCCATTGAATATTATCCAAATATTAATCTACACCAGGTATCTTCCCAATATCACATTTCCTAACAGAATTGCTACTCTCCCAAGCCAATGTACACAAATATATCAAGAAATTAAAAGAAAATGGTTGAATCCATCAACACAACAATAAAAACAATATTTCCACATGTGACAGTACTTGATGTAATACAATAGCATTTTCTAAATTCTTCTAGTTGCTAAGGACATTTTGTTTGTTGTTAATAGTTACTTTGTTTTCAATAAATTAATTTCGTTTTTGCCTTGAACAAGTACACATTGTCGAAATGTGTTGGCTAATAATAGTTTTCCTATTGTCTTTTACCTCTATACAGGTGTGTGTGTGTGTGTGTGTGAGAGAGAGTGAGAAATTGAAAAACAGAAAAATAAAGAAATGGATAGAAAGAAAGTGTGAAAGAGTCTAGGTTACAGAGAGAAACAGAGATACAAAGAATCAGTTGGAGAGAGAAAAATAGAAAGAAAGAGAGAAATTGAAAAATATGAAGAAATGGGGAGAGAGAAGGAGAGAGAGAGAGAGAGAGAGAGAGAGAGAAAACAGGGGAGTCTATTTTACAAAGAGAAACAGGGATACAAAAATTAGAGATGGAGAAAGAAATAGTGAGAGAGAGACAGAGAAATTGAAAAAATGAGAAAAATAAAGAAATGAAGAGAGAGAGAGAGAGAGAGAGAGAGAGAGAGAGAGCAGGAGAGTCTAAGTCACAGAGATACAAAGAATCAGAGAGAGAGAGAGAGAAAGAGAGAGAAAGCGAGAAAGAGAGTCACTGATTTTATTTAACTGTATATGATTATTCTTGTATCTTTTTTTATCTTGTGTGTAATAATGTGGGAAAGTGCGTAAAAAACATGAAAAAGTATGCTTTTGTTCTTGTCAGTGTACACTTTTGATTGGTCATGGGGTCAAATATACATCTCTTATAGTTACTGGCACCAAATATAACACAGTAAGGTATTATCAGGTAAGGTGTAAGGTGATGCAGGCATCGTTGTTTTTATCAGCTTGCTATTTTCATTTGTCACTGGTTACCAGATGCAGTCATCTAGTTGTTTAATGTTGTGTCCTCACCAGGATGAGATTATTGAAGATTACTCCCATTCATTTTAGTGGGCCAAGGTTTTCTTATATAACAAATTTCTTGAAAGGCAAAAAAGTATGAATAGAAAGAATAAATGATGTAAAAACTATTGACAGTTTAATAACATAAAGGCTGTAACAAGTTACAATCATTCTGGTTGATTTCTACTAATATTCTTGAAGCATTTAGAAAGTTAACAGCAAGGATATAAGCTTGTGTCAGTGTACTGGTGGCTCATACAGCTGAGAGAGAGAGACAGACAAACAGAATTCTGGATGCAACAAAAACTCTGTGACCTGAATTGAACAAGCAACTGCATCTCCCACTTATATAGCCATTTAGATTGTCATATACGAGTTATGATTCTGATTCATGATATATCTTAGCACCTCTTGGCTGTGGTATGAGGAGTGATTTTCTTTACTTTTATTTTCTTTAGGAGAATTGAGGAACTTGTGAAGCTTATGAACTACTATGATGAACAGCTTTCTCAACAAATGGAAGGAAAAGGGAAGAAAAAAAATGAAGACAAAAAAACCATTTCAAATAAATAAAGCACAAGTGATTTATACTTACATGTGTACACTTTTAAATTAACAAGTAATTTGTAAATGGATAAATCATTTAATAAGTGTCAAACTTTGAGGTTCAGTTTCAGATACAAAATCAGAAATCATTGTTATTATGAATTTAGTACAATAAAGAAGAAAACAAAATCTGAATTCAAATTAGCATAAAGAATATTTTATGCTAACAATGGCTTAAACTTGTAAAAAGTGATATTTACATACTGTAAATATTGATTAAAATACAACATACAAAACTATATATTTCAAAATATTTCAATGTACTTCAAAACTATATATTTCAATATGACAAGTACAAAACTATATATTTCAATATGACAAGTACAAAACTATATATTTCAATATGACAAGTACAAAATTATATATTTCAAAATGACTAAATGATGTGGGAAATTTAACTATTCCCTAAATTGAGTCGTAGCTGATGAACAAAGATGAGATAACAGAACAGTTTAAAAAACATACTTCATATAAGAAATACATTATACAACAAGAATGAGAATAGAGGATTGCTAAAAAATGTATTCTTTTAGTAGTAAAATGTCATAGCATGGGGGACGATATCCAAATACCTGTGTCTGTTAAAATAGATTTAAACATCTGATGTTGCTCATATCTTCTTTTGATAGCTGCTTGTCCTTGCATCATTCAGGTTTGCTCATGGCCAGCATTGCCTGTTCTTGGAGTAGGCTAAAACACATCTATTCTGTTTGTGGTTGTCTTGGCCTTTCTGCTTTGGCGCCTAAATTCCATTTGGCACCTGATTTTGGTACTTACCCATTATTATCAGATAAATGGACCCATCTTTCTCTCAACAGGCATTATCTACCAAAGGGAGATAACCTATATTTTTTATAATGAAGAAGAATAGATTTGGGATATTATTTATTTGTGATGTAACACAGGACTGACATGTGGACTATTATGGTCGATAGTTAATTTCTGTCTGAATTTCTAAAGTGAGGAGTTACCATTATTTACATTTGAACTTATGTACTCATCTTGGTTATTATTAACATGGCTGTTGAGCTCTCCAGCTTGTTTTCGGGTGTCTATCAATCTGGGTAATCTTCAGGGAATTTGTAATTGAATCCTCTATTTAATCTACAGGGATAGATTGTTCCTGTTCTGCTGTCCATATCTAGGAATATCTTGTCATGTTCCAATTTAGTACTGATCAATTATTTAAAATTTGGAAACCACTGTGTCTAACTCTAGCACTACCCAGCCCAGGGCCTGAACTTGCAATTATAATGTCACCAAATTCATGAACCAATACTTTTACCCACTCAGCTATTGTCCCATGCAGACATGATTATATTTATAAGGAATCTGCTAAGAAGTCCTATAGTGGCATGGGGACTTGGGGTTAAAATGAACATTTGATTTACCCATGCCAAGAAGATTAATGGAGGATGATAATGACAAAGAAACTCATGAGTAATTTTAACAAAACAAGATAAGGAATTTATTTACAAATTTACATGCTTGAAGTAGTGTCATTAGCTCATTTCAGGAAAATAAATCAGAAATTCTGAAAGTTCATCATTTTAACAAATTGTCATGAAGATGAAATGTTCATACAATGGATTACATGATCTGACACAAAATAATATTCAAATGTTTAAAACAAAGGTAAGAGAATTTGTTGCTCACAGATGGGATATACAATTGCATATGTTCAAAAGTAGACAAAGAGAGATAGTTTGAAATACTTAACTTTCTTGGATTGCTGACAGAAAATTCTTTGAAGTGCCATATGCTTGGTTAAAAGCCAATAATTGGTGAGTAATTTGACATTGACAAGAACTTGAATGTTGGATGCTTGAACAGAAACAAAACCTTTCACACGACTTCAGACACTCTTCTCTTGTTAATTTAATTTTTTTCCTCATTTTATATAAAAAAGGATTTCACATATGCTCACTTATTTTCTTTTTCTTGGCTACACAGCTAATTTCTGTGACAACAAGGTTTTCATTCCTCCAAAAGCAATTTCACATAGGCTTACAAATTTATTTCCATCTTTTTCCTCAGCTCACCAGCCAATCTCTATGAAGGCAAGGTTTTCATTGATCCAAAGAAAATTTCACAAGACTTGCAAATTTCTTTCTTTTTCCTCAGCTTGCCTAAATTTGAAGGGAATGGGCAACTACGAAGGGAGTTATTATTTTGTATTCACTACAGCCCTCAACAACTGACTATCTGCCAAAGGGAAGACTGTCTTTGTCAATTTTTTGAAGCCCATTTGTGTATTGTAGTTTATTGTAATGATGGGTCAGCTATCTGTCTTTATGAAGTAAACATTACTGAGCAAGAACAATCTCCTCAATTGGGGCTATACTGGAGGCAAATTTGACTCCAAAATAAGTTTAAAAAATTTAATTTCCAAAATAAATTCAAGTCATATTCATTTAAATCATAAAAATACATTAGAAAATTATATTTACCAACAAAAATATTATTGTATGATTTGGATTGAATTTTTTCCGATGAATTCGAAGAAAAAATGCCTACTTTTAGTGTTCAAGGTGGCGCAGGTGGTTAAACTTTGCAACTAAGAGGAGGTAACTCTAAACCAATGTCATGGACGGCTGTTGTAAAGAGGACTTTCACTTACATCAGATTGCTTGTTTCGTTATAGTTCTTTCATCTGCCTGGTAATTTTTAATTTTCTTTAGCAATGTAAGTAACAAAATCTATGTGTCTACAAGTCTTTATCGATTTTGATTATTGGCAATCAGGTTGTCTAATGTTTTTCTTCTTTACATGTTCCTTCTTTTGATCTTTTCAATTCAGTAATAATTTCATTTTATAATGAAATTGTAAAACTAAAACTAAAAGAAAGTATTTAGATTGGAATATTTTTAATTACCCGTTCACAGATAAGTAATATTCAATAATCCAAATGTTTACTTTAGTATTACAATTTTTCTATTCTCGATTTATTGTGAAAAAAGGGACAGTATTTTTGTACTGAAGATGATTTTGTTCATTTTTAGTTGTAATTATAAAATTTAATCTCTTTTCTCAAAAAAAATCATATTCTCTTTTTTTTAATCCTAGTAAAATATATTTAAATTTTAAAGTCATTATTCTTAATTAGTATCATTACCAATAATTTTTTTATTTTTAATCTGATTACGACACGTATGGATTGTACCTACTTTACAAGGCTGATCTTGGCACATTTTTTTTTTTTAAATATTCGTTTGTCGTAATCATGTTCAATGAAAAAAAAAGATAAAAAGAAACTTCAATCCTTTTGATTTTCATTCTTATCTACTTATTGTTGCCGAATTTAACGCCCGAAGAAACAATCTTTTTCGCATACCAAATACTGAATTACTTCCCTTAGATTGCTTTCCATCGCCTCATATTGTGAGCAAACATTTTCTTTTTGCATAATAAATTTAAATTTTAAAATGAAATATAATTCAACTTTTTTGACCAATAAACACTTGTAATAAAGAAGATGATGCTGTCTCTTTGCAAAAGAAAATGCGGTATAATTTATTTCATCTTTTCTATATTATAACTACCTACGTGACGAACACGTTGTTAGTAATTCTTTTTTTTTCTCCAAAATCTGGTCATGTTATATGAGGTTATTTCTGATGCTAAACCCGACGGAACACATTGTGAAAAAAATGCTTGTGTGTAAAATTACTAGGATTTTTTTCTCTACCATTGAGCCAAATTTACAAGTGCTGCTCGGAGCTGTAGAGTAAAGGTCGACGAGTGTTTCTCTTTTCTGTGGGGAAAAGTAGCGAATATTACAATCTTCAACTTGTATTCTACCTACGCATTTATTCATTTTTTGCGTGTACTACGTACAACAATTACATCAGCCACACAGACGAGCAGGAAAGCAATTCATTTGTTATTGTCGTCAACAGGGTTTTGTTTGGCGATTACATCTCCAGTCCAAGATTAACTGTCTCTCTCCTCTTTATAGATGGATGCATTTTGTGTTGTCTTGTGAACGCGCCTCTGTACTGGCAGATGTTTTTTTTTTTTAACATTCTTTACGGATTCCCAACATGGCAATACTGGTAACGCATTATCTGCTAGTATTATTGTCTGTCATATATGGGTGAGAAAAGCTGACTTTACTTACAT
This sequence comes from Acanthosepion esculentum, assembly GCA_964036315.1. NCBI lineage: Eukaryota > Metazoa > Mollusca > Cephalopoda > Sepiida > Sepiidae > Acanthosepion > Acanthosepion esculentum. The sequence goes on along the minus strand of OZ038506.1, from coordinate 11,465,809 downwards.
CACCTAGCTCTTGAACCAAGTTGTCAGGTAACAGATCTGTTTTTTTTGTGCATTACACTTTCGAAAAAAAAAATTGTTTTAGAGGTGCTGCACTTCCATAGTGGAAACTAGTCCTAATTTGAAAGGTGTTTAGTTTGCTGTATTAATGACATTTGTGGAAAGGGCTGGTTAGTGCTACTGCTATTAATTATAATAACTAATCATTGTAATGAATGAGATATGTCCACTCTTCCACTAGTAGTAAATTTTCATGCAAAGAACATGAGATGGAAATGTATAGCTGTAAGAATTCTTTAAGTAAATGATGGTTGGTTGGTTGTATGTGAAGAATTTATATAACAAAACAAAATACAGTTGTTAGAATAAACATAAAAGTTTGTGATGCATTTTTTTAAAGATGACTGGGGAAAAGTAGGTCTTAGTACAAATATATTTTTTAATCATTTCATCCCCAGCAAGGTGAAAATGCCACCAAGATACAATGGGCTACTGGGTGTGAAAGAGAATTACAAAACTTTAGGAGAAAGAACTGGAAACCAGGGCTAAACCTCTACTTCTGTTCAAAAGAATATCTGGTACAAGCATTTTATAGGTAAAAATATTTAGAATGAATAACAGGTATAAGATATAAACATTTCTTTGAAACCATTGTTAAAGTATAAGATAACTAAAAAAAGTCCTTGCCATTTTTTTACGTTGTGTGGGATGAAGTTATTACTAGTATGTGATTGATTGTGTTACGTACCAGGAAAGAGGTGTGGGCATAGCTTGTGACCAATAGTGGTACATTACACACACACACACACACTACAGTGGTAAGGAAACATGGCGGTGTTGAAGCAGCTCATTTGGGGTTGTCAGCTTACGGTGTGCTTGTCCATTGCTGCATCAAGTCACCAAATATGTCCAACCTTTGGGAATAATGCTTTGAGTGAACACACCACCAGGCATTGGTCCCAGAAGTTCAGGTCAGGTGATCTGTTCCTTTGTCATGAACTCCCACAGCGGCCAGCAACAGGTCCTGGATGATGAGGCCCTGAAGGCGGCCATAGAGGAGAACAACAGCCAAACAGACTTCTTTGTGTCCAAGACACCTAATTTTTACTTCCAAGGCATTGTGTATGGGAGACACATTGGCAAAAGGTTAGATGCTGATGGGGATTACTTTGAGGACTAAGGATATGTCAAATTTGCTACCTTTTTTTTTTTTTTTTTCTAATAAAACTGGCAAGGACTTTTCGGTAGTATATAATACAAAAACAAAACACCATGACAAATAAAGCTAGCCAAAACAAGACGTCGATGAGATATTAAGTACTTGAATATAAAAGTCGAAAGAAATTCTGAAATGAACTTTCAACTGAGCAGCATCACCTAATCATGGATGATAATGAAATGAGTAATTTGAACCTTTTGTTTATGTATAGAAGGCCTGGAAGTAATTGTAAATACCTATGGACAATATTCAGTTCTTACAAATTTTTGCCAGTCAGATAAGTATTTTGTTTTCTCTGAATTTTTATATCAGGAGGACCATCAGCCTAGATATATCAAAGGCTTTTGTCAAGGTAGGGCATTTGGTGCTGTTACATAAACACTCCAGCTATGGAATCTCTTGTTTGGCTTTCTTAATTATCAAGTCCTTCCTAAGAAATAGGTCCCTGAAGGTCGTTGTTAATGGCCAGTCATTGGAAGCCCATATGATCAATTCTGGTGTTCTCCAGGGTCCTCTTCTTGGTCCTACCCTTTTTTTACTTTCTGTTAATGATTTGCCTAATGTACTCCAATTCTTAGTCAATATCTATGTGGATGATACAACAGTTTATAGGTGCACCTCCAAAAATCTGGATGACCGGAACCTAGCAGCTCATCTTTCCTCTGACTTAGCCCAGGTGCCTCAATGGGAGAAGGACTGACTTGTAAAATTCAGTATGTTCAAAACCAAACTAGTTTCATTCCACATATTTGCTTGTTCTGATTTGTAACCAAGAATGTTTTTGTTCTTAATTGTAACGTAGAGACAATACTTTGTTTTAATGGACCAGAATAGATAGGAATAGAATTTTATGGTGGTAGTTTTTGACCCAATGTTTCAGGTTTTTAGTCTTCATCATGTTAACATTGAATATGGTAGCCTTAAGCATTGCATTTAGTTTTCAACAGAGGAGGTAATGGCCATTTGTGGCAACTACCTGAGCAGGGAAAGTAGTTATGGGAGAGTGGTTTGCTCAAATGTTTACTATCTACTCACTTATTAACCATCATGATATGTCAGTATCAAGATAACTAGTGGTGGAACCTAGTGCAGGGGAGGGGGGTCTCTTTGCCTTCTGCAGTAGTTCACTACTCAAACAAAACCCCTTATTCAATTTGTGAACAGTGAAATGAGAATGGTTTACTTTAAACAAAATAAAAGGTTTGATTTGAAATTCCAAAAATATTAATAGACACCTGAAGAAGGCCAAAGAATACAACTGAAACTGTAAAAACAACCAGAATGAGGATACCAGTTTGAATGAGTTTATAAGATATAAAATGTAAATAATAATTTTTTTTTTTTTTTTTTTTTTTTTTTGTCTAGTTTGTCACAAGATGGATGGGCGAAGGAACCGAGGCTCCCTTCTTATCCTTATCTTTCTCTTTGACCATTTGATGAAGCTTGGTGGCTGGACCCACATCCCACCAATCACCCTGCTCACTACCTTGGGCCATGTTGCCATTCACTATGAAGACTACTTTCTTCCACGGCCGATATTTCCTTCTATAGAAAAAGCTTGCATCAGTGTCTACCATGTCTGGACCCACAAACAGTGGCAACGTCTCCTCTACGGGGCCTTCTGCCACTTTAATGACATGCACCTTTATTACAACATGGTCTCGTTTCTCTCAAAAGGTGTTATGCTTGAAAGACAACTGACAAGTGAATTTTTCGCCTTCATGTTGATTGTTTTTACCTTCTTGTCAGGGGCTCTTTTGGTCGGCTTCAACCTTCTTTTAATGATTGTTACTGGAAATGCTCAATACGAACTTACCTGTGCTGTGGGATTTTCAGGTAAATAAGAATGTTTGTTATTATTTTTAAAAAAAAATCATCATTATGACAATAAATTCTTTTAACCTTCCAAAGACCAGTCATGTGTCTACATGGAAAATTCTATCAATCCACATGCTGTACACACCATCTTGTTTTATTTCTTTTATGTAACCTATTGAAAATTGAATTTCTTTTTCTGTTAATAGCTAATATTTTCTGAATGATAAGGGTTAAAAGCAAATGCCAACATTTTTTGTTTGAATGTTTTCTTTTTTGTTGGTTCATTCAGACTAATTTTCTCATCTTTTTTGTTTATTATCACATCATTTCAACCACTGTACTCTCCATCTTGCCTCAGATCCATGGGGAAAATGTAACAAAAAATGTACGGCTGTTTGGAGTACCAGTTGTAACCTGTTTTCTTTTCAATTACAATTGGTAAGACTACAGGGAAACTCCACATGCAAGCACAACCACTTGACTCATTGGCCTCTGCAGCCAGCCCATCTGATATTCTCTCGCTCATGCTAATTTTATTGAGTGGCTGAGGCTTGGAAATTTCCATTAACCACAAGTTCGTCTCTCAGAATCTCTAAGCTGAGATAAAGTTGTTCTTAAATTGTAGGTTTTGGATCAGCCATATTTTCTTTTACGTTTTTTGCCCATGAAACATGTATGAACATGTTTTGTTCCAGGAGGTAAGCTGTTTTCCCTTCTACAGAAACTTTAAAATCAAGTATGGCTGATCAAATTATCCAGTCAGTAGGCTAAGCATAGGTATTAATAACATGAAAGCCATGGATTAAAAAAAAAACAACTGACAATTTTAATTTCCCAAAATTACTATGTAATTATCCTGTGTAACATGATCTAAAACAGATCTTCCAAAAGTGAGTTGTTGGTGAAATTCAGAAATTTTTTTTAAAATGTTATATTTTAGCAGATATAAAGTGAGATGATTTCTTTTCTGTTCTTTCAAGAAAAGATTCTTTGGTGCATTTTTTAAATTCAATATTTTCATATATTTTATATTAGCAATGTTGATATTTAAATTTTATTTTTTAAAACTCTGTAGTTGTTACTGATTTTTATTTATTTGAATTCTTGACAAAAAAAACAAAAAACATTTTTAATTATTTTTGTTAAATAAAATCATTGTTTTCTTTTTTGTAAAATGTATGTGGATAGTTTCCTATTATACTGAGTTGCCCATTTTTCAAATGAAGAAACTGTTCAATTTAGTTCCCCTGAAAGAATAACTTAATAAACATGTAGTTTTTATAAAGACTTTTTTTTTAAAGAATAAGGAATTGCCTAAGGGATAGCATTTCCTCTGAAGAAAGATCTTGTGAATACTTTTCTAAAGTAGATTTTAATGTGTCTGATATTCCATAGCAAAAATTGCAAACCGTTGATCTTACTAGGAATGTGCAAGATACTTCAGGCAGAGAAGAACCTAAATTTCTATTACCAAATAAGGATGTGGGGTTTGTGACAAATTTCTTTTAACAAAAGTTGTTATGATTTGATTGAAAAGATTGGAAGTGTTGGTGAATTTAATCTGGTTCCTTTGTAGGTCATTAATTAAGAATATACAAATGATTTGGGGGACATATTGTCTCACAAGGAGCGATACTAAGAATATGTATGGGAGTGGAAGGGATTGCCCTCTACTTCAAATCAGATTCTAACATATCAAAACATAACAGACTTCTGAGGTAGGCCAGAGAGTACAGTATTTAAATTGTGACTTAAAAATAAACACTTAATTGCAGCAAGAAATACAGACATAATTAAAGTAAAGGTAAACGGGGGGGGGGGCAACTGCAGTAATTTAAAGAGGAGCGATAACCGGTTAGATCACACTTTTTTTTCTTTCATATTAAATTATTGTAGTTGTTGTGCTTTCATTTTAATTGTCTGTCAGTCTTGCTATAATTGCAAACAAAACAATAAGGACAAATTAGTTCAAATGTCTACACATTGGACTTGTGAAAATCATGAAAAATTAGACTGAAAAGCAAATTCTTGAATATGTTAAATAATAATGAATAAAAGTAAAATAATTGGAGAATGTGTATGAAAGTAAATACTAGTCATAAATAAATACAAGTAAATACTAGTCATAAAACACCAGTTATTAGAATACTTTGATGGTAAGTTTAGTGATGTCAATTGTAAGTTGTCAGATCACAATTCCTAGTTATGTCATCTAGTGTTTTGAATCAAGGTAAAAGCATAAGGAAAAATGTTTTCAAACTTAACAGAAATAATTATTTCCACTGGCATGGAAATAAGTCAGTCAGCGGAATGGGGAATTGTTCAGTTGTATGACTTAGTTTGGCAGTCTGCATAATGAAATTGGAACTTGTATTCCTTTATATAAAGAATTACAGGAAATGATGAAATAGTCTTAGATTAATGCTGTGTGCTTTAAAAACTGAGAAGAGACTTAATGACATCTTTTTTTCTGGTCATTAAAATCTGTTTTAGTTTTGCAATCATACATAACACTCTTTCCCTCTATTCCTTCATCTTAACCTCTAAAATGGCCACATACATATGAAGATAGAAAATCAAGTTTAGATATATTTCAAACATACAAACAAAGTTTTATATATGTCTAGTTGTGACATGAGGACAACTGGATATGTCTATTAGAAATAATTTAGTGTGTGAAATGCATTTGCGAATCTATTTTTGATTTGCCTGCAAGCTAACAGCATTTTCCTACACAAACTATTTTAAAGAAAGAAAGAAAGAAAAAGTGCTACATTTCTTCATGGTATGTGATCACTGTTCTCCATAGCTTCATTTCTGTTTAATATCTATAAAGGGAATTATCTAGATTCTTTTGGGGAAAGATAGTGTTGTTGCTTTCTCCATGGTTTTGAATTCAGAGTTGTTGTTCTTTCAGACTAACTGCTACTCAAGGCTAGAGAATCTAGTTTGCTTTGTTATTTAATCCATAGTTGAAAATTAGACTATCCATTTTGTTAAGTAATAATCTTTTTTCAAATTATAAACTTTTACTGATTAGTATTTACCAATGTAGGCAATCTCTCCTTACCTTGTGACTGTTTCTTATCATTTTTGACAATGTCCAATCACCAGTAAATGCATCATTTAAATTTTGCTTGGTAGGTTTCTCCAGCTGACTCACGTGTGTGCTTTGTGTTACTATTTTCCTCTTATATTTGTTTCCAGCTGTTATTTTTGCCATAAAAGTTGTTCTACAAGATCAAGCATCGCCCCATCAGCGCCAATATGTGTTTGGAATTCCTATTCCTCTTCGATTGATGTACTGGAGTGAATTGTTCATTATCCAGATGGTTGCTCCACAGTCCTCTTTCATTGGTAGGTCCTTTTTGACTCTCATTCTCTTTGTTTTTGCTTTTTTACCCCCCCCCCCCCCCCCCCAAGTACCACCACCACCACATGCTTTGGAATTGCTCTAATTTTCCCCCTCATTGCCGTTTTCTCTTTCCTTGGTGACTCCTCTTTCATGCTCATGCTTTTTTCTTTTCACGTGATACCCTCCTCCCCCTTTCATCCTTGTTGACTTTTTCCTCTTCTCTCTTAGTCTCTTTACCTTTAAACTTGCTGTTTCCATTCTTTCTCTGCATATCCTAATCTCTTTTTTTTTTTTTTTTTATGTCTTGTTTTTTTATATCTTCTCTTTTACTACGTTTCCTCCTCTGTGAACTTTTGTGTGCAATATGTAAATGTATAGATTTCTCACAATTGCTATTATTTTTGTGCAGGTCATTTGTCAGGTATTGTTGTTGGATTACTTTATACCAAAGGACCTTTAAAGCCAATCATGTATGCAATCTTCCCACAAGGTAAATACATGTTCTACTTTGACTCATGTTTTGATTAAATTTTTCATTTTCTTCTAATGGAATAGGAGCTTATTTTTAATATGGAGTAAATAAGAATACAATACACACAGTGTTTAATTCATGAAAAAAAATGTAATGTTGTGTTGTACATTGTATAAACAATTCAGGAAATCTGTAGACTTAATTCTCTTGTCTTTCATTGTTTTCTTATTACAATGTTTTGGCTGCTTTACTCTGCGATTTTCTTTAATTGTATATTTATTTTTTAAAGCTTGAGTCTTGTTCTATTATATTCTAATAAAGCTGACTTTTTGAAGTTGAATGTTTTCTCTTCTTAACAATCCGGCACCTGTCCTTTTTTTTTTTTTTTTTGTAAATATTTATTGCTTTTCTGGGGTTTGGTAGCTGACTCATTAGTGAAAAAACAGATTGAGCTGCACAAAAATTGGTAAGACATTTTTTTTATCTCCTGTTAAGATTTATTTGTCAGGGATCTAAGAAATTCACCTGATTTCAATCCTATTGAAAGTCTTGGAACCATCAGGAAGGATTATTTACATTGTCCAGACTGTTATCCTCATCTTTATTGCCATACTCATCTCTTGTTTCCTGTCCCTTCTAATAAGTATCCCAGACTATTTTTCTTCAATATATCTAAAAGCTTTTCATGTAGCTATGTAGAGCTTGACAAAACAAAAAATGGTACCAAATTTATCTTCCTAGCTCAATTAGCAACTGAGTGTTGACCATTCAAAGTTTGTTGTATTTTCTGTCTTGAGTGTGATGGGCCAGAAGCCTATTTTAAGAGTTTATATGTGAAGATGCAGGTTTCAAGCAAGTGAAAAATCATTATAAATGCAATGTCATTAAGTAATAAAAGAAAGATAATACTAATAGAATTAATAATTATTAGATAAGACTAGCTTAAACAAGGGGTGGGGATCACATTCCACCCTAAAAACAGTGCAAAAATAACACAAGAAGGTAAATTTAACCATTCATATAAATTTCAATTTTACAGTTAAGTCATTAAAACTTCTCAATATGTTTCACAGTATCTTAGAGATTAAGCTACATCAGTAAAACAACTCTTATTTTACAATGTAAGTACAGGCAGAAGCAAAATTTGATAGTAGGGCAAAACAGGGTAAAAAAAATATACTTTCTTGAATTTATTGTTAAAAAAAAAAAAAAAAAAAAAAAAGTAATTGGTGGGGGTACAAGCCTGAGGCTTTGAAACTTTACTTATTTTTGAATGAGGAATTCAACAGAACTGTTATTTTCAGTATTTACATTAGTCGGACTATTGTCCTCATCTTTGTCGCTATATTTGTCACAACGTTTCGGCCGTTGTACGCTCCGGCCTTCTTCAGGTGGTTGGAATTTCGAACCGAACCCTTTATTTCGATCACTGGGGTAGACTGTTCTAGTTCCACGAGCCATGTTTGATGGATGTCAGTTATCAGTTATCTCCTGCTAATTTTCCCTCTGAAAGTTCTCCACTGCCTGAACCGGGTATTGAACTCACACTCTTTGGGTCTGTCACTGGATCTAACCAACGACTTTATCCACTGTACCATGTGTCCTTGAGGACATCTGGGTATGAATTTCTGAGTATTATAAACCTAATTTTTCAGCAACCATTTTTTACCAGTACTCATATTGCAATTTTGCTGTTATCATTCCATGTTTTTACCAGATCTCATATTGCAACTTTTTGTTATCATTGCTGTTCTCTGGCACTCCTTATTACTGGTTCCCATATTGTATTTATTTCTATGCTTGGCCGACTCAGGAGATTTTTGTGGCCTAGCATATGTGCTGATTCCTTAAGTTTACGAATTTTCCAATGGTGTTCCCTGTCTATGATCTCAACCTGATCCCACAGGGGACGGTGATCTCCCTTCTCTCTCCATATGTGGTCAGCCACGCCTGATTTTTCTACTTCCCCTCGCATTACAGCTTTCTGGTGTTCTTGAAGCCTTACCTTGAGGGGGTGGCCTGTTTCTCCTTTATATTCCTTTCCGCAGCTGCACGGGATAGCGTACACACAGTCTTTAGTCCTGTTCTCCTCTATGGGGGGTCTCACTCGAGAGAAATATCTGCGAAGTGTTGTCACACTTTTGAAGGTTGTCCTGATGTTATATGGACCGCAGATCCTTTGTATTTTCTCTGATAACCCCTTCACATAAGGCAGGCAGACTGTTTTCTGTGGAGAACTTTCAGAGGGAAAATTACCAGGAGATAACTGATAACTGACATCCATCAAACATGGCTCGTGGAACTAGAACAGTCTACCCCAGTGATCGAAATAAAGGGTTCGGTTCGAAATTCTGACCACCTGAAGAAGGCCGGAGCATACAACGGCCGAAACATAGCGACAAAGATGAGGACAATAGTCCGACTAATGTAAATACTGTACATAATACCTCATCTCAGAAATATAGACAGAAACTGTTATTTTGTCTATAATATTAAAACTCTTTCTCCTAAATGTATTTGTTTTTTTTTTTTTTTAATTTTGTAAATTTATACAATTTTTGACTTTCCCAAAAAGGACTGGCAACATAAAAAACTTTGAAACTTGTTATACAAAATGAACCAGTGGTCAATTTTTCAAACAAATGCTTATTGTAAAGCCCTAAAACTCAATTTTCAAGTATATAAAAAAAAAAATTGAGATGAGTAAAACAACATTTATTGGAAATGATGAAAGATTGTCTGCATAGTTTGAACAGCTCTACTGCATTTCCTCTCGTAGTGATGATTTGCAGTTTGAATTTCTTTATAAGCTTTTATAACCAGTATTTCTGGAACATTCCAGATTCTACCATCACTTGAAACTGGCATTACACCTAAGTCCCATCATATGATAAAAGTTGATTTGACCTGTGCAGTGTCATCCACCAAAGTAGTTTCTACCCTTAGTTGGAGCTAGAAACTTGATTATTGCACTGGTTGGAGATGTAACGTCAATCGCTTGGCCAATGTAGAAACTGGAATCATAGTATATGGTAACCTATTGGACTTGTCACTCGTATCTGAAGATCACTTGAAATGGGTCTTCAAGTTCCTGTGATGTAATTTCAATGGCAGTAAGTTCATCAGCTACAAAAAAGCATCATGGGAATAATCATAGGAGGCTCTTTAAGTTGTCATCTCCTTTAGTAGCTAAAATTTTCTTGGCTGTCTTAAATGTTTGTTGAAATTGCTTCATCAATCTTGACTGTTCCATCCTTGTATTAGGACAGTTTGCAGAACCATGCAAAAACCTGGTATCACAAAAAGAAATAAGGAAGAAAAGATTTTGTGAAAAGAATTTTTTCTTTTCTTTTTTTTTTTTTTTTTTGTTAAAAATTGTCCTGTAAACTTGTGCGCTTTTCACTAAAATTTCCCCAATCATCTCTAGACTATCTAGATGCTTGAAAACATTTGTAAGTTGACTTGTTTCTTTTGCAGTTGAAAGACAAAATAGACAACCTCAAGATGAACAACAAGAATATGACACTGGTTACAGCCAAGGATATGGCTCTCCTGGTTTTGGACGATTTGGTTTCCAAAGATTTGGACCCAGAATGGGCCACTCTCCTTATGGCAGATATTCTAACAACTACTAGAAGACTTTGAATAGTTTGTGGACAGATATATCACACAACATATTTGGGTAGGCAGTACCACTTGTGTCAGTTTAACTCTTTTTGCCTTTTCTCAAAACTTGATTGAATTTGTGGTAGCTCATTGCTTGACTATTACCATTACTTTGGTTAAGAGCAAAATCTTCTTCTGAGGGCAGCAGGACAAAACAAAAAACCAAGGAAGCAAAATAATAATAATCAGCCTAATATAAACTCATCATAAACCACTGGGCTGGGCAGTGGTGGTGACCACAGTGGTGCAAAATGAACTAACTGAATAAAGGATGAATGTAAACTTTATGAATTTGAATTCTTTTCTAAGTGTGAATGTTAGATGCTTTGATCAGCATCTCCAAGTGCATTCAGACCTTTAAGTCTGTGAAGTAGCAGAGAAAGTTCAATATTTCTATTGTGCCTAATTACACATGAGACAACTTCTTTTGGAAATAAATACTTTTCTTATAATTAGCAATCGATTCAATAATTACTCAAGTGTTATACAAAGATTTTTAGCTAAATTGATTTTTTGGCTAATTTTGTTTTAAGGTTGACGTTTTTTTCTATTTTTATGACGACATTTTAATCGATGTTTTAGTTTTTAAATAACATTTTTTGATTACGCAGTAAATATTTTTTATTTTTTTTATTTTTTACAGTAAGGTTTCCCTTATACAAAGCCGAAGGTCTGCTCGAGGTAGAGGGTTACATTAAGGGTTAGTTTATATCGATAGAAGGGGAAGTAAAGGTTAACTTTAATCTCAAACAGGTTAAGATTGTAATGATCAGGGAAACATTCATTTGGGAGTCTGTTCCACAGAGCGGTGGTTCGCGGGAAGAAGCTGTTCCAGTGGAACTTACTTCTTGTCAATGGAATATGGATGGTTTGCTACAATTGTCATGGTGGGTCCTAGCCGTAATGGTTAGACCTGGCAGAACCAAAGAATGTAGTTTGTCTGAGCACTTTCCATGGAAGCAATGAGAGGCTTGCCACATCCTGCCTGTGAGAGGGAGAGGTTGGAGAGTGTAAAATAATTCTTCTCTAACAAGGGCTCTCAGATACTTTTGGACTCTATCAAGATTAGAAAGTGAAAACTGGGCAGCTCCTGCCGAAAAATGACAACAGTACTCCATATTTGGTCTGATCTGGCTCTTATAAAGGTAGAGGATAGCATGAGGAGTCAGGTACTTACCAGAGCAGTACAGGGAGCCAATCATTTTACCTGCACCTTTAGCGATGGCTCATATATAAGATTTTCACTTGAGATTGGGTGTGAGCTTTAGGCCCAATATTCTCTCAAGGCATGGCACCTCCTTGAGGGGACACCCATTCATTGTGACTGGCAGTCGTTCGGTGTCTGATTGACAGTAATTTATTTTTTTACTATTCTTTTCTTTCCTAAGTTAAACATAATGACAACAGTACTCCCTTTTTTGTCTGATCATTCATTATTTTTAGATTTTATACTAAAAGGGTTCCTTTCTGGCCATGATGGAAGTTGACGTCATTAAGACTAAAATATTAAATACTAGAATACTATATTTAGGAATAATGCTCTCGGTATTATAAAAAAGATTTCAAATGAAGATTTCAGTTTATAAAACTGGAAGAAAGATTGACCAAATCCATTAATCAGTGATAATTATGTGATGGAAACTGATCCAAGAACCTCAGAGAACTGTCAGTAAATGTCATTGAATCAGCTGGAACTATTTCTGAGTAATTAGTAAAAAAAATATCTTGATAAATAGGTTCTATTTTAAATTGAAAGCATCATTCTCTACCTCCCCACAACCCAATAATCATGTACAGAGGCCTATGTTTGGTACTTTGAAATTGATCTATTTTAAGATAGAATCATTGCATAATGAAAAAATAGATTTTGATATCAATAACAAAACAAGATCTGCATACTGACATTATTAGTTGTTGTTTAATTGATATATTTTTTCCTGCAGATTTTCCTTTGAGGGAATTGTCAATGCCAACCAAAGATCTCTTCTTGACCAGATCCTGTCTTTCTCATATCCTGCCTTTTTCAACATTCAATCTGCTTTGCTTTCTAAGCAGTTATTTATTAAAAAGGAAAAAAAAAATCCCCAAAATTGACTCTTTCCAAATTGGACAAAATATTTTTTTTAATCTATCTCTGTATTCAAAAAAAAAAAAAAAAATTAAAATTTTTTTATATATTTTGGTATGGAATAAATTGTTACCTCATTTCTGGAAAGTGTTACCTCCTATTTTAAAACAGATATTTTTTTTCTGTTCAAGACAACGGAAGTTGGCATCTTTTTATTTTTCATTATTTTGTTTGGCATTTCTTACAGAAAATCTGAATTGTTAAAAAAAAAAAAAAAGATTTTATGATAAAATTATTTTTAATCAAAAAATATTTATTGTTGAAAAATAATTTTTGTTATTTAAAATTTTAACTCTGTTTTATAACAAAAACTAAAAATATTGGTTTAATGAAGAAAAATATTTACTAAAAAATAATATTTCAATTTGTAACACTATTTTTATTTTATTTTATATACATATAATGTCTAAATAAGTTTGATTAAAAAGAACCAACAAGATTGTGTGTGTTTCCAATTTTCAGATAAGGTGTTGAGTATTGCACTCAAAGTTGTGGATAAACTGCCCGAAGTCCATATTTTCAAGTACTTTTGCAGTTATTTTTAAGAATCCTAAATAAATTGCATTCTTTTTGTGTGACCTCATTCCCAATAGCCATTACACAACATCATTCTAGACCATTTCAAACGTCCAGCTTCCCAAAGAATACCAGGATGTAGACAAAGGAATTCTAACTACTACAAAGACACTATATTAGTTCTTAATAATGACTGTAAAAGTTAAAAGTACTTGAATAAAAATAGCAAAATGTGAACTCCAGACAGTATATCCACAACTTCAACCACACTACTCAACATATCTGAAAATTGAAGTAATATAATAAAAACAAAAAAATAATATCAAACGGACAGGCCTTGTTGGCTCTTTTTTTAAATCAAACTTGTTTGGATGAATACTTGCTGCATAAATATATATATATATAAGCTCTCCTGTCATCTTTGTCATATAAAGATCAAGCAGCTTAGTTCTTAGAACCAGCATCCAGACTACCTGCGCATATTTGATTATAGCGGTTTGTGCAGAATCAACTACACAAGATTGCCAAACTACACCTTGCAGGTTTTGAATTCAGAATTGTCCTTTTAGACTGTCCAAGTTTATAGGACCCAGTCTGCATTTTACTCATAGAAGAGATGAATACATACCTTTCCCGAGGGTATTAGCACATAACTGAATGTAATTAACTCAATTCTCAGATTCCCCAGTCTGAGCCCCTATCTATTACTCCCCTGTGCCTTTATATATATATATATAAAGTATGTATATCTGGAAAACTGATTATGTAGCTTTGATGTAACTTTGCAGCCAATAAGAGTGGACCTTACTGCATATAAACATGAGTTATTCAGCTGTCAGACACTTAAATTTGCAATGTCCAAGGAAGTAGATTTTTCATATTTGTGTAGGGATTATTTTTAAACCCTTGTTTAATCCAAATCTTTCAGCACCCCTTATCAATTGAGATTATACTCAAGACCTCTCTGTCTTATATAAACAGGACCTTTTCAAGTAGTGGACAGATAACAAAAATATTTTGTCATCATTAGTAATGGTAAACAAGACACTGTCTCCATAGATAGAATAAAACCAGCAGACTTGAGTTTATCTCCAAAAACAGAATGACAGAACATACATATCTTCAGCTGGCACAGAAGTGCATAAACCAGTTTCAACAAACCAAGACGCACAAAAATGTTGCAATGAAATCTGTCAGAAAAGTCATTTAGCCTACCAAATTTAAAACATTACACATTGATGAAATATTTTTCAATATTTTATCAATCTGAGGGAAGTATTATAGGAACTAAACCCTATTTCCAACACAATTACATGCCCACATATGTATCGTATTAAAACATGTCCAAACTTTATTTTCTACCCAATAACAGACACTATTGCAGACATGCTAGAAAGATAACACAATACAACACATGCTGTTTAAATTCAAGTGTCTATTGGTTAAGAAATTAACATCACTAAAATATTTGACAGAGAAAACTAAAACTATTTCTTGAGCTTACCTTTGGAAAAAAAATCTTATAAAACCCATGGATTTCAAGAGCAGAGATGTGACTGTCTTTAAGCTGCTCAAACACATGACATGGCTACATAGCTTTTTTGCCCCCCACCACCAATGCTTGCTGAAATAAACGTGTTGGTGACTTCAAACAAGTCATCAACAATAACAGCAGGGACAGTCAGTGACTTTGCTGATGATCAAAATCTTTTGTCAATCACAGATTTTTATTGAGGACCAACTAAAAAGTATTTTCTCAAACATGATTTTTTCTGTGTACCAACCATTCAAAGACTTTTTACTCTTTTTCGACTCTATTGAATTCATGTACATATGTTTGCAAATACAAATGATTTATTAAACAGGCATACCCATGTTCTCTTTATTTTATTATTGTTTAGAATTTGGACATTCAGATTTTTAATATAAAAAAAAATCCTGGATGACAGAGTTTTCTACCCTGTGAAGAAAAGGTCAGATGAATCATGTTTTATCAATATTAACCGAGCTTAGCTTAGTTTGGTACAAGGCTAAATAACCCCGATGAAAAGGTCATTTAGATTGTGTTGGACTAATCTTCAAAGAGTCAAGAGCCTGTCTGACTTGAAAGTTAGTATTTGAAATCCTGGCTTTTATGCAAACATGAAAACTGACCTCTGGTACCGACTCAGCAACCAAACAGATTTTGGTATGAAACTTATTTTCTGCTTCAAAGTGAGAGTTCCAATTTTTCCAAATTTTGATATTCACAAACAAAACAGTCTGTTAAATCCTAGGATTTTATACATTTGTAGTGCATGCTCAGGTGCTTTTTTTTTTCTTCAGAAATCTAATATAAGTTTTCTTTATCTTCAGGAGGCTTTGTGGAATTCTTGTTTTGGGTTGACATATTTGAATATCTGTTATAGAAAAGAAAAGTTTTGTTAAACAAAAATATTAAAAAAAAATATTTTAAACTTGAATTTTCCAATAAATATACTGTCAACTATTAATTTTTGACTAGTATTTCTTTCATCTTCATTTTACTTGCTTTTCATTGCATCTCCTCAGACTCTCAGTCTATGGCCATCAGTAAACAATTAGTAATATTATCTTGAATTTTTATTAGATGAAGCATTGTCAGCGATTATTAATTTTTGACTAGTATTTCTTTCATCTTCATTTTACTTGCTTTTCATTGCATCTCCTCAGACTCTCAGTCTATGGCCATCAGTAAACAAGTAGTAATATTATCTTGAATTTTTATTAGATGAAGCATTGTCAGCCATTATTAATTCTTGACTATTATTTCTTTCATCTTCATTTTACTTGCTTTTCATTGCAATGCCTCAGACCCTCAGTCTATGGCCATCAGTAAACAAGTAGTAATATTATCTTGAATTTTTATTCGATGAGGCATTTTAAAACATTAATTTTTGACTAGTATCTTTTTTCATCTTGTCATATACACCAATATGACTATTGTTGGATTAGCTCCCTTGCTTGGAAAAACTGGTCAAAATGTATGAAATCCTTAATTTTTCAAAGTTGACACTTACTAATAGCATAAACTCTTAATGAATCTTTTCTAGATACAAGTCAGAACATTTGCTAAGAGAAAAGATAAATTTTATTTATCTAATATTATATCGTAAAAAAAGGGGAAATCTAGACCTTTTCTGTTGTCGAACAAGTACCAGATAACCACTTTATGGCTAATCCCCCCCCCCCCACTTTTTCTGGAGAGATTGGCAGAGGAGTAGAAGTAGCTTTTCCCGTTGGGATGGATACTACAGATATAGTATCTGTTCCGTGCCGGAAGCATTGTACAATACTTCTCTTCTCCCTTCCTTTACCCCCACAGTTTCATGACATCTGTTATGTGGTGGTGGTATGACTGGTAACAATTATCTGAGACAAACTATGACCAGCCTCCTGAGTGGAAACACAAGGTCCCTATGTTAAAAACCAACCTTGTGTCATAGCCTGACTCCGGTGGGGGGCATCAAGTACATCTCAGGCTTTCCTCCTGGATTCTTTTGGAGGGATTGGCAGAGGAGGAGAAGTGGGTTTTTCCTGTCGTAGTAGATGCTGTGGTTGTAGTATCTGTTCCGTGCTGGAGACCTTCTCACCTCCCTTGTGTTTCCCCTCACTGTTGCGTGACATCTGTTATGTAGCAGTGGTATGACTAGCTTAGACAAGCTCTGAGTAGCTTAGACCAGTGGCCCAAGTGGAAACTCTCCGGTCCCCACATTTAAAAACTGACCTTGTGTTGCAATCTGGCTCACTTGGGCTTTCCTTCTGTATTCTGCCGGAGAGATTGTCAGAGGAGGGGAATGGGGTTTTTCTTGTCAGAATGGATGCTGCAGATGTAGTATCTGTTCTGTGCCAGAAGCCTTCTCTCCTCCTTTGCGTCCTCCTTTCACCGTTGTGTGACATCTGTTATGTAGCGGTGGTATGACTAGCTTAGACAAACTCTGACCAGCTTAAACAACCTATGACCAGCTTAGACCAGCAGCCCGAGTGGAATCACTCTGAACTCCACGTTAAAAACTAACCTTGTGTCACAACCTGTGTCTCAGAGGCGGGAGGGTCAAGTGAATCTTGGGCTTTCCTTCCAGAAAGAAATGTTCTGTTGGGAACTGCCTCCAGGAAGTAGCAGTTCACTTCCACTTTAATTAATGTTAAGGATCAGTTCCTTCCTTTTTCTTGTTTTCTTTTTTTGCTTTCTCTCACACTTTTCACATCTATTCTTCTTGTAAAAATGTCTTTTCCAACTTATCGGCTAAAAATTCTTTTTCTAAACTTAACTTTGCTTTCTACTCCAGTTAGCGGTTGATTTCGATCCTGCTAATCGTAAAGCAAACCCAGACCCTTTACTTGTTGAGTAACTAACATTGTTTTGTTAATTTTCTAACACATCGTGTTTCGGTGTAGTTTTGGCTCATCGCCATTTTGTATTTTACCACTTCTGGCATGCTTAATTCCTTTTCTCATGAATTCTTACTTGGCGGTTAAATGCAGCATTCGTATTTTCTGCCCATGTGTACCAAGATGTTTACTATGACGCCAACCTACAATGTTACACTTTGTCACTTCTGGCATGTCCGATTTTTTTCCCGTCAAGCAATTCTGACTTAAGTCAACACCAATCAACATGCAGACATCTTGAATTCATTTTCACGGATTTTATTCACCATCTACTACTCAAGGATATCAAGTGATTATATTCATGTTGATTCAATGAACTTTGGCCTATCCTTTCTTCGGCAATACACATATTCTCGAGACTGAACCAAATGGATTTACTGTTTCTCTTAAAGGACTAATTCTTAAGTCATTTGTACTGATATTAATGTCCGGAAACTTTGGCTATGAACTATTCCCATTTTCTTTTTTGTTCAGGACTATCTTGGTTTGGTCTTTTCATCGACGTTGCGCAGTCTTCAACGTCTACAAGATATCTTCAAATTGCAATGCACTTGTTTTCGCTCAGGATAACACCAATACTCTAACTTACTTTAACGTTACTTTGGCAATAACGTTACTGAGTTTCTTACATACAAACTCATACTTTCTTTGAGGACAAATATATGAACACTTCTAAAGGACATTTTTGCATGCATTTGTTCATATTCCATCTCTTACATGGACACTTAGTTACTCAATTACATAAACATCGTTATTACCTATTATAAGTACTAGGAATCGTAATTTCTTTTCAGCACATCCTTAAGAATTACTCATCCTCATTTTGCCTGAATATCTTATATGTATTTTGGTTTTGTTGCCCAAAATAAAATTTGGCCTTATTTTAATCAAATACATCTGTCTTGTTGTTTTGTATTCAGTTTGTTGTCAACTCATTATTTTTTTTTAACAATTTTGATTGCGGGCCTTAAATACAAATACATGCACACCAGCAATAAGTGGTCCCGCGACAATCTTCATTTTACTTGCTTTTCATTGCAACTCGTCAGACCCTCAGTCCATGGCCATCAATAAACAAGTAGTCATATTACCTTGAAATTTTATTAGATGAAGCATTGTCAGCCATTATTAATTTTGGACTAGTATTTCTTTCATCTTCATTTTACTTGCTTTTCATTGCAACTCGTCAGACACTCAGTCTATGGCCATCAGTAAACAAGTAGTAATATTATCTTGAATTTTTATTAGATGAAGCATTGTCAGCCATTATTACTTTTTGACTAGTATTTCTTTCATCTTCATTTTACTTGCTTTTCATTGCATCTCCTCAGACTCTCAGTCTATGGCCATCAGTAAACAAGTAGTAATATTATCTTGAATTTTTATTAGATGAAGCATTGTCAGCCATTATTACTTTTTGACTAGTATTTCTTTCATCTTCATTTTACTTGCTTTTCATTGCATCTCCTCAGACTCTCGGTCTATGGCCATCAGTAAACAAGTAGTAATATTATCTTGAATTTTTATTAGATGAAGCATTGTCAGCCATTATTACTTTTTGACTAGTATTTCTTTCATTTTCATTTTACTTGCTTTTCATTGCATCTCCTCAGACTCTCAGTCTATGGCCATCAGTAAACAAGTAGTAATATTATCTTGAATTTTTATTAGATGAAGCATTGTCAGCCATTATTACTTTTTGACTAGTATTTCTTTCATCTTCATTTTACTTGCTTTTCATTGCATCTCCTCAGACTCTCAGTCTATGGCCATCAGTAAACAAGTAGTAATATTATCTTGAATTTTTATTAGATGAAGCATTGTCAGCCATTATTACTTTTTGACTAGTATTTCTTTCATCTTCATTTTACTTGCTTTTCATTGCATCTCCTCAGACTCTCAGTCTATGGCCATCAGTAAACAAGTAGTAATATTATCTTGAATTTTTATTAGATGAAGCATTGTCAGCCATTATTACTTTTTGACTAGTATTTCTTTCATTTTCATTTTACTTGCTTTTCATTGCATCTCCTCAGACTCTCAGTCTATGGCCATCAGTAAACAAGTAGTAATATTATCTTGAATTTTTATTAGATGAAGCATTGTCAGCCATTATTAATTTTTTCACTAGTATTTCTTTCATCTTCATTTTACTTGCTTTTCATTGCAACTACCCTCTTATGGCCACCGGTAAACAAGTAGTAATATTGTGTTAAATTTGCAATTGTAATGAGGTGGAGCACAAGGCAAATAAATAATCTTACCTTCTGTATGTGTGTATTGTTATGAATATTAGCGTTAACACGATCATTCCAGCAACAACTCCACTAGCAATCTTTACACCTGGAAGAAGAGAAAATGGTTTCAGATATAGACCATCTTTGAATGTCAGTCAAAAATGAATGCCTGTTCTTTAGTTACAAAAGATTTATTTCCTAATATGTAAAAGTATGAACCCAAATCTTTCAGGATTCCAAATTTTACCCTCAACATAGTCTCCTTCATTCTCAATCATGGCATTCCAACTTTATTGCGGTTGTGTACTCCACCAGGTCCTCTGAGTGTCTTCTTCATATTCCTAAATAAATGAGTGTTGACCCAGAATCCAAATACACCAGAAACTGGAATGTGATTTCATAGCCTCCAGGTGCAGATTCATAGACTGCTCTCAGTATGTATACAGGTAGCTGACCCAACTATGCTTAGGATGTGCACACATAGATCAACTGAATAATAATAATAGTCTGAATAATAATAATCTGATAGGGAAAATACAGAGAGTCTATAACATCCTTGCAAGAAAAAGAGTTCACATTTAGAGAAAGCCTATAAAGCCGCATACCTTCAAGCCAATATTAATTGAAGTCCGGAGATGAATAAACAACAATTTGACACCTAAGAGATTTAGCCTCAACTGTTTATTAGTCTTTACAATGATAACGTTACAATTCAAAACTAATCGAAATAATGTAATTCCACTTACCTAACATAAAATCGTTCATTCTCTCCTGGTCAGCTTTAGAAATAATTTCTTTAAAAGGCACACCAGTTGTCGTTTGAAAAGTTGTACTTTCTGACAGAAAAAGAAGAAAATTCATGATGAGCAACATCATTGAACTGTACGAGGAGGTGCTGAAAAGTCCTTGGCTCAACCTACTTACTAAACTCTGACCAAATGACCAAACATCAGAATTTTTCCGTGAAACCCCTTTTTGGTCGGATCGATATTTTCTTTACCAGTTCCTCTTATAATTGACATGGCATTAATAATTATAACAACAGTTTAAAATGCTTTGTAAGTTAATGGAATAAGTCAACGTGTTGTAGAAGATAAAAACGTCAACATAGTAAGTGACACTGGTTAGAGGACGTTTAGTGTGGTGGGAGTAAATTTTTGGCAATGTTCAGCTTTTGAGCCGATAATTAAAGACATGTCAAAAGGTCAATTATTCCCTTGACACTGCTGTTACTGTATACACTTTTGACTCCCTCAGCAATGATTATACATTTTCTTTATTCTTGAGAATTGACAAAAAAGATATTAAACACTATTTATTGCTTATTTAATCTGTTGGCAAATTTCCTCTGTAATTTAAAAAAAAATTTAGCAACGACTAAACCTTTTTCAAAATGATGTTTTTTTAGAAAAGAGTGGGGTCACCTATAATTGAAGTAGTTTCAGACCCTGGATTTTATTAATTAGGCATCGTCGATCTGAGATCATAATTATAAAAAGAAAATTAGAAAATTAAAACAAAAAGTAATCTGCATGAACTTAAACATGCTATTAAGTTGGCAGTCCCACCCTTTTACTGTCGAAACAGTTAAATGTAGCCGTCTCTTCTACTTCATGTCTCCCACTTCCCGTCTGTGGAACTCCCTTCCTCTTACTTGCTTCCCTGATATCTATAGTCTCCAAATATTCAAATACAATGTCAATTGACATCTCCAGAAGCCTTGATCTATTCCATGTCCTTTCCTCTATCACGCCTCTTTACTTTTGCTCTCACTCTCTGTAACCCCTTGATGTTAGTGGCACTCCCGCCTTGCTTGGGGTGAAATGCTTAAAAGAAAAACAAAAAATATAAAATAATCTGAGAAGAGAATATCTGGAAAATCCTGTCTGTTCAAATTTTGGCAAACATGGACACATGTGCCCGCAATAAGATGGTGTGTCAAAGAGATGGATTTTCTCATGAAACCGCTTTTTTTTTTTTAACTACCTTCACTTTTTGGCAATATTTATTGTTTTAAAAATTGATGGTTAGAATTGTCATAAAACCTAAACATAGGATGAAAGTGAATTTATACACTTTTTTGTTCTTCAGAATTTACGGCAAAAATATTAAACACTATTTATTTATTAGATTGTTTATTTACAAGAATAATTCTTATTCGCAACACCCATTGATTTAAATTCACTCTCAAAACACTAACGGTGGGCCTGTGTAAAGTAGACATCTGACTGTACATTCCTTAGCTAGAAACGATAGTACGACGTTTTTTTTAGTTTAGATGTGGCTGAAAGTGTGGGGTACCAAGTGAGGATCTAACTCATTGTTTAGTCCTAATTGGTCTAGCAAGACAAGCTTGTTAACCATTACACCACGTCGAAGTGCCCAAATGATTTTCTAAGTCTAGTTTAGGTGTGGCACGAGATCAAAAGTGTGGCGCACCCAGTGAAGACCGAATTTTTCATTCAGTCGTAATTGCTCTAATGAAATAAGCTTGTTAACCATTACACCGCACCGAAGATCCAAAATGATTTTCTAAATCTAGTTTAGGTGTGGCACGAGATCGAAAGTATAGCGCACCCAGTGAGGACAGAAATCTCTACTAAGTCGTAATTGCTCTAGCGAAACAAGCTTGTTAACCATTATACCACGAGAAAGTGCCCAACATTGCGTAATATATGGAAAGTGAAAAATTTATTAGGTGTGTGCAACATTTACCAGAGTTAATTTTTGAAAACTAGAAACTGAATCCTCTTTCAAGACGTTCAGGACTTAGACAGTCTCCACAGCTTGCTTTTATTCAATATATGTAAATAGTGCGTTGCCATAATTGATTTTTTTAGGAAAGATAGCAGTGTAGACTTTTTCATGGTTTTGAATTCAGAGTTCTTCTTCTAGGCTAGAGAACATCAAATGTTCTGTAACTTGCAGGGTAGGATATATTCATGCCTTATCCAATGGTATTGCTAGAAAGTGAGTGATATGCTTTGACTATAAAAATATGATTCTTTTCTATGGGTTACTAACATTGTTAGGGCTGTGAAAAAAAACAAAAACACATTCTATCAAATTCAAACAAGATATAAATAATCTATTACGCACCAGTCATCGGGGTTCCAAAATATTTTCTCTTTTTGCATTCCACAGTCACTTGCTCATATTCAACAGCTAGAATAAATAAAATAGAATTACACAGAGGAAATTGTGCGCATGTGCGTGTGTGAAGAGTATCATTCTCATATCGGAGAGGATTGCTATCATCGTGGTGTCTCGTGGCTCATAAGGCCTCTTGGTGAGGTTTCTGTAATCAAATTTTTATTACAAATATTTACAATTAGTTATTTGGTATTGTGAGATTTTATTATGCAACTCAAGTGCTGTTGATCATATTATAAACAAATATATAATAGTAGTTTTATTTAATTTAAGATACATGGAGTTTGTTATGGAGGTAAGTAAACTATAAGCTTAGAAGAGAAACAAGAAGGTTGGGAATTGTGAAAATATTCAACAGAAATCAAAGAACTGTCGGAGTTAGCTCCTCCTTAATTTCCTGATTGTCACTAGGTCACGCTCTCCCTACACTATAAATGCTGGGCGATTTCTTGCCTCGTTCTCTTTTCTACTTTGCATTTCAGCGGACACATTTAAAAATGTGATCTCTCGCAGAGATCCGCGTTTTCGCCCACTTGTGGGAAGACGCCATGAAACACACATACACGTACGTACGAACTTTCACCAACATACAAACTCTTTACGTTCGCACGCAAACACAAATGTTAATGTCTCAGTTTTGTTCTTTAATACAGATATTTGTTGATATATATATATATATATATATATATATATATATATATATATATATATATATATATCGGTCTTGTTTGTTTTCTTTACCTCTTCGGTTGGACTCAATTTGAGTCCGCCATGTTCTTGTAGTTGGACCCTCGATCTAGCAGAAATAAACAGCACGTGTTCCTAATTTAACAACACGCAAACCCACACGGTCCTCTACAGAACAAATGAAATAATTTTGAAGATAAGAACAAGAAAAAAAGAACTGAAAATTAAGTTTAGAAAAATTAAAACAAATATATGCATAAAAAGCGAATTGATCAGCCTGAAAATATTTGAAGAAGCTGATTTTCTGAATGTAAACAAAGAGAAAAGATGCAGAATATTAAAAACCTTTGACGTCAGTCTTTGTGTCAATCAATTGTTGTCTTTTATCAAAAGTTTACAAAACTCAAGAAACATTGTACTTAATCATCGTTTATGCACGTAATTATATATGAGAGAGTGTGTGAGTGAACAAGTGAGAACGAAACAAAACAAAATTCTAAGAAACGTTATTTTCCTTATGAAATTAAGCGTGTCATTCTGAAAGACGAAACGGATCGCATGTGTCACGTGGACCCCAGTCCAGGCTTTACGTTAAAGTTCCTTAACATGATTCCAGCCTGAAAGAACACTCACACAGCAATATTTTATCCCGAACAATCAACTCAAGTTTTCCACATTCAACTTGATACACGAATCTTTTTCATACGCTTTCAAGCTCAACGTTAATTATCGCAATTAACATAAACACAGCTTGTTAAAAACCACTTATTCCAACTACAGAATATTTTCTTCGAACAAGTGAAAACAAATCAAAGAGCAACAAGTCCGTAAACCTTAAAATAAGTCGTAAACATATTTCTCCATTTTAAGTACAAACTTGAACAGTTTATTTTTTCTTTAATTACAATAATACCAAAACACACTTTCTCATTATTGTACAGACCATTCAAGAACTTACAATCTGTCAAACCATAACTTTGACAACATTTCAATGTAAACGTAAAAGGACGTTTGAACTTTTATAAACCACATCTTTACTCCAGTTGTTTGTATCTCTTGTTTATATAAATATTTTATTCATTGTTGTGCAAAAACTGTTGTTTCTCATGTTGTCCTTCTCCTATGTTTATTGAACACTAAAATTTAATGTGAGAGGAAATTGTTAATTTCATCACGCAGCCTAATTACTCAACAATTAATTCATTAACACAACCTCC
The DNA here is from genome assembly GCA_964036315.1 of Acanthosepion esculentum. Taxonomy (NCBI): domain Eukaryota; kingdom Metazoa; phylum Mollusca; class Cephalopoda; order Sepiida; family Sepiidae; genus Acanthosepion; species Acanthosepion esculentum. Next base: position 11,440,934 of record OZ038506.1, on the reverse strand, counting down.
GCACCAGTTTGTTCATAAGTGGCTTATAAAATGTATTTTTCTGTGTTGATGAGCCAGAGAGATTGTGCGTTAGAATTCATTTAGAATAATAAGACCTGTTTTTTGAGATCGTTACATCCCTAAACTACGAAGGTGAAAGTTCCTACCGCATCCATTGATGTGATTACTCTTCTAATAAGTTAAACAAGAAATCTTTCTTCGATAGCTAAGATCCCTTGTGCCGATCTATATCGCACACACATGCGTACATACACAAATACAAATCACATACAACGACAAGCATTTATTGCTTAATAAATCACCACTACGTTATTATAGACAATTTACAAATCGCAGCAATGCGACAATTTTGTAATCGCTCTATTTTCATGTAGTCAGTTTTGTGCACTTTTGGGAGAAACGGATCCCAAAAGCTTTCTTAAGTCTCCTCAAAACTCGCTCGCTGATTGGTCAATGCCAACCAATCAGATCGTCTGCACGTGAAGAATAACTCTTCCTACGCAGCGGTTTGGAGTCTATGGTCACCTATATAAGCAAGAAATATTCTTAGCTAATTAGTGAGAATTCAGCTGACAAAACGAATCCATGACTGTTGAAACCATGCGCCAAACTTCTCACTCACACCACCACTCACATGCTGAACATTCCTTATACACTCACATAATCTTTCCTTAACAGAAAATCTTCTGAGAACAATTATTACAAGAAACTCTCACAAACTTTCTTTCAGTGAACTTTGAAATACAAAAATAATAGTTAAAGAGAGACAACTCTTGTTTTATTCAACCTTTTCTTACTTAAATGCATGTGTAGTGGACCGTGCGGTGTGAATGTGAGAAGAGAAGATGAGTTATCTCTAGGTTAAGACTTCCGCTGACCGGTCCAGCTACATAGGTATGTTGGACTTCAATGGAGTCCAACGAAGACAAAGAAACAAACAAGACCGATATACATGTATGCAAACAAATATATATTAATAACAAATAGATTAATACACGAATTACAAATACATTGAAGACATGAATAAAATGTTACAGTGTTGTATGGAAAGTTGTGTGTGTGAGTGTTGAGTGTCCGTACGAACGCGTAAGCGTGTTCCCAGAATATGGGAAACGCTGCTTGTGTGAGATCACAAAGTGGTGTAAGTGAAAAAGAGAAAGTTTTTTTTACCTCGCCTCACGCGCGAGGTTGCGGCCCCAGGAGAGGCAGTTGGCCGCACGTGTGCGAAGCCGTGGAAAGAGGAAGAGGCGAAAGGTCAGCCAGTATTTATACTCCCGGGAGAGAGAGACCCCTGTTGAAGGGTTAAGGAAATGAGGAGGAGCTAACTGCGACGCATGCTTTCTTTCACATCGTTGTACATCTTGTTAAATACATAGTTTATGTGTAATGATGTCTTTTGCTTATCCTTTTTCACGTCAGTTTTGTTTCTTAACCTAAAGTTAAATTAATGTGGTGACGTCCGCCACACCCTTTTTTCGGGTATTAAATGTTTAACTTTAGACGGAATAACAAGATAAATTGTTGTCAGAGTGACTAATAACATCTCCGTTTATTTATTTTTTAAGGCGACTCAATTTCAATACGAAAGCCAGATTTTATTGTATGTGTTATAGTATTGAGTACAGAACATTGTCGTCTACTTTCGTAATATACTTTTCAGTTTTCATTGACTTAGAAAAAATAGTAAATTTTTTTATGATAGATTTCCTTGGAACAGTTATGGTAAAAACATAAATGAATAAGTTTACCCAAAATGTTAAGAACTTCTTTTCTCCTATAGATGAAATCTGTGCACTGCATACTTTTAGGTATAAATAACTATTTATAAAATTATAAGATCTCTTGATTTGCGTAGGTGAGTACAGGAATCCCTCAATTAATGTGAATTCGATTAGTGTGTTGAAATTTTTTATACCAAAATTCGATTAGTGCGTACATAATACTGGATTAGTGCAGTAAACATTCTTCAGTTTAACCATAGTAATTGAAAATTGATTTTTTATAGTTACTGCTTAATTAAAAATTTTCTATTTTGTTTGCCAATTTTGTTTATATACGATTAATTCGTTTTCAATTAGTAGGTATCTTTTAAATGTACACATTAACCACACTAATCAAGGGATCCCTGTATTTTTCAAGGAAGCGAGTGATTGGCGTGTTTTTCCATTATATTTGGTTGAAAGTACGTTAATTAATAGGTTCAACACAAATAATGTTAATTATCGTTTTCGCTACTTCACTTGTTAAGAACTAAACTATGTTAATTATTAACGTCCCGATTTTGAAATTTGCGCCTTGTCTTTATTTTGTTTTCTTCACACTGTTGTAACTTATACCTGATTTCGCAGCAATGCTGTTTGGTTTGTGGAGAATCATCATTATTCAATTCTCGGTCGAAACTCATTAGCGAAACAAAACCAAGACCAAAACGTTGGCGTTGAAAGTAATAAGAGTTATTAATGTCTAATTATTTATTACTTTTATTATTGTCTATTGAAAGTTATTAAGGCTACTTACATTGAATTTTCAGCCATATTTGATATGCCTCGTTGGGTTGACGCTTTGTCAATTTCAGGTTGATACGACGAGAATCCGGAATGGAGATAGATTGACTGAACATTTGTGAACCACATGTAAAGTTGGATGAAGTAGTTTCGTTGTAAATTTCAAGGCTTGATGAACAGTTTTTACTTGAAGTGAAATTAAAAGCAAACACGATGACATCGAGTTTTAGCGGCTCCAAACTTTTTACTGCGCAGTCGCATTCGTAATCCACACTAGGATTGTCGAAGCTCGGAAAATTGGGATTGTGAATGTAAATTTTGCTTCCAGATATATTTTTTCCTTCACAAAAATCGATCTTCTTCTCCTCTAAAATTAAGAAGTAGAAAAATAAGTAAATGAATAATATTAAAAAAAGACGAAAAAACATGTGTTAAAAACACGGAGTCGATATTACGTTTTGTTTCCTTTTTCACGACAGTTTTGGTTCTGGCTATGGCGATAAACTATATCCGGCAGCAGCTCGCAAGACTGGAGATTTTGAGGCGTGTGGAACCACCTCTTAATTGCCCCCGCCATCTTCTGATCTGGTGTGTGAGCACCTATTATGGTCCCAGCTATGGACAAATTTTTATAGTAAAATTTTACATCATCGTAAGGTTGCTTCTCTGTGTATTTTCTACAAATACTTTTATTATAATTGTTTGGATGAGCTCTTCGCTATGGTACCTAGACTTTATGAATTTAAGCGCAGTACTAGACTGGCATCGAGATCTCATCAATTTACAGCTGAGCTGGATAGATGTAACCGTAACTTCTATGCTAACAGTTACTTTTCTCGTGCTTCTCGCTTGTGGAACTCCTTCCCGTCTCCATGCTTTCCAGCCAACTTTAATCTACAAAAATTTAAATGCCATGTCAATCGCTATCTACTGTCCTTCTGATTACTCTCTTCTCCTCATTACTAATGTTTCTGTTCCTAATTCCTCCACACCCTGTAACGCTTTGCGTTTTAGTGACTTTACTGTCTTGCTTGGGTTGATACCAATTAAAAAGAAATACCAGAAATACATTTTGCTAGCAAAATGACCTACAATATATTTTATAATAAAATGAGCAAAAATACATTTTGCTAGTAAAATGAACTACAATACATTTTATAATAAAATGAGCAAAAATACATTTTGCTAGTAAAATGAACTACAATACATTTTATAATAAATTGAGCAAAAATACATTTTACTAGTAAAATGACCAAAAATAGATTCGTATAACAAAATGGCAATCAATATAACACTAAAATGTAAAAGATTTTTATAAATAAATTAACAACAATACATTTTTAGTGAAATTTCCAGCAATATATTTAAATAAATTACCATAGTACTTTTTATCATCTAGAAACTATATATCTAAAAATATACGTTTATCCTGAAAGTATAAAATGTACAGAATATCTGTAGTTGAAGGCATAAAATTATGTCCAAAATATTTAGATTTCTTTATTAAATGACCCATAGAGGTGCTGATATGGCGCTAAACAAAAACAACCAACCAACCAAATAAATCATCACAGTTTATATTTTTGATTTAGTCTGATTAACCGAGACATGTTAAGACCACTGTGACCCAATTAAGCGAAGCAGTACATAGACTAATTCATTTTTATACATGCATTTTAGCTTTAGTACTAATTATATTTTATTGAGAAAATAAATGATTTTAGAGTTTAATAAGAAAACGTTTATTACACTAGTCAACAACCAATTTTCAACAGCAATCTTATCTGTTGTATTATATGTAATTTTGTCAGTTGATTTTAAAAAATGTCATCGGATTTCTTTTATCAGGCATAGTTTCTCTGATGAGATGGGGTGAGCATAAAACGCCGATAAGCCAAATCACCTCCTGTAAAAAGTCTTATACAGGAAATTAGTGATTTGTATTTTATTATTAATTGTGTTTATTATGTAATTTTATGAAGTATTAAAATAATTTATAGTTTAGTTAAGCATTTTTCAAAAAATATTCCATTAACCATATTTGATAACTGCATAAATGTTACTGTTTTCTTTTCAGTTGTCCGATAATCGTCACCCGTCCAGTCCAGTGTCCAATCATCATCATCGTCATTATATTCATCATCATCAAATTCTATTCCCGATATTAAGGCATTGCAAGGACAGTCCTGATATATTTTGTTCTGTCTGTAGCTCATTTACCACCAAAACCCAGTAACATGTTATCACGATTGTTGTACTTTGGATGCCCTCTCGAGGATGAAGATAAGAGTTAGGCGTCACATATCATCTGCACAGTGCGTTCCAATGGACGAAATGATTGGCTTAATAAAAGCAAGTGTGCAATGCCGTTTGCAGTACTTAAGTTCAATCAATCGGAACTCTGTTAATTTCTCTAACACAACACACTTTTTGATCAATTGTATTCTTGTGTTATCTATTCTAACAAAAAGTTCCTTGTTCTAATATTGATTCCTGAACATTTTCTCAAGAGGACTTTCTTCGGACAATCAATTACAAATCAAAAATGCAGTTAAAGGAGAGCAACTTCTTTCCTTTAATCTATACATTGAAAACAATTTTATTGCATGTTTTGTCCTTGTATGTTATTTCAATATATATACTTGTTGATTCACATTTGGAGTTTTGTTGTTTACTTGAATCCTGTACGTTTAAAGTACAATAATATAAATAGTAGTTGTACATCTACCCTCTGGTACTATTACAAGGCAGTTAGTGATGTGGAAACAATCAAAGTGGATCCAGTTTTTGTTTTTAAAAATGTAGACGAAACAGAAATTTTCTCAAGGTGAGTTAAACGATTTGGTTAGAGAATTGGTATTGTGAAAGGATAAAGCTGACTTTTACCATCTCGCCTCAAAGAAATCTGTCAGTTTAAGGACGATGTTTGTATTCTTCATTTCAGAAAGAGAAATAAGCAATTGACTTCTTTCTTCCCTGCGGACGGACCATTTTGTTTCTGTGATAACATTGGTGAGTTATTTCACGGTTTGTGCCAAGAACATGTTCCATCTGAATGGCGAGTATTCTTTGATTCATCTAAGAAAAGACTCAAGGTAATACTACTACACAACGACAATAAGAAACTATGTATACCCATAGTATATTCAGTGTACATGAAGGTGTGTTATGAGAACATACAGGTAAACCTCGATGTCATAAAGTATTAACCCTAGAACACTAACCATCAATTAAAGTTACACCACTACTAACCATGGGTATATCATATCCGATTTTGAAAATTAAAAAAATTAAATATAAATCTTTATTTGAAATATTTTACATGCAGGCACATCAAACTTTGTTAAGTTAACATTAATAGGAACTGAAAATCAGGTACTGAAAATTGTAATTAAAAATAGGAAAATTTGCGCTGGGTACTATATACCCATGGTTAGTGTTCTAGGGTTAAGAATACAACTGGAATATATGTGGAGAATTAAAGGTGATTGGAATGTTGATGGCAATGCAGTCAGGATTCACGAAATTGTTGTTTTTTATGCCCTTTGGACAGTCGTGAGACTGCGAAGAACTACATGCAATCAGAGTGGCCACAGCGAGAATAATATGAATTTCTAAAGTTCAGGCTAAGCCATTAGTAAAGCCAGAAAATTTTCTTCCCCCTTTTCATATTAAGCATGAAATAATATGTGAAGATATTTGCCAGGAAGAGCTCAGAAGGTTTTGAATATGTGAAGGCAAAACTGAATGAAGGACTATTAGTAGGTGAATAGAGGTGAAGAAATTGTCAAGGCCCTAACAGTATTCGCAGACGATATTAACATTATGGAGGGCAATAAAATTGAACTGCAAAACCTTACCAACAAATTCGTTGAAAGAGTCGGAGCATATGGAATGGAACTCAATACAGAGAAATCCATAGGGTAATGGTGAATAACAAGCAACACTCGTGCCAGTGTCATCATGGAAGGCGAACCATTAGAGAAAGTGTCCATCTTCAAATACTTGGGAGCAATCCTGTCAAAAGATGGCACCTGCAGCAGCCCGCATACGGATTGCCACAGCCACAGCAGCGATTGTCAAATTGAAAAGGATATGGAAGAGCAACATCAGCTTCTACACGAAGTTCAAGCTCTACAAGCTGCTGGTCATACCCATCCTCCTCTATGGGTGGGAGACTTGAACTGGACAGGCATTATCTAAAATATGGACCAGTTTTTTGTTTTTAATTAGTTTTAATGAAGTAAATCGTAAAATATTAAATTATTTTTATAAAAATATTTTAGATTGTTGATTTACTTAATTAAAAATATATTACATTACGATTTACTTTAGTAAAAATAATTAAAAACAAGTCTGTTTTTAATTATATTTATGTCAATTTACTTTATAAAAAATAAATTTCTTTACGATTTACTTTATTAAAAATAATTAAAAACAAAAACAGCTTCATTTTGTTTTTCCTTTTTCGATTTATTATATTAAAAATAATTAAGACAAATGTGTTTTATTGAATTATTTATTACATGTCAATTTGCTTTATTAAAAAATAAATATTTTTCTGATTTACTTTATTAAAAATAATTAAAAACAAAAAACTGATTCATATTTTACATAATGCCTTATTTAAAAAAAATATTCACTTATTAAGGTTTTAATCCTTAATAAATTACTTTTATTCGGTTATAAAAAAAAAGTTATGCTTTTCTGGTGTTGAGTTGTCTCGGTCCTGAGTCGTCCCAGTGCTTAGTCGGCGGTGTTGAATTTTGCACCCGTAAATGAAAAGCACAGGAGGCCATACAAAATATTAACCACTGAATTATTTAGCTTAAAATGAATAGAGAGCATCGTCATTTACAAATCTGTGAGACAGTCATTCATAAATTAACTGTAATATAGTAAATATACAAGGTGGTTTTAAACTTTTGTTATAGTTGTAAAATGGGTGTAAAATGCATTGGGCACTTTACCTCGAGTTAAGGATTGGTAAGGGAGAAATAATATTTCACTCAACAATTCTTAACTAGTATTAGTAGAAGTGGTTGGCGGAATTCTTCTTCTATGTGTCTTGTCCTTTCAAGACGTTCGCGATCATGGCTGTCCTTTGTAGCCCTTAATAAATTTAGTCTGTTTGTTATCTCTCCTAAAACTTGCTTCGAAATCCATTTATTCAGGTTTGCTAGGTAGGTTATGCTTTGTTTTATTTTGCACCTTTTGCCTTCAACCTCCCCTGTGAGTATCAAACTTTGTAAGTCCTCTTTCCTCATTATGAGCTCTAGAAATTTCAACTCTCTTACCTTTTGTTTTCAAAAGTTTCGTAGTTGCTCATATGTTCGTGTCATGATATTCTCAGTATCCTTCTGTAGAATCACATTTCTGTTGCTTCAAGTCTCGTCTTCATTTGTGTTGAGATTGTTCAGCATTCACTGCCATAGAGGAGGATTGATAGTACACAATGATTCAATACTCTTTTCTTGGTTTCTAACTTCCTAGATATTTACATTTTTGAACTTGTTTGATTTCGGTATTTCCAATTTGTAATTTGCATGTTGGTCTGTTCCATTTTCTACCAACCATGCATTCTGTCTTGTAATTTGCATGTTGGTCAGTTCCATTTTCTACCAAATATGCATTCTGTCTTGTAATTTTCATGTTTCATCCTGTGTTCTCGTTTTCCTTCACTATCTTCTGTGGGAGTTCTTGTAGTTTCCTTCTGTGTCTGCTATCAACACCGTGTCATCTGAATTTGCACTCAAATAAAAATGATGATACAAGAAAACTGTGTTATTTGTGCAAAGCATCATTTATATATGAATGCACAAATATGAGAGAGTCAAAATATAAGGTATTAAAATCTAAGTTGCCCATGTTGCAACGTATGTTAAGGAACATGAAATAACAAACAAAGAAAAATATTAGCAAAGTAAAAAAAGAAAGAAGCTTCTTACTTGAATGTCACGGAGTTTTACCAGAGCTAGCCACGTATAACAGATATCTTTCAATGTAAGAAATAAGGAAAGGTAAGTGAAATGGTCGCCCTGGACAGATTTCTCACTTTAAATGTAAGGGCAGACAATTATTTAAGTCTTTCCTACAGGGGTTCTCAAAACACAACTCCGTATATAATAGTTAATAAATCAAGTGGATAGCAGCTCGGGTTGAGGAATTGGAGAGCCGAGTTCGAATTCGAATTGAGTCCATTGCGTTTACTAATAACCATAGGAAAGGGGTATGAAAGTCATGGATGAATAGGAGGACAGAGTGGGCCCTATAACCTTGAGTAGCGTTGATGGGATGGAAATAGGTGGGTTTCGAGCATTAGATGTAACCATCTAGTCCCTCCCTCACACACACTGAGATGATAGAGCCAGAGCGGGGGAAGGATCAGCTGCTAACCTCTGATCATCTAGAGTTTTAGATGTGCACCCATATACCGTTGTATCACCAGCACAGATATTCACAAATGATCGGAGGAAGAACATTTATTTTTATTTATTTTTTTTTTTTTTTGTAAATAGTAATATATTAGATGTAAAATGAAACTTGAGTGGAAGTGGATAAAAACGGAAAACATATTTACCTTTTAAGTATCCGACGAATGGGTGTATTAAAATTACCCCTCGTCCCGTTTCGTAATTCTTTCTTTTTTATAATCTAAATTTAAAATTTATTTTCGATAGATTAAAGGTTTTTTTTAACTTGTCAATATGTTTTAAACATTTTATTAATTATATCTATTTGTACTCTCGGTTTAACTCGTTGTAATTTATTTTATTCGTCAATAAGTTTTTAAAGTCCTTTTAAGGTCGAATTCCCTTTTATTTTTGTAAAAAGCAATATATTAGATGTACTAAGAATCTTACTGGGATGTGGGTAAAACGGAAAACATAATTACCTTCTAAGTATCCGATGAAAGGGTGTCCACTAAAAAAAAAAAAAAAATTCCCCGCAAACAACTTAAATAGAGCACACACCATTGTGATTGGCTATTGATCAACTACCAATCAAATGCGCGATGACGGGGTATATTATAGAAGTTAGTGTCTGTAAGCATTTTTAGAGGGCGTATCAGAGTCCGATCAGCTCTGATGGGGTCGACTTGGTGAGGTCAGTATGATGTTTGAAAGACCCGAAACTGCCCAATGATCCAATTCAGAACATCACTGACGACGCCCTCTAGCGCTAAAGAGCGTATATTCAAAGCGTTGTATCACCAGCACAGATATTCACAAATGATCGGAGGAAGAACATTTATGGAAAGTAAAAAGTGGGTTGGTCTGAGCAGAGACCACTTCAAAGAGTCTATCAGAAGCTTTTCCAATCAAAACCAGAGTCCTAACCACAAATGGAATTATTGGAAATGCCACAATAATAACAGAAAGAATAATAATAATAATAATAATAATATTAATAATAATAATAATAATAATAATAATAATGACATCGAAATCTAAAAAATGTGGCACAAGGGAATATCAACAATCCCTGTTGTAGTTGGAGCCCTAGGATTGGTCGGAAAAGATTCCAGTAGACTAATTGAAGGTATTCCTGGAAGCCCATGCCTCAAAGAAATACAAAAAATTGTTCTCACAAGTACAGCCCATACTTTACGAAGGGCTTTATCTATGTAAAATATATATATATTTTTGTCAGTGGATAGTGTCATGATGCCGTTTCTAACCTTAGGTCTGTGGGTGGGACCCGGAAAGAAATATGTACACGCCAGAAATCAAAGGAAATAAAAACAATAATAATAATTAACATGAACGTACCAAGTGAGAAAAACATATCTGGAAATATTTTTGAAGAATTAAGACATGGAAATGAGAAAAAAAAATGTGACACTTAAAAACTAAAACTCTTCCTGTTGCGGTTGGAGTTTTGGGTCTGATAAAGAAAGGAACTCAACAATAAATCAATAAAATTCCTGGTGCATCATCTCTCCAGGAAATCCAAAAATATAGTTCTAACATGCGCAGGCAACAACCAGCGAAGAGCTTTGTCCATTTTTGCTAGTTAACAATTTTGCTTAATTAAGTGAAAACAACAAAAAGATCACATATTTTTGCTTGCCCTAAGTCATTGTTTAAAATCCGGCATCATAAAACAAATGCAGGCGATAAAGAAAATTTTTAAATAATAATAATTATCATTGTTAAAATGATAATAGTACAATATTATTATTGTTAATATAATAATAATAATAATAATAATAATAATAATAATCGTGATGAAAGAGTACAAGAACAGAATGTGCTTTCTCATTGACATGGTAGTTCCTGCAGATTTAATGTATATTTAAAGATCTTCAAAACAATATAAAAATACAAGGGTCTTGAAATAGAAATCTCAAAAATGTGGCACACGAGGACATCACTAATACCAGTTGTAGTTGGAGCCTTCGGATTGGTTGGGAAACGCTCCGATAAACTCATTGGAGGGATTCCTGGTAGCCCATGCCATAAAGAAATACAAAAGAAATATACTCATATGTACAGCTCATACTTTACGAAGAACTTTATTTGTGTAAAATGTGTGTGATCTTAGTTTTCTTTTCTTTTTTTTTTACAAAAATGACCAGTGGAAAATGTCATGAAGCCATTTCTGAGCTTAGGTCTCTGATTGGGATCCAGAAGGAAATGTGTATACAACAGAAATCAAAGGAAACAACAACAACAACAATAATAATAATTATGAAAAACCCATTCACCATTGTCAAAACATTTAGCGAAGACATTAGAATGGAGTTCGGAATCGACAAATGTGCCAAAGTCACCTTCATAGGCGGTAAACTAATGAAAACTACGGATTTAGACCTTGATATCAACAACAAGTTTAAGAAACTAGACCAAGATGGTACATACAAATACTTATGAATTAATGAAGGAGACGGAATACAACATTCAATTATGAAGAAAACGATCCGAAAAGAATATTATAAGAGAGTGCGTTTGACAGTAGACAGTAAACTTAATGGGGCCAATAAAATGAAGGCTATCAAGACCTTAGCTATATACGTAGTAATATTATTAAATGGAAGTTGAATGACATTAAAAGATTAGACGCCAAGACCAGAAAAATGCTTACTCAAAAGAGGATGCACCACCCGAAATCAGATGTTGATAGGTTGTATGTATCAAGAGCTTTAGGAGGTATAATCCAACTTGAATTAACTCTAAAATCTACAACAATCGGATTGGAAGCCTACCTAACAAAAACCAAATGACACTCTCCTACAAATATTAAAACACCAAACCCACTCTGTCAACAAAGAAGCTGCACTCTTCAAGAAACAGCTTAATATACCTGAAATCCTGCCAACAAAAGACGAAGCGAATACCATCGATGCCAAACGTGTAAAGCAGAAAGCAAAACTTGGCCAAATGAAATTCCAATAAAACTGGGAGGACAATGTGTTGCATGATAAATATATAAAAAGAACGAAAGAAGCAAATGTGGACTAACAGAAAACACACCAGTGGCTGAGGAGCACCGAGCTGAAAGCTGAGACAGAAGTCCTCATTAATGCAGCTCAGGACCAAAGCCTCGCAACCAGATCCTATCACTGTCACATAATCAAGGCTGGAACTAGCCCGAAATGCAGGATCTGCGGAAAATAGGATGAAACTGTCGACCATATTATCTATGTCTGGAACTGGCAAAAAAATGAATATACCCAGAGACACAAAAATATAGCGATATATGTGCACTAGAAGATATGCAAGAAGCATAAAATCGAAACTACTGAGAGATGGTATGCCCATCAACTAGACACATTTGCCTAACTATCCTCTGGGACATGCCAATTTAAATTGACAGGGAAATAAAAGTCAACAGACCTGATATTATCATAAGAAATTCAGGAAGTGCATATTGACATAGCAGTAATATCTGAAAGAAACACCTCCATAAAAATTATCAAGGGCCTGGAGATCGACATTAATAGGATATGGGGAATGAAGATTGAAGCTATACCAATAGTAATATGAGCTCTGGGCCTCGTGAGAAAAGGAACGGACAATTTTACTAACAGTGTCCCAGGTAATATCAACATACAAGTTGCCCAGAAAATCGCCCTACTAGGAACATCCCATACACTAAGAAAGTGCAATCAATTAAATGACAATTCTCTTATAGAAACAAAGGACCATAGTTTAGACCCGGCTCTACAGGATACAAAGCAGGAAACACACGAATAATAATAATAATAATAATAATAATAATAATAATAATAATAAATACTTTATTCTGTAATAAAGGAAGCCAACAAATCTAAAATGGAGTTTCAAATGGGTGAAGAAATACAAGTAACGCACAATACACCGACTGAAGCTGCAAAATACTTAAAAAAGAAAGCAAAGACAAAGGCAATGGACCAGATATAGAAACGATGGCAAGATGAACTGCTTCACAGTCAATACTCTGTCTGTACTAAACAAGCTGATGTAGACAAACCCTGTACCCATCAGTGACTATGTAGTGCAGGTATAAAAGCTTAAACCGAAGGTTTTATTCTTGCCGCACAAGACCAATGCTTGTTAACTAGAAATTACGAAACAAACACACTAAAAATTGTGTTAGACCAAAATGCAGATTCTGTAAAAAATATCTGGTAACAATTGACCACCTTGTATCAGGTTGCACGGTATTGACACCCACTGAATACAAAATTCGGCATGGCAGAATGGGCCAATATCTGCACTGGAAAATCTGCAACTTCTACGGAAAGGAAACTGCAAGAAATTGGTATGAACACCACCCAGACTCGGTTCCGGAGATATGACCTGTGACAATTTTATGAGACTTTACGCACAGACAGAACAATCAAAGCTAATCGCCCAGACATCGCGATTAGAGACCCGCAAAGACAAAAAGAGATTCCTTATTGATATGGCAGTCCATGCAGACTGCAATGTATCTTTGAAGATTTTCAAAAAGCTATCAGAATACATGAGAACATCAACAATTCTAGTTGTAGTTGGAGCCGTCGGATCGATTGAAAAGATTCCAACAGACTGATTGAAGGGGTTCCTGGTAGCCCATGCCTTAAAGAAATTAAAAAAATTCTTCTCGCGAGTGCTGCCCACATCTTACAAAGGGCTTTAACTATGTAAAATAGGTCTGGTTTTTTAAAAAATATGTCTGTTTTTTTTTTTTTTTTTTTTTTTTAAATATGTCTGATTTAAAAAAAAAATTCATGAAGCCATATCTGACCTTAGGTCTCTGGTCGGAACCCGGAAAGAAATGAGTACATACCAGAAATCAAAAGAAGTAAAATAATAATAATAATAATAATAATAATAATAATAATGTAGAAAATATCTGAGTGTTTGCCTTGAAATACTCTGTTACTTACCGTACAAACATTCTCCTTTCACAATAAGAAAACATGAATTGCGAGTAGCATTTTGACATTGACTTGTCGAGCGGTCGTTCGTCTCCCATGTCGTTTGAAACATACAAACGTTGTTTCCTGAGCATTTCTGCGGTTGATCATACTTCATCAATGACCAAAATTTCGTGTTGATTAAACATTCAGTTCTATTTTGCGAATAAATATCGTTTATATTCGCTGTAGAACAGTTTTCAGTCGGGAATCCGTAGATTATTTCTCGGAAGGTGAAAATACTGTTCGGATCATTACACTTTATATTTATTTGGTCTGTTTTTTCGTAGAAGCCAACTTTCTCCACTGATTTATCTGATAAAATACCTAAAAACAGATGATACCATGAATTACTACAGGCATAGACAGATAGACAGACAAATAAATAAATCATTTAACACATTTTAAAGAAGCTACCTACCTTGTATAATATGACACATATTCTCCGGGCGTCATTTTAAAATTTAAACTGACGTTTCTCCCAACTCCACTTATATCTAAATTATAATGTCCTGTTAATACCACATAAATAACGGACTATTCCATTTTGTTTGACCGTGCGAAAATAGGGGTGACAAATTACTTAGTTTAAGTGAGAAAAAGAAAGAAATAAAGAAAGAAGGGAAGACAGAAAGAAAGAAAAAGGGAAGATAGAAAGATAGAAAGAAAGAAAGAAGAGAAGATAGAAAGCAAGAAGGGAAGATAGAAAGAAAGAAGGGAAGATAGAAAGCAAGAAGGGAAGATAGAAAGAAAGAAGGGAAGATAGAAAGAAAGAAGGGAAGAAAGAAAGAAAGAAGGGAAGATAGAAAGAAAGAAAGAAAGAAGGGAAGATAGAAAGAAAGAAAGAAAGAAGGGAAGATAGAAAGAAAGAAAGAAAGAAAGAAGGGAAGACAGAAAGAAAGAAAAAGGGAAGATAGAAAGATAGAAAGAAAGAAAGAAGGGAAGATAGAAAGAAAGAAAGAAAGAAAGAAGGGAAGACAGAAAGAAAGAAAAAGGGAAGATAGAAAGATAGAAAGAAAGAAGGGAAGATAGAAAGAAAGAAGGGAAGAAAGAAAGAAAGAAAGAAGGGAAGATAGAAAAAAGAAAGAAAGAAAGAAGGGAAGATAGAAAGAAAGAAAAAAGAAAGAAGGGAAGATAGAAAGAAAGAAAGAAAGAAAGAAGGGAAGATAGAAAGAAAGAAAAAAGAAAGAAAGGGGAGAAAGAAAGAAAGAAAGAAAGAAGGGAAGATAGAAAGAAAGAAAGGAGGGAAGAAAGAAAGAAAGAAAGAAGGGAAGATAGATAGAAAGAAAGAAGGAAAGATAGATAGAAAGTGTTAAGGGGTCTCCCCTTTTCACACAAATGGACTCAACCGAGGTATACATATACTACTACCAGTGAATACCCGGACAGTAGTAAAAGGGATAAAAGTTGCACCTGCAATTTTTCAGCAGACGATGGACACAATGCTCACGGGCCAGTATTTTGCGACCGCTTATCTGGATGACATTCTAATTAAGAGCGACAATGTTGAAGAGCACACATCGCACATAAAGGAGGTTTTCAGAAGACTTCAGGACTTTGGGTTTAAAGTAAAAGGAAAAAAGTGTGATTTGTCTCCTAAATGAAATTAAATACTTAGGCCAGATAATTAATGAAAGTGGCAGGAAACTAGACCCAGAGAGAGCATCGGCAATTAAAAATATGCCTGAACCAAAAAACGTTGCAGAATTACAAAGTTTCCTGGGCCTAGCTAACTACTATGGCGAATTTATTGATAATATGCATAAACTGAGGGCCCCACTAAATGAGTTACTAAAAAAGGAGAATAATTGGAATTAGACAGAAGACTGTAAAAAAGCGTTTAAGGAAATAATACAAAAATTAACTTCGGAGTTAACACTGACACATTTCGATCCCGAATTAGAAATCATTATTGCAAGTGACGCGAGCTCACATGAGGTAGGTGCGTGTATTCTACACAAGATGCGGGACGGTACAAAGAAACCCGTTGCGCACGCATCTAGATCATTATTACCGGCGGAGAGAAACTTCACAGATCGAAAAGGAGGCATTAGGCATAATATTTGCAATAACTCGTTTTCACAGATATATTTATGGGAGAGAGTTCACGCTCCAAACGGACCACAACCCCCTTCTTACGATTTTCGGTTCAAAAAAAGGTCTACCAGTCTATACAGCGAACAGACTTTTAATATGGGGAACTGTGTTACTAAACTACAATTTCAAACTTGAGTTCTTACCATAAAAAAAAATTGGGCACGCTGATGGACTATCGCGATTAATATCGGCGAAAAGTGAACCGTTGGAAGACTCGGTAATAGCGGCATTACAAGCTGAAGATGAAATCAGTAAAGTGTTATACAATACAATAAAGGAACTACCTGTGACTTTGCTAGAGATAAGAAGAGAAGAGGAAAAGGATGAATTTATTCAGAATACCAAGAAAAAAAATAGAAGAGAAGGAAAGGAATTTAGCAGACAGCTTCTCAATCTGTGACTACATATTATTGTATAACGAGAGAGTGGTAATACCGAAGTCGCTACGAAGGCGAATCTTGAAAGATTTTCATTTAGGACATCCGGGAAAAAACCGGATGAAGGCACTCATGAGAAGTTTTGTCTACTGGCCTAACATGGACGATGATATTACACAAATGGTGGAAAGTTGTAAAGGCTGTGCTTCTGCGGCGAAAGCACCATCCTCTATACAAAAGCCATGGCCTAAAGTTGACAGACCGTGGTCCAGAATACACGTGGATTACTACTACTTAATAATAGTAGATAGTTTCAGTAAATGGCCTGAGGTTTCCAGATTCAAACATCCGACGACAGAAAATACCATAAACTTATACACGAATTATTCGCCAGATTCGGCGTCGTGGATTGCTTGGTAACTGATAACGGTACACAATTTACCTCCAGTGACTTCAAAGAATTTTGTGAGACATACCAAGTAAAGCATATCAAGATAGCTCCGTACGACTCGAGGTCGAACGGACAAGCCGAAAGATTCGTAGACACGCTAAAAAGAGCTTTAAAAAAGCCGAAGATGTACCGACGGAAAAAGCGATACAGCAGTTCCTCCAAGGATACAGAATAACACCTAACGGGAACACACCATCTGGACTTAGGGTCGAGGATCAGAAAGATTGTATTGCATTCAATTTATTGGATTCGAACACAGACCGCTGGCGTCAGAGGGGAATAATCCTTTCTATTATCCTCCAAGCAGTTATATTTTCCGATATACGAGTAGGCCAACATTTACACAATGTAGAAAGCATGCGAAATATTTCATTTTAGAGAAAGGATTTTAGAAGCTGATTTTACAATTAACGTTTTAGATGGCATTTCGGCAGCAAATATTAAGACAAATTATTTTTACCGGTATATACTGAAATTTTGCCATGTATATACACACACACACACACACACACGCACACACACACACACACACACATATATATATATATATATATATATATATAGTGTAATCCGGATATAAGAGAAACCCGGACATAAGAGAGATTTTCTCTGGTCCCAAATTAGAGCCTGTCTTAATGTATATATACAGTGTAACCCGGATATAAGAGAAACCCTGATATAAGAGCGATTTTCTCTGGTCCCAAATTAGAGCCTGTGTTAATCCACCGAGAACGACCTTCAATTCCCGGTTTGACAGGAATGATTGTATTAGGTCAAACAATCGACCTGTGATACCATAACCCTGGAGCTTGCGAAGAAGGCCGGCATGCCAAACTCTATCAAATGCTTTGGAGATGTCAAGGGCCACGGCACGAGCTTCACCGTTATTATGGATAGCTTGGTAGACAAATTCAGTGATGGCCGTAAGCACATCGGCAGTAGATCGGGCAAAACGGAAACCATACTGCTTGTCTGAGAGCAGATCATGGGATATCAGATGATTAATCACTTCGGTGTTGATAATGGCCTCGAAGACTTTGCCCAAGAGGGGTAGGAGACTGATAGAACGGTAATTGGAAGGGTCGGAGGGGTCACCAGAGTTCTTAAAGACAGGAACAATGGTTGAGGACTTCCAGCAGTCAGGAAAACAGGACTCCTTGAGGCAGCGGTTGTATAATTTAGAGAGGGCAGGCGCCTGTTCAGGTGCGCATTTCTTCAGGACAATAGCTGGTATCCCATCACCACCAGTAGCCTTGTTGTGATCTAAGTTAGAAATAATGCCCAATACCGACGACGGGGTTATGTGCAATCCGTCCAAGAGGGCCTCAGTTCTGGGAGGGAAATCGGGCAAGCGTACCTCGGAAGAGTCTAGCGTAGAATTGGAAGAAAACTTCCGAGCAAAGCATTCGGCCTTGTCGGCAGAGGTGGTCAGGACCTCAAACTGATTGAACAGGGGAGGAATGGAGGGTTTGTTATTGTTCAGAACGCTCTTGCAGAGGCGCCAATAATCTTTGGAGCCAAATTTGCGGGATGCAATACGTTCCTTCATCCGAGCAGCAAATAGTGACTTGGCATCGTCGAGGATACACTTACACTCGTTACGTGCAGAGGCAAATAGACGTCTATTGGAGTTGGACATATCACTACGAAAACGGTGGAAGAAGTGGTTCCTATGGGCAATGGCGGCTGAGCAAGCAGCTGTGAACCAGGGGGGGGAGCGCGGTTTGACCTTGAATTTCCTGGAGGGGATGAAAGCTTCGATTCCAGCTTTAACCCAGGAAGAGAACTCTGAAGCACAATCTTGAATGGGGAGCTTAAATACAGCATCCCAGGGGACATCGCGGAGGAAGTCACGAAACGAGTCCCAGTCAGCCCGTTGGTAGCAGAATGTGGTTCTGGTGATAGGAGGTTCCTTGCAGGGGATGGGGCTGAAGGAGGTGCTAACAGACACTACAGCATGATCGGAGTTACCGATAGGACAGAGCTGCATGGCACTACAAGACTCAGGGATGGAGATAAAACACAGGTCGAGGAGTGAGGCCTTACAGTCACGGTTGTAAGAAAAATGCGTGGGGAAATCGATTATCTGATTGAGGGATTGAGAGACTGAAAAGTTGAGAGTATGAATGCCTGCGAGGTCGGTAGTAGCGTTTTTAAGCCATTGGTTGTGATGGGCGTTAAAATCGCCAAATACAAATATGTGAGCGTACGGATGGACAGAGAGGGCCCTATCTATGCTGTCAGAAATTACATCGAGTATCCCACAGTCCTGAGAGAATGGAGAGCGGTAGAGGAAGAAAAGATAGCTTACAGCATTGAGAAGAGATAGCCGGAGACACAAGTACGAATGATCCGGCGATTCGAGAGAGCACTCTCTAGCCAGAGGGAGATGGTCCTTGACGTAGACACCCAGGCCATGCATGTGGGTTAGAGAGTCTTTTCTGAGGAGAGGAAGGTATCCAGGGATCTAGAGATCAGAGGAAGGGATAGAGGAGTCAAGATTGGTCTCACACAGGGCCAGTATATCCCGGCACTTAGCAATGAGGAAAGACTCAACGCTGCAGAAGTTGGTTCTAATGCCACGGATGTTGGAGAAGGAGATATTTAAAGGTTTGGGTGATTTTTGGAAGGCTAGTTTAGGTTTATATTTCTGGTTTTTGTAATTCATGTGGGTAATTGGTGTTGGAAAAAGAGAAGTGCTGAGTTAAAGGAAGCCGACGGTTATCACCCATGACGCGGGCAGAGAGGGGGTTTGACACAGCCTGAATCATAATGTGGCCTCAGGGTTGCCCACCGGAGATGACTGCAGGGACACCTATCCATGCGCGACATGGCACTACAGACACCCCGCTATTATGCAACTGTTGATCAGAGAGGCAGCTCAAAACGCTACGCAAGAGTTAGGGCTCCTAACTACCAGTCGCAAACAGCAACCAGGGAACTGTCAACCGTGTACCCTCAGAATGAACAGGCAATGCCACAGACTACACGCATCATGGGTGAAACACAGCGGCACCAGTACAGAGGCCAGAGAGAGAGAGAGAGAGAGAGAGAGAGAGAGAGAGAGAGAGAGAGAGAGAGAGAGATCCGGGAACCCCTTCCTAAACACGAAACAAGGTTAGAGGGGGAAGGAGTGTAGACCGGGCGGTTAGCCCGTTGTGGCTTTGTTCATAGTTAATATTGTTAACGTGCTAACCGTATTCGGAAATTAAAACACCACTACTACACACTAAGACATATACATAATGCACACACTCAACTAACTCTGAAAAATCAAATCATCCTTGATAATGGCTAAAGATATAGCCGAAAGCGCTCGGAAAAATAAAACATTTGGACAGTTCTTACACCCCTTTGTCCAGCAAAGAAAGCTCTTGTTCGTACACAAGAAAAATTAAATAAAAAACTTAACCGTAGTACCTTGTCTGTCGTTTTTAATGAAACTTGCATAAAAGAAGGATTGCTGCCTAAATATACATATATATATATATATACATGCATACATATATATATATATATATATATATATATATATATATACATATGTTTATATACATGCATATATATACATGCATATATATATATACATGCATACACACACACGCACACATATATTATTCAGTTGTATGGATATGAGTTTGTGACCCCGGATTAAACGCTTTTGCGATCATCAGAGAA
The DNA here is from genome assembly GCA_964036315.1 of Acanthosepion esculentum. Lineage (NCBI taxonomy): Eukaryota > Metazoa > Mollusca > Cephalopoda > Sepiida > Sepiidae > Acanthosepion > Acanthosepion esculentum. Next base: position 11,420,441 of record OZ038506.1, on the reverse strand, counting down.
ACTCGATTATTTTTTAAAAAGTGAATCAAATTAAAAAAAAACAAACCAGTTTGATGATCGCAAAAGCATGAAACGCAGAGTCACAATCTCATCCATACAATTGAATATGTTAACTTTATCTCTGATATTGATCACTTTCCAATACGTACTCCGTCCTGGGTATGACGATAAACTACATCCGCGTCAAGGGTAAGACGATAAACTATGTCCGACAGCAAAGCCTCTGATCAGACGGTTTTGAGGAGCGTGGAACCACCTCTTGATTGCTGGTGTTCCCAGGTTCACCCTGACCCGGGGTGGTAGCATCTGTTAGGGCCCCAGCTATGGGCAAACAGTTAAGCCCGAAACTGAGGTAAAATGCATTATGAAAGTTTTAAAAAATAGGTTTTAATATCAGAAATACTTTGTAAAATTTATTGCCAGAAATAAATTTTTTTAAGAAAAAAACTATTACCAGCAATATATTTTTGAAAAAACTATTACCAACAATATATTTTTGAAAAAAAATTTACCAGCAATATATGTTTTAAAATAATTTTACCAGCTATACATTTTTAAGGAAAAAAATATTACCAGAAATAGATTTTTGACAAAACAAAATATTGCCAGGAAAAAAGTTGGCATTAAATGACCCATTGAGGTTGATATGCCGTAAAACAAAACAAACCAATAAGTACTGCGCTTATATATATATATATATATATATATATATATATATATATATATATATATATATATATTTGTAAAAAGGAGGAAGTATGTGTAAACTATAAACACGAAGATGTTAATATGATGCTGATACTGGAAGCATCCTCTTTGGAGCCAGTTCCACAAAGTAGAGGTTCTCATGAAGAAGCCCTCTGGGTAGAACTCCCTCCTTATCGATGGAATACAAACGGGTTGAGGATGATTCGGCCCGCATTTGGTGGCATATATGGCCCTAGTTGGAAACTTCTGAACTCTTGGAACTAAGAAATAAAGACCATCTGAACATTTGCCACGAAAATAGCGTTTTTTAGATGGGAGCCCCAAAAGCTCATAAAATTCCGTTAAATACAAAAGAAATAAAAAGAGTTATTATTTAAATTATTCCAAAATTCATGTGATGTAATGGTTAACGAACTTGTCTTGCTAGATCAATTACAATTAAGTTTGATCCTCGGTGGGTGCTTTATACTTGTGGCCTTGTGCCACATCTCAACTACGCTTAGTAAACCACTCTATGCACATATAGAAATAAGTACTAAACGACTTAAGACTGATGAACGCGTCAACCAGAATGTTGTATTAAGAAACAAGCGTTTAAAATATAGACGGAGCCGCTACGTACTACCACATAACTCCCCGACATGGCGGCGGGACGGGGGACCCGTTTGGGTACCCCCGGGTATTGCTTTGTGATCCTCACTATCTTATCAACATTTGCTTTTTTTCTATCTACATTTATATACGTTATAAATTAAACTAAGCACAACTGACTCTTAAAAGATGAAAAATTTTCATTCTGGCGTCTTTTATTCTAAGGTCTTTTATTCTGGGGTCTTTTATTTTCGTCGAAATCCGAGAATTTCTCTTGCTGATGCTAAGTCTCAATAAAACACGATATAAAATTCATTACTTTTTATCTATAATGTTGAATGTGCTAAAATTTAACTTTGTAACAAGAAAAAGCTCAAGTCGATATTAAAAATCGAAATAATTATATTATGACATGTTTCTAATTTGTATTTAGATACATTGTATTTATTTTCGATTTTTCTCGTTGTATTGTTCACCTACATTGCATATGATCCATTATTGTACATAATTAGGTTACAATAAAACTTGTATTTTATATGAATACTACCTTCTGAAAATTGAGACGTAATAAAGTGGGGAGGGCCCGTATCATAGTTTCGGGGGTCAGGACATGAGACACTTGCACCGGCCCTGAATATAGGGAACGATTTAAAATAGTTTCAAATGATGTTTGTTACAAAGAAACATAATAAAAGATGACTTGGAAATCTATCTCAGTTATTTAAATAGTAAACTTCATTTAAAAAAGAAACAGAAAAAGAATAAAAATATTTCATAAAATATGGAAAAGGCTGATCAACAATAGTAAATAAAAGGAAATTATCGAAAATTAATGAAATAAACTTACTTTGAAATGATACAAGTATAACAATGCTTAATACAATCGAAATAGAAGTTTTCATTTTCTTCGTTTTTTTTTTCTTTTAAAAAGCAGGAACTATTGTCCTTTTAGTTCTGCATGCGAGCGTTTACATAGGTGTCCTGCCTTTTCAACTCTGTTGTAAATATCAGTTTTTTTCTTATCGGTAGACTTTGTTAGCAACGGGAAGGACTTTCTGGTAGGCTATTGTTTGCTTCTTATCGGGTCTAGTTGGTCACATAGAGATAATACAAGTCATTCATCAATGCTCAGTTACTATTGTCAAGTATTCACTGAATGTCACCTTTTAGTTAGCAAAAATAATGACATGAAATAATTTCCCATTAGGTAGTTGAATTCAGTTTTAGATATTAAAAAAAACAAAAAAAAACAAAACATTGACATTCCTTATTTCTTATTTCCAAGCCTGGCTTTACTCTTAACTTGGTAAGTATTAAGCATGATTGTTGGCAATTATTTTCATTTTTTTAATGCTAGATTTGGTAAAAATAGTGGACTGTTTTGATTTGGATAAACTCTCAGAGATTTAAACGTTCCTGCCGAGCAGAATTACGATTCCCTGTTCATTGACGTAAAATGCTAGCCGCCATTTGCCTGTCGACGGCGAATTTATAGCAGGCCTTTTCATTGTTCTTAAGCGGAGCTGATTTTCTCCAACTCACAAATACTTAAAAAAAAAGGCTCTAATTTAAAATTTTTTTTTATTTAAACAGAGAATATCATGAAGAATCATGATTTTGATAGCCAATCAACATTCACTTTCTAAAACGTTGTCATTTAATCCCACCAAGTAGAATTAAACGCAGAGCTTTCAAATTACAATCTTCACTCGGTCTTTTTTCTCATTAAATAGTTGCATTCGATCCACCATGGGGGCGAACTTTATTGCTTGCCCAAATTCAACATTGTGCCAAATTTGGATGAGTTTGTGGAGAAGCGATAGAGGGTTTTAGTAATATTTACGTTTAATTCAGGACACTTCGAAATAAAGGAACGGAATCAAAGATATAAACAAAAAATATATGTTTATTTAATTGACTTCAATTGTGACGAATCCTTTATGAATCTGATTGGCGAAAGTTTGTTCGGCTAGGTAGCTATTAATTTACTAGTCAGTTCTTGGTAGTAGTCGTCACCTTGTTAGCAGCTGTCGGGGTGTGGTTACTTTGGAAACAAGTTACGGCGCCAATTTTCTGTGTATCTAAGTCCTAAAAAAGAGCGGGAAAATGTCTTAAGCAGATGATCGCTTACTTCTGGAGGCAAAACGCTCGGTCAGATTCTAGCCGTCTCCTCCCTTCTGTCTGTCTCCCAGCTGTCACTTTATATAGAATTTTGAAAGGCTACAGATTACTTGGCGCGAAGTTTGGTTTTAGCTAACATTAAAAGTCTCTTTGTTCTTTTGATTGACCAAAATTATTTTATTTATATTCCGGTGTTCCTTTCTTTTACCTTTTTTTTATAGCGGAAGTTATACGTGGACGCTTTCTTGTTTTGGTAGATTTCTAATCACAATGACTAGAACTTGGTCTAGCGAACTTCCGTTTCTCAGCGGTTGTTCAGTCTTTTCTTCTTTTTATATGAGAGTTGTCTTCTCATTAGTTGAGAGAGAGAGAAAGAGAGAGAGAGGGGGAGAGAGGGAGAGAGAGATATGGAGTTTTAAGGAAAGCAAATGCCTTATTTTAATTTTTAAAAATATTTTATTTTATTTTTCATTTGGGTACACCACAAATTCTTTCGGATAATTTTTCACTATTCTTCGTTGAAGTAATTTAATTTTCATTTTTTTTCATCCAAGCCCATTACTGATATATATATATATATATATATAAATATAAAAGTGAACATAGAAGTCAACACTTAGAGGCGACTCTGTTTCATGCTAGGTGCAATCGTGGCTTGACGATTGCATCTATCATGAAGCAGACTGTCGCCTCTAAGTGTTGACTTCTATGTTCACTTTTATATTTACACACACTCTATCTCTGATAGTGAGCACTTTATCCCATAAATATAGCACACCTTAAGACTATATTTCTTCATATATATATATATATATATATATATATATATATGTGTGTGTGTGTGTGTGTGTGTGTGTTACATGTGATGTCGCTTGGAAATGATTCCAATTCCAATTTTAAAACATTCTAAAAAACGCCAGGATGTACCTGGCAAAATCTTATCTAACATATTGACAACACATAGATTTTATCACTTTAAACATTATTTTTAGTGGGTCATATCTGAGTCGACGCTCTGTTTATTTAATAAACAGTATATGCATTTATTTTTGTCTATCGGCCTGGAAATTCGAGAAATCATATTGAAGAAAAAGATGTGCTCTTCGGCAAGTGTCAGACGTTGCGCACTCCTTTGCTCGGAAAGTGCCTTATAAGCGAAAATACTGCCCAGATGCTTGAAAGCTCATATCTGCTTAGCTTAGCCGAACTTAAACAATGCAATTTCTAAAGAAGTAATGAGTTTTTTTATTTATTAATTTGACAGATAAATTAGACGAAAAATTAAAAAATATATACTATTTAATAAATAAATGGAACGTCTACTCAAATATGGGTATCCACTAAAAATGACATTTGAAGTGATAAATTTCCCTTTTGCTAAGGCAACGTTCCGTAATCCATTCACGGAAGCACTTCCGGTAAGTGGCTCGCTACCTACCTCTTTCTCTCTTTCCTTATCGTGCCTAATCTACAAAATATTCACAAAAATCAAATCACCAAAAGTCTTTGCCAAGACGACCAATTGCTCTCAATATTCGAAATTTAATCAGTTTTTCTGTTATATTTATTTCCTATTTCAGGAATCGTGTTTTATCTTACATTTTGATTGTGTTTAAACTACTAATGAGCATTTACTTTTTCTTCTCATTTACAATGACCGAATCCAATCATGGCCATATTTTTTACATAGAATATGGTATGCTGGGACAAAAAAAAAGAAAGGCTAATGGTAGAAAATGGATGCTATTTTTGATTCACCATCGCAATTCTGTAAAACAGAATTACAATGAAAGCAGCTTATGAAATATCAATCTTTCTTTATTAAAATCTTGCACATAGTATTTATATCTATGCTAGGCCTACTGAGGAGGCCAATATAACCTAACATATACGTTGATTCTTTCAGATGCCTGATTATCCAGTGGCCTTCTCTGACTAGTATTTTTACATTTCACATTGGTTGTTAACCACCTTTTTGCTTCCATACATGATCAGCCATGCCTGATTTCTTCACCGAATTGCTCAAGAAGAGACAAACATCAACACAGTCGAGCATTAGCTTGAATAAGAGTTACCTTTGCTGATCATACTGTTCGTATAAGCATTTTGCACACGTTTCCCTATAACTGCCATTGCTTTTTACCATTAAACTAAACTTTTATTGCCTGAATGAGTTTATTGAATATGACAGACACTTGTAGAAGACTGAAGAATAATAATAATCAAATATAAGAGTACTAATTTGGTGTACAATAAGAAGAATTCTTCCCTTCAGAAATTTTGGCCATAATTAATATTGTTATATTATATAGAGAAAATGTTTAAAATGTTTAACGTTTAATTATCTCCTCTTGAAACTTCCAGATGCTATTTTTGATTAACCAGCACAAATTTGTTCAAAATTAAACAAAACATCTCATTCACCTTTTGCTGCAATTTAAAACGGGACAAATCTACAAAACGTTCTCGAAAGTCAAATAAGCAAAATTCTTGCCATGAAGACCAAAATTATTTTTTAGTGTAAGGTTCACTTGGTGCTAGGCATGGGGTCACTCGAGGTACGTTAAGGGTAGTTTATATGGATAGGAGGGGAAGATAACGGTTAACTCTAGACTTGAACAGGTTAAGATTGTAGTGATCGGGGAAACATTCTCTTGGGAGTCTGTTCCACAGGGCAGTGATTCGCGGGAAGAAGCTGTTTTAGTGGAATTTACTTATCGCCGATGAGATACGGAGGGAATGTGGGTGATTTCCTACTATGTGAGTGGCGTGACGGCTCCTAGGCGTGAAGATTAGACCTGGCGGAACCAAGGAATGTAGTTTTCCGAGCACTTTCTATGGCAGTAGCGATAGAGCAGTGAGAGAGACGCCATGTCCCGCCTGTGAGAGAGAGAGAGGTTGGAGGGTGGTAAATAATTCTTCCCCAACAAAGATTCGGAGACGATTTTAAATTCTATCGTATCTTTGCGTAGGATATCATATTTTGTGTAGGATATCGTATCTTTGCGCAGGATATCATATTTTTGCGTAGGGTCTCTTATCTTTGCGTAGGATATTCTATTTTTTGCGTAGGATATCGTATCTTCGTGTAGAATATCGTATTTTTGCGTAGGATATCGTATTTTTAGGAAATCGTATATTTGTATAGGATATCGTATTTTTGTGTAGGATATCTTTGTGTAGGATATCGTATTTTTGTGTAGGATATCGTATCTTTGCGTAAGATATCGTATTTTTGCGTAGGATATCGTATATTTGCATAGGATATCGTATTTTTGTGTAGGATATCTTTGCGTAGGATATCGTATTTTAGCACATTGTATTTAGAACATCAAAATTCATAAAAATTGATCTTTATCAATTTACCCAAAAATATCCCACGCGTAATTAAAAAATTTAGACCGATTGCAATAGACAAGAATAGTGAGGATAGTGTTGGAGATTTGAGGGATTTTGCTGCCAGTTGATCTCTCTCGATGACCAACAGATAACACCAGATGACCACCAGATAACACCCATAGGAAATAACTTATAAAATAAGAACAAAAAGTAAATATCACGAAAGGGTTCACGTAAAAAATAGAAATGAACGGTAAGAGAAAAGGAAAAGGAAAGAAAAAGAATTTAAAGTATGATTTGGACAACAACAAAAAAAAAAAAAAGAAACGAAATATTCTTGGTTAATTTGGTTTATTTTTCTTTATCAATGAACGAAAAATAATATGTTTTTATTGTAAATGCGTTCGGCCATGAACGCGTAAGGAGAAGATGTTTAGAATGTGAGGAGTCTGGTTAGGTTGAGTTGGTATTCTAGGTAGGAAATATGAAAAGTGGGTAGGATGCAAAAGTCACGTGCTACCTCAGGAGAAGGGGGCCTCTGATATGCCGTTTGTTTTTTTTTTTCCTGCACGATAAAAAAGAAAAAGAAAAACCCAAAGAAAATACAACTTCTTTCTTTCTATCTATTTATCTATATATAAATTGAAAAAAAAAAAAAAAACAATCATTTCACTCCAAGCAAGGCGGAAATGCCGCTAGTATGCAGGGTGTTACAGGGAGTGAAAGTGCGAGAAAAGACTGAGTATAGGGAGGATTGAGAAAAGAACAAAAGATGAATAGGATTCAAGAAGACAGAACTTGGCGATTGACGTCATCTATCCATCCATCTATCTATCTATCTATCTATCTATCTATCTATCACATGATTTTTGTTTAAAGTAGACAAGTTACAGGTTAGGGCCTCACAAACCGTAAATGTATTTCGAGATGACTAATAATATATATAGATATATTTTTTGAGGGAGATAATATAGTAATATTACTTGATAAATAACGCAATGACGTTTCTTCAAACAAGGTATGAGAATTAATATACAAACAATTACACACATTTAAGAGCAACAAATATTCTATTGCCTAAGCAAACTAAATACAATGAATAAAAAATGGGTTAAATAAGGTGTCTGTAGAGATATCCACTTCTCATACGTTTGTGTGTGTTTTCGTGTGAATTTCCTATGAAAGATTGTAAAAGACGTACATTTTGAAAATAAATTGTTGGTTTATTTAAATTATGAGATATACTTGTTTGTAATTAACTTAGGATATTGCATGATATGTGCTTTCTATGTTGCATTCAATGCTACATGATGTTCGCTAGATATTGAAAGATTTCCCAGTGAGGGAACGAAACACGTCCTATCTCTACAGCATCCTGTGGCTAAAGAGAAAAAAAAGAGAATGACACCTTTTTCATATATACTACTTCTGGCAAAGTTGTCTAGCAGTCACGAGCAGAAGTTCTTTGGCAGATAAGTAGGGTCATCCAAAGTTGCCTCTTAACCATAATGCCAACCATATATATATATATATATTTAATAGCGGACCCGAATTATTAGGAAATTAAACTTCCTACAAAATCAACATATCGCGTTATGTACTAGGTTTGCGGAATTGACTATTTGTTAATGTGTCCAGAGCTACTGTTTAGAATTGTATTAACAGGCGAAGTAGAGAACTAGTAGCCGGTCAAGGGTAAAGGAAGAGCAGGGGTGGAAAACTACAGCCCCTGGGATGCATGAGGCCCCCCTGATGATTTTAGATTTTCGTATTTTTTGGGTTCCATGTCTCACAAAACATTAATCTGTTCAAAACAGAAGTAAAGACAACAAAAATGCCAACCATATATATATATATATATATATATATATATATATATATATATATATATATATATATATATATATATATATATATAATAGCGGACCCGAATAATCAGGAAACTAAACTTCCTACAAAATCAACATATCGCGTTATGTACTAGAACAGGGACAGTTGGATCGCTACTCGCCTGACTGTGCCGATGTCAATGCACAATTACCGGCACATTGGAAACTGATGCAGGGATCTAGGTGCCTGTGGGGATATAGGATCTCATTTCAGTGCTTAGCTATAAAGGTGCCTCCTTTATTTTTCCTTTTCGTTTTGGCTATTTTAATTTTTTTTATTTTTCCTTTTTAGTTACAAGAACATAATTTAAAAGAAAATTAATTTTCTTTTTCACATTAATCACTTGTTTTATTTATTTATTCTTTCTTTCTTTCTTTCTTTCTTTACGGGTTCTTCGTCCTTTATTCTTCGTTTTCTTTTTTCATATTTTAATTTTCTATTCTTTCTTTTTCTCATTATTTTTTCATTATAAAAACATAACAATTTTAAAAGGATATTAATTTTCTTTTCCCCATTATCCCATCAGCTGTTTTATTCTTTTTTCTTTCTCTCATTCTTTCTTTGTCTATTCACATCTATCTATCTATCTATCTATCTATCTATCTATCCTAAACTTGTCCATATCTATCTATCTATCTATCTATCTATCTATCTATCTATCTATCTATCTCTCTATCTATCTCTCTATCTATCACTACTGTATAATTTCTGGGCAGTAATACTGGTTTAAAGTTTGTTAAAAGTGAGAAAATAAATACGAACCACAAAAGGATAAAATGACGCAACCAGAGGGAATAAAAGAAGTAGCCATCATTAAAACACGTTAAGCAGAGCAAGAGGCATGGGTTGGTGAGGGTGGTTAAAAGACTTTGAAAGCCAGAATTTCACGAATAAGTGAGAGTGAACTGACAGTTGGCATTGGGTCGAGAAAGTGGGAGGAAGATGAGTGAATGCTTTCCCGCTTTTTCAAAAATATAATAATAATAATAACAACAACAACAATAATACTGATTATTAGTATTAGTATTAGTAGTAATGTTAATAATGTCACAGAAAGCAAACTGCAGGAAAAGAATTACACATTGCATCAGTCATTATAGTTAAAATAATACATTTTCTCTCCCCCTCTCTCTCCTCTATGTATCTAAATTAGTTCATATCTAGTGAGCTCGTTATTGACGTATTGAAGCTTGAGTTAGGAAAGTGAGTCACGTGCATTGGACACTTTGTCTGCTTAGACGAGAACATCTTCACGATCACGAGTCTCGAAACCCTTTAAATGTCTACGGGGCACCACATGTACTGCAGCCGTTTAAGCAGTGGTGTTTCCTGGGCATGCTAGCTTGACGGAGTCCAAGCCTGTCCAGGCTGGTTTGAATTCTGAGTTGTCCTTCTCCTAGGCTGGTTTCCACCCAGAGCTATAGAACCTAGTCTGTGCGGCTATTTTATCCTTCGCTTAGAAGAAGAAATGGATTCGTACCTCCCCCAAGCAAGTAAGGGAATATAATGAACTCGACTGGAATTCGAACTAAATCCCATCCGCTAATTATTACTCCAGCGTGACACCTCAATGTCTCAAGAGGAGATAATTAAACGCTAAGCATTCTAAACATTTTCTCTTTATAATATATCAATATTAATTTTGGCCAAAATTTCTGAAGAGAAGAATTCTTCTTATTGTAGACCAAATTAGTACCCTTATATTTGATTATTATTATTCTTCAGTCTTCTACAAGTGTCTGTCGTATTCAATAAACTCATTCAGGCAATAAAAGTTTAGTTTAATGGTAAAAAGCAATGGCAGTTATAGGGAAACGTGTGCAAAATGCTTATACGAACAGTATGATCAGCAAAGGTAACTCTTATTCAAGCTAATGCTCGACTGTGTTGATGTTTGTCTCTTCTTGAGCAATTCGGTGAAGAAATCAGGCATGGCTGATCATGTATGGAAGCAAAAAGGTGGTTAACAACCAATGTGAAATGTAAAAATACTAGTCAGAGAAGGCCACTGGATAATCAGGCATCTGAAAGAATCAACGTATATGTTAGGTTATATTGGCCTCCTCAGTAGGTCTAGCATAGATATAAATACTATGTGCAAGATTTTATAAAGAAAGATCGATATTTCATAAGCTGCTCTCATTGTAATTCTGTTTTACAAAATTGCGATGGTGAATCAAAAATAGCATCCATTTTCTACCATTAGCCTTTCTTTTTTTTTGTCCCAGCATACCATATTCTTTAACAATTGAAATTTATGGAAAATTTATTGAAAAAAGAAATTTAAGAAATTTAAAAAGAATTTAATGAAAAAAGTTTGAACAAAGTAACTATAAACAAAATGCTTTTTTTAAAAAAATTTTTTTTTTTTTTTTTTTTGCTATCCTCTGCCAGCCACAATGATGGAAAAAACATTACCTTGAACCATCGCCAATGAGACACGCTGCAAGTGCCACTCCGTTTCGCGAGGCTCATCCCTTAATTGAGACGCCATCTATGTAGAAATATGTCCATGATTGGATTTGGTCATTCTAGATGAGAAGAAAAATTAAATGCTCCTTAGAAGTTTAAACACAATCATCGTGTGAAATAAAAAAAAATCGATTTCAGAAATACGAAATAAATATAACAGAATAATTGATTAAAATTCGAGTAATGAGTAATAAAGGTCCGTTTGCGTAAGTTGTTCTCATTATAATTCTGTTTTACACGTAGGCGCCAATATGCGATGAGGATTAAGTTCATTCTCGTAAAAGGAGAAACTACAAAGAACAAATACAACTTGTTTCTCATTTATATGTTGAACTACATAAAACCTGCAAGCTTCCCGATTAAAATCTATAAATTTTATTTATTATTTGTTATGTCATTAATATTCTGAGTCAGTCTGTTTAATAGGTTGCCAGTCGAGGTAATGGAAGGAGTCGTCGACTAATAAAAAAGACATTGTCTACACCCGGAAAAAAAAGATAAATATTTTAAAACATACGCACTGGCTGTTTGTAGAATCGTGAGCGACATGACAGTTTATCTCAATAAAAACCAACAGCTTAACGTTATTGACAACGTTTAGCTTACAGGCGTACAAACACCTTGGCGAAAACCATCCTTCTGCGATTCGTGTGAACTGGCGCTATAGAATCACATTGTTCCAGATAACACAAACCACATCTCTTGAGGATTTCCAACAACAGCAACAACTAAAATGGATAGCACGTATAAGTCGACAGGAAAATAATTACATAATCAAAAATTGACGATCCACACTACTTCAAGCAAAAGGGTAGGAAAGAAAACCCCATCAATACTGGAAGAAAGCGATAACAGCTACTGGGCTTGAGAAGCCTGTTTTCACGAAAAAATGTTTTAATAGAAATATTTTATAAATTTCAATCGACAATAAGACTGACTGATCGGTGAATGAATACCGAATGTTTCTTTTGTGATGTACGGTGGCCATTAATAATTAAGTATAAGTCAAGACTTCAATGTTAAAATAAAACAGTATTTAATTACAAATAATTACTTAACAAGAACAAATAAATACTTAACAAGAACAAAGAAGTAAAAGTCAACCAAAGTTAATTAACCATTTCAGTGAATGCCTTGTTAGTAGCGCGGCTCGGCTTAACTTCCGGTAAATCCTAAATCAAAATAATCGACGCAAAATAATTCACACTAATTCGACTGGATAGTTCCACTCAATAATCACTCCAGTCAGTAGCCAGACACCGCTATTTATTCACTTGGTGGAAAACATATTCATAAGTCCAGAGGGTTAAGCGCGAACTTCAGTGTCGGTACTTACTTATTTTCTTCTTATATGGCAGTTTCCTGATAGGGAAACGACTAATATTACCATTACCATATACAGGGTGCGGCAGAAATACATCCTACATATACATCAGAGAAATAACCCACATATAATGGTAAGACATTAGCTAGATGAAGACACCGTTGCTTCTTCTTTTATGCGCCGTGTTCCTTCACGACGTAGGTGATCATGGCTCTCCACTTCCTCCTATCCCTTGTAATTCTCAATATATCTTGTCCTTTTTTCTACTTTTCCTAGGCCATGTTCTTACATCCACTTGCTTATCCTGCTAGGTATGTCACGCGTTGCTTTCCCTTGTCTCTCTTTTCCTCTATCTGACCTGTGGGTATCAGATTCTCCAAGCCCTCCTTTCTAATTACGTGTCCTAGAAATTTCAGCTGCCTCTTCCTGATGTTAAGTATAAGCTTCCTCCTAGTTTGCATCCTCTCCAAAATCTCATCGTTTCTCACGTGTTCGGTCCATGGTATCATTAGCATCCTTCTGTAGAACCATACCTCCGTTGCTTCGTGTCTCTTTGAGGAGACCGTCCAACATTCGCTGCTGTAAAGGAGGACAGATATCATGTAGTAGTTCAGTACCCTTTTCTTTGTTACCAACGAAATCCTCCTGTCTTGTAATACTCAGCGTCGCACTTGCCGTCCTCTGTGAGAACACTTTCCGGATATTTAAATTTCCTCACCTGCTTGATTTTAGTGTCCCCGACCTGTAAATGGCATTTCGAGCTCATCTTTTGGCTGATGACCTAACATTCTGCCTTGTACTTTATGCTTAGTCCCTTCTTCTCGCTTTCCTTCGCTATATGTCTTACCGTTGTGTCTGTTACACTTTATGTCAATCATTTACAAAAGGATTATCTCATAGAAACGGGAATATTATTAGACTTGAAAATATTCACATGCACAGGGTCCCCCCACAAAAAAGATAATTTTCGATTTACTATATCATGAAAAAAAAATTGGCTAATATATGTGTGTGTGTTTGTTTGTGTATCATGTGCGACAGAAATACCCCCATTTAAAAAGTTTAAGATGCATAAAGTGATGAAAAATTATAAATAAATCTTAAATGAATTTTAAATATCAGGGGTATTTCTGCTGCACTCACTCTCTCTATACATAAATGGATTCTCGCATAGTGCAACATTTATCGGCAGAAAATTGTAGAATCGGCGAGTCGGCGTTCAAATAATTTGGTCGATTCTAATTCGTTCACTTAGCGCTACTGCCCTCGAAAAAATGAATCATGAATATGCCATGAATCCATATTCCTCCAGCTATGGGTTAAACAGCAGGGTTAGATTAGGCACACTTGCCTTCGCTGGCAACTAGTTTAAGAGAAGGAAATCTCTGAATTCAAACCTGAGCAGATTCGATTGGATACTTCGTGGCACAATGCAGAATTTATCTGTTATCAGTTCTAAGAAGTATGGCTGGTTCTACGCACGTCTTGACCACAATAATGAAATCGGAAATACCATAAAATTCTTTACTGCTCCATAAAAAAGAGACAAAATATCTTTTTGGTATTAAAACGTTACATTGGATATTTCACATTTTATAGCTAAGATAATACTTAAAGAAAATAATATTAAAATAGATACTGCTTAAACAACTTAATAAGATTTTCAATAACATTTTATACTTCCTTTAATACTATTTAATTATTAAAATGTATAAAATTTTATATTTAAATAAATGGTTTGTACATATTTCATTTTTACATATTTTGCTCTGTGATGTTTCACATTACACATTTATGATATATATATATATATATATATATATATATATATATATATATATATATATATATATATATATATATATATACAAGGTAACCAAAAAAGTTCTGTCCGTTTTTTGATTAGTCATTGAATGAAGTTGAAATATATACGAAATGCGTGTAGCAATTGTTTTCAAATTCGGACAGCCGGAAGTAGGAACTTTAGACGTTATAAAAAAACACGCGCACCGTGCCCAGCCATCAGTTATAAGCCGGACAGCTGTGAGAAGGATGGAAGTGTCTAGAGATCTCGTTCGGGGCTGTTTGCTTTGCGACTTCAAAGTGGGCTTATCAGCAGATGCATCAAGTCGCCGCATATGTCAAGAGTTTGGGGATAGTGCTGTGGATGAACGTACTACAAAGCGTTGGTTTCGAAAATTCAAGTCGGGAGATTTGTCTCTCCATGATGAGCGTCGCAGTGGACGACTACAGGTCTTGAATACGGAGTCCTGAAGGCGGCCATTGAAGAGGACAGTAGTCTAACGTGTGGTGAACTTGCAAGACAGTTCAACGTTTCCGATGAAACAGTTAGACTTCATCTGCACCGCCTAGGTAAGACGCACAAACAGAGCAAGTGGGTTCCGCAAACGCTGTTGGAGGTCCAAAAGGGACAAAGAGTGGCTGCCTGCGTATCGCTGCTTTCTCGCCACCGTACCGTATCCTTATTCAATCGAGTGCTTACCAGTGATGAAAAGTGGGTTCTGTACGAAACTCCTAAGCGTTCCAGACATTGGTTGTCTCCTCAGGATGCTGTCCCTCACACCGCAAGACCGCCTATGCACCCACGCAAGATTATGCTTTGTGTCTGGTGGACAGGTCGTCAAGTGGTTCATTATGAACTGCTACCAACGGGCCAAACGGTCACTGGAGACCTATACTCGCAGCAATTGAAACGTGTGCAACAGGCATTGCGCCAGAAGGAGATAGCACTGGTGAATCGCAAAGGTGTGCTTTTCCTCCATGACAACGCCAGGCCGCATGTCGCGCGAGTGGTCAGGGATACCATACAGCAACTTGGGTGGGAGACTTTGTGCCATCCACCTTATTCACCTGACATTGTGCCATCCGATTACCACCTCTTCCACTCCCTGGATAATCATCTTCGTGGGAAATCCTTCACCAATGAAGCAGACTTGCGCAAAGCCCTCACAGACTTCTTTGCGTCAATGAGTTCTACCGAAATGGCATTGAACAGCTGGAGACACGTTGGCAGAAGGTGCTGGATGCCGATGGCGATTACTTCGAAGACCAAATATAAGTTACACATAGTGTGAAGCGTTTTCTTTTTTTCCTTTAAAATCGGACAGAACGTTTTTGGTTACCTTGTATATATGTTGCGTTCAAGTAGTCAAAGCCGTATATTTAGAACCATTCAAGCAGTTTACGACTCGTCGATCGGGCAGTATTTGCTGAATAATCCTGATTGTACCGCCGAATATGAAGACACATTTTTTCCATTCTAGATATTGCTCGCTCGGTTTACCATCTAAGAGTCCCCGAGGCTGTGTATATCAAATTCTACCAACCGAGCTTATGTAAATAAAAGCAACATTTCATGCTTTCCTTACGGTTGATTTAGGGACTGTGATAGTCTTTTTTCTATTTTATACTCTATTGGAATTTCATAGTTTTTTTATTCATGAATTTATTTACAATTAAAATTTATTTTAATTGGGTTCCAACTCTCTCTTCTCACTCTAATTATTATTATTATTAATGTGTCTTGATTGTGTTTGTATATCGCGAACGAATACCTTTTGAAAAAGCGTTGGTTGAAAGGATCCTAAAGGTACAATAATGACGTCTATTTTGTTCAAATATATATATATCTAAAAAACCTAGTGAGCCAGAGCCTACATACCATTTATATATATATATATATATATATATATATATATCTTCTCAACACATATATATATATATGGTATGTAGGCTCTGGCTATATATATATATATATATATATATATATATATATATATATATAAATGGTATGTAGGCTCTGGCTCACTAAGTTTTTTAGATTTTTCTCTACTTAGTGTATTGAGGGCACTTTTACATTTTTACTTAATTTACTCTGTCGGTGTTTTTTCTTTTGACTAAGCATTACGTTGCTGATTGATTATTTTAGACCAACACGGATGTCTTTCGTCTTTTATTTTCTTTACTGAATTTTTTTCCCTGATAACGGTTTGTTCAAATATATTTTTTCATTTACAAATTGTACTATCCGGGTTTTTTCACACCGCCAGAGTATAGGTATTAATATAATGCATAATATATATATATATATATATATATATATATATATATATATAGACACACACACACACACACACACACACACACACACACACACACACACACACACACACACACACACACACATGTAGAGAGAGAGAGAATTAATACAAGTAAAGGTTTTGTCACTTGATTGATGTTACGTTCAGCATCTCGATTCCAGAGTTTCGTAGACAGACACCAATTGACTGCTTATACTTTTCATTGGTGCAAAATGTTTTTTTCATTCGTGTGTGTGTGCGTCCATACTTCCGTCTCTCTCTTTATATATATATATATATATATATATGCCTGTGTGTGCGTTCATACTTCAGTCTCTCTCTCTCTCTCTCTCTCTGTATATATATATATATATATATATATATATATATATATATATATATATATATACAAGGTAACCAAAAAAGTTCTGTCCGTTTTTTGATTAGTCATTGAATGAAGTTGAAATATATACGAAATGCGTGTAGCAATTGTTTTCAAATTCGGACAGCCGGAAGTAGGAACTTTAGACGTTATAAAAAAACACGCGCACCGTGCCCAGCCATCAGTTATAAGCCGGACAGCTGTGAGAAGGATGGAAGTGTCTAGAGATCTCGTTCGGGGCTGTTTGCTTTGCGACTTCAAAGTGGGCTTATCAGCAGATGCATCAAGTCGCCGCATATGTCAAGAGTTTGGGGATAGTGCTGTGGATGAACGTACTACAAAGCGTTGGTTTCGAAAATTCAAGTCGGGAGATTTGTCTCTCCATGATGAGCGTCGCAGTGGACGACTACAGGTCTTGAATACGGAGTCCTGAAGGCGGCCATTGAAGAGGACAGTAGTCTAACGTGTGGTGAACTTGCAAGACAGTTCAACGTTTCCGATGAAACAGTTAGACTTCATCTGCACCGCCTAGGTAAGACGCACAAACAGAGCAAGTGGGTTCCGCAAACGCTGTTGGAGGTCCAAAAGGGACAAAGAGTGGCTGCCTGCGTATCGCTGCTTTCTCGCCACCGTACCGTATCCTTATTCAATCGAGTGCTTACCAGTGATGAAAAGTGGGTTCTGTACGAAACTCCTAAGCGTTCCAGACATTGGTTGTCTCCTCAGGATGCTGTCCCTCACACCGCAAGACCGCCTATGCACCCACGCAAGATTATGCTTTGTGTCTGGTGGACAAGTCGTCAAGTGGTTCATTATGAACTGCTACCAACGGGCCAAACGGTCACTGGAGACCTATACTCGCAGCAATTGAAACGTGTGCAACAGGCATTGCGCCAGAAGGAGATAGCACTGGTGAATCGCAAAGGTGTGCTTTTCCTCCATGACAACGCCAGGCCGCATGTCGCGCGAGTGGTCAGGGATACCATACAGCAACTTGGGTGGGAGACTTTGTGCCATCCACCTTATTCACCTGACCTTGTGCCATCCGATTACCACCTCTTCCACTCCCTGGATAATCATCTTCGTGGGAAATCCTTCACCAATGAAGCAGACTTGCGCAAAGCCCTCACAGACTTCTTTGCGTCAATGAGTTCTACCGAAATGGCATTGAACAGCTGGAGACACGTTGGCAGAAGGTGCTGGATGCCGATGGCGATTACTTCGAAGACCAAATATAAGTTACACATAGTGTGAAGCGTTTTCTTTTTTCCTTTAAAATCGGACAGAACTTTTTTGGTTACCTTGTATATATGTTGCGTTCAAGTAGTCAAAGCCGTATATTTAGAACCATTCAAGCAGTTTACGACTCGTCGATCGGGCAGTATTTGCTGAATAATCCTGATTGTACCGCCGAATATGAAGACACATTTTTTCCATTCTAGATATTGCTCGCTCGGTTTACCATCTAAGAGTCCCCGAGGCTGTGGATATCAAATTCTACCAACCGAGCTTATGTAAATAAAAGCAACATTTCATGCTTTCCTTACGGTTGATTAAGGGACTGAGATAGTCTTTTTTCTATTTTATACTCTATTGGAATTTCATAGTTTTTTTATTCATGAATTTATTTACAATTAAAATTTATTTTAATTGCGTTCCAACTCTCTCTTCTCACTCTAATTATTATTATTATTAATGTGTCTTGATTGTGTTTGTATACCGCGAACGAATACCTTTTGAAAAAGCGTTGGTTGAAAGGATCCTAAAGGTACAATAATGACGTCTATTTTGTTCAAATATATATATATATAAAAAACCTAGTGAGCCAGAGCCTACATACCATTTATATATTATATATATATATATATATATATATATATATATATATATATATATATATATATATATATATATATATCTTCTCAACACATATATATATATATATGGTATGTAGGCTCTGGCTATATATTTATATATATATATATATATATATATATATATATATATATATATATATATATATATATATATATATATATAATGGTATGTAGGCTCTGGCTCACTAGGTTTTTTAGATTTTTCTCTACTTAGTGTATTGAGGGCACTTTTACATTTTTACTTAATTTACTCTGTCGGTGTTTTTTCTTTTGACTAAGCATTACGTTGCTGATTGATTATTTTAGACCAACACGGATGTCTTTCGTCTTTTATTTTTTTTACTGAATTTTTTTCCCTGATAACGGTTTGTTCAAATATATTTTTTCATTTACAAATTGTACTATCCGGGTTTTTTCACACCGCCAGAGTATAGGTATTAATATAATGCATAATATATATATATATATATATATATATATATATATATATATATATAGACACACACACACACACACACACACACACACACACACACACACACATACACACATACACACATGTAGAGAGAGAGAGAATTAATACAAGTAAAGGGTTTGTCACTTGATTGATGTTACGTTCAGCATCTCGATTCCAGAGTTTCGTAGACAGACACCAATTGACTGCTTATACTTTTCATTGGTGCAAAATGTTTTTTTCATTCGTGTGTGTGTGTGTGTGTGTGCGTCCATACTTCCGTCTCTCTCTTTATATATATATATATATATATATATATATATATATATATATATATATATATGCCTGTGTGTGCGTTCATACTTCAGTCTCTCTCTCTCTCTCTCTCTGTATATATATATATATATATATATATATATGTGTGTGTGTGTCTGTGTGCGTCCATACTTCCGTCTCTCTCTTTATATATATATATATATATATATATATATATATATATATATATATATATATATATATATATATATGCGTGTGTGTGCGTTCATACTTCAGTCTCTTTCTCTCTCTGTATATATATATATATATGTGTGTGTGTGTGTGTGAAGTTCAAGCCGCTACTCTGGTTTCACGCTTCCGCGATCGTCAGGCAACCAGAACGATTGATGATCATTTTACGAACTCAGTAGCGGGGGAACTAGAATATTCTATTCTGTTATTATGGTAAAAATAAAAATTTATGAGATTATTTTTATTATTTGATTTGCGGCGGATACTTTTAGGTCATTGTAAACAAAATAAAATCCAGAATAATCATCGAATTCTATTTAAAAGCACGAAAAATCTTTTTACACTTTGTCATAGATTTTCCTAAAATTGTTCTGGTATATAAACATTTACATATTGTTTTCCCATCTCTCTCTTCCCCCCTATATATATATATATATATATATATATATATATATATATATATATATATATATATATATATATATTAGATGATAATGCCACGTTCAGCATTTTGACTCTAGAGTTTTGTAGACGGATCCGGCCTTCCAATCGTCAGTAATATACTTCTCGATTTTTCTTATACTTCTAGATTTTTCTTTTTTTATGTACTTATCATTGGTGCAAGGTTTTTTCGTAGTGTTTACAGCGCGTGCGCACATGCGTCTTTCTGACCGGATGTGGTTACGTGTAGGGAGTCGTGATTATTTATGACTCATTAGCTTTCTCCTGGCGTACCAGTTAATATATTACGCCTGGGGTAAATTGGAAGGTTTTTCGTAATCCCGTAACGGGCAAGACATTAAGTGCCATTTTGCCATGTACATTTTTTTTTTTGGTTTATGTTTCTCTGTTAGATTTCAATAGCAGTGAATTATTTTTTAATTTAGCTTCGTACATAGTTTTTCTTTCTTTTTTTTTGTACACTCAAAAATACAGGCGGAATATAACTTTTATATACACTGCGAGGCCGTCAAAATTCGTACGCCATGCTTTATTACCATATTCGCTTTTTCAATTTCTTTTTTTAACAGAGGTCAGAAATTGAAGACGCAATATATTCGAAGTATGTCTGTATAAGAGGCCGGTTAATTTGGACAAAGTGAAAATTTAACCATTTTATTCGTTTAGGCGTCTGTCTCGTTTAAGCAAAAAAAAAATCTTCTCAACATATAATCACGAGCGTTTTCAGTTTTCGGTTAAACTCTTGTTGGGAACAGAAATAATTGTTCGACATTCTTCTCCTTTTATGTGCTATGCCCCTTCAGGACGTAGGCGATCATGGCCCACCGCATCCCTCTACTACTTGTAGCTCTATTTCTTATTTCTCCCAAACCCTGTTCTGGCATCCATTTCCTCAAGCTGACCAGGTAGGTTACGCTCTGCTTTCATCTGTCCCTCTTTCCCCTCTATCCTTCTTGTGAGTATCAGATTTTCCAAACCTTTCTTCCTTATTGCGTGCACCAGAAATTTCAACTGCATTAGTTCGATTAAGAACGAAACTTTAAATTTATATAAAACATGTACATTTATTCATGAACATTCATTTTTATATTATACATTTAATCCTTGTTATTAATGCACACACACACACACACACACACACACACACACACACACACACACACACACACACACACACACACACATATGTATGTATGTATGTATGTATATATTATGCATAATATATACATATATTATATAGTAAAGTTAATAAATCCCTTGGTATATAATTCAAGTGGATGCTAGTAATATAAAATTTTAAAACTGATCCACAAAAAGAGTTCAATGTATTTATTATAACAGAGCCAATAAACAGTATTACACAATAAAATCCCAAATTACCTCACATGGGGGTTGAATAAGACTGATGAAGTTTTCGTCAGTTGAAATATATCTATCCCCCATATGAGGTCATTTGGGATGTCATTGTGTAATTATATATATATATATATATATATATATATATATATTTTAATTTTTTTTTTCTTTGTTTAATTAAATTCATTTCGTTTCTTGCTTTGAAAAAGTCCGAATTGGACGAAACGCGTCAGCAGTTACTGTTTTCTTATTGTCATTTATTTATAAATATTTTCTTCTCTAAAAGTTAACTTTGAGAAATTTTCATATATATGTATGTATGTATATGTATATGTATATGTATAGTTGTGTAATATTATATATATATATATATATATATATATATATATATATATATTTATATATATATGTGTGTGTGTGTATATATATATATATATATATATATATATATATTACAATGAATCATTCATACAAAAAGTAAATTAATAATGTTAATGATATAAAATGTCGATATAAAAAGTACTTTCGACTGTACATTTAGTCATCTTCAGGCATGGAAATTATTTTGTTTTTAGTAAAATTCAGATAGTTTTCGAGACGAAAAAATATAATGCGAATCGAAATATGTTTTTTTTTTTTAAATATGTTATTGATAATGGATATAAACTTTTGGAGCGTGCAGTCGCAATGCTAATGTAGAATTTTTTTTAATTTGAGTTCGTTTTTTACTAATATGGCAATTTGAGAATTTTTTGTTGTAGGAGTTTATCAGTCAATGTGGCATGAACAAAATAGTTCAATAAGTAGATAATACATTAAAAAAAAAACATATTTCGATTCGCATTATATTTTTTCGTCTGAAATGAAATGACATATTTTTAGCTATTTGGAATTTTCTATACATTCAATGACGCATAACTTTACTCTGAAAGGGTTTTCCTAGTAGACGCATAGCGTAGCGGACACTTCCTGGGTGAAGTTGACTAAACTATGAGTCAATAGTGATTAGCCAAAAATCAATTTTCGTTTATATATACTGGCCCTATTAAACGTATTGCTAACCAAAATAAGCGGGGTTAGTTATTAAAAATATACTTCGTGGTTTTCTAACAATCTCATGTTACAGTATTAAGGATGTTATTGTTTTTTAAGATTTTAAACCAACACCAAAGATTAACGACTTTACCAATTGACAGGTATTATTATATATATTATTGTGATACGTATGGAAATGGTTGATTTCATATTTCACGTAGATAATAAACACTCAGTATATTTTATATGGATTTCGATTCCTGCAATCAATATTTTCTATTTTTGGTATCATTCATACGCGGACATCTGGAATCCTAAAATGTTGTTAGCAACGCAGTCACTTACGAAGAGAACGCATCTTAAAGTTATACTTTATTTACATTGTTCATATTGGCCAAAGCAAATTTTTTATGTTACTTTTCCTTGTATTTTCCACCGAATTAAAAATGAAGTTACACAGACAATTAAAGCATTTTATACTGATGTAGGGTCTTATTGCTTTCTAAAATACATGCCTTTGAATACTACGCCATGCACACACACACACACACACACACACACACACACACACACACACACACACACACACACACACACACACACACGTGTGCGTACACACACACGTGTGCGTACACACTCTCTCACACACACATTTACTTTATTATTTTAGAAAAGACTATATAAGTCTTATGGTATCTGTGTATATTTCTGAGATGAGGTATTATGTACACTATTTACATTATTCGGACTATTGTCCTCATCTTTGATGACATATTTATTACAACGTTTCGGCTGTTGTACGCTCCGGCCTTCTTCAGGTGATTGGGATGTCGAACTGTACCTTTTATTTCACTCACTGGGGTAGACTGTTCTAGTTCCACGTGCCATGTCTAATGGATGTCAGTTATCAGTTATCTCCTGTTAATTCCCCTCTCCAAGTTCTTCACTGCCTTAACTAGGTATTGAACTCACAATCTTTGGGTCCTGTCACTGGATCTAACTAACGCCTTGAGGACATCTGTGTATGAATTTCTGGGTATTATAAACCTTATGTCTTCAATTTCATTTTTTTTACTAGTGCTCATATTGCTTTTTTTGCCATTATCATTCTTATGGTTTTGAGCCATTTTGAAAATAGGATGAGAATTTACCTTAAATTTAATACAGAAAAGCTAGGAGAATGTATAAATAAATTTCAGTTGTAAGGAAAAGATACAGAATAAATATTAACGGATTCTATTTTTTTTTACTAAAGTTACACAATTTCATTCTTTTCTTTCATCACGAGAAAAGCAAGCTTACCTTTATTTATTATTTTAGAATACATACACACATATTTCTTTCTTTCGTTTTTGATCTGATGAAGCCTAGTAAGCGCGAAATATGTAGTTTAGTTTCTCTTTTCAGGCAAACGGTGGAGTAATGGATAGCGGCTCGGATTGTGAAATCGGAGAGCTGAGTTCGAATTCCAGTCGAATCCATTACATTCATTTACGTGCTAATACCCATGGGAAAAGTATTGAATCTTGTTCTTCTCCCCTCCCCAGCTATAAGTAAATAGCAGGACAGACCGGATTCTATAGCCTTGGATGGCAACTGGTCAACCGTAGAAAGAAATGGCAACGTATTGCGGGAAAAATCTGCCTGATCAGTCATCTATCGAAAGATACATGATCGCCTAAGCGTGTATCACGCATGTCACATGACTGACTGAGTTTCAATGAAACAATTTCCATTTATCATCTTCAAACTGTCTGGATTCTGTATCCTATTTTATACACACATTATATATATATATGGATAAAATAACTGAAAAAAAATTGAGTGTTTTTATACGAAAGTATTTATTTCTGTGTTTTTATATATATTTAATATTTCAGACCACCTCGGTCCTTCCTCAGAAATTATCATTTAATTTCTGAGGAAGGACCGGGGTGGTCTGAAATATTAAATATATATAAAAACACAGAAATAAATACTTTCGTAAAAAAAACACCCAATTTTTTTTTCAGTTATTTTATCCATATATTATATACATATCAAGAAAGTATACGTGGCTTCTCATCATGCTATATATATATATATATATATATATATATATATATGTGTGTGTGTGTGTGTGTGTGTGTTTGTGTTTTGCATATGCAGTACATATATCAGTGATAGGGCCGGGTTTCACTCTTTTGCGATCAATGTCTGATGATCACAAAAGCGTGAAACCCAGGGACACAAACTCATATCCATACAACTGAATATATATATATATATATATATATATATATATATATATATATATAATGGCCGGCTACTTGTTTCCAAGCACATGCTAGCACAACCATCGAACGGCATCTGAACATTGCCGTCAACCTAATTTCAATCACATATCCATAGAGTATGGTCTTCAGAAACTTTCCTACGTTGCCAAGTTGTGACAGTCTTTTCCATGCTTAAACTGAGTCTTCAGGCCATGCGTTCAAGCACGAAACAGACTATCACCATTCGGTGTTGAACTCAATGTCTACTTTTATATTTATATACGCTCTGTCTTTGATATTGATCACTCTACCCATAAATATAGTTGACCTTAAAAACATATCTATATTTTTAACACCCCACCAGACATATATATATATATATATATATATATATATATATATATATATATATATATATATATATATATATATATATAAGAGGCTCAAGCACTAATATTCCATTTATTCCAGTTATAATTTATTACATTGGAATCGTAATCACGATCCAAGAGACCTACAAATTCAAAAAGAAATCGGAAAATATAACTCCGGGTATAAAAAATAAAATTTTAGTAAGAGTGTATGTGTGGGAGTGTGAAACAAGTGTGAGAGGGAAATGTATGAAAGCTTTAGAGAGAGGTGTAACAGAAGAAAGAAGAACAGGAAGGCCTAAAGGTGAAGGTGGGATTTAAAATTTAACAGAGGGAAGTTTTAAAAAGAGGAGTTAAATAACGGTTTAAAAATGAGTGAGATACAGATAAATATGAATTATTTTTCGATGCATAATTCGCTACCGAATCGCTGAAAACGACTAATCGGGCATTATATATATATATATATATATATATATATATATATATATATATATTAATGCATGTTTCATTAAATAATATAGACAGGTTTTGTCTATTTATTTTAAGTAAGTTCCTTTCATATTGTCTGATAAGCTTAATCACATTATCGTTGAAAGACGAAAGGAAAACACCATATTGATACATGTTTAAATCCAATCGAAGCTTTCGGCTTACATAAGCCATTATCAAAGATGACAATTGTAATAAATCAAACAACACATAGACGAAACCACAATAATGGCCCGCCCTTGCTGCTTGAATAAGCTCAAAGTAACGATAAACTCGTATATATATATATATATATATATATATATATATATATATATATATATATATATATATATATATATATAATATGCTCGAGTGGTTAGACAATTCCTGTTATAGACGTCTTCTCTGGCACATTTGTGTTTGTTCACAGAGCCAACATTTGGTTTCTACTGCAGCTAGGCTGAACGGCCCTTAGTTACTAGGCGATTGCGCATAATCTGGCATGGTCAGCAGTTTGAACAACGGCGGTACGCTCAAACCCTCGGTCATGATGACTTGTGACTTCGCGCTAATACAATATATATATATATATATATATATATATATATATATAAGTATATGAAGTGCCACAAAAATACAGACATTAGAACACGGAAGGATTTCACGATCCAAAAATTGTAGTAACGAACTCATCATCAGTGCTTCTGTAAGTGGTGGTCCGCGGACCGGTGGCGGTACTCGAACCATCAGCTACCGGTATGCGGCCAGTATTCAGGCCATGCTAAGGAATCATTTGTAAAGATCATTAAGGTTATATAATTTTTTTATTTTTTTATTAATAAACTGCTTATTTTTCTTTTATTACTTTTTATATGTTTGGATATTGAATTATTTTTGTAAAATAAATGAAAGATAAAAAATAGTCAACTTTTATTATATTCCTTATATATATCGTTTCCGGCATAAATTAATATTACCACGAAATATGACCGGTACGTGCCACATTGAGAAAAAAAAATGATGGTCCGCCATATTAGATAGTTTGAGAAGCACTGCAGTAGAGTACCTTTTTTATCATCCATAAGCATGGCTGATGCTAACTTCCAGGAGAGTGACACATTCCAAATTCTTAGCTCAAAGTTATCCGATTAAATGAAATGGTAGGATTATGCATAATGAAAGATGTACCTCCGCCCCGTCGTGTCAACATTAACAATGCCAGATTGTAATCACCTTAGAACAAACAGTGTTACTCAAAGTGGTGGTCCGCGGACCGGTGCCGGTACACGAACCATCAGCTACCTGTATGCGGCCAGTATCCAGGCCATGCTAAGGAATCATTTGTAAAGATCATTAAGGTTATATAGTTTTTGTGTTAATAAATTATTATTTTTTATAATTTATTTTTTTTAATTACTTTTTATATGTTTTGATATTGAATTATTTTTTGTAAAATAAATGGAAGATAAAAAATAGTCAACTTTTATTATATTCATTATATATATCGTTTCCGGTATAAATTAATATTACCACGAAATATGACCGGTACGTGCCACATTGAGAAAAAAAAATGCCGGTCCGCCATGTTAGATAGTTTGAGAAGCACTGAGTGATGCAATAGATAAAGGCATTTTGTAACGTGGGCGTTTAGATGTGTTAGTCCTGGTACATGGACGGGATTTACTATCGATCGAGTGTGCAATGCTTGTTGGGATAAGAAAGATAGTCACTCTATTTTCGAGGTGGCAAATGCTCTAGATTTTTTTTTGTCGGCCATCAATAGCAAGCACATATCACAAATATATGAAAAGAAATATCAGTGGTGTATTAAAACTGCAGCTGCCCACAGGTGACGCAAGAACGGGATCAGCAGTAACTGACAAAGATGGTAACTACCCAACGATGGCAAACATTGGCATAAAATAACAAACCAATTCATTCGAGCAGTCAACACATAAAAAATACGCAGGCATTCCATGGGGTTTTGTAGACATCGACCAACAAGGGTACAATTTTCTGTCTGAATTTCTGGGATAGGGAGCTATCATTATTTCTGGGATAAGGAGCTATTATTATTTCTGGGATAAGGAGCTATTATTATTTCTGGGATAAGGAGCTATCATTATTTCTGGGATAGGGAGCTATTATTATTTCTGGGATAAGGAGCTATCATTATTTCTGGGATAAGGAGCTATCATTATTTCTGGGATAGGGAGCTATCATTATTTCTGGGATAAGGAGCTATCATTATTTACACTATTTATATTCGGACTATTGTCCTCATCTTTGTTGTTGTTATCACAACGTTTTAACTGAACACGAACAGCGAAACAAGAACAATTTACCCCCGTAGATAAAATAAGGAGTTCAGTTCTAAAATCACTGGAGATTACCTGATCGATATACACCTGATGATGGCCGGAGGGCACAACAGCCGAAATGTTGTGATAACAACAACAAAGATGAAGACAATATTCCGAATATAAATAGTGTAAATCAGTGTACCATTATTTACATACAGTCCTCATATTTATTATTGTTGTTATCACAACGTTTCGGTCGTTGTGCCCCCGGGCTTCTTCAGGTGTCTGTCGATACGGCTAAACTTCTGGGAATATTAAACTGAACCTGCTGACCATGCCTACGGATATCTCAACTTGTTCTTATTTCGTCTTGTTCGGTTTTCACTTTTTTTTCTTTATATAGCCCTCCGGTGAATAACGAACTATTTTACTTTCGTATACTATCAAAGAGATGGAGGAAGAGGAGAAGGAGAAGGGCTAGGTTAACTAACGGGAAGGGAGCCCCATAACCTGACAGAGCCGAGGCCGGTTTTGAAATCAGAGTTTTTCCTTCTCCTAGGCCGGTTGCCACACAGTCTGTTCTGCTGTTTACCCATAGCTGGTGGGGAGAAGAAGAAGATTAATACCTTTCCCAAGGGTATTAGCACGTAAGTGAATGTAATAGATCCGACTGGAGTTTGAACTTGGTTCTCCGATTCACCAATTCGAGCCGCTATCCATTACTCCATCGTGATTCCTTCACTGTGTCTAAATTTGTACTACCCTGCACAGAGATTGAACTCACAATTGCTATGTCACCAAATTCACGAACAACTCCACGAGTAAAGACTCAGTAGAACTGCTTAGTTACGCAAAAGGTGAAGGAATTTTAATGCTATCATACGCTCTCCAATTTTGATTCAAAGCGAGAGGGTCTGGATTAATCCCTGATGTCTGAGACATTTCAGTTGATAGTGCTGAGCAGTTACAAATCGGCCATATTCCATCTACTGTTTTATCGAGTGCATGGATAAACGCCAAACCGCATTTATTTAAAGTCTCAGTTTACGTAATACACATAATCTTTATATATTTAAATAATTTTCAGGTTTTTGAACGAATGGAAACACAAACATATGTGTTATGCTATCACTCTCCCCCCCCCCCACAAACAGTGGTAGTATAGTGGGTTATCAGTTATAGTGAAGTGTATGAGTGTGGAAACAGATTAGTTTGATTTGGCCTTGTTAGTTAGATAGCCCACCATAAGAGGGGTATAAAACAAGAAAATCAAATTGTAAAGTGAAACAACAAATTTATATACATATAAATCAATTAAGGTCTTTACAAATAAAATGAATGTATTTTGGTTAATACAAGGTCATCAAAATGTTCATAGTAGTCCTTGCAAGAATGAGTTTAGGTGTACGTAGGCACGAATGTAATTGTGGATGTATGTATGTATGAGCGTTATCGAAGGGTAGGAATGTCTTTGAAATAAGCGCTCAGTCTTAAAATGTTCCTTTAGTTTATCAAGTATAAAAGAGGTGAGGAAGAAGAGTAGAGATAATAGCAACGGTCGTTTGACGTTGTCAAGGGACTTTTTAATACGCTCGTCTCCTCCTCTCTGGTGACAAGCGAACTAGCCCGTCTTTTATTTTGTTTTTGGGGCTTGAAAAAGTCATTTGGGAATTCACTCCCGGATATGATTCAGGCCTTTTCATTGGACTATGAACAAATTTTTGCGTCGACTCGCGAAAAGGTCCGTGAAAGAATTTGTTTCTGAGAATTGAAGATTATTTGAATTTTGTTTTTAAATGTTTCCTAGTTTTCTATTGGCCGAAAACATTTCGCATCAAAGTTTTGTTTTGGATTTGCTTTTGCGTGTGTGGTAAGCAAAGTTTGTAAATTCAAGTCTTTTTAAATTTCTAACAAAATCAATGAGTCAGTGATTAGCATTTGAATTTTATATCTAGATCTTGTTTACTTTT
This sequence comes from Acanthosepion esculentum, assembly GCA_964036315.1. Classification (NCBI taxonomy): domain Eukaryota; kingdom Metazoa; phylum Mollusca; class Cephalopoda; order Sepiida; family Sepiidae; genus Acanthosepion; species Acanthosepion esculentum. The sequence goes on along the minus strand of OZ038506.1, from coordinate 11,390,450 downwards.
GTTCACTACAGTAGTAATTATTTTTGATTATATATTGAACCTTTCTTTAACGTGTTCGGTTTTAAATATAGCCATAGAAACGATAGATAAAAAGCTGTTTCACTTTAATGATTTGTTTTATTATTATTATTATTATTATTATTATTATTATTATTATTATTATTATTATTAAGGTTGTGTAGATAAAAAGTTAAATATACAAACATAGAGTGGTAATCTATCTACATGTACATATGTGACATCCACTTGTAGAGACTCTTGAATATTAAACAAATATTCCCACCCTTCAACGATTTTATTTCAGAGATAGTTTAATTTTGTCTTGCGTTGAGACGGGTAGGATACAAAAATGTATTCGTTGGTCGTTAATCAAACTTACATATATAACTGTAAAATATTTTTTGTTTTACACACACACACACACACACACACACACACACACACACATACATATATATAAATATATATATATATAAATATAAATATAAATATATATATATATATATATATATATATATATATATATACAAGTCTCATTTATTTTAAACGCAAAATATAATTTTTAAAAATCAAAATCTGTAATCCAAGTATAATATATAACAGCGGCAAAATTGCGATAACTAAATATATTTAAAAAAATTTAAATTACGTAACGGTCAGACCATACTTAGCACCTGAAGACTGCGTTTTTGCATGAAACTCCGAGTCGTGCTATCATCGGTGAGGGATAATATATATATTTATTGATATATACTTAATAGCTCTGTTGTATTACATCGAACACTATTTTATTAACACCAGCACTATATGTGCGATATATATATATATATATATATATATATATATATATATATATATTAGGAAAATTAATCATTTTCGTGTGACTTGTTTCGTCCTTTAGTTTCATGTTTATATGTGCATGAAGAGCTGGAGACGCTGAAAATTTTAGCTTATAAAAAATTAAATTTAAAAAAAATATGGGCTTGGGTATATAGTCCAAACAATTTACTCTCTCTCTCTCTCTCTCTCTCTCTCTTTCTTATATATGTTCTTTCTTTTATTTCCCATTCTTTCTGTGTTACGCTCTCGACTAATTAATTCTTCCCTCTTGCTTTTCTTTCCCTCTCTTTCTCTCTTATTTCCTCCTTTTTTCTTTTTCTTTTTTTCCTTTTCCTTGTGTTTGAATAAATTGAACTCCATTTATTAATGAAAAACTGGTCTGAAGAGATTGAAATAATTTTATAACCTGACCTGATGGATTTTTAGGGATTCTGTACTTATTATTATATTGCTCTGTTACTTATATTGAGCTCTCTTTGGATTTATATCCTCCTTGGAATTATCCCTACTAATCATCAATTGATATTATATATATATATATATATATATATATATATAATATGAATTATGAATCAAATTTCTGGCGCACATTAACCGACAACTGTCAGTTTCATGTTTTCAAGTTGTGGCTGAACTTATTTCTATGCCAGATTAAAATTATTTGATAAATTGTTATGTATAAAATCTTTTTTATGATCAAAGGCGTTTGTGAAGAACAGTTTTTCTTTTCGTTTTTATTCATAGTGTCTTTTTACAGATTTTCTTTTTATCTGAATTTTAACACGCGCGCGCACACACACACACATACTGGGTACGATGGGTAAAATGTCGCCATTTTTGATTTTTAATTTCGGGCAAGCACTTTTTTAAAAATTTTATCGTCTGCACAGTATAGTAGGGTCAGTAGTAGACAGTCTGGGAGATTTCCGACAGAAATTTGGAAACTGTTTGCTGTGCTGCTTGGCATTCGCGACGGAAGCTCTAGTACGAACATCTCAAAGTGTTTGGGTGTCAATCTGAATACAGTGCATAGCGTTCGGAAAGAGTTGGATGAGTCTAATGTGATTACGAAGGTACGGCAGTTCGGAAAAACACACACTAATCATTCTGATAGGAAAAGAACTCCCAAATTTGTTGGTGAGGTCCTCAGACTCAACACGGAGGCCTACGTCAAATGTCTTGAGGAATTAATGCTGCTCTGGGTCAAGAGGGTGGCTGCTGGAAGAGCCTATGTCTGGCAACAGGACTCTGCACCATGCCGCACAAGCAGGAGAACCTAGTCATGGTTGTCAGACAATTTCTGCGATCACATCACCCCTTACATCTGATCACCTAACTCCTCATACTTGTGAACCTCTTGATTATTATGTGTGGAGCGCATTTGAGCGAGAGATCAACAAAACTCCTTGTAACACCAAAGATGAACTGAAGGCAAGGATTATGGTAGCATTCACCAACTTAATAGGATTAATGTGAGTAAAATTTTGTCACTTATCTGATTGATGTTACCTTCAGCATATATAGTTTTAAGGCATTCTATATTTATGGGATAAAGTGTTCAATATCAGAGATAGAGCGTATGCAAATCTAAAATCTAAAAGTGGACATTGAAGTCACCATTCAGAGGCCAGATAGTGGATTGAGAGATCGCAAGCTCTCACCTAGCTCGATCTTGTGGACTTCCGTGGACTCCTCTCAAACGCAACACGAATTCTCGTCACTTGTTCCTCCGAAACTTATGGTTGTCCTGAACTTTTTCCTTTACACAGACACCCACTCCCTTGAAACTGTTTAAACCACCATCGAATGTTCTTAGAAGAGGGCGGATTAATGCCGAATTGCCTTCATGACAACCGTATTTGCTTTCGCGAACTCGAGAACGCAGAACGCCTTTTACTGAGGACTCGCCATTCTGGGGATAAACAAAAAGCTAAACGTTGCTGAAGATACGACACGACTACAGCGCCCATGTGGCAGCCATTCAAAATTTCGAAAACTCTTCTTTCAAATGGTCATTGACTCACTACATGAAGATGCTTGAGAAGTGAATCAGTGCATCAGGAAATCGGTTCATTCATTTTGAATAACCCTGTACATCAAGAACTTTTTTTTTACTAGCGCCACCAATGTGTGATATTTTATGTTTATATATATTTTCTCAATTTAAAAGATAAGCATTAAAAATTCAGCAAATTCATTCAAATAACATTAAAGACGATTTTTTAACAAAAGTAACATAAAGATCAGCTGCAGCTGCGTTAGAAATATCGAAAAATCTATATTCCGCCATAACAATATTATATTGAGTAATTAAATCAGTAACAAAATGAACAACAACGAAGCTAGAGTTATAAATAATAAATGTAACTGCCGAAGCGATACGATCTGTCCCCTAAACGGTCAATGTATGACTAAAAATTATATATATCGTGCTAGATATACATTCTAATAAAAATGTTAAATTTTACTTTAGTTCCATTGAAACTCCCTGGAAGCTTCGTTTTGGTAATCTTATGTTGATTTTAAATAACGATAAATACAAAAGCAACACTGTTTTTTCTAGATATTAGTGGCAATTAAAGGAAGGTAGCAATAGACCACCTAATAACAGGGGGGTATAATATATATAATTGTTGAGTGTGGGTTATCACTTATTATCACAATCAACAAAATTGCATTTCAAACTAGTCACAACACATTACATTGCATCTATACATATGGTTCTGTTGTTAATATTTCGTTCACTCACATGGTACGACGTCATAGAACCGCATCATGAATTTACGACCTGCGTCTGCTATTCCGCGACCGTTATCGTCACATGCCAATCTATGTCAACATAACAGAATATCATCTTTGATGGTGAATATCTTTGTTTAAATGTCCATATAACCACTCTGAGTATGGTTCATGTGAGCCGAAAGCTTAGCTCGAGGAACAGCTTAATAAGAAAATATCCAAATTTTGAACAATTTTTGTCTTTATTTTCACCCGAAATTAAAGCAAATATATGGAGTTTAGAACGGCTTTGGATCAATCATAATAGACATTCATGGTCTGTTATATTTAACAATATATGTTTAAATAATGATCTGCAGCCCTAATACGCGTGTGTGTGTGTGTGTGTGTGTGTGTGTGTGTGTGTGTGTGTGTGTGTGTGTGTGTGTGTGTGTGTGTGTGTGAGTTGCTTTCGCTGGTTCTCAGACTTCATGAATTCAAGCGTCCTACAAGGCTGGCATCCCGCTCCCACCCTTTCACTGTTGAAACTGTTAAATGTAACCGTCTCTTCTACTCCAATAGCTGTGGAACTCCCTTCCTTATTCCTGTTTCCCTAACAACTATAATCTCCAACTATTCAAATGTAATCTCAATCGACATCTCCAGCTGCCTTGATCTATCCATTATCCTTCTCCACATCCTTTCCTCTATCACTCCTATCTGTTCTCGCTCCAAATCTTCTGTAACACCTTGCGTGCTAGTGGCTTCCCGCCTTGCTTGGGGTGAAATGCTTAATATATATATATATATATATATATATATATATAATGAAACACAACCTTCTCGGTCACTCAACGACTCGAAGCAAGGCCATAAAAAATACGCCGTCTGTCAGGCCTAACCTAAGACCACTCTTGACATAGAATCCCCATTGTAACTTGACACGCATTTTTGGAAGGGGACTGGTCTGTAGATAAAAATTAGTTCTTAGTTCTTTAAACCACCTAACCTCGACGGCCGAAACTAGCCGTTTCCATAGCAACTAATGTTCCAATGAGACCGCACTTATAAACACATGCTGACCAAAAGATAGCTTATTCCCAAATTCTCGCTTGACAAGGAAGCGGGTCCAGACACCTTAACTCTACATAACTTCAAAAATTATGTTAGGGGTCTCGACTCTCGCTTTTGAAACATGAGAACTCTTATGTAGCGAAGGAATCATATTTTTAAAAGCTAAAAATATTATAATATATATATATATATATATATATATATATATATATATATATATATATATATATATATATATATATCATAAGAGATTATAACAAAAACATGTTGAAATTGCTACACAAAAGATTTCCTGTTTTAATATGCCTGAAGAAATACTATCAAATATTGCAACATGAAAGTGCTTTTGTGTAGCGATTTCAACATGTTCTTATTTTAATATCTTATAATAAAAAAAATAATAATATATTGCTGTACTTTGTATTGAGCACTTTTAAAAAGTAAATGATGCAAATAGTGAAATTTTACACTATATATATATATATATATATATATATATATATATATATATATATATATATATATGTGTGTGTGTGTGTGTGTACACATTTCATTAAAAACGACTGACAAGGTGCTTTTATTTAGTTTTTATATTATTTCTCGTGCGATCTAAAATAAAAATAATAATAATATATTGCTGTACTTTGTATTGAGCACTTTATTATTATTTTTATTATAAGAGATTAAAATAAGAACATGTTGAAATCGCTACACAAAAGCACTTTCATGTTGCAATATTTGATTGTATTATTTGATTGTATTGCTTTTATTTAGTTTTTTTATATAATTTCTCGTGCCATCTAATAATGTTTTTCTTTTCAGATGATAAATTATATAAAAACTGTCCGAATGTTCTTTTTATCCGAGCGCTTTCGGCTATACATTTAGCCATTTTCAAGGATTATATTTCAACTGTTAGAATTAGAAATAGTTTGTTATATGTATGTTTTATAAAATGTTTCATTTTTTGTTTCAGAACACGGTCAAGATATTATGTCCATGTTCAAAGTCAGTTTTTATATAATTTATCATCTGAAAAGAAAAAACATTATTAGATCGCACGAGAAATTATATAAAAACTAAATAAAAGCACCTTGTCAGTCGTTTTTAATGAAATGTGCACATATATATATATATATATATATATATATATATATATATATATATATATATATATATATATATATATATATATATGATGGACTCTCCCGTCAATTTCGACGTATGAGGACCCGACAACCTCATTCAGTTTTTATGTTTGTGCCGTATGTGACACTTCCGTATCACTAGTGACCTGCATACAAGTCCGCATATTGTGCAGCAAAGAGGATCTCTGGATAGAGCCACAGGAATATTTGCTGATGCTTTTCGCCGTTGTCTTTCGTTTCTTAGCCGGGAAATACGATTGATTTCGAAATTTCTGATAATACTCTGGCACAAATATCTCCAGTTATTTCTATCCAGAGCAACTTTCACGAAGTTAATATGAGGTGCATTGACAGTTGAGAGGTTACGCTTTAGCTTGTCTTTATACCCAAGGCATAGCCGTCCAACAGTCCTTTGTCCACTGTCAAGCTGGCTGTACATGAGGACCTTAGGTATTCTGTCGTCATTCATCCTTACAACATTGTCCAAATCGTGTTACAGCATAATTGTCCATCGCACAAAATGTTTAATATCTAAAAACACTAAACTAATTGTTTCTTTTTTCCAGGTTTTCAGATAAGACGTTCAGTCATCTTGACAACATTTATCTTAAGAATCACTGAAAAGTCCTTTGAGTTATTCAGCTAGAAAGAGAACAGGTTAAAATAATTTTGTGTCCGCCCCACTGTCGTCCCAAATGAGCAATGGTGAGAGGAAAAATCATTTAGGCCTTCAGTAATGGCACCAAAATTCATACTCTGGCTTCCATCTTCAAAGTACATTCAAGAACCATCAAGAGAACGGTAAATGAGTTTAAAAAAGAGGGAACAGTAGAGAGGAAAACTGGATCAGGATGTCACAACAGGAAGAGGGATCATCATTTCAACTTAAAACTAAAGAGATAAATTAGAAAAGATCCAACTCATTCCATAAGACGTTTGGCACGTGAGAGAGGAGTTTCAGCTATGACGGTCCAAAGAGCAGAGGAAAAAGACTTGAAAATGAAATCGTACGTCAAAACGTGTGAGGCACCTTGTTACTCCAGGACAGAAAGTTTAAAGAGAGCGAAGATCATTTTCAATAAGTTGAAAAATCATCCTGGAATAATACATATATATATATATTTGAACTTTATTTCAATCCTTCATGAGCTTCCGATTCTTAGCTATGATTAATTAATGATGAACATGTGATTTTCGTTTATGATCGATTTCATTACGATTCTTCTGTTAAGCATGGAGAGTAATCATACATTCTTATTGCTCAAAGTAGAGCCCAATAGTATCATGAAAACCTCGGAGAATTCCAGTAAGATATCTTTAATCATTTCTAAGATACAACGTTTCAGAGCTTATCTAACAATTAGACAATATTGTTTCAAGATTTGGAAAATTTTGCTGTTACACCTGGTATATATATAATTTACATATGTAGATGTGCCATGATATTTGTGAGTAACTTTGTATTATTTTATGATTACTTACATGTGTATATTGATATATAACTTATTATTCTATCTTTGTAACTCGAATTTTATTGTGTGGATGTGTGTTTTTACACTCTGTTTTACCCATAAATATGTTTATTTTAAATACATTTTTTATAAACAATCTCCGTTAATAATATGGACTGATCCACTGATAATAATTACATATATCAAAATTTAAATTATGTAACGGTCAGTCTTAACTCAGCACCTGAAGACTGAGTTGTGAATGAAACTCAGAGTTGTGCTACGTTGACGAAAAAATGTATATTTATTATTAATATATAATTTAGAGCTCTGTTATTTTACATTGAACACTATTTTATTAACACCAGCACTCAATGTGCGATATCACACACACAAACATATATAATGGACTCTACCGTCGGTTTCGACGTATGAGGATCTGACAGCTTAGTTGATTCAGTTATGAAATTTTGTGCGATAATCTTAAGTGGCATTTAAAACCCGCTAGGGATTTACAAAGGAGGCCACATATGGAGCAAGAGTGAGGATTGTGAGATGAGATCACTGTTAGATTGGTTGGCCTTTTAGATCTTGCTCTCGCTTCTTGAAGATGTTTCAGACAAGCAGATTGAAAACTGCTGAGTCCACTAAAACACGTTGATCTCTATTCTAACCGCTCCAAGGCTAAGCGCTCAAGGGTGTTACGTGGTATATTGACAGCTGACACACACACACACACACACAGACACACACACACACACAGACACACACACACAAATATATATATATATATATATATATATATATATATATATAGTGCGACAGAAATAAAAACCCAATACCTTACTTAAACTAGACAAATAAGATAACAAACCCCGAGAAAAACTAATTAAATAAAATAAACAAAAAACTAAATACGTAAACAAATTAAGTAAATAATAAAAAATAACAAACTACGAATACTCTCATAAACACAAGTAAATACATAAATAACAATCAATAACAAATAATTAAGTAATCAATAATCAATAACGTGTAAAGAGTTAACACTATCAAATATCTACAAATAAAAGCATTCGAATCCATAATTATTCCTACTCAATAGTCCCTAGAATAATTTAAGCCATCGCCGTTACTCAGTAACCATTAGGATAATACAATAGGTCTTATTACCCATATGGACCATTAACAAGCATATAAAAATTGCCGAGTCAAAACACAACAGATGACCTGAAAATTGCATTCAAGCATGAAACAGACTCCGCTGGGTGTTGACGTCAGTATCCACTTTTATATTTTATACTTAGTGACATAATCGATGGTGAAAGACTAATGAAGGATATAGAATGCCAAGCATTAATAATAATAATAATAATAATAATGATGATGATAAATATTAATTTAAGTTCTATTGGGTATTATGTTAACTGTTTCTGCAGATTATACTTTGGCATTTAGTTATAAATAAAAATTGTAGTATGCATAGCGAATCTTGAGACCTCGAAAACAATTCATGATCAATATTTTCAAATAAAGATGAATGATATATTGTTCATATAAACATAAGGATATCCTGAAATATTTAACAATATTATTGGGTTATACTGGGAAAATATTGTTTTGCATAATTAAACCTGATCTATCTATCTATCTATCTATCTATCTATCTATCTATCTATCTATCTATCTATCTATCTATAATAAAATATAGTTTTAAGGCACGTTATATTCATGGGTTAAGATGCTCAATATCAGGGATTGAAAGTATGTAAATATAAAAGTGAACATTGAGGTCAAAACCGAGTGGTGACAGTCTGTTTCAAGCTTAAATACAATATTCAGGTGATCTATAAATAAATATATATAAATAATTTATATATATATATATATATATATATATATATATATATATATATATATATATAGATAGATAGATAATATTAGTGGTCAATATATATATATATATATATATATATATATATATATATATGCCTGATTAGTGGTAATATATATATATGCATATATATATATATATATATATATATATATATATATATATATATATATATATATATATATATATGCCTGACGATTGCACTAGCATGAAACAGACTGTCGCCTCTAAGTGCTGACTTCCATGTCCACTTTTATATTCACACACGCTCTATCTCTGATATTGAGCACTTTATCCCATAAATATAGCACACTTTAAGACTATATTTCTTTATATATATATATATATATATATATATATATATATATATATATATATATATAAAATATATAAATATATATATATATATATATAAAATATATATAAATAAATTTCCAAGAGGATAGAATCCAGGTAGAACACAATGTCCAGGACAGAGTAATAATATAATAAAAAAGCTCAAACACTAATATTCCATGGTTATAATTTATTACATTGGAATCGTAGGTGTGATGAATTGGATCGTGATTACGATTCCAATGTAATAAATTATAACCATGGAATATTAGTGTTTGAGCTTTTTTATTATATATATATATATATATATATATATATATATATATATATATATATATATATATATATAGATAGATAGATAATATTAGTGGTCAGTATACATATATATAAACATATATATATAAATATATATATATCTATATATATCTATATCTATCTATCTATATATATATATATTGTGTGTGTCTGTGTTTTTGTGTCTCTGTGTGTGCGTGCGTGCGTGTTGTACTTTTTATTCAGAAATGTAAACATTTAGATTCGGACTTTGTTATTAATGAAAGGTGTGCCTTTTCCACTGCCGTCCACTTATGATTTTATTCTATTTTATGCATTAAATTTTCATAATTGTTCAACCTCTTGTGTACTTTGGTTCTTTATCGTTTTGTTAAAAAATCTTTGGTGATATAGGTACCGCCTAGGTAGATATACATACTACGTCTCTCTCTCTCTCTCTCTCTCTCTCTCTCTCTCTCTCTCTCTCTCTCTCTCTCTCAAAAAAAAATAGCAAATCATACACGTTGAACTGATTCTCATAAAAAAAACAACAACTAAGAAATAGAATTATCGTCTTGTTTTTTTTTTAATTTGAGAAAAGAACGCTAGGAAGAGAATTAATATGAGACACACGATACTGAAGTGACGCTTTTCAATCGTGATATGAAGATCAGTCAAAAATTTCTGTTCTTTAATTTCGTCCAATAGATTTAATATTCAAAGCATAAAAACAAAAAAATGACCATATCAGTTTTATGATTCCAAATCTAATCCTCAATCCTTTCTCTATTATCGTATTTGAATGAAGACATGTATAATTGTTCTATAAGCTTATTGTCTGCTTTCGTAAGCGATGTATCAGACCTCTTTTTATCACAATATCATTAGAAAACCAACTTAAGTGGGCGCCATTTGTATTGGACAGTTCCGGAATTTCTTATGCAGCAAATATCTTCTGCTTTTTTATGAAGACTATCAGTATTCTGTGAACAACTCACTTTGCACTGACCTTTGAGTCAACAAGAAAATGCACTAAGATACAGGCACTACCACGGCTCACCCGAAGGCTTTCATAGAGTTTTGCAATAGCGATTCATTTGTCAACTGTAAGTACAGCACCGGTCTGTTTGACATAATTCTCATTCGCAGTAGCAGCTAGTCTAGAGTATATCCCTATAACATTTTTCTTTAGGGTTGCCATTATTTCTATTTACCAATCTCTTACTGAGCTTACCTGACGTGCAGCCTTTCCATAATCATTCAATAACCTGTTGCGAATGTTTTCAGTAATTTATTCTTCCAAAAACACGCTTTCTATGATATATTAATGCTTTCTACGTGTGTCAAGTGCAGGAGACACTTTGAAAGAGAATTATAAGTACGTAAAAAAGGAAAACCCACACAAACCTTTCCATGGACTTCAAGTTAAAACACCTCTGGAACTTAAATGAAATTAGAGCAGGCATTATTTTTTGTTTTAACCTCGAATATTTATTTATAATTACATTGGTCACACTACTACATGCCTATTCAGAAGACTTACGTTGCACCTATCCGACCACAGCTCCATTAGAACTCATTTAAACACACGCACAAACCTACCAGACTCTAAACGAAACAGACTAGTAGAAAATAACATCATTCACATGTAAAAAAACGATTAAATATAATGGAAGTCTTAATAATAATAAAAAGTCAACACCCAATAATATTAACTTACGAACATGGCCACAATGTGCTGACTGTGTTCGGAAAATAAAACATCTCTATAAATCCAGATACATACACACAACTCATACATCCAGTTAAAACTTAAAAATATTATCATCTTGATAATGGCTAAAAGTATAGACGAAATCGCTCGGAATTACAAAACATTTAGACAGTTTCTACATATTCTGTGTCCAGAAAAGAAAACACTTGTTAATTGCAGTACCTTGTTTGTCGTCTTCAATGAAGCATGCATAAAAGAGGGAGTGCTGCCTATATATATATATATATATATATATATATATATATATATATATATATATATATATCCAGGTAAGATGAGAACGAATAGAGTACAATTCCAACGTTCGTAACATTTAAATACAATGTAGAGCAATATTCTTTATTTTAGGATATTACTTCGAAAACATGTCAAAATCGCTACACAATTGGAGTCGGGTTTCAATGCATATCAATGCATCTCATCAGGCGATTGTAAATTACTAGCGACTGAACAATTTATTCAGATTTTAAAGCAAAATACAGCCTCTTTTTACGTAAAAAGAAAATGAAAATAGGAGTGGTTATAAGGTTTGTGGGCTTTACTCAGATCAACCAGTCGAATATGACCTACGTTAAGTTTAAACTAAGGGAAGAAGCAACAATTAAGAAATTAATTTTCATAAATGTCTCATGACCCGTAGATTTGAAATCAATGGAAGCAACAGACGTTAAACAGGAGCGGATTCTGTAAATGGATACATATTGTACATTAGACAATGTCATTTCCTAAGAAAAATTAAGTGGTAACCTAACAGAATGATAGACAAGTTATATGCTTTGTGAGTTTTCTACATAAAAAAAACATTTTTATATTTGATAAATAACTTCTCTAAGAAACCAGTAAATAATTTAAGCGTATAGACTTACTTGGTAAATTAATATGCAACGTTGACTAAAGATTCTTTATATAAGGTGTTAATAACAATAACCAAACTATGCAAAATACCAACCAAATACCAAAGATAGACAATAATAAACTCCTAAGGTGAAATGGAAAATTTTAACCCTTTGAGCCGTACGTTCCTGAATAATTTTAACACTTCCGCCTGAGCTGCTGAGTCAAAATTCGCAAATAATTCGTATGTAATAATTCACGGTATGCATCTAGTAGATATGGGCACAATTTTCCAATAGTTTTGATTATTAGAAAACCGGTTTTATATTGCCTATTTAATGAACGGGTTTGAAAAGAGAATGCATTGGAAACTTTTGCACGCGGATTATATATATATATATATATATATGTATATATATATATATATAAACCACGTTCAAAACTTTTAGTGCATTGTCTTTTGAAATATTTATATATATATGCTTACAGATATACATGTACACACGCAATCATATATATGTATATTTATTTAAATATGACTATAGACGTAGGTAAATCAATGCGTTCATAGGTTCATGATGAAAAAAACATTTATTTTGCACAAGAAATATTTACTTTTCAATATAATCTACTTACATTTTCTTTAAACCTAACCCCAATGCGAATCCATTAATCACAGAGACCGAACATCATACAGTGAAAATTTCAGATCAAAATATTTTAAAGCATTATCAAGCTATGTATTTATTGATACGCTCCCTCTCTCTCTCTTTCACACACACACACACACACACACACACACACACACACACACTCACACACACACACACACACACACACACACACACACATATATATATATATATATATATATATATATATATATATATATATATATATATATATCTGACATACGTAAGTAGAATATGTATTGATTAATACATGTTGTTTAGTTTGAGTGGTCTGTTGCCATCCTGGTTGCCAAGTTAATATCAGGAAAAAGCAAAAACTACCCACTGTCGATTAATCAAGCAATTTTTATTGTTGAATTTAGCCTGTTAATCGAAGAGATCGATAAACGAGGTAACTAGCCGATGTAGCTTTGCTAACACCGTCAGGAAATACTGCTCGAGCTAGTGTACGAATACACATATTTCTCTATTTTCCCCTGTTCTCTGTTTCTAATTGATTTTTACAGAATCATATTTCACAGGTATGCTGAGGTCTTTGTCCTTCGTGTTGAAATGGCCGTATGTGGCGTCACACCACATCTTAGATCAATCAGTGGTTCCTAAATGCTGAGGCGCGCCTCATAGGTGCCGCGAAAGAGGATAGCAGGTGAGGCAGAATGATTGAAAGACAACGATTTAGAAACAATATGCCAAAAATAAATATGATTTCAAAAGTTAAAATATTATTATGGATTACTTGTAATTGCATGCATGAGTCCCGGTCTAAATAGTTATAAATAATTATTGGCCGATTTTATCATTGCGATATTTTTGCATTATATCAAGTATTTAGAATACAGTAACGAGGGTCTGCAAATTGGAGAAGAGAGTTATCAATGATAATGTTCTGACTTTGAATTCACGGTTAACTCTTTCTCGTTTTTTTTAAATTTTTAAATGTACTTTTTATCACATAAAATTTAGTGGTGCGGACAATGTGGCCCAAAGAAAAAGGTCTTAGACAGATCCTGAAAAAATCAAAAAAAATCAAACTGTATGAAACTTGAGCTACATCGCCCTCATTTTTTATATCATTGTATTGTTCCTGTAACAACATAAATAAGATAAATTTCTGTCAGAATTTCTGTGATGAGAAGTTATCATTATTCACACTGCGACTATTGTCATCATCTTTGTTGTTGTTATTATCAAAATGTTTCAGCCGTTGTCATCTTCAGTATAGTTTCATCTATTTGCCAATCCGCGTAGCCTTCAATTAAATTATAGCTCAGCGAATTAAAGCGTTGATTCGTGAATTTAGTGACGAAGTGAACTCAATCCTTGGGCCAGATAGTAAAGACTTGGGCCCAGTGGAAACAAAGTGATCAATAACTATGCAGTACTAAGTAAGAAGAAGACCTATATATGAGCAGGGAGAACAATCTACCGTCATAGATTAAATAAAGGTTTCAGTTCGAAATTTCCTGAAGCTTACCTGAAGATGGTCGGAGATGACAACGACCAAAACGTTGTGACAATAACAACAATTAAAAATACGAACTAAACGATATCCTTAGACACGGTCAATGAAACGAGAACAACCTAACACTATAAATTAAATAAAGGGTTAATTTCGAAATTCCCTGAAGGTTACCTAAAGATTGTCGGAGATGACAACGACCGAACGTTGTGATAATAACAACAATTAAAAATAAGAACTGGATGATATCCCTACACATGGTCAGTAAAACGAGAACACACTACCCCCATAGATTAAATAAAAGGTTCAGTTCGAAATTCCCTGAAGATGACCGGATATGATAACGACCGAAACGTTGTGATAGTAACAACATTAAAAATAAGAACTAAACGATATGGTCAGTGAAGTGAGAACAATCTAACCCTATAAATTAAATAAAGGGTTAATTTCGAAATTCCCTGAAGGTTACCTAAAGATGGTCGGAGATGACAACGACCGAAACGGTGAAATAATAACAACTAATATGAGGACACTCGGACGAATGTAAATAATGTAAGTAAAGTAAGTGAAACTAATGGTTATGGACAAAACTATCAAGTAGAATGAAATATATCCCGCCACCACTCGTGTTTAACTACTAATATCTTTAGGCTGTTTTTACAGTCAGAGCATTACGAAACTGAGGAATCAAAAGACTAGCCAAGAGCAGAAAAGTAAAAAAAAAAAAACGTATTTTTTTAACGAACGTGGTATTTCAGGAAGTTTTTAAAAGCATAATCCTTTTCTTTATTCTCATTCTAGTCATCGATTGTGTGTCTACAATGTAAAATTTAATTACTCAGAAGTATTAGGTTGGTGCAAAAATAATGTCGTTTTCTCACATGAAGTTGAATGTCAAAAAACGACATTATTTTTGCACCAACCTAATAATTACCTAATAATAACAACAACATTATGATACACAAAACTGTAAACACCAAATGAGATTCTGAAAAATTCTATTTTTTTAAAATCAGTTTACCCCAAGCAAGGCAATAAATCCGCTAAGACGCATGTGTTAGAGAATATGGGAAAAACGTACTATTAATGAGAGAGGACAATAAAAGGAAAGAAATTAAGAAGACAGAAGATAATGATTGATATTGCATTAAAATCTTTGAAGATCAAAGTTGATTGGGTAGCGAGAAGCTAGAAAAGTATCCCCCAATCAAGAAGTGCCATAGAAGAAACTGTTAGCATAGAACTTACGGTTTCATCTAGCAGTTTCAACTGCAAATGGATGGGAGCTTGCTGCCAATCTAGTACAGCGTTTAAATTCTTAAAGTCTTAGTATCATCCACGGAAAGAAAGTAAAAAAGTAAAATAAAATTCAAACTTAGAAAGATTTTCAAGACAAGGCAGTAGAAACCTAATTAGAAATACGAATACATGAAAAGAAGCTGTGGTGAGCTGTTCTGGACATGTCCTAAATTAAACAAGTAAAGAACTTAAATCTACTGAGTGAAAATCCATGAAATTAAGGACGATGTTGGGTTGGTGAAAAAGATTGTCTCCCTTTATATAGAAGTAGAAAACCATGTGGCAGCTATCGAGGCTCAGACACAGAGCTATCGGCATAGAGGACAGATGCTCACACAAGGACCTGCGACCTGCTCCTAGGCCAAAGAACCAGTTCCAGGCGAAGGGAACGACAGACCTGTTCTGATGAAACGGATACTTGTTATTTGTATCAATCAACGTTATAACTTGCGTCTAAGCCTTTTCTTTAATTTATATATTCTAACAACGATGTATAGTACTCCAACCTCTAGGGATGGAACCGACTGTCTCAATGCGAAGAGAAAAGAGGCAATATGAGGTATAATCAGAATCAAAGGCTGTGTTTAATCTGTTAAAACGGGATTTATGCAGTAGAGCAGTATCACAAGTTCTCAAAAGCGCAACAAAGAAACAGAAAGAAATTAAGAAAACCAGGAAGGTAAAAACGAAAAGTTAAAAATCACGATAGGGTAGAAACAGTGGGTTATTGGGAATCGTGCAAATAATTTCTGTTCGACTAACTGAGAAATAGTAAGCGTTAAAATGAAAATCTGCTTTTAGTAAAATACTTTCAAGTATGGCTATTTTATAGATGCAAGTTTTGTCCGAAAATATCCAGCCCTTTTGAATTTCTCACGAACCGGCTGCGCGTCATTGATATAATTTAGCAATAGATCAGTAGCGATCTTACTGCGCATGTGTAAACGTGGGATTATTCGGTTGGCAGTGGGACTCCACTGAGTGAGCTTGTGAACTGTGTGACAATTGCATTCACAGTGACTGTGTAGACATTTTTAGATGGGTAAAACATTGATTCACCCAAGTGTATCAGTCCCTTCCCTAATAATCTAGATTTGGCTTCTCGTGACTTCTAGCTTTACATAAAATCACAGTTGAAAGTCTGTGGATGAGATGAAGGAGAACGTGATGAAAATGATGACAATCCCAAGAGAGGATTTTGAATAATTTTATAAAAAGTGATGGGACGTCAACATAAATGTGTAAAGTTCCAAGGAGAGTATTTTGAAAAGGACTAGGGCTCTTTTGCCCTTGGTAGGCTATTTTTCAGCCAATATAAAATGGCTGCATACTTTACAGCCCAGGCTGGACTGCTATGAAAGCTCAATCCCCCTATATGATAGTAAAAGTTGTACAATTTCCTCGCAGATGAAGCAGAGTATTAAGTCAACAGAAATGTGGTTTACAGAAGGATGTTAGAATACCATGGAACGAGAAAGTTTTAAGGAAAATGGAAACGAAAAATACACTTGGAATTGGAAAGAGACAGCTGAAATTTCTGAGACACGTAATGAGGAAAGATGGCTCGGAGAATTCGGCACTCACGGAACACAGTGAAATTCAGAGGGAGAGAGGGGGCAGCAAGTAACCAACTTAATAAGCATGTGTACATGGATGAGCGAACAGGAAGCGAGAGCGATAATACAGAAATAACCGTTGCTTAGAGCTTCAAAAAATAGGAAGTTGTGGAGAGCCATGATCACCACACCCTGAAGGAACTCGATACATAGAAGAAATAGTCAAATAAAGAATAGGATGGATAAGAAGATTGTTTTATACCGGTCTTCTAAATATTGAGGTATGTTTGCCTTGAAAAGCATCATTTGAAGTATTTGTTTATATTTGCGCTTGAACATAGATTGCTAGCAGTGGTGGGAAACAAAGACATCATCCATTAAAGACGGTCTTTAACCATTACATACCGTATATACTCGCGTATCATGCGACCTTTGAAGACCTAATTTTGAATGTTAATTTGACTACAGTAAATGGATGTATAGTTTTGTCAACGGCGTAGGCTGGGCCAGCAGTGCATAAACTAATTTTATTATGCGACCCGCTTAAAATTAGCTTCAAAATTAGGTCTTCAAAAGTTGCATGATACGCGTGGATATACGGTAGGTGTTGGTGTGCAATTAAAATTTTAAAATTCTTGATTAATGTTATTGCCTGACAAACAGAATGCCATTCATAATGGATTTGAAGATAGTTATGAAAATTTTTGCTCTCTTTCGAGTAATTTACGTCGACGCCCGAGATAAGATTACCAGAAACCGTTTTCGTCTTTCTTTTTCTCTTTCTTTTGTTTTGGTTGTAATTATTCGTTTACTTTTCTCTCCCGTAAAGATGGCGGCTGTTCGTCTGTTTTTGTGACCCACTCAATCGACTTGTCATTACGTTTTGGCCAGAGGCAGAATAGAAGAATAATTTGGATGAGCCCAAATAAACGAGGAATAAGGTCAACGCCTTTTCCCTCTTTATATTTTTTTTTTAGCAGAAAGAAGTTTGAGTGGGTGTTATGACTAAAATGGTTGACATCCTGACTCAGCCGCCGAAAACATTGCTGACTTAATAATCTTCGGCGCCATTTTGCAGAGTATTCTTTTCAATTGTTTATGGAAATGAGTTCTGTTCACTTAGACATATTAAGATACTAGTTTAGTCTGACAAGGTTATAACAGTAAAGCACTCCTTGGGGATCCAATTCGCTACAGTCCTGAGTCTATAGTATGGGATGGGTAGCCATTGTTTCAGGGCAACACTTCTCTATTTTTATTTTACTAACAACCGAGCTTTTCCTTTAGGCTAGGGTTAAGCGTTTTCGTTTTCGTGGTAGTGTTTATGAAGAAAAAAAAATCACCGTTTTAAAAATATTTTTGACGAGAAAAGAAAAACGCAAATTAATGTTTTTCTTTTTATGTTTTTGTATTTAAAAATGATTAGAATCTGTCAGGGAACGAAGGAAAAAGATCCACACATCGATAAAAACACATACTGATATATGCTTATGCACTAAGCTTAGCTTAGTCTGGCACAACGCCAGCGTAGTGGGTCATACAATAAAGACTGATTTCACTACTATAGTAGCGAATCGTCTTGATAAATGAATTGTTAACCTTAGGTGCCTAACGCATGTGAGGATTTTTTTGCAATTCACAGGTCGATCTTTTTTTAAAATTTATTCTATGACCTTCAAATAAAAATTTATTCTATGACCTTCAAGTAAAAATTTATTCTATGACGTTCAAGTAAAACTATGGAACTCAAATAAAAATAAATAAATAAAAGAATTTCTGGTAAGATTTGAATTCACATCCTTTACCCTGGGGAATATGTCTTCTCATGACAGCGCCTTCCCGATCGGGCTACCAAAATAATTCATGTTATTTTCTAAATAATCGTAGTATAAATAAAAAAAAGTTTCGCGATAAAATAAAAAAACAAAACAAAAAAAACAAAACAGAATAAAACGAAAAACAAAACAATTAAACATTAATAATAACTAATAATGCTTTATCTGAGAAATTCAAACAGTTTAAGACTATTACTACTTATTATAAAAGCAAGAGAAATAAGATGAAAGAAATACTAGTCAAAAATGAATAATAACTGATAAGGCTTCATCTGAGAAATTCAGAAAACTTAAACTATTGTTTTTTTCTTCTAAAGCAATCTGGAACAACATTAATCATTATCAATAACTGTCTCCTATTGTTTTAGGAAAAAGTTATAGAACAGTATACGTATATATCCTAGTTTCAACTGGCTTCACTTCCTTGTTGGCGCACTCACCGACGTTCTCCGAGACCCGGTTCTGAACCTGGTGCCTCTTAGGTCGTTTGACTTTCTGAGGTGACACTGATTATAAAACTTACTTTATTATCTCTTTGAGTGAACCCAGCAAATATTGGGGTCACCACAGATCAACTTTTCTTAGATCAAGGTTCATGGTGGTTGCTAAATTCGACTCAGACCTCTGCTATATATTGTCGTGAATCGCATCCTACAATAGGAATACATTAATCGAGAATGGGTCGATGAAGATTTGCATCGTCATTTGATTTGTTAAAAGTTGTCGAAAAATTGAAAGAAAATAAACAAATTTAAATTGTGCAGCGTAACAACGAAAGGATCTATTTATGTACAGATCATAGCTTCTGTGTTAGCTTTTTGTATTAGAGTATCGGTGAGCTCTGACTCGAATTAAAGCGTAGGCTCTCCAGGCTACTGGCTGGGATCAATGTGTAGTATACGTTCTCCTCCTGTATTACTGTACAATGGAGTGGGACATCGGCGACGATGCAAGTAGTTCGCAGTGTGCGATAAATTCAGCCTAATTCCAGAGATTCCAATCTTCTCGGGGTACATTCTTTATTACTCCAACGAGAGAGGGGTCTGGGCAATTTTTGTCTTTGCTCACATGTCGACCGTAATCGGGATCATCGAATCAATACGAACGATCTTTTCCTTGGCTGCATAGTATGTGCTTTGCCAAGGTTATATACAGTTTTGAATTCAGAATTTTCCTTCTCCAAGGCTATAGAACCCAATCTGTCCTACTATTTACCTATAGCTGGGGTAGAAGAAATGGATTCATGCCTTTCCCAAGGATATTAGCACATAAGTGAATGTAATGAATTCAACTGGAATTCGAACCCGGCTCTCCGATTCTTCAATGTGATCCGTAATTCATCAGTTATTAAATCACCGTGCCTGCTATGTAGGTCACCATATTAACCCTCCGTTAATACAGTAGGTTATTGTCAGCATTTGTATGGTGGCATTTTTAAACATTTAAAATTTTATACATATATCATTTACTTCTTGTTATATGTTGAATAGGATTTAATGTCTATCATGAAGCTTGATCTAAGAAGAGTTGATCTGTGGTGACCCAAATATCTGCTGGGTTCGCCATAAGAGACAACAAAGTAAGTTTTGTACTCAGTGTCAACATACCTAGGAGCCACCAAGTGTTCGTTATGGTTTTTATATGATAAATATAAAGGAAAAAAAAGAAAAAGGTTTTGAAATATCGAATTCAAAGGCCAATACCAAAAGTATATTCGTAAGGTCCAAGGCACCTCGGCGTTGTGTGGTTAGCAAGCTTGTCTCGCAAGAACAATTACGACTGAGTAATGAGTTTGATCCGCACTGGGTACCCGATACTTTCTGCCTTGTGCCACACCTAAGCTACGCTTTGAAAATCACTATATTCGTAAGGTACAAAAATTAAAATGTACAAATATAGGTTTCATTTTATTGTCAGTAAACAAATAAACGAATAAAACTGCTTGTAATTTACACAAATCAGTCAGTTATGTGCCCTGCGTGATACACACTGAGGCGATTATGTATCTTTCGATACATGACTGACGAGGCAGATTTTTTCCAGCAGTAGGTTGCCATTTCTTTCTGCGGTAGACCAGTTGCCATCCAAAGTTATAGAACCCGGTCTATCATTCTATTTACCAATAGCTGTGTGTGTGTGGGGCGGAGAAGAGTATTCATACCTTTCCCAAGGGTATTAATACGTAAATGTATATAATAGATTCGGCTGGAATTCGAACTCGGCTTTACACAAATAGTATAGACTAAAACCAGAAACTCTTTGTAATTAGTTGACAAAGGGATTCAGAAAAGGAACCTTGACTAATCATGAAAAATTTGACATGGCACTGGCTGACTATTGAAGAAAAACATTTTGTTGGATGTTAGCTTAACTCTCTGTTAGTACTGAGGGTTGTTTACACCCACAGTACTAACAGAGTATATATATATATATATATATATATATATATATATATATATATATATATATATATATATATATATATATATTAAGACATATAGATACAAATATTTAAATAAATGCTCTGTTTATAATAAACAGTATTAAACAACATTTACCGGCCTGAATGTCCGAGAAATTTTCATAGAAAATATTTGTCCTCCGACATGAAGATTTCTCGGACATTCAGGTCGGTAAATGTTGTTTAATACTGTTTATTAAAAACAAAGCATTTACTTAAATATTTGTATCTATAAAAAGAATGTATAAACATAAAGAGGTCTTAAAATAATTGCCGGACTTTGTCCATCTTATAATATATATATATATATATATATATATATATATATATATATATATATATATATATATATATATATATATATATATATATGAGAGTAGGTAAACACTTCGCTTTATAAATATGGATGGCTATATTATTATTTTTATTTATTATTATTTACAGGCATTCGTATGTATGTATGTAGGTTCCGTAGACAGCCATGTGAAGTATAGAGCCACAGCCTCACCTAGTTTGGACCATATCCTCAATATGATAGGCGTTGCTGCTGGGGGTCCCGTAGCAATACAGCTTTGGGTCCTGTCACTAGATCTAACCAACGCCTTTATCCACTGTGCCATGTGTCCTCAAGTGAGCGAAATAAAGGGTTCAGTTCGACTTTCCAACCACCTGAAGAAGGCCGGAGCGTACAACGGCCGAAAAGTTGTGATAATCATAGCGACAAAGATGAGGACAATAGTCCGAATAATGTAAATAATGTACATAATACCTCATCTCAGAAATATAGACAGATATAGACACGATGTCTACAAAATATACCCACGTACCCACGCGTGGGTCGGTATGTATTTTCAGAGTGATGTTAAAAACTTCAAACTTTCAACGCATAACTTAATGCACCCAGCAAACCAAAAAATCTTTCTAATTTCCTTTTTTGCGGTTGGAGGCTGAAGTGTCACCAGCACAATAAAGTCATGTGACCGATGACTGTTGCTCCAATCAAACAAACCGCCTCCGGACTCAATTTCCTTTTGTGAGTCTGTTTTGCTTACAAACGTTATTCACCTATTTTAGGTATTCCATGTACGAGGACGATTTCACGCGGGCTTAATATTTGTATTTTAATTGAAAGATAGGCTGTAGTGGAAGTTTAGGCTTCGGTGTCGCAAATATTGCGATGTCTACTGTAAAATTAAATAATACAGAATTATTCAATAAATTTTTCCGACAATTTATATTCAGCTGACATGTTCTTTAGTTTTCGTCAAACTTACGTTGCATTTGGATGGTCTTAAGATGCTAGCCTACACATTATTAAAACTAGTATCTTCATCTTCATTGTTTTATCCCAACATTTCTGGTGATATATTCTTCAGCCTTCCTCAGGTGTATGTTGCATCCAGTGGTTTTTAGCTATCACGCTACACATTATTCAGACCAGTATCGTATCTTCATCTTTGTTGTTTTTATCCCAACATTTCAGCTGATATGTTCTTCCGCCTTCATCAGTTGTCAGTTATCTCCTGTTAATTTCCCTCTCCAAGTTCTCCACTGCCTTAACCGGGTATTGAACTCACACTCTTTGGGTCCTGTCACTGGATCTAACTAACGCCATTATCCACTGTGCCATGTGACAGGACCCAAAGAGTGTGAGTTCAATACCCGGTTGAAGCAGTCGAGAACTTGGAGAGGGGAATTAGCAGGAGATAATTGACAACAGACATACATTAAACATGGCACGTGGAACTAGAACAGTCTACCCCAGTGAGCGAAATAAAAGGTTCAGTTCGACATTCCAACCACCTGAAGAAGGCCGGAGCGTACAACGGCCGAAACGTTGTAAGAAATATAGCGACAAAGATGAGGACAATAGTTCGAATAATGTAAATAGTGTACATAATACCTCATCTCAGAAATATAGACAGAAACTTGTGTTTATGTATTCATTCGTAGTTTTGTTAATTTGGTTATTATTTATTTAGATATTTTTCTAATTTAAAAAAAAATATGGGATTCGATATAGACATAAAAACTAAGCAAAAAGAAGTAGATTTCCTAGATGTCATACTCAAGCTAAGAAAAAGTAAGAAAAGTTAGGTATCAACCATATAGAAAACCTAACGGCAACCCAATTTCCATGATCATATATTCCAATCACCCGCCAAATATAATCAAGCAGGATCAACCGCAGGATCCACTATTATTCCGTCCTATACACACACACACACACACACACACACACACACACACACACACACACACACACATATATATATATATATATATATATCATGAAAGCAGAAAACTTTAAGGGTCCATTGGTTATAATTTATTTCCCCAGGAAATTTCTTTTTCCCTGGCTTATCAGACCACACTTCCAAGGGTGAAAAAATGAATTTAAATTTACATATAGGTTTTATACACTTTTGAGAGGTAGTATTAAGTTGATGTAAGGTGATAAAGAGAGTGGTGAGAGAGAGTGTGACAGACATGGTCGAAATTAGAGAGGGAAGGGAGAGATAGAAATGATTTTAAATTTATTTTTATTACAATGCTTAATAGTGAGGAAAGGAGGTAAGGACTAGACATTGACCTATTTAATAGGTGATCTCACAGGAAACGATACAGTGAGACAAAAAGAGAGGCAAAGATGTAAGAAATAAGTGGAGGAATATATATATATATATATACATGTGTTATAAACTCTCTGTCTCTGTCTGTTTGTCTGTCTGTCTCTCTCTCTCTCCCTCTCTCTCTCTCTCTATATATATATATATATATGGCCTGACGACTGCGTTTAGCATGAAACAGTCCGTCGCCTCTTAGTGGTGACTTTAGTGTTCACTTTTATATTTACATCCGCTCTATCTCTGATATTGACCATTTTATTCCATAAATATACCATACCTTAAAACTATAGTTTTTATATATATATATATATATATATATATATATATATATATATATATATATATATATATATATATATATATAGTGCATGTTTATCTGTCAGTAGGAAAGTCTACGACATACGTTTAATCGAATTGTATTGGACTCTTCTGTTGACGTATTAGAAATGTAAGTTTCTGTTACGTTAAACTTAACAAATAGATCGGCATAATTTATATTTATAAATCGATATAAATTATATTTGTCGCGCACATTTTAATATGCGCATTAATTTCCAATAATTTTGTAATTGCATCGTATTTGTAAAATTTAATTATATTAAATATAAAATATCAAACGTTTAAATATTTCCGTGATTTTTTGACGGCCTGTGTGATTAATAGAGAATCCTTGCATTCCGTACATTGATAAAGAAGGAGAGTGCATTTAAAAAGATATATTAGATGTGAAAAATGAGTTTTATTGTTCTTAATGATTTACAGACATATGTTGGTTGAAATTATTTATTTGGGAAAGAAAGACTTAAAAATAACTGGTACTCTTGAATCAATTACCACAATTTTGCAAACATTAACTAAGTTCTGTAGCTAAAAGTATTGGAAAAAAAAAGGCTTGGACCAACTGAAATCTCGACTTAAATGACATTGACATTAATTTGAGTAAATGTCAAATATTTAGACACTTGGTGGTTAGCTGTTGTTTTATGCACCCACGGAAAAAAAGATGTAAAAAATAAGATGTTCATGCTACGTCCATAAAGAACTGACTCAACTAATTCAGTTAATCTTACTTCCTATGGATCCATTAATGATTATCAATGAAAAGAAAAGCAAAATAACATTTAAAGCTTGGGATTGACTTACCCTCTTCCCGTGGAAAATTTGGCATGGAACCCTACACGTAGACATGCGGAAATTATATACAAAAGTATTGAATATAAATTCTTTTTTTTAATTTAATTTTGTACCACCTGCGAAATATTTCTCCCATTTTCTAATATATATATATATATATATATATATATATATATATTGACTTAATTTCTACATTTATTTTTACACACATACGCTCTATCCCTGATATTGAGCACTTTAACCCATAAATATAACATACATTAGAACTATATTTTCTCTATATATATATATATATATATATATATATATATATATATATATATATATATATATATATAATCATTCTGAAGATGGCTCATGTGAGACGAAAGCTTAGATCAAGGAACTGCATAATAAAAAATATATCCAAATGTTGGACAAGTTTTGTCTTTATTTTCTCCCGAAATGAAAGCAACTATACGAAGTTTAGAGCGGCTCATGAACATAATAGGCTTTCGTTGTCTGTTATATTTAACAATATATATTTCAATTTATATATATATATATTTAAATCTATATATATATATATATATATATATTTAAATCTATATATACATATATATATATATATTTAAATCTATATATACATATATATATATATATTTAAATCTATATATACACATATATATATATTTGAATATATATATATATTTAAATCTATATATACATATATATATATTTAAATCTATATATATTTAAATCTATCTATCTATATATATATATACATATATTTAAATCTATCTATCTATATATATATTTAAATCTATATATATATATTTAAATCTCTCTCTATATATATATTTAAATCTACATATATATATATTTAAATCTCTCTCTCTCTATATATATTTAAATCTATCTATCTATCTATATATATTTAAATATATATATATATTTAAATCTCTCTCTCTATATATATATATTTAAATATATATATATAAATATATATATATTTAATATATAAATATGTTATATATATATATATATATATATATATATATATATATATATATATATATATATATATATATATATATATATATATATATTTCGAAATATATAATTCCTGAATTCCATTATTTCGATTTTAACATTCTGGCAAAGATCACCTCTCAAAGACAAAGAATTTTGTGTAAAATTTAATTTGGCTATTCGGTAAGTCAACCTGGTTTTAAAAATGCTTATCTTTGACACAATTTATTTACCTTTAATCCTAACAACCCCCAAAGAAACGGTATGTTTGGTCTCTTCTAAAGTGAGTGGCAGTTTGAAAATGCCGTTTGCACTAAGTATGGGGCATGCTCATTCCCAAAACTAAACCTTGTAGGAGAAATTAAGAATAAAATAGAAAGATAAAAAGCAGACTAGGAAAGGGAAAAAATAAGAGATAAAGAGAATTGAAGAAAGATAGAGAGGGGGATGAGAAAAGAAAGAAGAGAGAAAGAGTGAATTGAATGTGTGAAGAGAGGGACATGCAAATGATAAAATAAAGATAGATAGAGAGTGTATGTGTGCAAGACAATATGATAGCTTATCCTTATCAAGCTTTAAAAGAAATGATAAAATTCAGTAAACGAGGGCTTCAAATGGCGGACATGGAAGAATAATGTGTGAAAGTGAAGTGTTTTCCTCTGAAAGTTTTAAAGATAAAGAAGTTTAAAAAAAAAAAGGAAAGAAAAAATAATAGATGGAGAAAGTGTTACTGGTTTGCCAGTGTTGGTAGCGACCTACATCTGGAGTCAGTTAAGCCGAGACAAGCTCCGTTGACAGGTGTAATAACATTGTGTCCCAAGGCGATTTCGGGTTGCCTCTACTTCTAAGGTGCGACACAGTCGGCTTTCAACCCGTGCGAATGAAACAACAGGTAAAAACCTGAGCCAAGACGAGAGGAAAAGTAACAAGTTTAGCTTTGACCCTCCAAAAAACAACCGGCTGATTCCAGCCTCGAGGTACCATTAGCCAAGGACCATACAAAAAATAACTTGCAGCAATAATATAATTTCTCGATTTACTTATATCTTTATTATCTTTTGTATTCCGAATGTGACCGGTGCAAACTGCTATTACTTCTGGTTGTAAGGTTGATACTATAACAACAACACTATTGTTAGCAGTAGCAGTAACAACGACGGCGACAACGGACTACCTGGTCTGGCATTACAGGTATTGCTTTGATAGACGTCCATACCTAATCATACGTACGGTTAGCACGCATTCGATTGAATGAACTTGGACAGTTCAGGTAAGTCTAGGATTAAAAATATTTCCGATTTTGCTGAAAAATTTTTATAAAATTTCGAGAAACATAAAACTGGTTCTAAAATCGAATGACTTTTTTTTAAAAAAAGGTTTTGGTAAGTTTAAATTAACCACAGTTGTCTCGGCGTTTTACTTAATTGAATACGAGACCAAAGGTTTTAATATCGAATTTGTGATTGTTACCTTGGCAGAACTTCTGAAAAAATATTTGTTGTCTTGCTACCAATTTTATGTTGCTAAAACACGTTAAGTTATCGTGATATGCCTAAACATGTATGTTATCTGCCTGTTTTATATATATATATATATATATATATAAATAAATGTATATATATTAGTGCTTCTCTTAAATGACACATCGATTATAAAGAATAGCTGCTTAGTCAGTGAAACGTGTAAAAACTGAATTGAATACAATATTTTGTCCTTTTCATACACATCCTTTTAAAAGGTACATCTTTTAGCGATCAAAATACGTTGCCCAATAGTATTCCGCTTAAATACATTCATTATATATATATTCATCACACACACATGAAGTAGACACTGAGGTCACCACCGAGCGGCGACAGTCTGTTTTATGCTTTGACGCAAACTTGAAGATTGCCATTGGCGGCGACAGTCTGTTTCATTCTTGAATGCAATCTTCAAGATTGCGTTCGAACATTAAAAAGACTGTCGCCGCTTGGTGTTGATCTGAGTCCACTTTTATATTTATATACGCTCTACTCCTAATATTGAGCACTTTTACCCATTTTTACCGATACCTTAAAACTATATTTTTATCCTATATATATATATCTTTCATAATATATACGATTGATCTCTCTCACTCCCTCTCATATATCCTATATAATTTCACACACACACACATATATGTATGTATGTAATCGGTTAGTATATAATCCAAGTGAATCCTAATAATATTAAAACTGATCCACAAAGACAGTACAATGTATTTTTTATAACAGAGCATATATAAATAAATAAATTACATAGAATAGAAATTCAAAATTACCTCATTTGGGATTTTCAACACAGAGAAGTCTTTTCGGTGTTGAAAATCCCTGCAAGTAAGGTCTTCTTGTGGGGGTGAAATAGCTATATAACCAAATGTAATTTTGAATTTCAATTCTATGTAATTTACATATATATATATGTGTGTGTGTGTGTGTGTGTGTAAAAAAATATCAGAGTATATTTGTAAAAGGACAATGCGAATAAAGACAAAAGAAAAACTTATCTTAGCCGACACGTTTCTTCCTCTGTGTGACTAAGATAAGTTTTCCTTTTGTCTTTATTCACACACACACATTCTAACACGATTTCTCGAATATTGAGGCCGGTAGATGTAAATAAATAAATATACTGTTTAATAAAAATAATTATATATATATATATATATATATATATATAATGTCTGAGTGTGGGGGGTATTATTATCTAGTAGATCGGCGATGTACAATTTTTTTTTTTTTTTTTTATCAATTTTTTTTTTTGCGGTAGTAGAGTTTGGCTTGCTCGCCTACAGATATATACGCATAAAATCATTGGTGTTTAATTATGGTGGTTTCGAGCTGAGGAATTATCATTTTAAGTAAAACTGCCGAAATAAGAATACAATTCCGAATGAAAAGGTAAACAGTATTGCTTTATTTATTTGCGAATTTATAAACCTTAATAATTTCTCCAATTTACAAGAAATTCTCTTATTACAACATTTCTTTTGAAAATCTATTCCTCTTCTTTTACTTGAAGCGTCGACTTTTGAAAAAAAAAAACTTTACTGTGGACAGAACCAGATTAAATTATTTGCGGATAAATATTTATAACAAATAGAATACAACTTTACTAATAGTTTGATTAACGGCTTATTTCTGGTCATTAAATGGCTTCTATAATATTTTTTTCTTATCTCCATAGTTACTAAAATGTACATTGGAATAAGTTGAGTTGCGTCAGGCTAATGAGATTGTAGTGAAACTGCAGAGTTCCTTTTGTTAATATATTTTTTATTGTGGGTTGTGTGAAGCATCGGGTACACTGTAAATAGTTAGGCATTTTATATTTACTCAGTATACCTTGATATGGCACAAAGATCAATTGGATTGAGTTAAGTTGTACTGATCAGCATTCGAATGCTGGCCTCTGGTACAGGGAAAAATAAGTAAATATCTCGAACGCAAAGCAAGCTTTAAGTTCGTAGATATGTTATGCCTAGATATCATACAGATTTTAGAAGCATAATAATACCCAGTTGTTTTTAAAATGCAATAAAAAATCAGTTAGAAATCCCTCGTAACCATATGAAGATTCATTGGTTTTTCAGAGTGTAAAAAGAATTACGCCCACCATAGGTACGATTTGCCGGATGATTCAGGTGTTTGGAAGCCTGGTCTTCGAGGAGCCGTCTTTCAGGCAGCACCTACCCAATTCCCTACAAGAAGAAAAGGAGTAGCCTCAGGAATATACTTTGATATTTGCAGAAAAAGCTGACGGAAGTAGACAATTTCTGAAACACCCACCAATCGAAAATGTGAAATGTCACGTCAAGAGGCCCGTAATATATTAGGGTCGTAGGAACACTGCATGTACTGCAACCACGGTAGCAGCCCATCCTTCTTCAAACTAGTTTTGAATTAAAAGTAAAGAGTGTAGTTTTAAATGCTGAAAGACAGTTATCTGTGTGGGAGTGACAATTAATTGTCACTTGTAATCGTATGAATGTTTAGACGTTTGTTCGTAACAACTAATAGATGATTCTTATAGTTCATCTTGAGGAGCTAAATGGCACATTAGCAAATAAATGAGAATTGTTAAAGAGTACGTGGTTCAGAAATGACACAGGGAAGTGTCTCAGAGAACCTTTTCTTGAACTTGAAATATTATCACACCTTTAACCACATTGACTCCAAAATAAAAAACAAAATGGTCTCTGATCGTATGACTTCACTCTGGTAATCCATGTGACAATAGCCTTGTAATGACAAAAGTACGCAAGTGTAGGCTTTAAGAAAGCTTTATTCAACTGAGAATAAGAGGTTCGGGATAGTGTCCTTTTATATTCCTAGTAAACAGAGGAGAGTAACAAAACAAGGGGAGACCACTCTTGATTATTCATAACAAGCCTATTTGAGTTGGTTGTAGTAATTGTGAGTTCAGTCCCTGATTCGGTCAGTGTGTGCTTGGACTCGGTAGAAATAGGGAAAGCAATAACTGAGCAACACTAGAAGAGATATGCCCTAGACACGGTGAAACGAGAAAAATCTTTCCACGTAGTTTAAATAATTTTCTGAAGATTACTCGGATCCGAAAGCACTTGATGAAGGTCGAACAACCGCACGATCGAAACGTTGTGACAATGGTTCGCATATGAATAATGCAAAATAGTCCTACTCTTCGTCATTAATTAAGTATTTTGATACGAACAAACCTAAATGACGCTTTGAAAGATTGTGTTGTGCCAGTCTTGCAACTAGAGAAGATATGTAATCCAATCTTTTGTATATTTCTTCGTTCACCAAACAAAAAATAATAATTCATTAAATCCATCTATGAAATATTATTTTTTTTTTGTAGAAAGTAATTTATAAAAATTATTATCTTTATTTTATTTTCTTTGATTTCTGATGTGTACTCATTTATTTCCGGGTCCTGCCTAGGGACTTAAGGTTAGAAATGACATCATGATATTTTCCACTGGAAAAAAATTTACATAGACAAAGCCCTTCGTAAGGTGTGGGCTGTATTCGTGAGAACAATTTTTTGTGTTTCTTTAAGGCCTGGGCTTCCAGGACACCATAGGAGATTTATCTAGGCACACTCGGGACGTTTCGTTTCGATGAATGGGCTTTGCGGATGATATGAACAGTTTCGAATAAAGTAATCTTTTGCAGCTCTGCGATGCGTCCAGGGATTTTACTCACATAATTTTCAGAACCCTTCTTTATCATACCCAATGCACCTTTATCACAACAGGGATAATCGTAGTTTTAAGTTTCTACATTATTATTATTTCAATTTGCATGTCTTTAAAATTGGACTGTTTCTTTTTAAAATCCTTTTTTTTTAAAAACATTGGAATCAGGAGGAAAACTCATATCAATTAGTTGGCAGGTTCCTTTTTTAATCTTTTATGACTGTCTGGTCTGCTTACCTTAATTTTCCTGTCTGTGAGGATTGGTAAATTCCACAGTATAGTCACTCCATCAATATTCGGATGGTGTTCGTATCCTGTATCCGGAACTTCAATAACATAATTCGAACAGACATGCCAATGAATATATTGCCCCAGCCTGTCATGTCTAATAATGTAGTATTCCTCGTGTATTCTTTTATAACGTCCTATCAAAACCAATCTCACCTCGATATCTGATATTGTGTTTCCACCATTAAGTTTTTATTTCAGTATCTTACGAATGTGCTTGATGAATTTTGTCATGTTTCTATATTTCATTTCTCTGTTTTATTCCATCTGCTCCTAAAATACCAAAATTATTATTATTATTATTATCATTTCCTTTGATTTTTGTTGTATACTAACTTCCTTCGGGTCAAAGACCTAAGAAACATCGTGACATTTTCTACTGAATATTCATGCATGGAAATAAAGATAATACAACCTAAAAATCACATAAAATTTACATAAATAAAGCCTTTTGTAAGATGTGAATTGTACTTGGGAGAACAGTGTTTTGTATTTCTTTAAGGCATGGGTTATCAGGGATCCCTTCACTGATTCTATCAGAACCTTTTCCCAAGAAAGTCTTCCAAGTCTTTTCCAATCAAGTGTCTTCATGTGCCACATTTTTAAAGATTTTCACTTCAGAATTGTTTTAAAGATCTTCAAAGTTAAATTACAGTCTGCAGAAACTGCGATGTCAATAAGAAAGCAGATTCTGTTATTATTTGTGGTTGGCGTACTTGGAATTAATTCCAGCAATTTTTCTACCTCGCGACACTTTGGGGATACCCGATATCATTGGGAATACGCGATTGTCATCATTGCTTCGAACAGCTGTTGCGTTTCTAAGCTCCAAATCGGAGTTAAGATATGACCACCACCATCATTCAGCCAAAACATCTAGTCGAAGAGGATCTCAAATAATAATAATAATAATAATGATATCCCGATACTTCACTAAGCATGGCTCTCATGGCTTCTGATCTTAAGAAACTGGAGTGGCTATGTACTTAGTTTGCCTTGGTGAATAAATATGGGCTATTGATATATTCCGTTCTGTACCGGAGATTTAAATGTCAGCTGATTCACTGATTCAAGTTGTGAATGTCTCCCAAGAGCTAATGCACTATGTTTTCTAGTCATGAGCCGGAGTGGTCGGGGAGCAGTTGACGAGTGAGGGGGGGGGGTATGTCTTTTTTTTTTTTTTTTTTTTTTTTTAGGACGAAATGAATCGATTTAGCTGCCATAACCAGATACTCGTGAACACTCGCAATTGGAAACTGGCTAAGCGGACTAGGTTATCCGACCTGTGATGGTATTTCTAACTGGACCCCACATGCTAAGTTATGGCACTGCTTTTATCACACCCTTTTACAATAGTGGGGAAATTTGGCTGTGATGCATGTGACTCGTATAAGGATTGAGGAAAGGACAAAAAAGTGACAAAGTTTAAAAAGACAGAAGATGGCGGTTGACGTTGCATTTAAATTTTTGAAGATTGTAGTTATCAAAGAAGCAAGAAATCGGAAGAAAGTTCCACAGGTGGGAGCGCAAGAAAAGAAATTGTTAAGAAGTGGCGGTTACATCTAGCTAGTTCAACAGTAAAACGGGTGAGACCTAATTGCCAATCTAGTAGCACGCTTAAATTCATGTAGTCGGGGAACCAGGGGGGAAAAAGTTCATCAGAACAGTTGCCACGAAAATATTTGTAGAAAAGACAGAAGTCACGTCACATCGGTGAGAAAGTGACTGAAGGCAAGATGACAGATCAGGTTCGATTCCATTACAACACTTCTTTGGATTTTGCCAAGAATAGCGAGATGTACAGCAGGGGCACCAGATCAGATATGGCAACAGTATTCGGTGCACGGATGGATAGCAGATTTCTAAATGTGCAAGATGAATACTGACGAGAAAATTTTTCTGGCACGACACAGTAAACCAACATTCCGACACAGTGAACCAACCTTCCGTGGAATCGATCCAGCAATTGATTCTACATTTGATTTTACTTCACTTTCTCAGTAAATTACTTCACCACACGTTTATCTTGATTTAACAAAAAACAATTATTATGCTTATGAGAGTTTCGTCTAAATTCAAATATTCTAAGATATTTGTTCTGTTCGAGAGCAGAGTTGTATTTCTTTTTAGGTTAGATAAGGAAACTGGCTGGCTAAATGCAAGCGTAATGCAACTAGAAGGGAGAATGATTTAATTTATTCAGATATATTTTTTCTTCTTTTGGTAGACAATTTCTTATCTGAAATCCTTGGGAACAGATTCTTTTCGGAATTTTTTTCAGATTTGCGAATAATAAAACAAAAATCGTTGGGGAAACGATTAAATTGATCTCAAGAAATAGTAATGTCTTTGAAATGAGTCTTGTAAAATATTCTGACAGAGTCGAAAATAGAACAAGGCCGTAAATAATACTACAGACTATTTGTACACTGGTCAATCGAGATAAATAGTTTACTGAAATTACTGACAAACCCTTAAGTGCCTAAGAGTAAAGTTATACACAGTGCCGAATTTGCATATATGCTGGTATGGGATGTAGCTCCAAGACTGTATGGTTCATCTTAGACCCCTGATAAAACTAAAAAGCAGATATAAAAACAAGAGATGTGTATGTTTTCAGATTTAATGGGCCGCCTTTGAACTACTTTCAAACAATTTAGAGTATTTGGACCCCTCGATGGGAACTCTTAGATTTTTATGCATTTTTTTTTATATACATACAAAGTTTTGATATAGCACCACTAAAAATGTATTTTATATAAATACGGGTGGGGGAGGATATGTAATGAAGAGTCCCTCAAATTCTATTAGGCCAGGGTTTCTTAAGGCCTAAATCCGATCCTGGCTGTATGTTTGATTTTTGAGAATTTTTCAACGGCCCCGAGCCCATTAAGATCTCCCGGTTTATTAATTTCGCACTTTTTGACCCTTTAAATATTTTCCGATCTCCTCTTTTATCAAGACGCCTGCACCAAGAAAAATTCCGACGCCCCCAATTCACTTCAGAATCCTTGTATTTTGATAGTTGTTTTAAAGATCTTCAAAGTTAAATTACAGTCTGCAGAAACTGCGACGTCAATAAGAAAGCAGAGGCAACTTTTATCAGACACTTAAAAGCAGATTTTTATTAGGAAAAAGAAAAAGAAAGTTAAGACTCCGAAAACCAAATACAAATGTTCACTTTTTTTCGATTTTCAGATAAAATCTGAAAATTTGTTTGGCAATAAGAAAAAAAAAAGGTTAGCAAATAACAACTTTACACCCGAGTTCTCAGACCAAGAATCCAATTTTAAGATTCTAAACTAGAAGAATTCTAATATTTCCCCCCCCCCTATGAAATTCGTTTTAATCTTCGTTTTCTTTACATATTTTTCGTCAAATTGTCTCATAACACATCAGGGTCGTAGGGTGCTGCGGTCATAGCAGCGGTGGGTGCGTTTAGGGCAAGATAGCCAGATCGAGCCAAATCTCTTTTCGGGCAGGTTTTTTCATCTCCTAGACACGTTGCCACTTCAAAGAAAGAGACCCCAGTTTTTCTTGATAGTTAATCCATAGCATACGGAGATGGACATAAGAGGTAGATCCATACCTTTCCCCAAAAGTATTTGTGCGGGAATCATATATATATATATAGTGTGTATTTAGGCAGCATTTTTTCATTGCTAACAGAAGCCATTGGTTTATACCAACGGCTTCCCATACTTAATACTTCTCGAATTCACTCTCGCGTGGTCATGTGTGACGTCATGAGCTGCGGTGCGATTTTCGCTTCCAGCGTCCTATATGCACGTGTTCATCATT
Organism: Acanthosepion esculentum; assembly: GCA_964036315.1. Classification (NCBI taxonomy): domain Eukaryota; kingdom Metazoa; phylum Mollusca; class Cephalopoda; order Sepiida; family Sepiidae; genus Acanthosepion; species Acanthosepion esculentum. Next base: position 11,354,736 of record OZ038506.1, on the reverse strand, counting down.
GCTTGGAAATCATCCATGTAAACAGAAAGAGACTATCATCACTTTCTCGTCCGTGTATTGCTTAATATATTGTACTCTAATTGTCATCTTTGATAATGGCTTATGTAAGCCGAAAGCTTAGATTGGATTAAAAAATATGTATCAATATTGTGATTTTCTTAAGCTTATCAGACTATATGAAAAGAATTTGCATAAAATAAATAGACAACACTTGTCTATATTATTTAATGAAACATGTATATATATATATATATATATATATATATATATATATATATATAACTTCAGAAGTTATTAAAAAGGTGGAAACTTCATCTTTTTATTGATTATATAGTAGGTATTAATGTTTATCGCCTTGCGCATTCAAAATATCTTAGTAAAGAAAAAGATGTGTTTTCTGGTATCGATCGAACCCGCGTCACCGTTTATAGGGAAAACTACCATTTAGTTCGGCGTGCTTTTACCTCTTGGCCACGAAGAACGTAACAGCAAGCAAGGTTCTATTTTCCCTTTTTAAGGAAAGCACATCCTTTTCTATCAGATTATTTTCTCGAATATCCATACCTGCTCAGTTTCATATCAAAAACGTAAACAAAACATTTTTTTTAAATTAATGGATTTATTTTTAATCCGACATTCTCATTACTTAAAACATTATGGCGAACACTTCGTATTTTAAATAGACGTCATAACAGAGCGGTAAAGCACACCGGATCAAATAATGTTTCCCCCCTACAAAGGGGGGAAACAAGTTCGATCCTTGATGGAGAATAGAATTTTATATGCATGCCGAAAGATATGATATACAGTGTTTAATGAATCAAAATAGGGCGTCTATTTCAAATACGAAGTGTCCACTATCATAACGTTTGAAATAATAAAAATTTCTGATTAAAAATAAATCCATTAATCCTATAGAAATATATATATATATAAATAAAACTAATTATATATTAAACTTTTCCGTCAACTCTTGTTTTGGAAAAGAACAAAATTGTATATCAGTTTGAAATGTAGTTTGAGGGATTGCATCACTGACAATAAAGTGCATATGTTTGTTTGACAACAATATTATCACGACGTCTTACAATTCATTTGTCAGATACAAGTTCTATTGTACAACATTTAAAAACACATTCCTATCCACCCTCACCATACAAGAAAATACTTGTTGACAACATCAATATACTACACCATGAAAATAAAAAATATAAACTTCAAATTCTCGAGGCCATCTATATCAAAATCAACCAACCAACACTCAACAAAGTTTATTACGAGTGTAGCAGAAAGATGTTGAACAAACATTTAATGCCATTTTACATTTCTACCAATTCTCGGCCAGCTCCCTTATATTGAAACCCTTGTTTTGGAAAAAAAATTCCATAAATGCAACGGATCAATTTTAAATTTTAAAATAATTATAACAGAGCGCGTTCGTGCGTGTTATTTTAAAATTACCATCACAACGGAATGCAGATTTATGGCAGAATCAATAAATTTGTCTTTGTAATTTACCCCTGAGGATGATCTTGGAATAGATCGAAAGTACTTGGGTTACAAAAAACTACGGCGCTTTCCTTGATGAATTTCATCATAACATTAATAAACTGATTAGACAACTAGAAAGGATTATTATAAAAATAGACATAATATGTCTATATTATTCAATGAAACATATTTGAAGCAAGATATGCTGCCTAACTATATATATATATATATATATATATATATATATATATATGGACTTTCCTGTTATTTTTCAACGTATGAGAGAACAGGACTAGCAAGAAATTCATATTGCTAAAGTAAGAGCAGTTTGCCAAAATATCAAGAGAGCCAAGAAATACCGCGACGTAAATGGAAAACTTAAAAAATTAGTGGCATCCATTAACGAGTACTCTCCAGTAGTTGACTATTTGCGTGCAATATCATATAACTTAAGGTTAGAAGGATTTTTCTTACTAAATTGTTTTATTAACGATATTTGTATATCGAATAATTTTAACATTTTTATTGCAATAAACAATTTTGCATTTCGGATAATTATGATTCCGTATAACTTTCGATTAATTTTCATTGAAACAATTTACAATTCGAATAATCGCTCAAACAGCTCAGTTCTCGTGCAGAACCGCAATTTTTTGAAGAGCCGAATACAGAGAACTGGTTCGCCAAACGACTCTCCGCAGGTTTTGAATTCATAGACCAGTTGCCACTATAAGGCCGAGTCTGTCCTGCTATTTACTCCCATGGGGGTAAATACCAGTGGAGAAGAAAAGGATTCATATCCTTCCCCAAGGCTATTAGCACGTAAGTGAATGTAATGCATTTGGCTGGAATTCGTACTCGGCACTCCGATTCCTCAATCCAAGCCGCTATCCATTAGTCCACCATGCTTTTTAAGCATTGGTTTTTAGGCTGATCTTTGATTTGGAGCTCAACAATAATTAATTTGTTACGGGCTTCGTGTAAAAGTCGACTGTGGTTTTCTACAGCATTCGATTGTGTCAGGCTTTAGCCGCCCCACTGTAAAACTATTGGACGCGGCTTTGAATATACCAGAAGCTGTTTTCATACATTTCTAGTGAAGTGAGTGAACGAAGCCACGAATAAGACGAGACTTGTGTCTTTCCTATTTCACATCTTATTTTACTCCAATACTTGGTCAATTACTTTTGTGTATCATCGGCCTCTGCATTCTCGTCTGCGATCTCAACAGACTGTCCAACACCTTCATGGAACGATTGTTTATATAACTCTTATGTTTGTATTCCCGACGCTTGCGAAAACCTGAGGTCGCATGATTCTGCATTCGGCGACCGGGACTACACTTCCGATCTAAACTGCACCTGACTTCCTTTGCCTTCTTTGAAATTTTGTACAAAGCCTATTCCGGTTAATAGGACAGATTTATCAATGCTTCATCATTCACAACCATTTTCTCCTTTCGGCGTCTCTTTCTATACCAAAACTGTGATATAAATAGTTTTACAAGATTTCTTTTTTCTGAACCCTAAATGGTTTGGGGAGACGCTGCTTTATACCAAATTGCAGCCAGTGTCAGCGAAATATTTTAATTACCATAATTCTATTATTTATTCAAATCACTTAAGTAGGATTAGCTTTATGTAGCCGATTGTTTTTATAACTGATGAATATTTTCATATCAAACGGTAAGAATCTCTCTTCTCGCCCTTTTCGTCTGGCACAGATTGAAAACTAACAACCCTATGGACATTAATACGCAGACAATTATAAACTTAATTTCGATTTGAAAATTTCACTGTATAATGTTCGATCGATTATATCTATCGAAAATGTTTGGTCTATACTTTTTACGGTTTATCAACATTTGTAGATTATTTAAAGAGAGAAAATACGTTCTGACTAAGATTTCTTTAGAGATAATGATTTACTGATACAAGCCCTACTATTTAACCCATAGTTTGGAGAAGTGGTCAATTCATACCATTCCCAAGGGTATTTGCGCATAAATGAATATAACGAACCCAAGTGGAATTAGAACTCAGCCCGCCGATTTCGAATTTCGTGTCATTATCCATTACACCACCCGTACATCCAAGTTTTTCTCGTCAGAATTCATCTTGCACATTTAGAAATCTGCTATCAATCCGTGCACTGAATACTGTTGCCATATCTGATCTGGTGCCCCTGCTGTACATCACGCTATTCTTGGCAAAATCCAAAGAAGTGCTGTAATGGAATCGAACCTGATCTGTCATCTTGCCTTCAGTCACTTTCTCACCGATGTGACGTGACTTCTCTCTGTCTTTTCTACAAATATTTTCGTGGAAACTGTTCTGATGAACTCTCCCCCTGGTTCCCAGTCTACATGAATTTAAGCGTGCTACTAGATTGGCAATTAGGTCTCACCCGTTTTACTGTTGAACTAGCTAGATGCAACCGCCACTTCTTAACAATTTCTTTTCTCGCGCTTCCACCCGTGGAACTTTCTTCCGATTTCTTGCTTCTTTGATAACTACAATCTTCAAAAATTTAAATGCAACGTCAACCGCCATATTCTGTCTTTTAAAACTCTGTCCCTTTTTTGTCCTTTCCTCAATCCTTCCAATTCTTTGTCCCCCTCATTCTTTTTCACTTTAACTCCCTGTGCCCTCCCCGCGTTCTAGTGGCATTGTCGCCTTGCTTGAGTGAAACGATAAAAAAAGAACTGTATAGAACCTGAGACACTGAAATGAAACGACTTTATCAAAATCATTATCATAACGTCACAATAGTTTTATGAGACAGACGTCATAGGCGAGAGAATGTTTCTATTGTATTTTATTCGGTATTATTTACATTACATAATGTTAAACAGTTGTAATTACAGGCTTTTGCTTACGAGGGAAATGAATGAAAGACACGTGTGAACTCGTTCAACTTTTGCAAGATAATTGGCGGCGTTTTATCGCCGATGGTGAAACGATCATCAGCGTTGAAAATGGAAAACATGGCTTAAATTTCGACTAAGGCGTTTGCATTCCCTTCGCACTAATGCCTTTGGGAAAGGTATAAATCTAAATCTTCTCTTAGCTATTGTGAAATAGTAGAGCAAACTTTAGCCTGTCTGAAATTATTATGCAAATAAAAAGTCAATAACTCAAAGTTCTGAACGAATATTTGTCAAATTTAAACTAATCCATTTCCGCCTCTAGTAAAATATTTAACTAAATTTTCTGTCATTTTTAACAGTTTTTGAGATATTTGGAATTTACGAAAATGGACTGACTAAAGTTATTATGTAGATTAAACTGATATTAGCTTAAGACCTCTGAAATCTAATAAAAACTATTTTTTTTCTTTTAGTCCATAGTATATATTGAAACGTGGGTTAAGGGAAAGATCTAGAAACTGTTGAAAAACAGAGAATAAAAGTTTTTGAGTAAGGGAATGTCGATATTGGAGATGTCAAAGGAGCTTTGCAGAGATCATCGAACGGTAAAGAAGGATGTTGAAAATATAAGTTGAGAACTCTAAGCAAAGGAATTGGCTTTAAGAACTTACTTTCTCGAGATGAACGTAAAATAAAGCGAATTATAGCGAAACAATACCTTTTGACCAGCGCTCAGATCTTTGAAACAAGGAAACCATCCAGAAGAGTTGCAGGAGATTCTGAAGTCGTCTGAAGGCTGTGGTTGAAGCCAATGACGATTTTATTCAATTTACTCTTTAGTATTTCATGATATTTTTGTGTAATTTTGGTAAATATAGCTATTAAAATGAGATGTCATTGTTATTTTTGCGTAATTAAGATGGCAATTTATCCATTACACCCTATGTATGGACTGACTGAAGTTAGTATGCAGATTAAACTAATATTAGCTTAAAACCTGTGAAATCTCATAATTATTTTTTCTTTTGTCCTATGTTGAAATATGGGCAAAAGGAAGGATCTAACAAATGCTGAAAAACAGAAAAATAACAAAATTCTTAAGTGAAGGAAAGTCCACATTGGAGATATGAAAGAAGGTTTGTAGAGATCATCGAACGATAAAGAAGGCAGTTGAAAATGTAAATTGAGAACCCAAAGCAAAGGAAAAGGCTTTAAGAACTTGCTACCTCGAGATGAACATAGACTAAAGTGAGTTATAGCAAAACAACCACTTTTGACCAGCGCTCAGGTCTTTAAAAAGCTGGAATTGAGGGGGGTCAAGAGGGACAAAAGGTGTAGAATACTTTGTGAATTGGGATCTGAAAAAAAAATCTCCAAGGCAACCTCCTCTTCTCATTAAAGCAAATATTTTAAATCATCGAAAAGAAATACATGAAAATTGAATTTTCTAAAGTGATTTTCCCGGTCGAATCTCAAGTAACATTTGATGGACCTGATGGATGGGCCAAAGGATGGATTTTATCCAATTCAGACATGCCTGTGGCCAAAAGAAGGCAACAAGGAGGCAGTAGTGTTATGATATGGGCTGGAATTGTCGACCAAAACATTATTGGAGAATTCAAAGTCAATGGCCGTAAAACTGGAGAGGTACAATTTATAGGGTTTGATTACCAAACAAGGGGTGCGTATTATCCGTGAGCAGAAGCATTTCCCCACATTTTCAGCACAATTTTAGGGGTGCGTATTATGGATGAAGGGATGTTATACATGGGGGAAAAACGGTAAAGTTTAATTTGAGATTGTAGTAGAGATCCTGCCATCCTTAGGTGATTTCGGCATTGCCAAAATTACAGAAGTAATAAATGAAATCTACGAGAGTGATGTAACGGAAGACCTTTTTAGATCCATTTTCATAGCGCTAAAAAGCTTGGTGTAAATGAAAGCGAGCTCCATAGGACGGTCTGCCTAATGAGCCACATAACGAAACTTATCATTCGAATTTTAATGAATAGAGCGCGCAGCAGAATCAGACCAGAAATAGGACAGAAACAGTGCGGTTTCGTTAAAAAACTGAAACAAGGGATGCCATATTTATGCTCAGAATGATATCAGAAATACAAAGGCAAAACGGTGTATACACGTGTTTTATATATTAAGCAAAAGGATTTGATAAGGGGCGACACAAAGATATACTTGAACTGCTGGGTAAGCTTGATTTATTTGAGAAATATATTAGAATAATTCAGAATATACACTGGGAGCAAACTACCTGCACAAGGATAGAAAATGAATTCAGTAAATACGCAAAAATAGAAAAAGGGGCGTAAGACAAGGATGTGTTTTCTCACCGGATGCATTTAACCTTTACAGCGAGCCAATCTTTAGAGAATTAGAAGTTCTACCAGAATTTATTATTGGAGGACAAGATCTTAAGAACACAAACTACGCAGACGACATAGTGTTAAGAGCAGATCCAGAAAGGAAACCAGAGGGACACCGACAGAAAATAGTAAAGGAAAGCGAGAAGAAAAAACTAAGCATCAATTGTAAAAAAACAGAATGTATTGTTGTCAGCAAGAGAAACAGCTAAGAACACGAACTACAAATTGAAAATATCAACGGAAAATGTGACAATGGAATTACAAAAGTGTGAAATCAAAAGATGAAACGAGATAGGGAAAGTGCATTCCAAAAGCTAAGCAAAGTATTCCCTTCTATATGACAGTGAATGCTGGATAATCTCCACGTAGATGAAGAGGAGAGGAATGTCATGGAATCTGTAACACTCACAGGACATATTTACGGAAAGGCGAACAGAAGAAATCAGTGAATAACCTACCTATTGAAAATGGTTGGAATAATAGGGAGTAGGAGATGAAAAAAAAGCAAAACTTAGTCAGAGCTACAGAGGATAGGAAGTTGTGGAGAGCCATGATCTCCCACGCCCAGAAGAAACACGGCACAGAATAAGAATGTATTGAATGATAGGGTGATTTGAAGATAAAAACGATGATGAATTATTTGATCAGATTTCAGTTTAATATTTTTAAATATTGTAAGAATGTTTTCTTCAGGTAAAAATGATTTAATGATACAAGTCTTACTAATTAACCCATAGCTGGGGAGAGAAGTAGTGGATTTATACTTTTTTTATATATATGTATATATACATACATACATATATATATATACATATATATATATATATATATATATATATACATATATAATATATATACATATATATATACATATATAATATATATACATATATATATACATATATATATATACATATATATATACATATATATATACATATATATATATATACATATATATATACATATATATATATATACATATATATATACATATATATATATATACATATATATATACATATATATATATATACATATATATATATATACATATATATATATACATATATATATATATA
>OZ038506.1:11198301-11320801 GCA_964036315.1 Acanthosepion esculentum | reverse complement strand
TATATGTATATGTGTATAACATATATATATGTATATGTGTATAACATATATATATGTATATGTGTATAACATATATATATGTGTATAACATATATATATGTATATGTGTATAACATATATATATGTGTATCACATATATATATGTATATGTGTATAACATATATATATGTATGTATAACATATATATGTATATATGTATAACATATATATGTATATATGGATAAGATATACATATGTATATATGTATAACATATATATGTATGACATATATATGTATATATGTATGACATATATATGTATATATGTATAACATGTATATATGTATAATATATACATATATATATTTTAGAATTGGACATAGCCCGACAATTTATTTAAAGACATTTATATTATGTTTAACGTTCTTTTTATAGATACATGTATTTAAGGAAATGCTCTGTTTTATAATAAACAGTATTAAATAACATTTACCGGCCTGAATGTCCGAGAAATTTTCATAGAAAATTTTCGCTCTCCGACAGGAATCGAACCTTTAAATAAATTTCTATGAAAATTTCTCGGACATTCAGGTCGGTAAATGTTATTTAATACTGTTTATTATAAAACAGAGCATTTGCTTAAATACATGTATCTATAAAAGAACGTTAAACATAATATAAATGTCTTTAAATACATATATATATATATGTTATACATATATACAGTGTAACCCGGATATAAGAGACCTGGATATATTGTGAATATATTAATATTAAAATGTTTAATCTCATGTATTCACAATGTTTAATCTTATTCACAATTTTTAATTTAAAAATATAATTTATGATATATATTATTTATGTACTAAGGGAAGAATATAATGTAATTATATATTAAGATATTTGACCAGTTAAATTGTCATGAAAAATTATGTTAGTACTATTTTGATTAGTCGAATTGTAATATAGCTGATTCAGTAATTTAATCTTACATTTTATAGCTCATTTGTAATATATATATATATATATATATATATATATATATATATATTCAGATAATGTATCTGTAAAGGAACAAAACGAATAAAAAAGAACAAGAGGAAAAACTATTCTTAGCCGAAGTGTTTCGTCTTTTGAGAGACTATATCAAGGCAAAAACATGACTTGATAAAATCTCTTTCGAAGGACGAATCGCATCGATTAAGAATAGTTTTCCTCTTGTCTTGTTTTTTATTCACACGCACACACACACATACGTAGCCGTATTTGGATTGTATTTAGTCTTTTACTTAATGATGTCTTTTATGGTAGATGTAGTTTAAATTTTAACATTTTGAGTTTGAGTAGATGGATTTGTGGGTAATATATTGTGCAAACAATTTTTAAGAGAATCTCTTAAACTTTTATTATTGTGTATTTTAAAGCCATTTAAAGTAGGGTAGTGTATTGTTTTTAATGTATTTACGTTTTTTGTCTAGATAAATACTCATTATTTTTTCTCTACATAAATACTCATTATTATACTGATTTATGTTATTATCATGAGGTGAGTAAAAAGTATGTAGTCATTCTTATTTACGATATACTTTGAATTCAAGTCTGTTAGTGAATGTAATTAATAATATGTCTCATAAATTGTTTTGTAGAGGACCGTGTGTGTTTGCGTGTTGTTGTATTGGAAACACGTGTGTAACTCCTGGTAGAATATTAAAAGGTCCAACTACAAGAAAATTGTCGGACTCAAGTTAAGTTCAACTGAATATGTAAAGAAGACAAACAAGATATATATATATATATATATATATATATATATATATATTATATATATAAACAAATATATGTATTAAACAAAACAATTTTACAATGGACAATAACATTTGTGTGTGTGTGTGTAAACATTGGTGTCTGTTCTTTGGTGAATGTTCCTACGTACGTGTATATGTGTATAATGTTTATGGCGTCTTCCACAAATGGGAAGACGCGGATCTTCTAAGAGAGCTTACATTGTAGTCACTGAAATGAAGAAATGAAAAAGAACGAAACGAGAAGTCGCCCAGTATTTATAGTTTAGGGAGAATGACGAATGACCCCTAGTGACAATTTGGGAATTAAGGGGGAGCTAACTCCGACAATTTGAGTCTGCTTGTTAGTTTTATGAGCTTTTTCCAAGTTTCAACCTAAAACCTCAAGGGACTGCAAGTCAACAGATCATGATTATTGGTATAGTTGGCTGGATATGCAGATGACATTCCCAGTGTAATTTTTATTAATTGCACGATGTCATATGGTTGTGTATAGTAGTTTAAACTTTCACGTGAATGTATTCACAGATAAAATTTATCTACAGTTCAAATGTGTCAATAGATTAAATGGAGAGTTTGAAAAAACAATTATATCACAGGTATAAAATTCAGTAAACTCCCAGAAGAATCTTCAAAATATGAAAAAAAAAAAAATCATTGAAAAATGTGTAACGTTCTCTGAATACAGTGGGATGCAAAACACAACGTATTGTATTGATTATACAAATTTATATCACGTTTCGATTTTCATTACTGTACACCTACTTATGCATTCCCCGGTATATAAAAACGTGCATGCAAATTTCAGTCCATTATTAGTCGATGACCTGTCATATAAACCTTTCCTGAAGATTGAGTTGAGAAACATAATTCTTCATAAAAAGGGTTACTGAGATATTAACTTTAGAAGTCCCCCAAATTTATACAGTGATGTCCTCAAGGGCACATGGTCTTTGGATCCAAAGAGCTGGCTACTGCAGTGGTGAACAAAAACTTGGGTAGTTGAGTTAAAGGGAGATAACTGGGACATCCGTAAGAGATGGAACGTGGAACTAGAACAATCTACCCCGGTGGACGCAATAAAGGGTTCAGTTCGAAATTCCAATAACCTGAAGAAGGCCGGGGCGTACAACGGGCGAAACGTCGTGACTATGACACTAAGGGTGAGGACAACAGTCCGAATAATGTAAATAATTTTATTATTATTATTATTATTATTTTCTATTTCAAAGGAAAATTTAGTAGTTGGTTTAACTTGCTTTTCCCAGCGGCTTTTTATATTTTTCCAGATTAGGTTAATGAGCACTGTTGACATTTAATTGAATCGTTTGTATAACGACATGATCCATTTTCGAATTAATCAATCTGACGATGAAGTCAGGACATAAGTTTATAAAAAAGGACTATATATATATATATATATATATATATATATATATATATATATATATATATATATAAAAATAAAAATCAGTATATAAAAATCTTACCGCGGTAATAACGTCTTGGTCATCTTCAAAGTAGATCTCTTGGGAACTCTCGCATTTATCCAAGCGTCATTCTTATGTTAAGTCTTTTAACCATTTTGTCTTTTGTGTGTGGTAGTAAGACAATGGTTAAAAGACTTAACATAAGAAAAAATAATTCCTTCAAATAATATGTGGAAACAACCATTCTTCGCATGATGAAAGTCACAAGACCCGAAACCCGTGTAGCAAAATATAGAGAATAATGTACAATGTAAAAAATCCACATTATAACCAAAAACGTTTGCGGCTTCTCTCTTTAAAACACACACACACACACACATACATACATATATATATATATATATATATATATATATATATATATATATATATATATTAATTACTATAATTATTAAAGCAATATTTTCCAGGCAAGTTAACTACCTAATAAGACCTTAATTTCTTTTCTTTTTTATGTGTGTTTTTAATGTGCATCTATTTCGCTGCCTGAACAAACTATTGTTGCCTTCTTGTTCTGTAAATATGTAAATGTTGCCTTCTTGTTCTGTAAATATGTAAATGTTGCCTTCTTGTTCTGTAAATATGTAGATGAACTGTTTTCTCTCAAACAATTATACATGTCCTTGTCTGATTTCATCCATGGACAAAGTATTACCGTATTACGGGTATGGTAACGCTGATGAAGAAAAATACATTGAAACAATCTTTGAAATCCACCATTACCCAAGTTATTTAATATACAATGTCGAAAAATTGTACAAGATCAACAAAACCAGAACAGTATAAATGAATTTATTTCTATGACCGTGTTTAATTTATCAATCAACGCACTTTCTATATAATTTCGCCATAGTAAATTGCTTTCTCTTTTAAGTGCGTAAAATATTTCTTTTGTGTTATTTTAACCTTTTATTTAAATTTCTCGAGGTCTTCCTTATGACATTCATAACTGGCTATAGAGCAAAATTCTTTAGGTGGTTCTTATTTTTGTATTAATTAATTTTTATTGTTTTAGTAGTTGTAACAAATTTTATGTTAAGCTTAGATGAATTCTTTTCAACTGCAGTTGTGATAAAGTCAGTATGTCGTGTAATGTATTTCCTTTAGTTTGTATCGTTCATTCTTTATTCTTAAAAATATTTAATAAGCTTTCAGTTTCTCGTTGAATATATTTTTATTATGATGTTCACCATGTACAAGGCCCAAGTGCTACTCGAGCTAGATGGTTATAGAGTAAGAGGCACAGTTTATTTGGATATACAGTGGAACCTCGGCTCACGAATTTAATTCGTTCTTGAAGCCAGTTCGTAACCCGAAATGTTCGTAAACCAAAACTATTTTTCCAATAGGAATCAATGTAAAATGGATTAATCCGTTCCTGGTCCCAAGATGATTGCTTATTTAAACTTTAACAACAGTACTTTGTGCACAAGTTTATACACAAAACTAATGAAAATCATTAAATCCAAGAAAAAAATATATAAACCCAGTACCAAACAGATAAAATATAGACAAACATTTTAATTTTAGCGTACCAGTAAGTAAGAGAGTTGATCGCGTAAGGGGAAGGAAAGAGATGTTATTGTTTGGAAAGGGGAATGAAAGATATGATCGTCTCTTTATTTATAAGAATAGTATAGATCGTTGATTTTGCCATAAGAAACTGAGTAGGAAAAGACAATATCATCATCATAGAGACAATATCATCATCATCATCATAGAGACAATATCATCATCATCATAGAGACAATATCATCATCATCATAGAGACAATATCATCATCATCATCATCATTATCGAGACAATATCATCATCATCATCATCATCGAGACAATATCATCATCATCATCATAGAGACAATATCATCATCATCATCATCATAGGGACAATATCATCAACGATTGTTTTTCTCTTAACTTTTCTTTTTCCTTTACCAGTATCATTGCCAGCTTTCTTTGGAGCCATGGCTGAGGAATAATAAAGAGAAAAAAAGGCACAGTACAATAAAATTGGAAAAGAAAAACACAACACACGAATGTATACAACACAACGGTCGACTAAGAAATGATTCTGTTCAGGATAACTCGGTTACTGAGGTTGCTCTATATGGCGAAAATAATGGTTAAACCTAAGATTTGAATAGGTTAACATTGTAGCGATCAGGTAAGCATCCAGTTAGAAGTCTCTCATAAAGCAGCGGTTCATGGATAGAAGCTGCTCCAGTGGAGCTTACATCTTACTAATGGAATTTCGAAGGGAATGAGGGTGGTTCGCTACATTGGGCGTAGCATGGTGGATCCGTGAAGGTTAGAACTGGTGGGACTAAGGAATGTAAATTTGTCTAAACACTTTCCATGGAAATAGCGACAGAGCAGCTAGAGACTTGCGATCTTTCGTCTGTGACTGTAAAATAATTTATTACCCTCAAGGAAGCGGAAACGCTTTTGGACTCTATCAAGACTGGAAAGTGAAGACCGGGCATCTTAAGGTACTGCGGTAGCTTAAGTGCTTATCCCCCTGCGATTCCATCGATAGATACATTACTTTAATCCTATAATCTAGAGAACAAAACGCGTAACAGAATTTTTCCACTTCATTTAATTGCCTATCATTTTTCTGATATATATAAATTCAATTATTATATTATATTCTCCCTTATATATATAGATTTCGTAAAAAAGAAACATTTCTAAAATAATTTAATTAATTTGCGAATAAATACATTCTGCTCCAGGTTTTAGGTGGTTTTTTATTTTGTTTTGTATTAATTTTCATTAAAATACGATAATTATTTGTTTTGTTTTTTATAAGAACTTCCAAATCAATGTGTTTTTCACCACAAAAAAAGACGCTAAAATTTTCTATACTAATTTACGGTCACCCGCTGACAAGAAAAAAAAAATGTAACCAAAAGTTTGAAGGTTCTAAAATGGATTAATATATATATATATATATATATATTATAAATTAACTCATTTAAAATGTTTTTTTTCGCTACACAGTAATAACCATGTTTCAAAAATGGAAGATAAAAGCTTCGAATTTAATTTTGTAATTAAATTAAAAACATTACTTCCATTTCATCCTCAAGCGAATTTTGGAGTAATTTATTTTTAAATTTACTGAGTTTTAAAGTCACAGCAAAGATTCATAATTCACTGTTTCCAAGGATACAGAGAAATCCACTCATCCAGACAAGGGGTGGTAGCGTGTTCATTTTCATTAACTTTTGTTGTATCAGTTATTAGTTACATTCGAAAAAGGGGTTATGTCTAGGTAAGATAGGTATGTATTTTTCAACGAATTCTGACATCCGTTAAATGCATGTCGTCTGGGTTTTTTAAAATTTTATTGTTAACGGCAAAAAATTCTTATGGCATTGTTTTCTATTTGTATGCTTAAGGATTTTTTGGGGATGTTTAGGTTAGAATACGTTTTTTTAACTACAATTTTAAAATATTGTCACTTTTAATTTTTAATAGACTATATTTCTTTTTAAAACAAGTAAATGTATTAGAATTACTTACAGTATGTAAAATTATTTTTTCATATCAAGTATAAGTATGTATATTACCAGGTCACATATTTTAAATTTTACATTTAAATATTATTTAAGCTAAATTTGTTATATAACTATGGCACACACACACACACACATACATACATATATATATATATATATATATATATATATATATATATATATATTTATTTATTTAATAGGCGGGTTAATGAAATTTGAGGAACAAGACAAAAATATAACAATATTGGCAATAAGACATGATATTTTTTATATATTAATCCCTTCCCTATATATATATATATATATATATATATATATATGTGTGTGTGTGTGTATTACACAAAGACGTTTCGGGTGTGTTTGCCTTCGTCTAATCTGACTTTTGCTTTCTTCAAAATATTACGTATTTATAATAAAAAGCGTTCAGTACACTAAAGACCGAATCACATTTAGATGTTGTAATCATACAAAAATGTCCTTGTAAAATATTCACCTTTTCAAATTTGATTGATTTGTTTGTTTAACGGCATATCAACTCCTTATCTATTATTTACCTTTGCAAGAGTAAACACACACACACACACATATATATATATATATATATATATATGTGTGTGTGTATATATATATATATATATATATATATATATATATCGTTTTTATTAATGGTAATGTTAACCGTTTACTTATAACTAAAAATTTGTCATTCATTGATCGAGCAGCCATTATTATTGTCGGTCAAAATTTATAAAATATTTCTCTTAAAACAATTTTAGTGTTAGGGGTTTCCTTCCTAACCTTTGGTTTGAAGTCTTGTGGAATATCAACATTTTGATTATGTCATTATTTTCTCTTCGATTTACATGTGCTATCCATTTTACTTGTTGCTACTGTTGAAGGTCCTCAACTGATGCGGTTTCCTTTTTTAAGTACAGTTTTTTTATATTTGTGATTCTGTGGCGTCAGTCTACAATACTCAAAGAAATTATAAACCTTATTCCAAAGTTTCCATCCTTTTGTGAATAATACCAAAGAGCTTGAGATCCGGTATTCTGGATCCTCTGATATTTTTTCTGCAAAATTTTTATTAATATTTACGTATTAAACTGAGATTAGGATGACACAAGGCCACAGGGGACACTATAATTTGTGAAACTAACCTTTTATACTACTTTTTCATCGCACGGTGCCCTCTGCAGTTGTATTATTTTTATTGATTTTTTTTCCTTAGATAAATCCGTCAAAGTATATTTCTCCGATATCCATTGAGGTTCAACATTATTGACAGTGATTGAGGAAACCAAACCTTCTCAACAAGTTAATACTGTACAATAGACATTGTGTAGGATTGTATTAATAATAAAAAGTAGATTCCAACCATCTATTAATACATCGTGGGCAAGTTTTTTCAAAAGTACTTCACCCCCCGCCCCTGGCGTAAAAAATGGTGGAAATACTTTAGTCATTTTCCAATCAAAAATCAAACCAGTGTGTAGAGACTTGCCAGAATATTCTCGGTATTTATTTACCGGAACTTCAGAAATAAAACGAACTGACACAAGAGTATAAAATAAATAGTATATATTTATTTGATTTAGATTGGAGTGAGTCCTTTGATATTCGGAGTAACAAAAGTTCGTTCATAAGGCAGATCTTGGTAGCAGTCAGGAGAAAGTCCTTTTCGACAGTTTAGGTGTCAAAACTTGGTAGTAGTAGTAGTAGAAATAGATTAGCGTCAATCTACCGTGTTTTCTTGGCTCTAAGAAGGGCAGAAAATATCAGGCTCACAGACTACTGTCGCGAATCTTGGTTTCGGCTAACATCAAAAGTCTGTGTTTTTGATTGACCAAAATTATTTTATTTTCCGGCGTTCCTTTCTTTATTTTATTTTATTTATTTTTTTATAGCGGAAGTTATGTATGAAGCCTCTGATTTTGGTAGTCTTTCAGCACAAATGGTTAGACCAGACGTTTTCTCGGCCGGGTTCAGTGTTTTATTCAACGTTTTTGTGTGAGGGTTGCCTTCTCGTTAGTTGAGAGAGAAGTATATAGAGATAAGTTTAGAGAGAGAAAGAAAGAGATAAGGATTTTAAACGTAAGCTTCAATGCCTTCAATTTTAGTTATTTCTTTTTTCGTTTATATATATTTTTATATTTTATTTAAATTTTTTTTCTGTCGGGGTTCACTACACGTATACAAACTTATCTGGGAACTGATTTAACAGACGACTGGAAATGTGATACAGAATTTCAAATGTGCATTCCAAATTTCGTCCCCTGTTAAAACATTTCCGAGATAGTTAAATTTTCCTACTTATCGTGACGTCAGATCAATTGACAGAATATATATAAGTAATAATTTAAAAAATATAATTCCATCGCTACATAAGAGTTCTCATGTTTCAAAAACAGAAGCTAAAAAAACAGCTCTGTTTCATCCTCAAGCGAATTATGTATTGAGCACTGTTTTTTTTAAATAAAAACAAAAATACTAAAGACCTTTGGATTATTAACCTAACAGTTCTTTCCTATTTTTCTATATATTTGCACACACACACACACACACACACACACACACATATATATATATATATATATATATTTAGGCAGGAAATTTTCTTTCAGGGAAACTTTATTAAAGGCAACTGACATTTTGTGTCGATTATTTTAATGATCGACTTTTCGAAGTTCCGAATAATCCTTCTCAGACAAAGAGGAAATTCTATGAGAAATTGCCTAAAGAAAAGTACAGGAAATATTGTCCATACTTTCGACTTTCTGAAGTCATCATATATAAATTTTAGAGTAACATTTTCTCAAATATACACATCCTACACCCTGATCGTAAAGTCGCACTTAGGAAGACGGATTCTACGCCGCACTGTGCCTATAATTCTGGGCCTTTACACTGCAAAAGTGACAATCTATCTGTAAATATGTAAATTATATGCGAATGGGGCTCATGGATCCCATTAAATACTGCAGTTTATTCACGAGGCATGCCACGTTTTATCGGTAATCTTTTCTGACAATGATAGTGCAGCTTTGGCGACTTCGTTATGTCATGCTTGTGTTGGTGTGCATATTTAGAAATAAGATAAAATATCATAATTTTTATCGGTTGCTAGGGCAGCTGAGGTCAGCTAATATTCCACCGCCTATTCAAAGTCGACTAGCGATGCCTGTTGTTTTAGATAAAAATAATCCTCCTAAATCGCTTACAATGCTGTGCAGTCATTTGGTCAGCCAGGAATGGAGGTGAGTGGAGTTATGAATCGTAATGGCATAGTGAGCAGTCTGTCCGTTTCCCTAGACGACTCTAACCACCGATAAGATTATAGAAATTATGGGTTAGTCTGTTCGGTGGTTGAAGTAGTTACGTATTTCTCACTGGCGCCAGTGGTCGGTGTAGAATACTTGCGCAACACAATTTACCAACCCTCTCACCTGATTCTTTTTGGACTAAGCTAAATTTAATAAATAGATCTTAAATGTATTGAATAAGAAATATCAGATGTTTGCAGTCAAAGAACATAAGTATCTCTTTTTAAGTTTCCTCTGCGCGCGAAATCTCCTTATTTTTAATGCTTATATCGCTTGAAGACGTAGAAAATAATGGCTCATGACAGTTCATTTTCTTTACTATCTGTAAATAACAATGGCTTCTTAGGAAAGAGCTAGGAGTGATTTTTTCCATTGCCTTCCCCACAATATTGAATTCCGAATTTTATTTTTCTCCTAAACTGGTTGTCATCCCATATATTTCGGAAGGAAATGTGTTTAGTGTTAATTGCAGCAACATTATAATATTAGGACAGTGTTAGAAAACATAGCTGTTTAAATGTTACGACGTTTGTTTGGGGTTCTTTTTACAGTGATATTCATCCTATGCAAGGTCCAAAAGCCACTCTAGTTAGAAGCACAGTTTATGCGAATATGTGGAACGGTGGAACCTACACCTAAACAGGTTAAGATTGTAATGATTGGGAAAACATCCTCAAGAATCGGTTCTGCAAAGCAGTGGTTGGTGGGATGAAGCTGCTCGAGTGGAACTTGCACCTCACCAATGAAATACGAAGGGAATGAGCGTGGTTGGCTAGAATGCGCAGGGCTTGGCAGTTTTAGCCGTGAATGGTAGCATTGGTGAAACTAAGGAATGTAGTTCGTTTGAACATTTTCCCGTGGGAATAGCGATAGAACAGCGAGAGGCTTGTGACGTTTCGTTTCTGAGAATGGGATTGCAGGGTGGAAAATAGTTCGTCACCCACAAGGACGCGAAGACGCTTTTGAATCCTGTCGAGACTGTAAAGTGAAGATTAAGTAGCCCCTACATATATATGACAGCAGTATTCCATTTTCGGTCTGATCTGGCTCTTGTAAAGGTAGAGAATAGCAGATGGGGCAACAATAGTTAACAAATAAAGAAACGTTCAAAAAACTTTTTACTTCAAGTGTCGCAGAGATATCGCTCGTCAGCATCAGATAAATGTATTTTTTAGATTTATACTTTATATTTTAAAATGGATTTACCTGAGTCCGACGAGCGGTGTATCTTGAAACTTGATGCTGAAAAGATATGTTTTTTGAACTTTCCTTTTATTTATGTATAATGCTCAAAATTTGTTATATTTATGCTGGAAATATATTCTATATTGAAAACAGAGCGTTTATCAGTATAGACGGTGTGGAAATAGGAATGGACACTGCATGGTGACTGTTAGTTTCAATGCTATCTTCAGACATATATATTTCTTATTAGTATAAACGTTTAGTTTAGTTGGGAAACGTGTTTGAGTAGACACCCCGGTCTTTCTAACCAGTGAAATGAATGCCTTACCATCTTCGAGATCGAAAAAATGATTTCCCATAGGCTTACTTGTAAGGCACGTTTGGCCTATAAGTCGTTTTTCTAATTATAAAAAAAGAAGGATATCAATTCGATTTTATTTAGTATGACTTCTCGATCACTAGGCCAGTAGGCATTAATTTTTTATCTGAATTTCTGGAATGAGGAGTTATTATTTACACTATTTATATTCGAACTATTGTCTTCATCTTTGTTGTTGTTATCACAACATTTTGGCCGTAGTGCCCTCAGGGCTTCCTCGAGTGTATATTGATCAAGGTAGCCTATAGTGAATTCTGAACTGAACCCTTTATTTAACCTACGAGGATAGAGTATTCTATGTCCACTGCTCATATCTATGGATAGCGTCTAGTTAAGGACAAAGATGAGGACAATATTCCGAATATGATTAGTGTAAATAATTAATTTCATTGTGTTCCATCTTGTCACTCATTTGCCCACCATTTTAAGATGTATATATAATGCTACGATCTTTTGTGTGCCTGTCTTTTCAGGACATATTTTTGAAGCTCTCCTTTTTTTATTTATTATTATCCATCTTATTTCATGTCCTGTGTCTATTTACACAAGCTTGTTAGATTGGTTACTAGCTGGGTCCCTCTGTTTCTCTTGCCTTCAGAATGTCCTTCAAATTCTCCAACCCTTCTTTCCTCATGTGTCTAGAAAATTTCAACTGTTTCTTTCTAAGTATAAATGTCCTTTTTGTCTCCCCTTTGCCCAAATAATTGCTCTATTGTATTCTCAGCATTCTTCGATATAACCATATATCTGTTGTTTCAGGTCTCCTCTTATTAGGCGGTTGGGTTTGCATGGTTATTAAGTAATATAATTATCCCCCACCAGAACTGGCACATATTAATATAATTGAAAAAAAAAAATGAACACTCATATTTAAAAACTTTTTAATAGTATTAAGGCCTTAAGAAAATATGTAATCGTTTTTTACAGTATCGTTAACCCTTTGAGCCCTGACCACCGCTTTACTGGTGGTAGAGAAAAATGACGTAATGCCCAGCCACCGGTTGAACAGTGGTAGAGAAAAAAGACTTAATGCCCAGCTACTGGTTGAACGGTGTGTAAACACTGGTAGCTATTTTTATATCTACCGTATATACCAATTATTTGCGAATTTTAACTCAGGAGCTCAGGCAGAAGGGTTAAAATTGTTCAGGAACGCAGAGCCCAAAGGGTTAAAGTGGTATTAATATATTTTACTGAAAGTTCCAAACAAGCGGGTAGTAGAAGGTTAAAGTGACTAGACTGATACAGCGGAAAAAATGGAGGCCGTCTTACTATTTTTATTAAATAATAAACCTGACATCCTCAAAAATACTATTAGTATAATAACTTAATATTAAAAAACTCGTGTGTAAAGGTTTAATAATAATAGTAAGGAGTTAAAAAAGATGGCATCATATTTTGGCGGTGTCGTTTTTACGTACTATCGATTTTAATATTCATTTCATTTTTGCCATGAAAATTCATCAAAACAGTTTTTAAGACACTTTCTCAAGACTGGATTCTTAAATGTTATTAATTTCTGTTTGTCAAAGGTTATTTCTCTGCTGTCGTTCTGCATTTTGCAATAAGCCTCCCTGAAGCAGTGACAAGCTCATCAATCATTGAGGCGTCGTGGCTCATTAGGTAGTGAAGTAGCTCGATATTTGCATCAACCAGTTATGACAGGTTATACAGCCACTACATTGTCGCTAGAATTTCCTGTTTCTCATCTATTTTAGATTGTTCGGTTCAGTGTCAGAAATTGAATGAACAGCTGCAAAATGAATCTAAACTGATCAAGTTATTGCGTTCGGGTTGTATTATCGTAATCTGGTAAGCAAAAACTACGTTCTCACTCGAAATTTTTACTTAAAATAGTATATCTTTGGTTGTATTACAAAGTCTCTTTAAGTGCACGGAAAAGAGTAAAAAAGAAATAATTATTAATTAGTAATGACGTATTTTGTAAGTAATAAATTTGTCGATATTTCGTTGCAAATGTGTCGTTACATGCGCCAGCTATACTTAGGTCGGGTTTGGGCACCTCGTGGTGGTGTAATGGTTAGCAGGCTTGTATCGTTAGAACAATTACGACTGAGTAGTAAGTTCAATCCTCACTGGGTGCCTCTTACTTTCAGCCTTGTGTCACATCCAAGCTACGCTTGGAAAATCACTTGGGCACCTCGGCGTGGTGTAATGCTTAGCAAGCTTGTCTCGCTAAAACAGTTACGACTGAATAGTGAGTTTGATTCTCATTAGGTGCCCCATACTTTCGGCCTTATGTCACATCTAAGCACGCTTAGAAAATCAATACTTTGGTCGGATTATTCCACTTGTCTACCAAAGAACCATTAATGACCGCTAGATGGCGTTGCTAGGGGAGTTCATAAGAAAAGAGAACAAAGATCACACTCTCTTGTTTCACAGAATGTCTTAGAGATAAGACGCTTCTCTCTTTTGATTGCCAGAAAATCTCATGCCGCATTTAACACAACGAATAGTACACGCAACATACAATGCTCTAAGCTTGAACTGTCAAAGGGGCAGATGAAGCTTTTCGTAGGGTCAATGGTAATCGAGCACAATGGTGTAGACCGAGGGCTCCATAGCTATGGATACAGTCAGTGCAGTGTTTATACGGCACTGAAGTCAACGGCCAGTACGCGAGGTTTCCCTGATGGAACTGCGACCGAGGGGAATCTTCAAGGTAGAGAATATTGACTGGTTTGATCTTCAGAGAGATGGGTTCCAATAAGTCTAATTACCCACGAGATGCCACGCATGAATGATACTTTTCCAGTTTTGAATCGAAAATTTTGAATAAATAGTCTAGTAAATAAACTGAACTATTTATTGACAATTTTGAATAAGTAGTCCAGTTTATTTAAAAATCAAACAAAGAAACAAAAGAAAATTAAAAAAAACTTTAAAAAAACAACCAAAAGTCGTAAATAGTGAAACTGAAAATTTAGTTCAGTTGCATTATCTAATTTAGTGAAATCGAATATCTTTTCTGGAAAAAAAGGTATGATGGAATGCCGACAGTGTTACATCTATCATAAATAGGAAGACAGTATGTAAATAATTGGGTTGGCATATAAGATTTATGAATTAAAAATTAATTTAAATAAAACAAAATCTGTAACATTTTTTTATTTTTCTTTCTCAATGATTTCTTTAAAAAAGATATTACGCTTATTTTTGCAAACGTTTTTTTACAACTGTGTGGAAAAGATAAAAACGACAGTTACTAATAAAAATCAATATGAATTTTATTTAACGAAACTGCAATCTCCTGTGACGTGACTCAGTAAACAGTAAATCCTTACTGAGCGAAGCCATTGTATTCATCATAACAATGTGTTTGCCCATTCTTGACGTCTAGTGTAGTATCATTGGCCAATTTTTTTTTTCACAGTAAGGATCATCCTGTAGAAGTCTCGGGACCACTCGAAGCAGGGGGTTACGTTAAGGAGTAGTTTATATGGACAGGAGGGGAAGATAATGGCTAACTCTAGACTTGAACAGGTCAAGATTGTAATGATCAGGGAAACATCCTCTTGGGAGTCTGTTCCACACAGCTGTGGTTCGCGAGAAGAAGCTGTTTGAGTGGAACTTACTTCTCACTGATGAAATACGGAGGGAATGTGGGAGGTTTGCTACAATGTAAGTGGCATTGCGGATTCTAGCCATGATGGTTAGATCTTAGCCGAATCAAGGAACCTAGTTCATCCCAGCACTTTTCATGGAAGTAGCGATAGACCAGTGAGAGATTCACCACATCCCGCCTGTGAGAGAAAGGTTGGTGGATGGGAAACATTTCTCGGAGATACTTTTGGACTCTACTAAGACTGAAAAGTGAGGACTGGGCAGCTCCCGTTCAAATATGACAACAGTGCTCCGTTTTCGGTCTGATCTGGCTTTTATGAAGGTAGAGGATAGCATAAGGAATACTGGAGCGGTACAGGGAGCTGTTCATTTTACCTGTATCTTTAGCAATGGATCATATATAAGAATTCCACTTGAGGTCAAGTGTGAGGCCCAATATTCTCTCAAGGTGCGGTGCTTCCTCGAGAATCGGTAGTTCGAGGTATTGAATGTAACCAGTCAGTTTTTCCTCACTAGGAAGTTAGTGCTAGATCGTAAGAGAAGTCAGTTACCAATCTCTGACCGTCAAGAGGTTCAGAGGATTGCTTCAGGTAATTTTTTAAAAATCCCACTACAGTCTATACTACACTGCCAGAATCACTATTGAAGAGCAGATTAATACCGTCATCGAGATTAAGTAGAACGTGACGTGGTAGTTGATGGTGATATCGATAGAGGACTTAAGACTCTGCAACGTTGTATGTGAACTAGAATAAGTGCGTGACATTCCAAGGGTTGAACTTTGTAGATAACCGTGGCGCCATTGTTGGTTATTTTTTCTTTAATATTAAATTACGGAATACTTCCAGGACAGAATCTCGTAGAATTAGATAAATCAATTTTGTCCACGTTCTAAGACGGTGTCGCGAAAATTCCTACACATCATTTGCTGCTTCAAATTGCAAACATTGTGCGAAATATCTGTCTATATCTCTGAGATGAGGTATTATGATTGCTTGTATTATTTACATTATTCGGACTGTTATCCTCATCTTCATTGCCATATTCACAACGTTTCGGCCGTTGTACACTCCGGCCTTCTTCAGGTGATTGGAATTTAGAACCGAACCTTTTATTTCGTCCACCAAGGACACATGGCTAAAAACGTTGGTTAGGTCCAGTGACTAGACCCAAAGAGTTGTGTGTTCAATACCAGGCCACAGCAGTGGTGAACCAAAACTTGGAGAGTTTAGTTAAAGGGAAATAACTGAAACATCCGGAAGAGTCATGACATGAGGAACTAGAACAATCTACCCTGGTGGACGAAATAAAGGGTTCAGTTCTAAATTCCAATCACCTGAAGAAGGCCGGAGCGTACAACGGCCGAAACGTTGTGAATATGGCAATGAAGATGATGATGACAGTCCGAATAATGTAAATAATACAAGTAATTGTGCGAAATGTCAAATTACTGTCGAAGAGATTAATTCCGACCTGAATTTGGGATAAATTTCTCAACAATATCTTTATTTGTTGTGCCATTTTGCTTTCAAGTTTAAATCGATTAACTTGACGAATAAATGGACACGTAGAGTGACATTAAAATCATTAATATTGACCAGCCATTGTTGACATTAATGAGTAAAATATTTCTATTGCTTGTACCTGTACGTTGGAAAAGAAAATCGTCCGCCTAAGCATCAGGCCTGTCACCAAAGTGACAACGAATCAGAATTTGTATACTAAAATTAGTTCACTTTGACGACGAGCCTGCCAAGTACTCATTCATCCGCTTAATGTCTTCTCCATTTCGCCATGACAGCAACGAGACCTTTTGTTTAGATGTTTAACGCTAGGACAATGTGTAAGATTTACTATAACTCATAGATGGCGATGAAGGCAATAAAAGAAGTGATTGTTCTAAAACAATATTTTTACACTAAAACATTTCGCACGCACATAATACATAAAAATGTGTTTGTGTGTGTACAAATTACATAAAATTGTGACATCAGATAAAAGCTCCTATATCATTATAATATCTTTCAGCATGTGTCTTATATCTGGTCCAACTTAGTGGTTCTTGTTTACTGGAGATAACTAATTTGCCTAATCAACTTTAAAACAAAATTCTAAAAAACTAATTACGTTTTTGTTATTTATTTCTGATTCATTTTTTTTTAAAAAATAATTATAGATAAATTACCGTATTTTCCGGTTTACCAGACGGACTTTTTTTTCCTAAAAAATACTCTGAAAACAAAAGTGTGCGGCTTCCAAGGCGAATGCAAGGCAACGCCCAGGCTCAAGTAATTAGAAATATTTCCTTACGCAATTAACTTATTTTATGATATGGGTTCTAAATGAAAGAGGAAGATAAAAAATGAATTCCCAAAACGACCATGTAAATACTTTCAACCCCTTCACTAAGCAAGATACATTGTTAAAAACCAGAAAAAAATCACTATAGTGAAAATTGATCAAATAATGTTAATTTCAAGAAATTAATGTCTATTCACAAGTCTTCCCTAATCGGCTTGACTGATAGGGACGTGGATTTGTATGTTGAGTCATTATAATGTTAGCTACCTAATTTAGCCTTTTATATGATGTAACTTCAGTACTTAACTGTTACAAGTATTTCCAAGACTATAAACCTTCCTTCCTGGAGCCGAGCCACAAGCTTAAACATGCTTTGTGTACTAGCGGGAGCTCTTCTGCTCTTGACTAGTATGTTATTGCCATACAAATGAAATCGGACGAGTGATTAATGTAAACAATACGTGGTGCTAGTTAGGTGAGGGGTGCATGGTGAATGTGGTGTTGTATGAGATTAATTTTTTGTATTCTTAGAAATTTCTTTCCAATAATAAGGTGCGTCTTCTAAGCCGGAAAATACGGTGATTCAGAAATAAATTAAATTGCTTACTTATTCAAATAAAGCTATTTTATTCTCCGAAAGTGGTAACTAACTTAGTATTTAGACTACAGCTTAAAAATAGTCTAAGTGAACAGTGTTTAATGTGACATTTTTAATAATATATTTTGGAAAGTCAACGAACAATATAAATAACATACCCTATGTAAAATAAATGATTACCAAAATGTTTAAATTAAATAACGACAATATTACTAACACCGTTTTAAGTCATACTCAATACTAAAAAAAAACAAACACCTTGCTGCGCCGCAGAATGAAAAAAAAACACTTGACCCGCGCAACGTCGAGTATCATTGCTAGTACATTTATAAACCTGATTTTTTTTAGTCCAGGAAAATGTGTAAAATATACGGTGTAGGTTTCGTAGTGACAGTTTGGGCATTGCTTTGATGTTAGAAAAATCTCCATAAAGGAAAAAGTTATCTCGTCTTGTGTGCACACTCTGTTTTATACGTTTGTATTATGAGGAAAATCTAGATATGGTTTAATGAAAAAAGAAAAATCTCACGATTATGATTGATGACACTCATGGCGTCCAACAGAGTTATGTGGCGAGGTTTGGGGTCTCCAATATATTCACAAACATGTCATCATATCAGAAGGTTTGTGTAGAGACTGCTGTGAGAAATAGTTTTTGTTCGATATTTTTCTTCTTCTGTGTGTCGTGTCTCTTCAGGACGTAAGCGACCATGGTTCCTCACAATGTTCTGTCCTTTGTAGCTCTTAACAATGTTTGTCTTTTTACGATCTCTCTTAATGCCCGTTCTGTCACCCATTTATTTGCACAAGCTCGTTAGGTCGGTTATTCGCTGTTTTCCTCTGCCCATCCTGCCTTCACTATGCTCTGTGTGTGTCAAATTTCCCAAGCCCTCTTTCTTCATTATGTGCCCAGGAGCTTTATAATGTCTCTTTCTGAGTTTCCCTAATTGGTTCATGTTTACATTGCGTAAGGTCAGTGCTTCTCAACATTTTAAGCAACAGCACACCTACGAGCAAATGAAAATATCACGTCACACTTCGCAAAATTTTTAAAGGTTTACGTTTAAATGTTATTAAATAAAACCATAGATTTAAAAACAAATACACACATAAATATGATGTTACTTTATTTCAATGTTTCTATTCAACCATTTGTGTAGCTTATTTAGTGTGAAACTTGTGCCTGGTGTTTTTTCGCGATTTCTTCAGTATGTCGAATGTTACAATATTCTGTAGCACACAGTGTTTGAGAATCACTGCGTTAGGTGGATAGTGTTTCACTGGGATGTCCAGGGACCATTCTAGGGAACATATTTTTCTAGTCTTTCTCTTTCCCGCTCTTTACATCGAGCAGTTTCACGACGAACTAACTTGCCAGTGAGAGAAGAAATTTTGTTCTGTAGCCTTGAAGAGTCTATAAAACTCGTCTTTTTTTTTTTGCAAAATAAATTAACAGTTGTGTAGCCCTGTCGGTTGGGGCTGTAGAATACGCCGACTGCACCTCTGCAGAAGGGTAAGACCCTCCCCAATGGGGCGTCCTGGTTATGACGATAAACTACATCCGCGTCCAGAGTAAGACGATAAACCATATCCAACAGCAAGGCCTCTGATCAGGAGGCTTTGAGGTGTGTGGAACCACCTCTTAATTGCTGATTGTCCCGGGACTGCCCTGACCCGAGGTGGTAGCACCTGTTAGGGTCCCAACTATGGGCAAATAGTTAACCCCGAAACTGAGACTACATCCGCGTCCAGGGTAAGACGATAAACTACGTCCAACAGAAAGGCCTCTGATCAGGAAGCTTTGAGGAGCGTGGAACCTCCTCTCAATTGCTGGTGTTCCCAGGTCCACCCTGACCCGGGGTGGTAGCAAATAGTTAACCAAGAAACTGAGGTAAAAGGCATTATAAATGTGTAAAAATAGGCTTTAATACCAGAAATACTTTGTAAAAAAATTATTACCAGAAATAGATTTTTGAAGAAAAAAATTATTACTAGCAATATGTTTTTGAAAAAATAATATTACCAGCTATAAGTTTTAAAAAGAATATTACCAGCTATACATTTTTGAGGAAAAAAATATTAACAGAAATAGATTTTTGACAAAACAAAAATATTACCAGAAAAAAAAAAAGTCGTCGGCATTAAATAACCCATTGAGGTTTATATGCCGTAAAACAAACCAAATCAAAAGTCGTGTAGCAACGAGTCGGAATAAGTCGGAGAGAGTTGTTTTTCGAAATAAACTCTTGTAAAAAAACGCATTTCGTCGGCCGGTATATATCGTAAGTCTGTTGTGGGTTCCATTATGTTCTCGCTGGCCGTGACTCACAGATTTGTAAAAGATGAATCAATCGATGGGATAAGAACAAAAGAAACTTGACAATTGTTTCTTCATTTAATGGACAATAGGAGACGGATAAGTCATTTTCTGTTCTCGAGGAATGGTGAAGTGCGAATGTTCTTACATGTTCTGTGTCTGTAAGGCTCGGTTTTCCTTTGTTCTCAGAGGATAGCATGAAGATCATTTATAGACACATCCGCTGTGTCTGTAAAACTGGGCTATCCTCCATTTCAGTTGGCCACTTGCAACAACAAGTTGTCTACTTCTGAATCGCTGTAGTTGCCAATTAGTGTCACAAGCACGGCGGACCTTTTAATTTCTTGTGTCCAGTTGGAATCTAGCATGTTACCGTTATCACATACGTCAATAAAAGAGAAACGAGAATGTCAACTTTTGGCTCATATCGCGTAAAATTACGTGAGGTCGCTTTCCTGCCAAAGACATGTTCGCAGAAACGTGACACACCCTGTATCTCATTATCATTTATTTTGATGCATCTTCATGTTTTTACCATGGAAAGATCGTAGAAAAAAAAAAAAAAGAAATGAAGGAAAACAGAGGGTGATGTTTCTGTTTTTGCGAGTCTATCGATTCTGTGCTGCAAATATATATATAGAGAGAGAGAGACTTCAAAAACAGGTTAGCCGCCAAAAAAGAAAAAAGAAGAACATTGTAAGTTGTGAAATGCACGGTCCACCGTACATTGTAGTTAATGACCTAATCACGATATTTTACCAGTTGTCACTAGCAGCGAACTGCCTCCGATTTCAAGCGAATCCTTAAATACTTACTGAACTCACGAATATCCACCAGACGATAGAATTATAAGGATTACACTAGTATATGTTCACTCTTCGCATTGTAAATGACCGCCTGCACGCATAGCAAATAAAGCATTATGCTCGTTTAGCTTCAGGTTATTGGTTACAGTTTCGCAACTCCCTCTGTATAATCCATCAAGGCATAAGACATAAATGAGGGTACCTCGAGGTGGTGTAATGGTTAGCAAGGAGGTGGAATCCCTCGGTCTCAAGGCTAAGATCAAAGTGTAGTATCTGTTCGCGGATTGCTCACTGAATGATCGCCTATGGGGCCGGGATTCTTCCTCCGATACAGGCCGGCGGCAGGGATTGGTCCCTGCGCTGGTAGTATCGTGGCTACGTCTGACCAGCTTGGACAAGCTATGACCCGCTAAGACCAGCCAAGACCAGCTATGACTAGCTAAAGCCAAAGCACTGCGACCCGGGTGAAAACTCGGGTCCATTCCCCCTCCCTTCCCACGTTAAACTCGACCTTGTGTCACAACCTGGCCATGTGGGAGGTCAAGTAAATCCCGAGGTGGTGTAATGGTTAGCAATCTTGTCTCGCTAGAACAATTACGACTGAGTAGTGAGTTCGATTCTCACTGGGTGTCCCCTACTTTCGGCTATGCTTGGAAAATCACTATAAGACACAAATGACTTTTGCTAATGAAATTTTACCTGTAAAGCAAACGAAAGAGAAAAGTTCGCCAGAAGAATCCACGCAATCATGAAGAATTGTAGAAGCCCTGCTCGAGAGAATGGCCTCTCATAGATGTGAAGACGATGAAAGATTTATACACGTCCCTTCCCAGACGCCTTTAAGAAATTATTTATGATAAGGGAAGACTTGTGAACAGTTTGGGATTTGATTGGTTAATGCATGTACACGCACGGTACCGCGCAAAGGTTTTCGACTGCATTAAACTATTGTAAACCTAATAATTTCTTTCGTTCTGCCCTTTCTCTCTAAAAAAACAAACAAACATTAGCCCTATTAGAAATATTTCCTTACGCAATTAACTTATTTTATGATATGGGTTCTAAATGAAAGAGGAAGATAAAAAATGAATTCCCAAAACGACCATGTAAATACTTTCAACCCCTTCACTAAGCAAGATACATTGTTAAAAACCAGAAAAAAATCACTATAGTGAAAATTGATCAAATAATGTTAATTTCAAGAAATTAATGTCTATTCACAAGTCTTCCCTTATCATAAATAATTTCTTAAAGGCGTCTGGGAAGGGACGTGTATAAATCTTTCATCGTCTTCACATCTATGAGAGGCCATTCTCTCGAGCAGGGCTTCTACAATTCTTCATGATTGCGTGGATTCTTCTGGCGAACTTTTCTCTTTCGTTTGCTTTCAATTGTTTTACTGCATATCAACACCTCAATGGGTTCTCTAATGTCGACAAGATTTTTAGGGTAAGTTCGTATGAATAGAATATATATATATTCTTTATAAGAAATCAGTTTGTAGATCAGGTTCCATTGACGTATTTTTGTAAAGTTTTTTTTTGTCGAGAATCGAATCTACTGCTAGAAATTTTTTTTCCAAAAATGTATTGCTGGTATTTTCACTATAAAAATCTATTTTTTATACTTTCATAATGTTTTGACCCCAGTTTGATGTGGGGGTAACTATTTACCCATAGTTGGGACTCTAACAGGTACTATCACCCCGTGTCAGGGTGAACCTGGGAACAACATCAATTAAGAGGTGGTTCCACGCTCTTCAATAGTCCTCGATCGGAAGCCTTGCTGCCGGATGTAGTTTATCGTCATACCCAGGTCGTCTTTCAACGATATTCCACTTACAGCTTTGTACCGGTTAGGCTTTCAATAAGATAACATCTTCGTGGTGGATTCGATCAGTGGTATTGTGCTCCGTCAAGCTGGTAACATCTCGCTTTCATTAAATTGTGCTGTCAAGTGGCCTTTCAGAAACTGAAAGCATTTGCCATTATCGGATATACATGCTGTAGAGTATGACTCACCGTACTTCCTTCTCTCCCCTACTACTGTGACAATGGACTGCTCCTACTTATAAATATGACAAGTGGCTACATTAGAGTGGGATTTAGGTCCCACGGCGTGGTGTAATTGTTAGCGAGCTTGTCTCTGCTAGATTAATTACGACTGAATAGTGAGTTCGATCCTAAGTGGGTGCTTCATACTTTCAGCCTTGTGACGCATCTAAGCTTTGCTTAGAAACTCACTATTAGGTGGGATTGAGGAGTATTTGATTTACTTTGTATGAGTATTTAATAAACCACTTCTTTGTTTTTCCTACCTATTTCATCTATTCCTTCGATACTCTTTAACTACGGCCTTCCTAATTCTCGGCTATTTTGAACAAAACTACATTACAACAAATATTTAAAGACGTTTTTTTTTTTTTTTTAGTTAAAGATTTTTTTTCTAATCTCTCTTCTGTTATGCGTCATGTCTCTTCAGGATAACTCCAGAACTTTCTATTCTTTGTCACTCTTAGCAAATGCCTCCCCCCCATCTATCCCACGCACTGTTCTGCCATTTGTTTACACTAGATTGTTAAGTAGGTTACTCTCTGTTTTCCTCTGTCTCTTTTTCCTTCAATATACCCTGTGAGTGTCAAGTTCCCTAAGCCTTCTTTCCTCATTATGTGTCCCAGAAATTTCAGCTGTTTCTATAAGTGTCCTTTTTGTTTCCATTTTCTTTTAAGCTTCCTCGTTGTTCACGTGGTCTGTCCATGTTATTCATAGCATTTGTCAGCCGAACAACATCTGTTTTCTCAAGTCTACTCCTCGGATCTACGGCCTTCCTAATTCTCGGCTATTTTGAACAAAGACATTACAACAATACAATTCATGCTAGACGCAATCGACAGGCGACCTGACGATTGCACTAGCATGAAACAGACTGTCGCCTCTAAGTGTTGACTTCAATGTTCACTTTTATATTTATACACTCTCTATCTCTAATATTGAGCACTTTATCCCATAAATATAGCACACCTTAAGAGTATATTTCTTCATATAATATATATATAATAAATATGAAAATGATTCACATTGGGATCAATATTTTATCGGAAGAAAATGCTGTACAAATCATCCATTTATAAACTAACAATAATTAGAGATTTACAATAATTTAAAATGACCAAATACTTTTGCATAGTACTATGTGTGGTGCTGCCTCTTCCCAAAGTAGAAAATGTTGGTTGATTTTGTTTAGCGTCATACCAACCTCTATGAGTCAAATAATGCCGAAATCTGCATATTTGGAACACATTTATATGCCTTTAACTACAGATAAAATGTATGGTTGATCATTTTACTGTAAATAGTTATTGTCAATTTTACTATAAATAGGTATTGTGGGTTTTGTTAGTTTAGCGGCATATCAGCCTCTATGGGTTATTTAATACCGAAATCTAAATATTCCGCACACAATTCAAATCCAGATAGTTTATACATAGTTATATAGTCTCAGGATAAATGTATTTTTTTTTTTTTAGATATATAATTTGTAGGTCATAAAATGTATTGTTGGTAATTTTACAATAAAAATGAATTTCTATATTATTTTTAGTGTTGCCTTCATTGTTATTTTGCTATAAAAATGTATTGCTGCTCATTTTATTATGAAAACTGTATGACAGTTTTTCCACTTCGTCATACAATTTCACCAATACTCTCCTTGATATATAAAAATATATATCGTTATTTCATTTTATTTAAAAAAAAGTAATGTTGATTTTTGTTTGGAGGTTCACTATTTGCCCATAGCTGGGACCCTAACAGGTGCTCCCCCCAGCCTGCTTCAGGGTGGACCTGGAAACAACAGTAGTTAAAAGGTGGTTCCACCTTCCTCAAAATCTCCAATCTCCCAATCAGAGGCCTTGCTGCCGAATGTAGTTTATCCTCATAGCCAGGACGAGGCTGAAAATGAGTGTAACAGTATTTTTTACAGTTATTATAAATAGAAAAAAGTTTATATAAGATCTGCATAGATACATCAACAAATCTATTTGCATTATTTACATTATTCGGACTGTTGTCCTCATCTTCATTGCCATATTCACAACGTTTCGGCCGTCGTACGATCCGGCCTTCTTCAGGTGATTGGAATTTTGAACCGAGCCCTTTATTTCGTCCACCGGAGTAGATTGCTTTAATTCCACGTGTCATACCTCTTCCAGATGTCTGAGTTATTTCCCTTTAATTCAACTCTCCAAGTTTTGGTTCACCATTGCTGTGACCTGGCGTTGAACTCACAACTCTTTGTCTTGTGACGGGATCTAATCAACGTCTTTATCCACTGGGCCATGTCGTTCGATATTCCAATCATCTGAAGAAGGCCACAGCGTACAACGGCCGAAACTTTGTGAATATGACAATGAAGATGGGGATAACAGTTCGAATAATGTAAGCCAAGATTTATTATCGATAGGCGTAATCTTAACGTTATATCTCAGATATATAGACAGATATCAACAAATCTGTTGTCTATTGATGATAATGTATGTTTTCTCCGCATAGAAGATTGTCACAATTCAGTCTATCACCATTCTTCCTATTTGACTTTCTGTAGGACTTTGCTAAACGACAAAAATAAAAAAAACATATGTGAGTTGCAGAGTAAGCATCGTTTTCATGCCTGTCATTCTGAAATTGCCTAAAAGTGTCTATGAAAAATGATCGTCTGTGGAAGTGAAAAGGTGTCGCGTGAATCATGATTTGTTTATGAAAACACCCAATCGCCAATTAAAAATGGGCGGAGCAAGTGGGGAAAGTATATATTAAATTTGGGCCTATTTGGCAGGTGTCCCGCAATCAGTCGTACAATGCAATAATGAAAATCTTACCTTGTTGCTCTTTTAGTTCCTTTTCGAGTTTTTTTTTTCTTTTTGCTCTATGGCTGCCCGTCGACTTGGGTTCAAAGCAGAGTCGTTTATCTTGTCTAACGGCGAACAGATTTTATGCAGTGGGTTACATAGCCACCAGTCTTGACTAGTGGCATTTTTTAAACGCTTTTAAAAACTAATAAAAATAAAAGAAGCTTTCTAGAGCAAAGATGAAAATTTAAAAAAAACAAAAAACGTGATGATTGTTTAAGTGACATTGTATAAAAATAAAATTGTGGAAAACTAAACTATTTTCTTTTTTTCTAAATTGTATTTAAAAAATAGATGTAGATTTTTGTCTTTAGAATTTAGAAATAATTTCTCTTTTTCCCTACAAAAAACTAACCATTTATATTCGTTTTTGTTCATTAGATGTGGGCCAAAAGTTCCCACCAGAAAAAAGTTTTCAACCGTGTATTCAAACTAGTTTAAAAAAAAAAAAGTTTTGAAAATTTTTCACATTCCTAATTCTTTAATAAAAAAACCGTTTTGAATTTTCCCTATAAAAAGAATTACCATGACATTTTTTACTATAAAGGGCGCTTGCCATAAAGTAATGTTTATCAAGGTAGTAACAATTCATCATCAGATGCCTCTTTATTGTGACCTTTTGCCAGACTAAGCTAAACAACTAAAAATGCCGAATTGGAGAGCAATGGTTAGGAAGCTAGTTTCTTAAATTATTGCTACTATACTGTGTTTGATCGTCATTTGGTGCTCATAAATCGTGACTTTGTGCCTAACTAAAATAGGTTTAGTAAATATCAATAATAAATTTATGTTGTAGCGCAATGGTTAACAAGTTCATCTTGCAGACCATTTACTCGTGTAATGAGTTCGATCCTCCTGGATCTGCCATTATCGTGGCCTTGTGCCAGTCCAAACAGAGCTTAATAAATGTTTGTGATTCTCACCGTGGAGCAAAGCTAGTCTTGGACCTACTGAGTTCGATCCATACTGTTGTAGTATTGTGTCAAAGAAAAATCTCCTCACCTTGGAGCAATGGTTATCAAGCTAGTCTCGCAGACTAAAGTCCATCAAATACAGCACTCAAGAGCCACTCATGGTAGAAGATGTGGTATGAATGTAAGAGAAAGTGAAGATTATGAGGATAAGGAAGATAGATAGCGATTAGTGTACATGCAAGCAGCCACGTGGGAACCTGTTCTCCAAATTTCCAGTTATAGCGAAAAAGCTAGCTGGAAATTCCTTTATACAATTGGCAAACGAAAGAGAGAATTTAAATTCCTAGGGCAGAAGAAGAAATATGGTTTGGAGAATTTGACACTCACAGGGACAGAGGAAAACCGCGTATAACATACCTAATGAGGTTGTGTAAATGGCTGGTAGAACAGAGATTATAGGAGAGATAGCAAAAGACAAACCATATTCAGAATTACAAAGGACTCGAAGTTGTGGAAAGCCATGATTGCCCACGTACATCTGCTATGTACCATGTCCTTACACGGCATAGGCGATTATGGCTCTCCACTATTTCCATGTGACTCTTAGCGGTTTTCTCCCATTGCTAAGGCTCCTGCTATCGACAAGCTCCCCAGGGAAGTAGCTTGCTGCCTTCCCCTATCTCTCATGTCCTCGATATGCTCTTGTGCGTATTAAGTTTTCCAAGCTCTTCTTCCTCATTATGTGTCCAAGGAATTTCATCTATCTCTCCCTGATTCTGAGTATAAATTTTCTTTCTGTTGCCATTTTCTTTAATGATTCCTTGTTGCTTACGGCTCTGTCCATGGAATTCTCAGTATCCGTCTGTAGAACCAGATTTCTGTTACTTTCAGTTTTCTCTTCATCCGTGGGGAAATTGTCCAGCTTTCACTGACATATAAGAGGATGGGTATCGCGTAGAAATCTAGCACTCTTTTCTTTGTTTCTGACAATTTGTTTTCCATTTCTCAGCACCTTGTTTAACTTTTTATTTTGGATTGCGTCTTTCGCTCGTTCAGTGCGCACTTCGGATCTCGGTGTCGCATTTTCTATCCTGTGTTAAAACGCCTCCCAGATATTTAAACTTCTACACCGGCTTGATGTTTATATCGCCGATGTTCACAGGCGGAATGTGGCGAGTCTCTCACTGCTCTATCCATACTTCCATGGAAAGTGCTCGGACGAACTACATTCCTTGGTTCCGACAGGTTTAACTTTCACGTCTAATATAATGTCAAACCGCCGTGTTCCATCGGTGAGAAGTTCCACTCGAACAGCTTCTTCCTGAGAATTACATCTTTGTAGAACGGACTCAAGAAAATGTTTCCCCGATCACTATAATCTTAACCTGTTCAAGTCTAGAGTTAATCATTATCTTCTCCTCTTTTTCATATAAACTATCACTTAAAGTAACTCTCTACCTCGGCCTTGTACAGGGTTAATCTTACTATAAGACATATGTAAATCGCATTTTGAGTTTTTTCTTTTGCTGATGACCATACTTTCTGTCTTCTTGCAGTTGATAGATAGTCCTTTTTTCTCGCTTTCTTCTACTACCCTGCCTAGGCGGTCTCGTAGTTTTCTTTTCGTGTCAGCCAGTAACATAGTGTCATCTGCGTATATAATACCGTTAAGATTACGCCTACCGATAATAAATCTTGGTTGGGTCTCCAGTTACCTTAGAATAGCATCACAGTAGAGATTGAAAAAAAAATAGGGAGAAAACATATACTAGTCTAGATATCCCCGCATTAGATGTGTAACCCCACGAGTCGATCCTGTTCAACGGCAACCAGTTACGTAACCCCTGCGCGTCGTAACAGCCGCTTCTACTCCAACAGTTTACTTCCTCGCACTTCTCACTTGCGGAACTCATTTCTGATTTCTTGCTTCCCTGATAAATGCAATCTTCAAAAATTTAAATGCAACACCAATCGCCATCTTCTGTTTTGAATCCCGTTCATCTTTTGTCCTTTCCTCAATCCTCTATATTCTCAGTCTTCTTTTTCACTTTTACTTAATGTAAACCCCTGCATACTAGTGGCATTACCGCCTTGCTTGGGGTGAAATGATTTTAAAAATAAAACCTCTAATTATAAACCTTGGCATCGTCTAATGATAGATGTGTAGAATCATGTTGTGCTATTTAGTTTTTGTTATCAGGACGGTGGCAAAAACTGGCAGTGTTATCAGTTCTATGATTTGCACTTAAACACGACAACCTATCAACTTTAAATAACTCTCGGCTTATTACGACAGCTCGTGTGTTTTGTCGTCGCCTCGATTGGCCGTTTTCACTTCCTTATTTGAATGCAAGATAAAAATGAAAATGGCTCAAACATCTGGTATTTCCTGGCCACGATCGCAACAATCCCATTAAAACTCGCTCACAATTTATAGACGAAATGTCAACGTCATATCACGAAACTGCTGAGGGCTAACCTGATGGATATTTATGGTTATTTTCTAAGCGTAGCTTAGATATGGTACAAGGCCGAAAGTATGGAGCACCTAGTAAGGCTCGAACTCACTACTCAGTCGTAACTGTTCTAGCGAGACAAGCTTGCCAACCATTACACCACGTCGAGGTGCCCCTATTTTCTAAGCGTAGCTTAGATATGGCACAAGGCCGAAATAGGGCACCTAGTAAGGATCGAACTCACTTTTCAGTCGTAACTGATCTAGCGAGACAAGCTTGCTAACCATTACACTACGCCGGGGTGCCCAATTTTCCAAGTATAGCTTAGATGTAGCACAAGGCCGAAAGTAGGGGACACCCAGTAAGAATCGAACTCACTACTCAGTCGCAATTGTTCTAGCGAGACAAGCTTGCTAACCATTACGCCACCTCGAGCTGCTCCTGATGGATATTTATGAGCGTCTCCGAAATTTAAAAATTTTGATAAGCTAAATTTTTACAAAATAAAATATTCACATTTTCCTTGATATAGTCCGTCAGAGGATGAAACACATTGGCTAAGAAAATTTTTCATATATATATATATATATATATATATATATATATATATATATATATATATATATATATATATACGTGTTCGCTTTGCCACACGGATTAAGTCATCTTCTCTTCTACATAAACGTCATAAAAAAATATGATTAGTCGTGCGAAAATCATTTAGTCTTTGGATATATTATTTAAAATAATGACGTAATTATATATATATCATGAAAAATTTGACTTGGCCTCTGGCTGACTATTGAAAAAAAAACATTTTGTTGGATGTTAGCTTAACTCTGTTAGTACTGAGGGTTGTTTACACCCACAGTACTAACAGAGTAATATATATATATATATATATATATATATATATATATATATATATATATATATATATATATATATATATATATAAAGACATTTTTATGTTTACATTCTTTTTATAGATACAAATATTTAAGTAAATGCTCTGTTTATAAATAAACAGTATTAAACAACATTTACCGGCCTGAATGTCCGAGAAATTTTCATAGAAAATATTCGTCCTCCGACATGAAGATTTCTCGGACATTCAGGCCGGTAAATGTTGTTTATTAAAAACAGCATTTACTTAAATATTTGTATCTATAAAAAGAATGTATAAACAAAAAAATGTCTTAAAATAATTGCCGGACTTTGTCCATCTCATAATATATATATATATATATATATATATATATATATATATATATATAATCTCGTTGGTCTGGAAAAGGACCTCCAATTGGTTGTTGACTGCGGCAGGAAATGTCTGGTTAACTTTAATGCCTCAAAAACAAAACTGCTCTCTATTACCCACCACAGAGAACCCTCCCTGCCTCCCATTAGAATGTCTGATGCTCAACTCCACGAGAGCACCATTTTAAGACTGCTTGTGTGAGCACTGTTCACTGACCTCAGATGGAACAATTACATTGAATCAATAGCTTCATCTATCGCAAGGAAAGTTGGTTCCCTATGCCGCGCCAGAAATTTTTTCTCGCCCGAGTTCATCCTTCAAATCTATAAATCGACCATTCGCCCTTGCATGACATATTGCTGTCATATATGGTCTGGAGCCCCCTCTGTTCGTCTTAGGGAGAGTCCTCGATGAAATCTACATCTACGAACATGCAACGTGGTTGTCCCTGATCTGGCATCTCGTTTACAGTCCCTTTGTCACAGACGTGCCGTCACCTCCCCCTGTCTTTTCTACAAATGCTTTCACGGTGACTGCTCCGACGAACTATTTTCGCTAGTTCCCAAACTGCATGAATTTAAACGTGCCACGAGGTCGGCACCTCAGTCCCACCCTTTCACTGTCGAAACGGTTAAATGTAGCCGTCCACTCTACTCCAATAGCTTCATCTCTCGCAGTTCGCGTCTATGGAACTGTTTTCCTCTTACTTGCGTCTCTGATAGCTATAATCTCCAAATATTCAAATGCAATGTCAATCGACATCTCCAGATGACTTGATCTATTCCCTGTCCTTCTCTTCATCCTTTCCTCTTTCACTACTCTTATATATATATATATATATATATATATATATATATATATATATGAGAGAGAGAGAGAGAGAGAGAGTGATAACGATATATATATTTTTATATAACAAGAACAATATTGGGGAAAGATACATGACAAAGTGAAAAAGTTTCGTCCTTCAGGACTTCATCAGACTAAATTTGTTATGTTGGTATGACTACACATGCGCACAATCAACGGATGCTGGGAATCTTAAATTTTTTTTTTTTTAATATAGCCGATTTCCTTTAGATTCTTTTTATTTTTCTCTTCATCCCTTTTGTTAGTATATATCTCACACTGAGATAAAAGAAATTCTGCCAGGAATGGTAAAATGTTGTAAGAGCCCGGGCGCAAATTTACTGTAGATAACATTAGTGTGGAATATCTACTAACAAAAGGGATGAAAAGAAAAAATGATCAGAAGGAAATCGGATAGATAAAAAAAAAAATTAAATTCCCAGCATCCCTCGTTTGTGCGCATGTGTAGTAACACAAACATCACAAGTTTAATCCTATGAAGTCATGAAATATGAAGCACGAAACGCGCCACAAGAAAACTTTTCCCCCACTATTGTTCTTGATATATATGCATGTATGATATAAAGGTATATATAAGTGGCGATTCCGGCTGTCGGGCTTGTCGGGCTCAGCCCGAGTAAGTTAACATTCAAGTATCTCTATTTTAAAGCAAAAAAATATTTCGTAGTGCGTCATTTTCATTCTTGACTTTAGCTGGATCTAAAATTAATTGTTTTAACTCAGTGTCACAAAATATTGGCCAAAATACATTTCGTTGATATTGTTTATAATAAGGGAGGGAA
Source organism: Acanthosepion esculentum (assembly GCA_964036315.1). NCBI lineage: Eukaryota > Metazoa > Mollusca > Cephalopoda > Sepiida > Sepiidae > Acanthosepion > Acanthosepion esculentum. Next base: position 11,288,322 of record OZ038506.1, on the reverse strand, counting down.
GGAAGAAAGAAAGAAAGAAAGAAAAAAAAATGAAATGAAATTAACCTGAATAGTCGGGCTGCTTAGGTCTTAGCCTTGTCTGAGCTGAAGACACTTAATATTCATAGTATTTCTTGCTTTAATTTTATAAATCTTTTAAAAATATCTAATGATTTTACGTTCCACTCGCGATTTCCATCGTCGAAGACCAACTACTTGTGGACCCGATAGTACTGCTAGGTCATCCTTGATCGTGCTAGCCCACGTCTTCAAATGGCAGCCACTGGCGCTGGACGGGGTCAATCAGGAGGACGTGCAGTGTTTCGTTTATCTCGGTTCAACCATTATACCATCCGGACAGGCTGCTACTGAGGTCGAACGCCGTATAGGAGCTGCATGGTCCGCATTCGTGCGACTCAAGCAGTCACTATGGGGGCGACGAGAGATTTCCACGGCTACGAAGGGGCGCATCTATCAGGCTATTATTCGGACTATCCTTCTCTATGGCTGCGAAACGTGACCACTTAGAGCGGTTGATCTACAAAGGCTTGAAGTGTTCGACAACGATTGCCTTCGCTGCATTCTACGATGCCGCCGGATCGATCGTGTGCCCACAATCACTCTACGTTGTCGCCTGTGTCTCCGTCCTCTTCCACCCATCCTGCTCCAGCGTCGTCTCCGATTGTCCGACACGCAGCTCGACGCCCGGAGGGAGAGCTCAGCGCGATGTACTTCTCCCTCCTTCTCTTCCTGGCTGGCGAAGACGTGTCGGTGGGCAGCTGAAGACTGGGGCAGTGATGAGGAAATATGATATCAGTTTTATCCTTGTCGATCACGTGATTCCGAGTCTCTTTCCCAGTGGACCTTGTGTGTCTTTTTATCCCCGTGGAATGTGTGTGTCTATCTCTCTTTCTCCGTCGATCACATCCGTTTCATTCTTTTCCCCAGTCGATCACGTCCGTCCGAACTCTTTTTTCCCCCGTCGATCTCGTACGTCCGTCTGTCTCTTTTTTTTCCTCCGTCGATCTCGTACGTCGGTTCGTCTCTTTTTTTTTTCCTCCGTCGATCTCGTACGTCGGTTCGACTCTCTTTTTTTCCCTCCGTCTATCTCGTACGTACGTCCGTCCGTCTCTCTCTTTTTTCCCTCCGTCTATCTCGTACGTCCGTCCGTCACTTTTTTTTTTCCTCCGTCGATCTCGTCCGTCCGTTCGTCTCTTTTTTTTTTTTCCTCCGTCGATCTCGTACGTCCGTCCGTCTATTTTTTTCCCCTCCGTCTATCTCGTCCGTCCGTCCGTCCGTCCGTCCGTCCGTCCCTCTTTTTTTTCCTCCGTCGATCTCGTACGTCCGTCCGTCCCTCTTTTTTTTCCTCCGTCGATCTCGTGCGTCCGTCCGTCTCTTTTTTTTTTTCCTCAGTCGATCTCGTACGTCCGTCCGTCTATTTTTTTCCTCCCCCGTCGATCTCGTACGTCCGTTCGTCTCTTTTTTTGCCTCCGTCGATCTCATACGTACGTCCATCCGTCTCTCTTTTTTTTCCTCCGTCGATCTCGTACGTCCGTCCGTCCGTCCGTCTCTCTTTTTATCCCTCCGTCGATCTCGTACGTCCGTCCGTCCGTCTCTCTTTTTTTCCCTCCGTCGATCTCGTACGTCCGTCCGTCTCTCTTTTTTTCCCTCCGTCGATCTCGTACGTCCGTCCGTCCGTCTCTCTTTTTTTCCCTCCGTCGATCTCGTACGTCCGTCCGTCCGTCTCTCTTTTTTTTCCTCCGTCGATCTCGTACGTCCGTCCGTCCGTCTCTCTTTTTTTTCCTCCGTCGATCTCGTACGTCCGTCCGTCCGTCTCTCTTTTTTTCCCTCCGTCGATCTCGTACGTCCGTCCGTCCGTCTCTCTTTTTTTTCCTCCGTCGATCTCGTACGTCCGTCCGTCCGTCTCTCTTTTTTTTCCTCCGTCGATCTCGTACGTCCGTCCGTCCGTCTCTCTTTTTTTTCCTCCGTCGATCTCGTACGTCCGTCCGTCCGTCCGTCTCTCTTTTTTTCCCTCCGTCGATCTCGTACGTCCGTCCGTCTCTCTTTTTTTTCCTCCGTCGATCTCGTACGTCCGTCCGTCCGTCTCTCTTTTTTTTCCTCCGTCGATCTCGTACGTCCGTCCGTCCGTCTCTCTTTTTTTTCCTCCGTCGATCTCGTACGTCCGTCCGTCCGTCTCTCTTTTTTTCCCTCCGTCGATCTCGTACGTCCGTCCGTCCGTCTCTCTTTTTTTCCCTCCGTCGATCTCGTACGTCCGTCCGTCCGTCCGTCCGTCTCTCTTTTTTTTCCTCCGTCGATCTCGTACGTCCGTCCGTCCGTCCGTCTCTCTTTTTTTCCCTCCGTCGATCTCGTACGTCCGTCCGGCCGTCTCTCTTTTTTTTCCTCCGTTGATCTTGTATGTCCGTCCGTCCGTCTCTCTTTTTTTTCCTCCGTCGATCTCGTACGTCCGTTCGTCTCTTTTTTTGCCTCCGTCGATCTCATACGTACGTCCATCCGTCTCTCTTTTTTTTCCTCCGTCGATCTCGTACGTCCGTCCGTCCGTCTCTCTTTTTTTCCCTCCGTCGATCTCGTACGTCCGTCCGTCCGTCTCTCTTTTTTTCCCTCCGTCGATCTCGTACGTCCGTCCGTCTCTCTTTTTTTCCCTCCGTCGATCTCGTACGTCCGTCCGTCCGTCTCTCTTTTTTTCCCTCCGTCGATCTCGTACGTCCGTCCGTCCGTCTCTCTTTTTTTTCCTCCGTCGATCTCGTACGTCCGTCCGTCCGTCCGTCTCTCTTTTTTTTCCTCCGTCGATCTCGTACGTCCGTCCGTCCGTCCGTCTCTCTTTTTTTCCCTCCGTCGATCTCGTACGTCCGTCCGTCCGTCTCTCTTTTTTTTCCTCCGTCGATCTCGTACGTCCGTCCGTCCGTCTCTCTTTTTTTTCCTCCGTCGATCTCGTACGTCCGTCCGTCCGTCTCTCTTTTTTTTCCTCCGTCGATCTCGTACGTCCGTCCGTCCGTCTCTCTTTTTTTCCCTCCGTCGATCTCGTACGTCCGTCCGTCTCTCTTTTTTTTCCTCCGTCGATCTCGTACGTCCGTCCGTCCGTCTCTCTTTTTTTTCCTCCGTCGATCTCGTACGTCCGTCCGTCCGTCTCTCTTTTTTTTCCTCCGTCGATCTCGTACGTCCGTCCGTCCGTCTCTCTTTTTTTCCCTCCGTCGATCTCGTACGTCCGTCCGTCCGTCTCTCTTTTTTTTCCTCCGTCGATCTTGTATGTCCGTCCGTCTCTCTTTTTTTTCCTCCGTCGATCTCGTACGTCCGTCCGTCCGTCTCTCTTTTTTTTCCTCCGTCGATCTCGTACGTCCGTCCGTCCGTCTCTCTTTTTTTTCCTCCGTCGATCTCGTACGTCCGTCCGTCTCTCTCTCCACGCCGATCGCAATTTGCTCTTTCCTTAAGCTCTCTTCCCGTTTCTGAATAATACTCATACACATCGGTTCACATTCATTTTTCGAGATTTCTTAATGTCAATCTCCTAATAAATCCTTCAATCCCGCATTATTCTTTTCATTTTTCTTTATTACAAAAGTTATTTATGATTGCATTTCAAAGTCTTTCATTTTATGGGCGATAACCAACAAATATTCCTGTTTGCATGAAACACATCAGCATTCACAATGAAAGTTTGTGTGTGTGTGTGTGTGTGTGTGTGTGTGTGTGTGTGTGTGTGTGTGTGTGCGTATATATATATATATATATATATATATATATATATATATATATATATATATATATATATCATTTAACATTTTTTAACTGTTCATTTAAGAAGAAAATTTATGACACGTATACAAGCGGATTTCCTGTTATACGTTTTATTCCTTTAATTGTGTATTTTTTAAAATTGCAGTCTACTTTTTTGTCAGCCTTTCATCGACTGACAATAGCCTATAATTAGCGCCAGTTGCATACAATGTTAAATACAAAGAAAAAGTAAACATTTTTTTCGTGTTTCCTGTTTAATTATTTTACGATATTAACTTTGTGGTCCCCTTTAATGGCCTTGACACAGTCGATCAATGTTTACCGAAAGTGGTGAAAAAATCTTTCAACTGAATAAATGTTTTTAGTCTGTTATATTTTTAAACGTTTCACTGCATACAAAATAAACCACACCAGATCCCCTTTTAATGCAACGATAGTGACGTCATTGATAACTTTTGTTTTGCCTAAATTTCATCAAATACAAGTCTGAAGAGCTCACTTATTGAATGCGGTGTGTGATATGAATAAAAATGGCGGTGGTAGTGAAAACTGGATAACGATTGATTGAAGAGGTTAAGACTGTAGAGTTCAAGGAAACATCCTTGCAAGAAACAGTTCCACAAAGTAACAGAAAAGCTGAGTAGAAATGCCTCATTACAGTTTCTTAAAATCGTTTTAATCTAAGCAAGCCAGTAATGCAACTATCGCGCAGTGGAGTGAGAATGAAAGAGAATGAGAAAATTGTGAATGGAGAGGATTTAGGAAAGGACATAAAAGAACAGTGTTCAAGAAGATAGATAGCGATTGACGTTATATTTAAATCTTTGAAGATTGTAGTTATCAGGGAAGTAAGAACTCGGAAGGGAGTTTTACAGATGGGAAGTGCGAGGAAAGAAACTTTTAGAGTAGGACAGATGGGTGCATTTAGCTAGTTCAGCAGGAAAACGGTAAAACCTAATTGCAGATCTAGTAGCACGCTTAAATTCTGGTAGTCGGGGCACTAGGGGAAAAAACTCATTGGACTACGGGGAAAATGAGGGTGTTTCGCTTTCGTAGACGTGACATGGCGTCAAAGGTTTCAAAACCAGTCTTCTTTGATAGTTTGGTGTTCACATTCTGAATGTATAACATGCAACAAATGGTGGCGAACAAATAAAAGGTGTGTTCAGTGTTTTAGTTTTTTAAAACCTTTCAAAGTTGCAAACACACACACGCGCGCGCACGCACACGTTTAAAAATAAATCATTGCTCGCCAAGCAAGGTAATAAAGCCACTAAGACAAGTGTGAAAGGGAATGAGAAAACCTTATTAAGGAGAGAATACAATAAAAGAACAGGGTTTAAAACGGCAGAAGATGACGATGGATGCATATATAAATTTTCTGTAAATATTTTCATGGTAATTGTTCTGATGAACTCCCCCCTGTGGTACCTAAACTTTATCAATTTAAGTGCAGTACCAGACTGGCTGCAAGGTCTCATCATTTTACAGTTGAAATGGCTCGATGTAACCGTAAGTTCTATGCTAACAGTTTCTTCTATCGCACTTCTCTCTTGTGGAACTTTCTTCCGGTTCCTTGGTTCCCAGTCAACTTTGATCCCCAAAAAATTTAAATGCAATGTCAATCGTTATCTTATGTTTTCTTAATTCCTATTCTTTTATTGTTCTCTCTCCTTAATAGGGTTTCTTTTCTCTTATTCACTCACACTCAGTAACTAAACCCTTTTGTTTTAGTGGCTTTATTGCCTTATTTAGGGTTAAATTATATATATATATATATATATATATATATATATAAAATGTAGTTTTAAGGTATGCTATATTTATGGGTTAAATTGCTGAATATCGGGGATATAGAGTGTATGCAAATATAAAAGTGGACATTCAAGTCAACATCCAGAGGCGACAGTCTTTCATGCTTAAACGCAATCGTCAAGCCATTGTGTTCAAGCATGAAACAGACTAACGCTTCATAGTGTTAACTTTAATGTCCACTGATATATATATATATATATATATATATATATATATATATATATATATATATATATATATATATATATATATTCAAACAGGTTTGGTTAAATAATTTAATCATATGTCGATTAGTTTTCTTTGTGATCCTATCAAGTTCGCGGATTAATTTTTTAGTCGAGTTAAAAAATTGAGTAAGGAATATATATATATATATATATATATATATATATATATATATATTCCTTACTAAATTTTTTAACTCTACTAAAAAATTAATCCGCGAACTTGATAGGATCACAAAGAAAACTAATCGACATATGTTTAAATTATTTAACCAAACCTGTTTGAATATCTATCTATCTATCTATCTATCTATCTATCTATCTATCTATATATATATATATATATATATATATATATATATATAGTATTTAACAAGAAAGAAAAAATCCGGAAAGTAGTTCTACAAGCGAGTAGTGGGCGGAAAAAGAAACCATTACCATAGAACCCACTCTTATATTTAGGAATTTCAACAGTAAAATGATTGAGACCTAGCTGCCAATCTAGTACTAGGTTTAAATTCATAAAGTCGATATATAATAGAGGAAAGTTCATCAAAACAATTACTATTACAAATATTTATAGAAAATGCATAGGGTAAGTGATTGTATCCCAGGTACCAGACCGGAACCTATAATTTATCAAGAATCTTGAGATATATAGCTGAAGCACCAGAACAGATGTGGCAGCAATATTCAATACACGGTAGAGGTATATAGGTGAAAGATATTCTGTCAAGAAAAATTGTTTAGCTCGAGACAGCTAACTTTCTTAGCGGCAGACTTAGCTATCGATTCAATGACTGTTTCGTTCACATCATAGTAAAAAGAAAGAAAAAAATCGCTTCTGGCTGACTGGCAACGCCAACCCTTTAGCTCGGCAGAAGAGAGCTGTGAATGAAAGGAGAAAGTGATGGATAGAGACAGATGGCACCTTCTTTTAGAGACGTTTTATTATCAACTTACAGGTCAGGTTAACTGGAGAAATCTCATGAGAGTGAATGATGTCACGAGATTTAGATTTATATACACTGTCGTATTCAAACTGGAAATTATAAACTAAAAGCGTTTATTAAATAAACAAATAAAAAGCGTCTACGACAACCGGAAATCCTGTATATGTGATTAGATCATTTTAAGGTTGACAATAGGTGTAACCGCTTTTTTGTCAAAATATCTGTCTCGATCGGAAGGGAGACAGAAGTGTATCTTAAGGTTTTTAGAAGGCATACGAAGTAAGTAAATATTAAAAACTCTAATTCGAAATTCTTGGTTTGCCACGCTGATTACTTTTCTACTGTTACATAAGTTTGATGCAAAACCGCTTTTTTTCACAATGTTAGGGAAATCTGTGAATGTCTATGGAGTTTAACTGCAACTGAATTATTAAGAATTGTTAATAAGGAAAATTTTATAAAAATCATGCCTGAATGTAAAATAGTTTCGACATTTTTCATATTTAATATCAGGAAATGTGCAGCAAAATCTAAATGATGGATTACTGACAATTATGCAGTGGATGCACTTAATCATGCATCAGGAATGGTTTTCATTGTTTAAAAATGAACATTTTTCAGTTCAGTGATAGAGATCATTCTCGAAAATTACGAAACTTTAAAATTGAAACGTAGAAGCATTTGAATGAAGACACAGCAACGAGCATTAAGTGAACTGACAGTAAAAATGGAGGTCAAATCATTAAAATGAGACATTGGGGTAGAAGTGACATTTTTCCGAACGAGGAAGTTGGCCAATACTTAAACGGCTTGATAACGCGTGCCATTTTCTTTAGAACCGGCCCCCTCCTGCCTTCATTTTTAGACTATCGGCTGTTTCGTTCAAAGCAGCGACACTTGTCTGACCAGACGTTCAAACTAGTAAAAAATAACGAAAAATTATTTGAAAAATTCATCAAATCAAAACTGGAAACGCGCGTTTTGGGGGATTTATTTTATGACAGAACCCTGGGAGAAACGGACGAAGATGTTTTGAAGATAGAATATTGATTTTCAGGAATAAAATATTGTGTTGAAAATTTCTGGAAAAATTTGCATCTGTCTATCTAGTTTGCTCCTTTCTGTCTGTCTGTCTGTTTATCTAGTTTGCTCCTTTCTGTCTGTCTGTCTGTCTATCTAGTTTGCTCCTTTCTGTCTGTCTATCTGTCTGTCTATCTAGTTTGCTCCTTTCTGTCTGTCTATCTAGTTTGCTCCTTTCTGTCTGTCTGTCTATCTAGTTTGCTCCTTTCTGTCTGTCTATCTGTCTAGTTTGCTCCTTTCTGTCTGTCTGTCTAGTTTGCTCCTTTCTGTCTGTCTGTCTAGTTTGCTCCTTTTTGTCTGTCTGTCTGTCTAGTTTGCTCCTTTTTGTCTGTCTGTCTGTCTAGTTTGCTCCTTTTTGTCTGTCTGTCTGTCTGTCTATATAGTTGCTCGTTTTTTATCTATCTATCCACACGCACACACACACACACACACACACACACACACACACACACACACACACACACATAGGAAATGTATTAAATCCGACATATTTTTAATTTATTTGTTTAAATGTTATTTTTAATGGTTACTCATATTTGAGTAGATGCTTGGATTTTATTATTAAACAGTATATTTGTTTATTTACATCAACCGGCCTGAATGTTAGAGAAATCCTGTTAGAGAAATATATCGGAGGGCGAATATTTTTCTAACAAGATTTCTCGAATATTCAGGTCGGTGGATGTAAATAAATAAATATACTGTTTAATAAATAAAAACAGAACATCTACTCAAATATGAGTAACCATTAAAAATAACGTTTAAACAAATTAGAAATATATATATATATATATATATATATATATATATATATGCGATAATATAAGTGACAGCCGTAAATAATCAACAGTGTCTTTTTTATAGGCCAATTTGTTTAAAATAATATTCTGTCTATTGTTTGTTTCACGTGATATTAATTGTAAGTTAAATGATGCTCTAAAATAAGTAACCAAATAATCGTTTTAAATTCTCTGAATATCGGTACCCATATTCAAAACGAATTCCTTTTCAGTAAACCCTGAAATAATTTTTAAATATTAGGTAACGTTTTAAACCCGCATTTCTAGACGGCAGACTTTTGAAGGCATAATTTCTAGAAGGCATAATCGAGGCGCACTTCAGGGATTTAGGGGGTCATTTTAGACCCTCCCCTCCTAAAGAAATTTTTTTTACTATTTATGTCCTTTCTTCATCCCATAAAGAATATTTATTCCTTCTTTTGTTTTGACAACAGCAAATATAATTCCTGCCGTTAATGAATCAAATTTTAATTTGTCTCAAGAACGACAGTCCGTGCGAAGTTTGTCGGTGTCAAACCGTAATAAGGTTGTTGCATCTTCATTTTGTATAGACTTATGCATTTGCAAGGAGTATCTTAAAGTTTGGAGAAGATGAACAGCACGGGAAACGAATGTTGTACGGACTTTTACCACTACCCATTGTGAGCAGTACTCTTCTTAAATCAGTATACAAAAAGCAAGCAAGAAGCTAATGCGAAAAAAAAACCCGCAAAAATTAGTGTATTTTTTTTAATCCTCGAATTCCCGGAACTTTGGGACAGCACTTTACATATACACACACACACACACACATATATATATATATATATATATATATACTCATAACGTACCAGTTATAGCGCGGGGCGGATTGGCGTGTCAAGTTCAAATGCTGAGTAATTTGCGCTTATTTTCGCGTGTGAAAGAACCGAATTCTTGCAATCTAAATTATAATTTAACTTTAAATAATCCACAAAGGGCTGATAAACCTTAAAAAATGAATCGATCAAAATCTCTTTTCCCGCATATCTACAACCCACTCTCTTTCTTTCCAATCTTAAAGCTACAACTTAACAGTTCAGTTTTCAGATTTTTTCAACTCTGATACGTAATCATATTCAATAGCGATTAATTAAACGAGGGAAATATAACTTCATTATTCGTGCCGTTCGAATAATTTCAAGTCAATAAAATAAAAAAGAATATTTTCTTTCCAGTTTAATATTTATAAAAAGTGAATATTCAATTCGCTAATAATATAGTTTCTTACATTATTTACATTATTCGGACTATTGTCCTCATCTTTGTCGCCACATTTATTACAATGTTTTGGTCGTTGTACGCTCCGGCTTTCTTCAGGTGGTTGGAATGTCGAACTGAACCCTTTATTTCGCTCACTGCGGTAGACTGTTCTAGTTCCACGTGTCATGTTTTTTTAATGGATGTCAGTTATCAGTTATCTCCTGTTAATTCCCCTCTCCACTAGCCACTGCGCCATGTGTCCTCATGGCACAGTGGATAAAGGCGTTAGTTAGATCCAGTGACAGGACCCAAAGAGTGTGAGTTCAATACCCGGTTAAGACAGTGGAGAACTTGGAGAGGGGAATTAACGGGAGATAACTGATAACTGACATCCATTAAACATGGCACGTGGAACTAGAACAGTCTATCCCAGTGAGCGAAATAAAGGGTTCACTTCGACATTCCAACCACCTGAAGAAGGTCGGAGCGTACAACTGCCGAAATATTGTAATAAATATGGCGACAAAGATGAGGACAATAGTCTGAATAATGTAAATAATGTACATAATACCCCATCTCAGAAGTATAGACAGATAAAATAGTTTATCTATTTTTTTAATATTCCAATAAATTTCCAAGGAGAAGATTGGTTCGACTGTCTTCCAGTTCACATTCCTCCACAGTCTTTTGAACAGGAATAGAGGTTTATCCCTTGTTAACTATTTAGGATTTGGTTTTTAGTCCCTTCTAAAAATATACTTCAACCCTCACTTCTAACGTCTCCGCCTGAATTCTGAAATTTTATTTACTACTTACTTTTTCTCAATAGGGGTAGTTTGTCTATCGCCCGGTTCAAAATTCCTCCCCGGTGTTTTGAATAGGAGTAGAAGTTTATCCCTTGTTTCCTGTTTAGGATTGGGTTTCCGGTTCCACTTAAAAATTTTCATTCTCTTTCACTTCCGGTAGCCCCTGGCATCTTAGTTGCATTATCACTGAACTCCGTGTTTAGCGAAGATAACTTTGTGGAAGTCTGGCCCGTTCAATTATTATGATTTCCGAATCCCAGTTGTTCAAATTTCTATTGGCGGGAAAAAGAATCGAGTCAATACTGCTATTATTTTGTCGGAATTTATTTTGTCAGATGAAAATAACAATTATGTATTTGTTTTGCAGGTTGAACTTTAATTATGGCGCCACTGGGAACGTATTTGCTCCTCATGTTTGCAGGGCTAATCGCTTCCAAAAGAACAGGTAATGTAGTTTCTTAATATCTACCGTTTTGCACTTAACTTTTGTATAATTCAGAAATTGTTTACCCATAACGTACAGCGGGGCAACATAAATAATTAAAAAAAAAAAAAAAAAGAACAAACAGGTTTCATTTGGTATTTGTCTATATTTCTGAGATGAAGTATGATGTATATTATTTACATTATTCGGACTATTGTCCTCATCTTTGTCACCATATTTATTACAACGTTTCGGCCGTTGTACGCTCCGGCTTTCTTCAGGTGGTTAGCATGTCGAACTGAACCCTTTATTTCGCTCACTGGGGTAGACAGTTCTAGTTCCACGTGTCATGTTTTTTAATGGATGTCAGTTATCAGTTATCTGACACATGGCACAGTGGATAAAGGCGTTAGTTAGATCCAGTGACAGGACCCAAAGAGTCTGAGTTCAATACCCGGTTAAGGCAGTAGAGAACTTGGAGAGGGAAATTAACAGGAGATAACTGATAACTGACATCCATTAAACGTGGAACTAGAACAGTCTACCCCAGTCAGCAAAATAAATGGTTCAGTTCGACATTCCAACCACCTGAAGAATGCTGGAGCGTAGAACTGCCGAAATATTGTAATAAATATGGCGACAAAGATGAGGACAATAGTCCGAATAATGTAAATAAGGTTTCATTTGAGTTTTAACTATAATTTGGAAATTAATGCGCCAATGCACACAAAGGAGAAGCATAAAACACAACAGATGAAAATCTTTAATATGACTATGTTTAGTGACATTTAATTGTTTAATTCATTTGAACCATTTAGATTTTACAAATCATCAATAGGTAGAGAATCACATTGTCCTTGGGCCAGACTTCCACAGTTATCTTCGCAAAAGAACTTCCTACATTGATTTTATAAAGATTTCTAAAATACAGTTGATGAAAATCTTTAAGTTGACCATGTTTAGTGACATTTAATTGGCCAACTCTTTTAATCATTGAATCCCTCAGCTTTTACAAATCATCAACAAGTAGAGAATCCTATTGTTTTTGGATAGCATTTCACAAAATCGTTTTTCTTAAAGAACTTCATTCATTGATTGTATAAAGATTTCTAAAATACAGTTGATGAAAATCTTTAAGTTGACCATGTTTAGTGATACTTAATTATTCAGTCATTAATATTGTTGGATTCTTTAATTTTGAAAAAAACGTATCGGGCAGATCTCATTAATTTTCCCTGTGTAATTCTTATAATTTAAAGCAGTAAAATGGTTATAAATCCATACGAAAGATAAGATGTTTGAATAGATTCGCTTTTTTACCTGATCGGTTCATTGTATTCTTTAGTTTTGGTAATCATTGAAAGACTCAGCATCTATAAAAGAAAGAATTCAAGATGTAGAGAAGTTCTCTGTTTTCCGATGTCACTGCATGTCTGTTAGTTTGAGCTCCATAAAACGTCCAGTGTTCATTATAAATGATACTGTTTTATGTTAACAGGGTTTTGATGGTTCGGACGAAATGAGAAACACTGTCCCCGCTAGAGAACACATTTAACTCGGGATAGAATACCTGCTGAAATTTGATTTTTTTCAGCTTATTTAATTACAACTGCAAATAAATACTTAACAAGAAAAAAGAAGTAAAAGTCAACCAAAGATAATTAACCATTTCAGTGAATACCTTCTTAGTAGCGCGGCTCGGCTTAACGTCCGATAAATCCTAAATCAAAACCCAAATCATCGACGCACAATAATTCACACTAATTCGACTGGATATTTCCATTCAATAGTCTGTCAATTATCACTGCAGTCAGTAGCCTGACTGCTCTATTTATACACCTGGCGGAAAATATGTATTCATAAATCCAGAGTGTCACGCTCGAACCTCGGTGTTGGTAGTTACTCATTTTCTTCCTATATGACACCAAACTCAAGATGCAGTCTTATAAAACCAAACTCAAGATGCAGTCTTATAAAACCAAACTCAAGATGCAGTCTTATAAAACCAAACTCCAGATGCAGTCTTATAAAACCAAACTCAAGATGCAGTCTTATAAAACCAAACTCCAGATGCAGTCTTATAAAACCAAACTCCAGATGCAGTCTTATAAAACCAAACTCCAGATGCAGTCTTATAAAACCAAACTCCAGATGCAGTCTTATAAAACCAAACTCCAGATGCAGTCTTATAAAACCAAACTCCAGATGCAGTCTTATAAAACCAAACTCCAGATGCAGTCTTATAAAACCAAACTCCAGATGCAGTCTTATAAAACCAAACTCCAGATGCAGTCTTATAAAACCAAACTCCAGATGCAGTCTTATAAAACCAAACTCCAGATGCAGTCTTATAAAACCAAACTCCAGATGCAGTCTTATAAAACCAAACTCCAGATGCAGTCTTATAAAACCAAACTCCAGATGCAGTCTTATAAAACCAAACTCCAGATGCAGTCTTATAAAACCAAACTCCAGATGCAGTCTTATAAAACCAAACTCCAGATGCAGTCTTATAAAACCAAACTCCAGATGCAGTCTTATAAAACCAAACTCCAGATGCAGTCTTATAAAACCAAACTCCAGATGAAGTCTTATAAAACCAACTAAAAGTGAATGAGTTAAATTAAGTTAAATAGGAAGAAGTTAGGAGTAAATCAGTGAAAAAATCAAAACAACTATAGACTGGTTTCGCAACCTAAAAACAAACATAATTGCGAATTTATACAACTAGATATATAAAAAGAAAATCTACTCCCTTCTAAAACAGAACCCGTGCTAAGGCCCTCTCCTTGGGCCAAGAAGAAATGAAAATGAACCCAAACCAAGTAAAAATCATTAAACACCGCCGAATATCACTATTATTCGTAGACACGTAGATAAACAAAGAAGGCATCTTTGATATTATAATGGCAAGCTTTGATGGTGCAAAAATCTGCGAGCTTATAGGTATAAGTTTGTTACATGAAATAAGTAAAATAATTGATAAAAATGATATAAGCCTCTACAGAGACGACGGTCTCTTAATCCTAAGAAAGTGTAATAGACAAAACTAGAAAAATAATCATAATTTTTTTCAAAAATATGGTACATGGGATATTTTTAGTAATATATAGTAAATTTACTAATTATTTGTAAATGTGAAAAAATATATATTTTAAATCCTTAACTCTTAGAAATATTTTTTGTAAACTGATTAGTGGTAGTTCAATAAAACAGTTCCTGGAGCAAAAGAAGGTATGTGTAAATTTGTTTTTAATCTTTTTATACAATTTCGATTTTTTCTTCTCCTAGGTGCTCTTTGGATCGAACCGAAGCAAGCTACGTACACAGTTAAAGAGGGAAATGAAATCGGTAAGGAGTTGAAAGACATTTTGATATTCATGATGAATAAATGCACTTTTTCAGTTACGGATGTCAGATTTGCTATGACCAAAATTATCAAACAGTTAAACTTGTGGAATACTCCGTGCAAATCGAACTCGTTATCAATAAGTTTGTTGATAATAAGTTCCATACGTGATACACGCTTGGGTGATCTTGTGATTTTCCCGCGGTAGGTTGCCATTTCTTTCTGCGGTAGACTGGTTGCAAACCAAGGCTATCGGACCCAGTCTGTCCTGCTATTCAATCCATAGTCGGGCGGGATGGATTCATACCTTTCCCAAGGGTATTTGCACGTTAGAGGATGTAACAAACCCGACTGGAATTCGAGCTCCAGTCTGCTGAGTTAATAAAGTGCTACAAAAAGAAAAAAAACAGATACTATATTGGTCTTCTCCAAGGCATTAGTATAACCGTGATTGACTAACGACTTCACAAAACGGAAGGAAGGGCTATAATCAAGCAAAGAAATGAATTCTACAAATGAATTATACATGAAATCATTTTATATACAATGTTATTGAAGAAGCCACCTGCGTTCTCGATGCAACAGGACATCAGGCAAACATCGTTGATCTTTTACTCACATCCTGCCCTGAAAAATACGTCGCTGAATTTTACCCACCTCCCATAGAAAGATTCTTTCTGTACACGAAATCCAACTGAGACACTTTAAGATCTTACATGATAGAATCTCCTCTCCCAGCCTTCTTTAAACACATTACCTTCAAAATTGTCACCCTAATCTCGGAATGGATTCTTTCTGGAATCGGGAGATTTCTAGTCCTGAAAGAATTTCAGCAAAACCCTAACAGCCAGCAATGGTTCACCCCTGAATGTGCTGCAGCCATATCTCACCGTAACAACTACAGTATTTATCACATGTAATCGTATAGTAGCATACTTGTTGCATTCCGAATTGTCTGCAATCATTGAAAGAGAGTTCTAGAAATTGTAAAATGTAGCTATGCACATTCAGTTCAGGCCAGGGTCGAAAGAAAACAAATTGGATCCTGGCAATTCTGAAAACGTCAGAGCCTACTTCATGTTAGATAACAAAGGCCATCCCCTTCCCGATTTCCTCAGTCTCACAGAGCACAATTTCAGTAATGATTTATCACAGCTCGGGAGGTCCCAAGACTCAAGGACGATCGCATTAGATACTTCAAAAGTCTTGATCGTAAAATGGCTACTGGTTCAGATAAAATACTAGTAATTGTCCATAAAAAATATTAAATCTAATATGGCGTCATAAGTTAACGAAAAAAACAAACACAGAAAAAACACACACAGAAAAAGTGATAATGGAGATTCCTGAAGTTGATTGTATGTGATTTGCTCTTAAAGGTTGGAATGAACATCGGTTGAAACAGTAGTTCGGAAAGAAAATGAACAAACAGAAAATTGTCCAGATAACGTTTTAAAGAAAATACTTTTTTCAGTACTTTATATAATATGAAAAAATAACAATGAAAAATAATATGAATATCACCCACCAGCCGAGAAACAAACAACTTTGAGATGAGGAATAATTGTGGCTATACACCGATTTCCGCTGACTAGTGTCCTCACCTTGTTAGTTATAGAAACGGACACTATAGGTAACCATTCAGTTACGAAAAAAGAACATTAAACCTTCTAAGTGTCGTGTTCCTTCCTGAAAGAAACTGGCAGCATAGAACTTACAGCTACATTTATTCAGCTCAACTGCAATTTGTTTTTTTTTGTTTTTTTTAATGAAGGTTCTTTGCATATTTCCTTTGTAAGTTTTTTCTTTTCACCATCTCTCCTAATCCTTGTTCTGCCAACGATTTACACAAGCTCGTTAAGTAGGTTATGGTCTGCTTTCCTCTGTCACTTTTGCCTTTAATATACCAAGTCCGTGCTAAAGTTTCTAAGCCCTCTTTCCTCATTATGTGCCCTAGAAATTTCCACTGTCTGTTTACCACTTAATAATGCTAAAAGTCATTCATGTGTAAAAGGTATGTACTCTAGTTCAGCTGAAGAAGCAGACAAGCGGCATTAGTTTTAAGCCTTCACGTTTCCACTGTGACCTTGTGTGGAACCAGAAGGGAGTTCCACAAGGATGAAGTGCGAGAAAAGAAACTGTTAGCATAGAATTTACGGCTACATCTATCCAGCTCAGCTGTAATTTGTTTTAGTTTTTTTAATGAATGTTCTTTACATATCTCATTTGAATATGTTTTTTCGAGTAGCCTACGTTGGAAACCACTTTTAATACTCAAAATCTTATATCGCCCACCAAAATTTCCAGTCTCCCATCATTTTCAGTTTATCAGTTGAAATCGCCCACCTGTGGGCGCCAAGCCTAATGGGTTTTAAAATATGATGGTTAAATACTTTGGTTAAATTGCGGTTGTGAGTTCAATCTCTGGGTAAGGTAACGCAAGAAAATCTTAACTTGGTTCAATGGCAGAGAAAATGTTATAACAAATGATGAATTAACTGATAGATAGAATTAACCGGTACAAGTTGCCTCACCTGGCATAGACAGCAGAATAAGCAATGATGTACCTGTGGATTGAATAAAGCGTTCAGTTCAAATCATGGAAGTTTACTAACAGCTGAAGAAGACTGGACGGCACAGTGGCCGAAACGGTTGTAACAATAACAACCAAGATGAGGACACTCGTCCAACAAAATCAGTGTATAATAACGAATATGGTCGTCTTATTATCCAAGACTTAAGACATCCAGACTTGAACTGAAATGCCAAATTAAATATTATTATAGATTTAAAGAAAATTATTTATATTTGATAATCACAGAAGTTTTGTTTTTTTTTTTGCAGGTGCGAAAATACTTAATGTCACTGTGGGACCAGGAACAACAAATGACAATCTGAAAATTCGAATTGATGACCGTAAAAACTGTCTTAACTATACAAATCTGGAGGCAACAGTACCCTGTAACGCAAACTGCAGTTTTTCCATTGTGGCTAACACCGTTCTGGATCGAGAAAGTACAAGCCAAGTATATTTGTTTAACCATTTTCCGACTTATTTATTTTGATTTTCAATAAGATCATGTTTGTTCTCATAAAGTTGATCAGACATCCTTTCCAATTCCAATCAGCTCAGGAGCAGATCTGCTAAACCTTGTCGGGCGAAAGTGCAAATCTGCCTGGTTGCCAAAAGTTCTTTCCAACACCAATCAACCAAAGAAAAGACCTAGTAACCTGGTCTGGCGATTGGGCAGATCTGCCTGGTTGCCAAAAATTCTTTCCAATCCCAATCATATTAAGAGCAGATCTGCTGAACCTTGTCGGGCGAGAGGGCAGAACTGCCTGGTTGCCAAAAATTCTTTCCATCCCAATCAGCTTAGGAGCAGATCTGCTGAACCTTGTCGGGTGAGAGGGCAGATCTGCCTGGTTGCCAAAAATTCTTTCCAATCCCAATCAGCTTAAGAGCAGATCTGCTGAACCTTGTCGGGTGAGAGGGCAGAACTGCCTGGTTGCCAAAAATTCTTTCCAATATCAATCAACCAAAGAAAAGATCTAGTAACCTGGTCTGGCGATTGGGCAGATCTGCCTGGTTGCCAAAATTTCTTTCCAATTCCCTTAAGACCAGATCTGCTAAGCCTTGTCGGGCGAGAGGGATGTCGTTCATCTCGTTGAACTCGATGTTCAAAATAAGTGCAACATTAATGCAACTCAAATCCAGTAAGATGAGCAGTATGCAAAAATTGGTTGAGGAATGCAAAAATGCAGGGAGGGGTGTTGAAGTTGGCTGCAGAGTATACATCGGTGCGCGCTTGCCGAATGGTTATAGGTCACTGGAATCAAGCAGAGGAAAATATATATTTACCCCGCCTCCCCTACTAAGGCAGGATATGACACTGGGTGCACATACACGTTTTTACATGGGACAATGACCACTGTCATGCTGGCATCGATATTAAACCGACCTCAGTCTTCTTGGTCCATTGAGGAAGGTGTTTCCGCAAGGTTGCAATACCTGGACGCATAGCCGGACGCATTCTCCCCTTTCGTAAATGAAAACAGTTTATTCCTCTCCCTCCTTCCGGCCAAAAGCGAACTCTTGTCAAATGTACCACCCCAAAGGATATCAAAACAGTAACTGAGTGGGGGCGTGCTTTTTGATTTGGCACAAAAGAAATTCTGAAAGCTGACTAGGAAAATGTCTCCTCTCTACAAAAAATGAATGCAGAATAGTCGACAGGCACTAAACCAGCCGAACCAAGTGTAGTAAAATGTTGCGAAGCATGCTCCTGAAGAATCTATAAATCTCTTGATATACCGAATATTTGATTGAGAGTAAATTGCAGTAGCAAGTGATTCTCAAATTCGCGTTGGGAAAGATAGTGGAGTATTTTCCCCATTTCCGACTCAATAGTTTACCAATTTCCTTCTCAAAGAGTTTTTCTTCACTTAGACGGGCTATCACACAACGCTAGAAAACAGTCTGAAACGAGATGAATTCATGCCTTTCTCAAGAGTATGTGTGCAAAAGGGGACGCAACTGTACATGAAACTGGCTCGACGATTCCGCGTCCTGTGATGATAACATTTACATAAGAGACACGCATTTTATTATACATCCTCCCTAGTTTCTTTTATTTATCCATAGTGTTTTTGTCTAGTAGAAAATACTTTTGAATGAAAAAAAAAAAGGTATTGAGGTTTATCGATTGTTGATCATATTAAAAAATAAAGTATAAATTATTATTTATAAGTGCTCAGTAGTGGTACTTTTATAGACACACCCAGGATTTGGTATTATCAGGCCGGAGACAAATTTGGTATTATCAGGCCGGAAACAAATTTGATATTATCAGGCCGGAAACAAATTTGGTATTATCAGGCCGAAGACAAATTTGGTATTATCAGGCCAGAGACAAATTTGGTATTATCTGGCCGGAATCAAATTTGGTTCATTCATTAACATCAGGCCGGAGACAAATTCATTATCATCAGGCCGGAGACAAATTTATCATCATCAAGCCGGAGACAAATTTGGTATTATCAGGCCGGAGGCAAATTTCAAAATGTAATCCGGATTCAAACGCAGGATGCTGTAAGCATTCCACAGGTAGAACATTGATTGCAAAAAATGAAATTTACTTTGCTTTTTTTAATTTTATTTTTTCTAATTTAACTTGATTTAAAATAAAAGCAATATGAGTTTATTAGTTAATTTAAATTAAAAAAAAATTGTTTTTAATTAACTTATTAAAATTTATTTTAATTGTTTTTTTTTCATTTTATTTGCTTAATTTTAATTTGTTTTTAATTTAATTATTTTAATTTAAGTAAATTTTTAATGTATTTTAATTAATTTTTTGTAAAGATTGACTGCTTTAATTTTCCACCAATTTAAAACTTTGTAAGGGGAAAACTAGTTTTAAATTTTTTTTCTATTTTCAGTGTGGTTTTATGGTAATAATCATCTATTATGGTTTTAAGGTAAGAAAATATTTGTTCTGTACATAAAGGACTGTTTTTCTATTAACACTATATTTACTTTATACTCCTTCGACTTATCTCAGTAAAGCTTATTTACAAAATTGTGAAAATGTTAACCAACTATAATGAGATATTTATTATTTACCATTTTATAATGATTTATTTATAAAAAATAAATATCAAAACAAATCCTTTTATTAAAAATTTATAAAAATACGTGCGACAACTATATTGCAATATTTATTATCTACTATTTATATAATTATGATAACAATTTTTTATTCACAAATCTAAAAAATATTTACGAACTATAAAACAAGAAAATTTTAATACACTTTTGATTTTCTGGACATTATACATTTTGTCGTCATGATATGTTTATTTAAATATTCTTGTTCATATGTATTTTTATAAATTTATTAATAAAAAGTTCTTTTCATATTTTGTTATAAAATAATAAATGAAATATCTTTATGAATTTATAAGTAATACATATTTCATTATAATTGATTCACATCTGTATGAATAAATGCGAAATTGGAGCTCAATTCTCCCACAGATCCCGAGATTAAAAAGTCCCAACTCTACTTTATAGTAATTTGTAATTACTCAACCCCTCACGAGGTCAGGTTGGAGCACAAGGTCGGTTTAATGTGGGGAGCCCGAGCGTGTACACCCGGGCTAGGAACAAAAATTGCCCGCAGCCCCCGCAACCGTCGGTTGCGTTGGCCTCGGTGCGATCACTGATCCCTCTCTCTCTCTCTGATCCAGTGACCTCGGGCAACTGTTCCCCAGGTTTGGGCACCTCACAGTAAAATCTTTCTCAGTTGCCCCTCTGTCCTTTGACAGAGAAACTCCTGAGCGCACTCTGCTCAAAGACAGAGACGCAACTGAGAGATGATAAGTAGACACGAACTTACTCAAAAAGAGTAAGTTACGCGCATCTACTTCTAGGTGATATCACTTTTCAGGTTTAACTAATTTGCATATATTTTTAAAAAAAAAGTATATTTCATTAATTAACTGTCCTTCATTACTGTTCTTTTATTCGAGGAGTGTTTTGATTTTCATATAAAAGAACAGTTCTGTTTAGGAATATTGTCTTATATAGTGCTGAAAAGTGTTCAAAATATTCATCTTACTTGGCCTATAACAAGTTGCCATCTATAATTTAAAAAACTTTCCTTAAATTTGACACGCCTGCCCCCACGCCTGACTTTCTTCTGTCTTTACATTCATACTCTTTGAACAATTATTCTGAACGTCCACAACCCTTTCCACATTTCATAAATAGTGAACATTAATCCCATACAAAAACAAATAATTTTTCCTAGAAAAATTACCAGGTTATTTTCCTAAGGTAAACATCAGTTTCTGAATAAATATTTTCTTTCATGTTTATGAATGAAATTTTCATTTAAAATTTTTATTTCAAAGATTTCAATTAGTGAATATATCTTTGCAAAGCAATAGCAAGCGGGCAAAACCTGCTAGTATTTTATAATCCTTTAAACATAGAAGTATTCTTATAAACAATGTCATAAATGAAGTTTAACATTTTTGCTGTCATTTCTCTAGAAGAAAGAAAATGTATGCATCCACGTTCACATGTTTCTCTTTCATTAAAATTTTAATAATCACTTTTAAAAACAATAAACATTGACTATAGAGACACCATTTTTGTTTTTGTCTTTTGTTTTTCTACGAAGGTTAAATTTTGTCACATTTTCATTTACATTATCGCAAATCAAAGATTGTGTATTGTTTAAAAATGAGTAGCGCTTAACCTTCTGACAGTAACCTATTTCATTTCAAATTAGCCATTTGTTATGAAAATTACACACTGGCTATACATTATTTACCCCCACTACCTCCCTATTGGAAAACCTCTCCCCAAATTTACCACAAGGCAAGAAAAGTGAGACACCAAGCGAAAATCGAAGTCTTACACAAGCTCATGTCCGTCGAGATTAATTTATTAAATAATTATCAATTATTATAGAATCCACCTTGTTTTGAAAGTTTTTTCCCCCCATACATTTTATCAGATTTATTTCATGGGTTCTAGTATGATATTTTATTTATAAAAATACAGAATTAATGTGGTCCTAAAGAATTAGTCTTTGTTTTGGTATGACAACATTTGTTTGGTTTGATTTCCCCTCCCTTGTCGGGTCGTTGGTTAATCACCGACTCACGCTATGTTGAAAGATCTATAGAAAGGGACGTTGACGGATTTGTTACAAGCGCAAATGTAAAGAGAAGTGAAACCGACGGCATGAATACCCCACGGACACGAAGAGCAACAAAATATTTCCACACTTGGTGCCGTGACCAGGATCAACAAGGTGACTACATCTCACAACGTGAAGAGAAGGAAAATTGATGGCGTGGATACGACTAACAACAAACACCCACCATGCGTTTATGAATGGCCGTGTTTACTATGTATGTATTATCTATATTAATCAGTGTAGTGTATGTTTCGTTTTACACACAAGAATCTGTGTACTTCAATATTTAAGAGCGACTTGCGTTTTATATTGTTTTTTTATTGAGTATAAAATATTTTCTTTAAATTGCTCTTTATATATTTCCAGTGTTTGCTTTCTTATATCGATAGTGACAGAGATGAAATGAAACAAGCACCCAGAGATGTTTGAATGAACTTTTTTTTCCATGTCAGGTGACACAAATTAAAATGAGGAAGCTGCAAAGAGAATAAAATTTTTATGTCTGAGTTTGTTTATAAGAAAACCAGCGATGGAAAATATGGAAATCAGTGTTTAAAAGAATTAATTTTGGAAGCTAGAGCATTCCGTATTAGAAACTAGTGGAAGGACAATTAAAAAAAAACAATCAAACAAAATTTGGCTATAGTCCAGCAAGTTCGTTAATGCCTTCCATGACAGAGATAAAAAAATCTGATTTTGAAAGTTCGACTTGACGTCTTTACGAAACTTGCAGAATTATCAGGGATTATGATTTTCTATGCTACGTTATCACAGGACGTGGGTGACCGTGGTTTTCCGCAGATTACAATATTTTGTTAATTCATTTGTCATGTAGATTTTCTCACTGATTTCCTCTTTTCTTTTTGTCTCATAAGTTTTAAATTCTCTAAACCCCCTTTCCTCTTTGTTTACTCAGTATTTAAATTGTCTGTTTTGTCTCCACCCACCTTCTCACAAGCCTCCTAATTCATCGCATCTTCTGTGTATCAGATCCTTAACATTCGTCTGTAAAGAAACATTTCAACAACAGCACTTTAAAAGTTCCTTGATTTAAAACCGTTATCATTCTCTTCCAAAGAAAGCTATAATTTATTCACGTATTGGTAAAAATCAGACATGATAATGGTAACTTGTCGAGTATTAAACTGCATTATTCCCACAGATGTTAGTGTTCGAATCCAGGTAAAAACCAAGACATTGGATGCTGATTTTAAGGTAGATACACAAGATGTGGATGACTGGTGTATTAACACAATATTTTTACTCTTTTTTTTCATACCACATTTAGCCTAGGTAAGTGTTTTAAGAGGAAAGTGTGACATTGAAATCTGAAGGCGCATTGGGATAGCCAAAGTTGTCTTCCAAAAGCTAAGCAGAGTATTAAGAAACAGGAAAACTTTGTTAGAAATAAAGAAAACAGTACTACTGAACTGTTACGCGATATCTGTTCTCTTATATGGCAGTGAAAGTTGGACAATCTCCTCAAAAATGAAGATGAGACGAACAGAACTGTGGTTCGGCAGAAAGATGATGGCGATACCATGGATAGAATGTGTGAGAAACAACGAATGTTTTGAGAAAATAGAAACAAAAAAAGAAACTCTTTCTTCACATCAGAAAGAAACAGCTGAAAATTTTCGGGTACATAATGAGGAAAGTGGGCTTGGAAAATCTAATACTCACAGGGCAGGTTGAAGGCAAGAGGAACAAAAGAAAATAACGCATAATATACACAGTGTAGATGAATGGCGGGACAGGGTTTGAGAGAAATCACAAAAGACAAAATTTAATAAGAGCTACAAAGGACAGGAAATTGTGGAGAGACACGATCGTCTACGTCGTGAAGGAGCAAGGCATGTGAAGAGGTATCCGTGTTTGTGAGTCTCATTTGTACCTACCAATGGGAAGAAATCGGGGACTTTTGTCATTTAAATCCGGCATTTGATTAAACCTGAATTTATCATCCTGATTTTTCTCTTTGTTAATCTTTTTAGGAGCCGTTGACGGATAGACATATATATAGATTCATTGTCGCTGACATTAACGATAATCCACCTCAGTTCGTAAACCTCCCTTACAAGCTGAGTATCAATGAGGTAGGTAGACCATTGTTTTTTTGTTTTTTAAGAGAGAAAGAGAGAAGAAATGCGAGTTTTAAAAGTACCAATTTTTTTTTATCCCCCATCAAATTATATGCAATTATGGGATGAAAACTTTAACGACAAGCCATTTTTTGAATGTGCATTTCGATTGATTTTATTTAAAGTTTTCAAACGACATATACAGTTGGTACGACAGAATGGATCTGACAGCATCTTTCCTGAATATGAGCGACATTGTTTTTGTTTTCTTTTTACATATTTCTCATACCTGCATATATATATATATATATATATATATATATATATATATATATATATATATGAAAGAGAGGAGGAGGCAACACTCACTTGCGTTTAATATCTGTTTCAGTGAAAGGAAAACACCTAGTCAATTTTTAATATTTTCATTTGTACCTTTTAACTTCTTTAATTAATGACCTGCATTCATACTTATGATTTTTATTGCAATATTTTGTTAAAATTAAGCTCAATTATTTAACTATACAATAGGCAACTTCTACGGGTATTTTATAATTGCCGAACTGACGAGGAGATTATGTAGCATTGCAGCTCAGACAGACACCAGGTTCGTTGTTCTCGAGGTGCAGCTTCTTCCAGTTAAAGGATTGTGGTTTAAAAATAACTGTTTGGCCAGATTGTCATCCACGAAATAAACGATCAAACTATTGTAGTAATAGGCAGATTATATTCTGGTTATAATATACTACTGTAGACAAGTAAGTCAGAATGTAACGGGCACGTCTTCCCATTCGCGTCGCGGTGGGGCGGCTTCTTTTCTGCTCTCTGTGCCTTTTTCTGGGTCTCTTGTTCCTTGTCTTGTCTAAAAAAATTATTTATCAAGATCTGACTTCATTCAGTGACCTTTGTCCACAGCGTTTGCCATAGTCCTTGTGAGGTCCACTTCACTTAACTGATAATCATCAGAACAGTAAATATCTGTCTATATCTCTGCATTATTTACATTATTCGGACTGTTGACCTCCTCTTCATTGCCATATTCACAACGTTTCGGTCTTTGTACGCTCCGGCCGTCTTCAGGTGACTGGAATTTCGAACCGAACCCCTTATTTCGTCAACCGGGGAATATTGTTCTACTTTCACGTGCCATAGCTCTTCTGGATGTCTCAGTTATTTCCTTTTAACTCAACTCTCCAAGTTTTGATTCACCACTGCTGTGGATAAAGACGTTGGTTAGATCAAGTGACAAGACCCAAAGAGTTGTGAGTTCAATACCAGGCCACAACTGCAGTGAACCAAAATTCGGCAATTTGAGTTGAAAGAAAATAACTGAGACATTTGGAGAAGGCATGGCATGTGGAGCTAGAACAATCTACACCGGTGGACGAAGCAAAGGTTCGGTTCGATATTCCAATCACCTGAGGACGGCCGGAACGTACAACGGCTGAAACGTTGTGAATATGCCAATGAAGATGAGGTTAACAGTCCAAATAATGTAAATGAAGCTATAAATTCGGCGTCAGCGTTTAGCTGTCCTCGCGCTGAGTGGGTTGGTGGTGAGTTGTCACAGAGATGAATTGGCCGATTTTGAGTCGGCGATGTTGAGTCGATGGTGCTGAGTCGGCGGTGATGAAATATTCTACCCCGTGTAAAGGATCTTGTATAATATATGTGTTTAAAATGTCTAAATCAGTTTTATTTATTTTTTTACCTTTCTATTTTCAGAGTTTTCCTATCAACACTGTTTTACCTGGACTAAACATCCGTGCTACTGATAAGGACGAGGGTACAAATGGTCAAATTACTTACATTTTAACAGTAAGTAGTATTTGCAGCAATTATTAAATTTTTCTAGGAAGTTTGTGAAATAGGTTTTGCTTAGTTGAGACCTTCGGATATGTGTAGCTGGTTGACAAAAAAGAAAAACAAGTTACATCGGCATATCATAACGAATTTATATACTTACATGAATTTGATATAACTTAATGTATTTACGACAAGGAAGAGGGATTAGTTTAAGATTTTCAAGTGTTCCAAGATGAAGCTCCTTCTACATACAAAAATGACTATTAGTGTGTGTGTGTATAAACATGTATGTGTAAATACGTTGAATAGTAGTCATATGTGAAACCTGTTGCATAACACGTTTAAATGAATGACACGAAGTATGTATATGTGTATGCACGAGTGAGTGTCTCGAATATGCTTGAGTACTTTGTTCAAGTGCGTTTTACGATGACAGCCGGCATCGGAGAACTGGTAAAATCCATCAATTCTGAGATAGGGTTATCTCGTTCTTTATATCGGTATGTTGCTGAATAAGAAGATTTGTTTAGAAATTGTCACTTGCAACAGCCCGATTGGCTCTCGAAACAGTGACGTCAAATGTGTGGTGAAAACAAATCTTGTTTCTGATTGGCTCGTGAAAATATGACTCCATTGTCTAGCGGTTTTCTTTATTCATTATATTTCGAATTTTCTTCTGTTTTTAGCAATGATGAAACTTCGCTTTTATCATCACTACAATCGTACATGAATGGTTATTATCCAGAGGCCGCACTCAGAAATAGGGTATTGATAAGGGACGTGTTCCAAAAACTATGCTGGAGTAATTAAATAATATACTTATAATCTAAAATGAATAATCTAAAAAATTGAACAGATAAGAAGTTGTTGCAGATGAGTGAGGAGTGTTGGAAATGTATCAGAAGGTCTGAATGGTGAGACGGCTTAAAATAGGGTGTGTTCAATAATCTTCCACCCACAACAATTAATACAAGACAGAAAATAATGATTCAAAACATAACAATTGAATTTATTGGTCATAGTGTACATGTACATAAGCTAAAGGTTTGATAGAGTTATGTCCCTTGGATTTGGAAATATTTGTACCTGAGCTCATAAAGGTAGAATTAATTATTAAACTGTAGTTTCTGTTGCATGTTAGGAATTGTCTATTGGACCAAAAGAGTCCAGAAGAGTTATGAGTTGTACTTGCGTGAATGTTGCAATGTTTTTTAACGTCTGATTGCTTAGTCAAGACGGGAGTTCCTGAAGGTTACATTTTGGCAGCAAGAGATGAGACGAAAGAAAGAAAGAAAGAGAGAACCACTCGTGTTTTGTTTATATAAGATGGCATAACACGTGATGGCTCAGAACGTATTGAGCGCGAAAACAGATTTGTCGCGTGCAAACAATCTGATTGGTCGTAACTGACCAATCAGCGAGCTATTTTTGAGTAGATTGACCAATGAATGCTTGTCGTACGGTCTCTATGTATGTATGTTTGATTGTCACGATAATTACAACAAGGAAGAGTACATTTCCCGTGCGTGGGTGACTGGCAGACGTGGAAGATTCCACAAAGTAGTAACATAAAATATTAATTTTACATTTGAATATAGTTTAATTGAATTCTTGGCATATGAGCAAACTCTTTCCCTGTCTTTTGAACAGGAATAGAGGTTTATCCCTTGTTTCCTGTATAGGATTGGGTTTCCGGTCCCTGCTTTCAAAGTCTTCTCATTCTCTTTCACTCCCAGTAACCCCTTGCGTATTAGTAGTATTATCACGTTGCTTGGGGTGAAAGGATTTAAAATATATATACCAGCGGATTTGGAAACAGAAGAAATGACCAAAAGAGTGGACCCAGTCACTGTAGAACCCCTACAAATGAAGGTGTAGTGGCCAGGTGAGGAGTCGCTAAAATAAAAAGTCAGGAATTCTTTGTAAAGAATATAAAGAGAAATATTGATGCCAAAAACTGAGTTACAATAAAGACGAAGTTTTTAATTAAAAAAAAGGCCAAAGTTTTATTATTGGCAAACAATCGACGACTTAATTATAATTATTTACTGATTTGTAAGAACTGAAAGGGGTCACCACCTGGTAAGGGAGGAAGCATTAAAAAAATACGTAGAAATGTTCCAAAGTGTGTGTGTGTGTGTGTGGATATGCAAATGTGGTTAATTTAGTGGTCTAGAAAAAGGAGAATGGTAACCACATGCAAGTGGTAAGTCTTTGGAATGTTCGTGTGATGTCTTTGATGAAAGGAAATAAATCACTTGAATGAAGTAACTTCGGAATCCAAAATGGAGGTGCGCTGAATAAGATGTCGCACGTGGCATATCGCGACGTACATCCAGAAATTTTGAAGATGCCGTGATGTTAGGGTGAATTTAAAATGACGATATACCCATGAAAAAGGCGCCAAACTGGTGCGGTTGCTAGGTAACCAAATATGATAGCGCAGGCCATCGTGATGGTGCGTCTGCGAACGTTAAGAGAATTAACATCCAAAAACTATGAATAAGGCAACAAGAAAAGAATTCAAATAAAGTGTGGCCTGGGTTTGCTCAACGAAGTTGAAGACGAGATAAATAAACCGTCCAAGCAGTAAAGACAAAGAAAGAAAAGCAGATTCCCTGCATCTTCCCGTTAGGGTAAGCAAAGAAGAGGGTAAGTAGAGAAGAGAATGAAAGACAGAATCTGCATCCCTCTTTCCAAGTCACTTAAGCACAACACCGAGATATGCATAAACATGACATGCGCACATGCAACATCACACAGAAGCAACTTGTGACAAGCAGAATATCAACTCTTATAATATAGATTGTATTTTCGTTATATCTAAGGGAGATAACTCTCAATCTTTCTAAGGGAGTTAACTCTTAATCTTTCTAAGGGAGTTAACTCTTAATCTTTCTAAGGGAGTTCTCTTAATCTTTCTAAGAGAATTATCGCTTAATCATTCTGAGTTAACTCTTAATTATAAGTGCCGTTATAAGAAATAATAAAGACTTTATCGACAACAGAATTTTAAATTTAATGTTCAATGTTGTCACTTGTTTACCGTCCGCCCTTATTTGAATATTTTCTGATCGACATAAAATTAGACGGTCAGTCTAGTTCCAAAAATAATAATTGTCATCATTGGTCGACTGAACTTGCTTTGTTTCAATGACTTTTTTTGTTTTGTTAATTAGTTACTTTGTTCAATAAAGACGATAATTTTACTTAAAAAAAAAAATCAAAATAAATAAAGTGAAAAGTAAATTTTAAAAAAATCCTTGTACTGTAAACAGTGTACACACCGAATTAATTCATAGAATAAAGAACTGATTCTCGAAAATAAAAATTGATTCGGTTGTTACGTCATTCAGTTAAGTGACGTAAAAAATAAATAAATAAACTCTGACGGGTTACTTTTATTTTACTTTTATTTTTAATAGACACTTTTTTTAGTAACCCTTATTTCCATTTCAAACATCTTCTTGAATTTCATTGGTTGTTAAATATAAAATAAGCTTCGAGAAATTTCCATAAAAAAAACAATCAAATTTTATGCAAAAACAAGGCACAACTGACTTTAAAAAAATTTAAATGTTTCAAGAAATCCCACTGAATCAAAAATACAATTTCGCCCTCGCATTTCCGAGAATTATTGGCAACATCTGGCGAACCTTCGTTGAGCCGATTTGGTTGTCAAGAAAACTATAAATAGAAACGACGAACGAGTTTTCGGCGCATTTGAGATTCTCACGCACAAAAGATACGCACAGAGATTTACTCGCGTGCAAAGATTTATACACGCAAAGGAGATACAACTCAGACACCAAGAAAACTTTATTCTTATACTGCATTTTGAAACAAACTTTCTTTATGAGGGATTGGGAGAATTTACACTACAAACTTTTCCATTCAATATTTTTCATAGAAAAACCTTTTGTCTAATTTGAATTTAACCTTTGTAGTAAAAGGCAGACAATTTTCACTTACTTTTGGCATTGAACATTTCTGAAGCAGTAAAGAACTTTCGCTCTTAAATATACTCTCGCACGCATCATTACAGAACAAAAGATTGTATAATTGTGTATCTAAAATTTAATTTGTTGTTCGAAACATGTCCCTTTTGTCGTAATTGAATATTGTTACCATTTGGCCATTTTTTATAATTTATTTTTG
Source organism: Acanthosepion esculentum (assembly GCA_964036315.1). Lineage (NCBI taxonomy): Eukaryota > Metazoa > Mollusca > Cephalopoda > Sepiida > Sepiidae > Acanthosepion > Acanthosepion esculentum. The sequence continues at coordinate 11,258,161 of OZ038506.1, read as the reverse complement.
AGGATATTTCATGTTTTGATTGCAGCACATCTTTAAATATTCCCGCAGCCTTCCTAGATCCACAACACTTTGATTTACGGCGTATTCTATGTGTTATCTTTTTGGCACGTTTGTAATATTGTTTGCCATCGGGTAGAGAAAATAAAGTTTGGGTGTGTTTTAATATGTAATTATCGTGTTGGAAATAGGGTTTATTTCCTATAGACTAACGGCTGAAGGCACGCAAAGCGAACTCTCCGAGCCGGGTTCAAATTCAAACAAAAAAGTAAAGTGTATTTGAAAGTTCACAGCCTCAGCTAATTGCCAACATATGACCAAACAAAATTGTTTTTGTTGTGGTGGGATCCACCTAATCTGCATAGGTGACTACCAACTATATAAATAATGGTTGGTACCGGAAGACGAGGAGGAGAAGGAATCACGAGATCCAACTAGAGACTCTGATCGACTGCGACTAGTCAACACATTCTCCAGGAACGTCTTCCCAGAAATATACAGAAATACTATATGTACTTATTGTGTACACTTTCTTGTTATAATACATTCTTGTTCTAAGTACATTTTGTGTTGCATTATTATTCCATGCAATAGGCGAGATTCAACATTGAGTCAAGACTCAACAGTTTTTGAATACCTTCTTGTTCGGGCCGAGAACTTTTCAGCATTCCTTGTAATTAAGACTTTTACCTAACTTATTATTATTATAATACTATTTTTCTTTTTCTTTTTAGCCTGCCGGTCAGGTAAGTATTCTAAAAATATTTTTTTATTGGTTTTAAGTGCAGCTAGGTCGCATCCATTTACTATTGAATTGGTTACCAGTAACCGTAAGTTCTATGCTAACAGTTTCTTCTATCGCACTTCTCGCTTGTGGAACTCTATTCCGGCTCCTTGCTTTACAGTCAAGTTTGATCTTTATAAATTTAAATGCAACGTCAATCGTCATCATCTGTCTCCCTAATTCCTGTTCTGTTGTTGGTCTCACTCCTTCTCAAATTCTTTCGCACTCAGTAACCCCTTCCGTCTTTTATGGCTTTATTACTTTGCTTGAGTTGAAATGATTAAAACACAAAAGTAAATAAGATATTCCTTAAGCTCATCTCAGGTATTCTTTCACAGCGAACTTCAATGTTCATGAGAATACGAATTTAAACTGTGAATTATTTTCTGTCAATGTTTAATTGTCAGCGTCGGAATGGTTCACAGGGATATCGGAAAATTTCCCGGCGGCTCCAAAGTGATGCTCCTTTACTTTAGAAATGACCGAAAAAAGTAAAAATTAAAAAAAAATATATGGCGTAGAGGCTAGGAAGATTTAAATAAAGTTTCTTTGATGCTATAATTTCTGGGCATTTCTGGAAATGTTATGTGAATCAAATAAGATCAGCGCTTGTTATTTTATCACATTTACCATTTACAATTCTTCTTTTTCCTCTACAGAACACCGCAGGCATCAATGGTACAATGACGATCAACAGCATCACAGGTGCTATCACTTTAAATAAACATCTTGATTACGAGATACGGAATTTCTATCAGTATACAGTTATGGCTATAGTAAGTATTATTTGATTTATAGAACATTCTTCAACTTAGCCTGTGAGTTCGATTCTCACTGGGTGCCCCATAGTTTCGGCCTTGTGCCACATTTAAGCTATACTTAGAAAATCATTTGGAGACTTCAACGTGGTGCAATGTTTCGCTAGATTAGTGAGTTCGATCCTCACTGGGTAGCTCATACTTTAGGCCTTGTGCTACATCTAAGATATACTTTGGGCATTTCGCCGTGGTGTAATGGTTAGCCAGCCTGTCTCGCTAGATCAATTACGACTGAATAGTGAGTTTGATCCTCACTGAGTGCCTCATTGTTGCGACCTTGCGCCACATATAAGCTACATTTAGTAAATCACTATATCAGCTAAGAGAGTGCATCAATATCTTTAACCTAAGGTAGTTATTAGTTGAATTTTTATCTGAAATGTTCACTCTTTGATCTATGTGAATAATGGAAAATGTTAAGTGCGTGACAAAGAAGGAGATTATGTTGAAAAATATGTCATGTTAAGTAAATGCATTTTTCTCAGGATAAAATGCATCTACGTATCATAATACATTCATGCTAAATGTCACAGACGTCTTATTTGTAACTCTGATTGTCGAGTGCATATAGGCTGGTAATTAGCACGTAAATGTAAAAAATGGAGGTTAATTAACGTCCCCCTATGAAGTTTGCGTTTTTTTTTGTTTTTTTGTTTTCCTTCGCATAATGCTGTTAATAATACCTTCTTTCTAGCGAAGCCGTTTCTGTTCATAGTGTAAGCCAGTTAAAAAAAATTGGAAGCCGAAGTTGTTGAAGTTGCTAAAATGTATTCATAAGTTTTTTTGACTCAGCACTTCAGATTCTTCAAGCTTTTATTAAAATCACCGTAGGGAAAGTGATTTTATTTAACCAAAAATTGACACTCTGCTCAGACAAAAACCATTGCTCCGCGCGTAACATTGTCATGCTTAAATAAACGCCATAATCCCCCAGAACTGGTGCGTACTGCTGTCCCCCCCCGCGCCACCGGAGTGGAGGTGACCTGATTGGGGACCCTGGGCAGTGCTTCGTGACCCTTACTATATTATCAACATTTTCTTTTTTCTAACTACATTTATATACATTACAAATGTAGCACAAACGAACCACAACTGATTATTAAATGATTAAATTCTTTTGCAGATTTTGACGTCATTAAATCCGAATTTGGGTTTATCAGGCTAAGTCTTGAAAAAACACTATCTAAAATTCACTATTTTTTATTCATAATGTTGAATGTATTGAAATTATTCAACTTTTTAACAAGAAAAATCTCAAGTTGCTGTTCAGAATTGCCACAAAACATTATTAGTTTAAGATGGAATTATCCATTATGACATGTCTCTAATTTGTATTTAGATGCTGTTGTAGCATACCTAAGGACGATAAAGGGCATGTCCCCATTCGCATAAATACAGTAGTAAATACTGTATGTTGGTCTGCAGTTGGAGATTCTCTGCCTCCGGGCAGAGAGGATCCTCAGACGGGGCTATGTCGAAGAGCAGTCTCATCTCGGGAAACACCAACGGGGAATTTTAAAAAATTAAATTCAGCTTTGTACCACATCTGACGGCGTGGAGCAGTTGGTAGATATCCTGCAGTTGGAGATTCATTGTGGAATTCACTTGACTCACTTTTAGCATTTGACTACTTCTTCTACGCGCCGCTGGCGAATCTTATATGTGCTGTTCTTGTCCTAAGTATTATCATTCATTACCAACCTTCGTGTGATTATTCAGTAACCTTCCCTAGGTTATAACAGATACAGTGTATTTACACTATTTACATTGTTGGGGCAGTTGTCCTCATCTTTATTGCCATATTCACGATATTTCGGTCGCTATATACCCCGGCCTTCTTCAGGTGATGTATGTTGGAATTTCGAACCGAACCATTTATTCCGTCCACTGCGGTAGATTGTTCTAGTTCTGTATGCCATGCCTTTTCTGGAAATCTTTAGTAACTCTCCAAGTTTTTGTTCACCTCTGCTGTGGCCAACTCTTTGGGTCAAGTCACTGGATTACTTCAATCAACTCTTTTACCCACTAGGCCATGTGTCCTTGGGGGTCGAAATAAAGGGTTTGATTCTAAATTCAAACGTATATCACCCGAAGAAGGCCGAAACGTACAACGGCCGAAACGTTGGGAATATGATAATAAAATTGAGGACTATAGCGCGAACAATGTAAATAGTGTAAATAGTTATAATACTTCATCTCAGAAATATAGACAAATCCTGGAGAAGGCCGGAGCGTACAACAGCTGAAACGTCGTGAATATGACAATAAAGATGAGGACAATAGTACGAACGATGTAAATAGTGTAAATAGTTACAATACAGATGTTACATTGTATTTATTTTGAGTTTTTTCTAGGTGAATGGTTCCCCTATATTACATATGATCCATTATTGTACGTTCAATAAAATTTGTATTTTTAATGAATTCTACCATATGAAAATTGAGATGCAGTAGAGTTGGGGACCGTATCGTAGATTCGGGAGGCATATCACAGCCCCGACCCTGACAATGCCGACAATAAAACGAATTCTTTTATTTCTGGGGTTCCTAATAACTATTCAGGACATATCCTCCTAGCGTCAGTTTAAACTGACGACTTCTTATTTTCTCTCCATATATTGTAGCTATTTTCCTTAAAAAGTTCGTATTTTCTTGATTTCGAAAGAAAACATGGAAAATTCACATGGATTTCATTGAAATTTTCCCTTCCCAAAATAATAGTTTACATGTTAGATCACAAAAATGGAGGCACCAGTAAGATATGGGTTAATTCATTAGGGGCAGGTTCACTAGCATGGTGTGATACTCACTAAGTGCTCCCTTGCTATAGCCTTGTGTCAGATTAAGCCATTTTAGGAAATATCGCAGTACACAATACCCGTTAAGAATGAGTAAGCTTCTTTCTGTTACAGAATGCGAAGGCCAGGGCCAGAACGGTCACCAATTGACCGGAGTGCCTCGAGGGCGTTGTATCCTGACAGTGATTGATTGCCTTTGGGTTTTGGATATAAGGCCAATACAGTGCGTATTCAAAAGAGGGCCACAAAAATTCTGAGGCGTCGATACACCTCCCACAACCAGATGGACACCCAGCGAATGTGTGACATGCGTTCCTATGACGTCATTCCCCTCGCTGCTTCTTAGAATCCAAGCTGCCACCACTCTTGAGAAAAAGAAATGGTCCTTTTTGTTCATACCATTTTATGTGGGGACCGAGAGAATACACAGAAGGCAGCACTTCATGCACCGACCGATTCGATCCTTACCGGATATACCACTATTATGGCCTTGTGCCTGACTATGTTGCTTCGCCGTGGAGTAGGGATTAACAATTTCGTCTCGTAGACCATTACTAGGGTATTGAGTTCGATCCTCATTGAGTACTCAATATTTATGGCCTTATGTCAGGCTAAGTCAAACTTAGCAAGGGCTTAAAAGACGCATAGTTTTGGGGTGTATTTATATCATTTTTATTCGGATTATTGTCCTCACCATTAATCCATATGTAATTTTGCCAAAACGTTTTTGGACAAAGAAAATTAATTTTTGAGAACAAGTACTATGCAGGGATGAAACAAAAATTGAGCTTTTTGGACATAATGATGTACAGAAGATTTGGTGCAAGAAAGGTGAGGCTTTCATCCCAAAGAACACAGTAGCAACATGAAAGAATGGAGGCGATTCAATGGTGTTTTGAGATTGTTTTAGCGCAAGGAGGACTGGACTTGCAATTAGAGGAATAATGAAATCTATATCAAATTACTGGATGAAAATCGACAACTACCGCGCAAAATCTTCATTTAGGTCGGCGATTTACTTTCCAGCAAGATAATGATCCCAAACATACGTCTAAATCAGTGACTGCGTGGCTTCAGAAAAAGATTACAGTTATGCCATGGCCTTCAATGAGTCCTGACTTGAATCGTATTGAAAATATATGGCAAGAATTGAAAGTTCGAATAAATCGTCGGTACCAAAAACCTTCAGGATTTAGAACGTGTAACCATTGAAGAATGGAAGAAAATCCGAGAAAAGCCTTGATCAAATCTCATCAAAAACTTTAGAAAACGATTGCAACATGTTATAAAGATGAGAGGCCATGCTATTGACTATTAATATTGTGAAAATTGTTCAATTTCTTCTATTTTTTTTATACTGCACGAATAAATTTGTCTTTTCCTATTTTCGCCAGTAAAATGTGTTGTATTTAATCTGTTATTCTGAAAATTGAGTTTTATATTCCTTTTTTGTGATGTCAACGAACACTTGTTGCCACTTTTGTAATGCCAACGAATACTCGTTGTCACTTTCGTAATGCTCGTTGTAGTAAAGACTTTGTAATCGCAGATATAACTATAGTACGCCGTTGAACAATGCTGGTGTCAGACGCCTTCGAATAGCACTCGCACTAATAGTACTTGCTCGATAATACTCGCTCGGAAAGTATCCACCGAATAGTATAGAGACATAGTACAGTGAATAGTATAAAGAATTGCGGCCCGTATAGTAATATAGGATAGAGTAGCAACAGAGATCCAAATAGTAATAGAGGATAGATTAGAAATAGAGATCAAATCTAGACGTCACGCGACTTTCCATATATGCATTTCCTCTATGGTCACCTGGTCTACTTAATTCAGTAATCGTATAGACAGTCTTTGCTCGCTGGCGATCTATGTTCAGACTCAAGTGTCGGCAGCGACACTTTATTCCTATATAACAAACATATAAAAATCCTGACATCATACGGGCATTAAATTCTGAGAAATGGATAAAAATATTCAAAATAATAATTTCGTTGTTGATTGTACTATCAATCCTCGTCTATGGCAGCGAATGCTGAACAATCTCATCACAAGGATACTGAGAATCTCATCAGAAGGATACTGAGAATATCATGGCCCGAGCATTATTTGTATTCGGAATATTGTCCTCACATTTAATTCATATTTATGGCCTTGTGACTATTTTGAATTTGAAATCATGGAAAAGCTAATAAGAAACCATTCCATCATCTTTTCGAAGAATAAATGCTAATACATAAATAGCAGAGATAATCTTTGGAGCATGATCTTCTACGCCCTGAAGGGATAGGGGTTTAGAAAAAAAGAGATTGTAGAAAATATTACTTGTATAATTAAAAACGGTAAAGCATGTCCTTTTTTCTTTCTTTAAAAATACAAAAGATAACATCTATATGCATACCATAAAGTATAGGCAAATATTCGTTTGAGTTTCCTAAACTCTGAATAATCTTCCCTATTTTTTACTGTCAGGATGCAGGCAATCCACCTTTAAATTCGACGGAAAGTGTATGGATACAAATCATTGATGTCCAGGACACTGCGCCCGTTTTTATCAATCCTTCGTTCATTAAACACATCAGGGAAGACGCAATAATCGTAAGTAATGCATACAAGCTTTTTATTCTTCTTTCACAGGCAAATTACTGTCTTGGGTATGACGATAAACTACGTCCGGCAGCAAGGCCTCTGATTGGGAGGTTTTGAGGAGCGTGGAACCACCGCTTAATTTCTGTTGTTCCTAGACCCACCATGCCCCTGGGTGGTAGCAAGTGTTAGGGTTTCAGCTATGGGTAAATAGTTAACCCCTAAACTGGGGTCAAAACACTATGACAGTATAGAAAATATATTAAAATACCAGCAATACATTTTGAGGGTAAAAAAATAACCAACAATGCAATACATTTTTGTAAAAAAAAAAAAAAAAAGAATTAGGAATACATTTTTACAATTACTAATGCTTCCAAGAACATTAAATTTTGGCATTAAATGACCCATAAGGAGTTGATGTGCCACTAAACAAACAGGCAAATTAGACATTCAAATTTTAAACTTGAAGAAGGGGTCACATGGGACACTTAAAACTGGTGTGGTCACGTGAGATGCTTACTGAATTGATTAGTCCTGCTTGAGTAGAATGATGTGACGATCATCATCTTGATACCTCCCTCCCACAACCGACGGCAGATTGTGAACATGTGACATTTCTTTTTAGGAATTTCAATTATTGTGCTTTTCTCAGGCCGATACATTCCCGCTAATGCCCACTTTGCTGGGGTGTTTTTTTGTTTTTGTTTTATCGGCACACCATCGATAGTTGGGATGCCAACCAAGGCTAAAGGTCTTTTATCGACCCGGTAGGCGATGACGTCGTGATAGCACAACCAGCAACGACTTCCGAATAGTTTAATCTACTCGGTTTCCCTCTCTGGGTCAACCTGTAGAGCATGGTCTTCAGGTAATTTCCGACAATGCTGCACTTATTCGTGATCATACGTAATTGGTGAATTCGAAGAGCTTAAAATTATTTTCAATGTATTTCTCCTCATCGCATAACTATTGGGGTTTACAAATTCTGAGTGTTCTTAGATAGAATCCGGTGATTATTCTTGATTTTATTTTGTTGTAACGGTGAAAATAGAAATTTACGATATCATTTTTATTAGTCATTAATGTATTGGAAATATGTTGATGCTTTTAGGTAAAACACTTTCAAATATAATTACTTTAACTAGGCTGATTAGAGAAACGTGGTTGCCAGTAGTCGGTTTCTACACCAAAATTAGTCCTTTTAGACTTGTCAACTAAAAGAACGAAATTAAGAATAGCAGCTGATAAATAAATGTCGTCTAAATGCATGCTTAGCAAAGATAAAATTCGGCGATCCAGTCTGCATAAAAGAAAAGTCTTCTTTCAACTCCTGACTCTTCACATCATAAATCAGACTAACTCAACTGCTTCGTTTACTATCGGTTTATTCTCGCCCCCAATGAATATATTGTTTAGAACTGAATGGACGCGTGTATTTAAATGAAAGTATGATTTCGACTCGTTATCAATACCTTTTGGGAACCTTATATTTATTATATTCACTCCTCACATAACGACCTCGTTCCGTTCCAAGAAGATAGTCGCTAAGTGAGTTGTACCTGTAGATAACAGCTGGGGCTGTCATAAAAATGAATTCAGACATTTATTTTCTCTCGATGGTTATCAGTAAGTGGACTTCACAAGTACATACCAAGCGGCCCGGACAAAGAGAAGTTATTGACCGAAGATAAATTACTTTTGTAGACAAAGATGACAAGATAAAGAACAATGTTTTCTATAGAACAGGGACTGCTGTCCGTGAAAAGCCAGAGAGGCTGACAGTGCCCACAACAACAGACATCAATTAGACTTGTTTACCTCCTTCATCTCGGCTTAGTTCGTCTATAGCAGTAGGCTACATTCCGATAATAAAATTTGGTTTATTGCTAGAAATTGTCATGGTTTTCATTCGTGGGTAACGATCTGGCCGAAGGGTTATTTATAAGTCACAAGCGTTTGACTGGAAGAAAACCGCACCCTGTCAACGAACCTGGTGTCTGGTCTGAGCTGCAAGGTTGCATACCAGATGGCGACTTACTAAGCGTGTAATGGGTTTGTGTCAACCGGCTTCGGATAGTGTTAATGTCATTTTTGAACCATTTAAAACATTTAATTCTAAATGTTTATACAGCACAGTAGTGTACTGAGCAATAAACATAATAACCAAATTTGAAAAACGACTCCATATTCCATACATTAGAATCAGTTTGCATATTGTAAATACAGTACAAGTAATTATCGGAGTTAGCTCCTCCTTACTTCCCTAATTGTTCACTAGGGGTCGCTCTCCCCACACTATAAATACTGGGCGACTTCTTGCCTCGTTCTTTTTTTCACTTTGCATTTCAGCTGTCACATTTAAAAATGTGATCTCTCGTAGAGATCCGCGTTTTCGCCCACTTGTGGGAAGACGCCATGAAACACACATACACATACACATACGTACGAACATTCACCAAAGTACAAACTCTTTACGTTCGCACACAAACACAAATGTTGATGTCTTTGTCACTTGTACATTTGTTGTTTAATACATATATTTGAGGATATATATATATATATATATATATATATATATATATATATATATATATATATATATATATATATATATATATCTCGGTCTGGTTTGTTTTCTTTACATCTTCGGTTGGACTCAACTTGAGTCCACATTGTTCTTGTAGACTTCTAGCAGGAATAAACAGCACGTATTTCCTAATTCAACAACATTCAAACCCACACAGTTCTCTACATCATTTTTAAAGAATTCATTTTGAGAGAAAGGAAATCGATCGTGATTATTGTTTGTGTCCAATGTTACAATACCGATTGATTTTATTTTTTAATGAGATTTTATAGCTGGTCGTAAGTACTGGGTTCGTTAAACACAAATCGTTAAACAAAGTGTGACTAGTTTGTGAATTAAAACACAGTTCATAATGTAAAAATTGCTCCAAAATTGTTCATTGAAGCTTCCGATACAACAGTTTGTCCTCTACCCGTCCGACACTTGTAGCTTACAAGAACACAACAGAAAAGTGCCAATCAACGACAACAACTCCGTTATTCAAGAGGAACACGCCCCAAAATCGATAATGGAATTTCAGTCATTAAACTCGAAACTGAAACGCGATAAAATATGAAACGCAGAAATTTAAAAGAACAGATAATTTGAATTTTTATTCTTGTCATTCATCAAGCGAATTATCAAGTTAGCGCTTCAGGACAAAAAAAAATAAATTAATGCAGACCTAAAGCCAATCAGCTAATTGACGTAGAGAAAATTACTCCAACCTGGTCTACCAAGACGTCCGCTAGGTGGCGCTGTTTTATGACTATAAAAAAACCCGGACATAGCCCTTCCTCTCTCTCCCTCTCTTCTCTTCTGCGCCGTTATGTAGATGCGTTATCAAGAAGGTTTTTCCCCAATGTGGAATTCCCCACTTGTTAGGTTTAACATACATATTTCCTCAGAGCTAACCCTATAAATGTTTTTTCTTACTCTTTTCAGCTATATGTAAGCACACTGGTATATTTTCTATCTTTTGTAAATAGTTTAAATTCGTTATATAAAATGCATAAAAATATTTCCACGCATTGAAACCTATTCTTGAAAATGTTGATGACAGTTTCTTTGAAAGTTTTCGTTCCATTACAAACCTGTAGAGACGCGCATTTCTCTCTAAATGGATTTTCCCTCTACAATACACATTAATTGAATCCGTTACAATATACCAACGGAGCTTTTTTAAAAAAAATTGGTATCACCCCCATGCAAATTAGTAAAGCCACTACAAAAAAAAAGGGGGATTACTGGGTGTAGAAAAATTAGGAATAGAAACATTAATAATGAGTAGAAAGAAAAAAGAGTAACCAGGACAGTAGGTAGCGATTGACATTGCATTTAAATTTTTGAAGATTCAAATTAGCTGGAAAGCATGGAGCTGGAAGGGAGTTCCACAAGCGAGAAGTGCGAGAAATGAAACTGTTTTTTTTATGTTTTAATTTTAACATTGTCTAAATACGACGGCGATGAAATTGAGTACAAAAAAAAACTTTCTTTTGCAGGGTACGACAGTCATGAGCGTAACTGCTGAAGACGGTGACCGGGGGATCCCTAACGGAATTTTATACACGATAGACGGTGAGGAAATTCGTTTCTTTTTCCTTTGATTTCTATTAAGATTAAAATGTGAAAACTGTCATTCATAATGTAAAAAAGTTGTTAACTTTTATTCAATATATAAACAACAATAGAAAGAGGTGTAAGACAAGGATGTGTCGTCTCACCAGACTTATTCAACATATATAGTGTTACAATTCTGAGAAAAATAGAAGTCCTACCCGTATTCATTAATGACAGTCGCAATCTAAGCCTTTATCACTCTGTATATGATTTCATTTGATCCCTAGAGAAAAGTGTGTTTGGATTTCGTAGTTGTGTTGTCATATCCTGCTATGGCAACAGAAAACTTTGAGTGAGATTAGCAATAAGGATACTGCAATTAAGAGCCCTTGAAAAAAAGATGCAGTAAGAAGTAATATTAATAATCTAGAGTGCTAACTGTTAACAACATGTGCAGTTGGCAAAGTGTTGCTAGGAGGCACAGAAAGGAAACTACAAACACTCCTACAGAAGGTAGTGAAGGAAGGCCAAAAGAAAGGACTAAGCATCAATTGTAAGAAGACGGAATGCATAGTTGTCAGCAAAAGGAAGAGCAAATTCCAAATTGGAGATGTCAATATAAAATAAGTACGACAATTTAAATAGCTGGGAAGTGTTTCAACGGAAAGTGCGACACTGAAACCCGAAGGCTCGTTTGGATAGCGAAAGATGCCTTCCAAAGATTAAGCAAAGTATTAAGAAACAGGAAAATTTCTTTAGATAGAAAGAATACTGGACTGCTACGTAATATCACTCTTCCTATATAGGAATGTATGCTGGACAATCTCCTCGCAGATGAAGAAGCAACTTGAAGCAACAGAGATGTGGTTCTACAGAAGGATATTGAGAATACAATGGACCGAACATGTGAGCAGCGACGAAGTTTTAGAGAAAATGGAAACAAAAAGGACACTTATAATTAACATCAGAATGAGAGAGATGAAATCTCTAGGGAACATAATGAGGAAAGACGGCTTTGAAAATTTGATATTCACAGGACAGATCAAAGGCAAAAAGGACAGAGGAAAGCAAAGCATCATCTACTTGAAGAGCCTGTGCACATGGATGTTAGATTACGGTTTAGGAGAGATGATAAAAAGATAACATTTATTAAGAGCTACAAAGGACATAATATTGTGTAGACCTATGGTTGCCAAAGTCCCGACAGGACACGGCACAGAGAAGAAATGTCATTTTCGATTTGTTTTTTTGTTGTTGTTATTTTTAGCTGATTCACCTGAATTTCCGATGATTGATGTTACTTTGACAATTACTATTTTCAATTTAAATGTCATTGCTTTCTCAAATTCCAGAGAAATTTCAGTTGTTGAGGGAGTGGTATGAGCACGTATATATTTTCATCCCCACTCAAATAGAATGTAACACAAGCCCAGGTTTAAAGTGGGAGTCCCACAAGTACATGAAACTAGAAAGAAACAAAGTTCAGTCCCATTCAGCGCTTCTCTTTAGGGATTAACCAGTAACGTAGCTCGGAGTGGGGTGGTTCCGCCCAGGAAGACACTTTTATGGGAGCGGAATTTTTGGCCCTGCTGGATAAGCCTGTATAGGCTGTATTGAAATAAAAGTAGTTTTAATACCGGGACACTGCTCACAGTTGAAACACCTTTTCGATTTCGAGTAACTTAATCTATGACATATGGATTTAGACAGTTGGCTGAACATTAGACATTATATAGTGATCTATTCAAGGTTGTTTTATTATTGTTGACTATGTGAAACCTGTGAACGGACCCAGGGTGCGTTCTTTTAATACGTATCACGGGTGTGGGTGTGTGGGGGGAAACACCTTGGTTGTTATCATATACATTACGGTTATCTTGACAGAAGTTCGTTTGAGGGTATCTGTTGATCTATTTTCGTCTTTTGGGCCTGTTATATATATATATATATATATATATATATATGTATAGCATAATGAGAAGCCACGTATACTTTCTTGATATGTATATAATATGGAGAAAACAACTGAAAAGTTGCAAATTAAAAGAAAAAAACTGAATGATTTTCTTGTGAAAGTATTTATTTATATTTATTATATATTTGATATTTCAGATCGCCCCGATCTTTCGTCAGAAATTAATTAAATATTTTTAATTTAAATATATGACGAAAGATCGGGGCGATCTGAAATATCAAATATATATATATATATATATATATATATATATATATATGTGTATATATATATATATATATATAAATACTTTCACAAGAAAATCATTCAGTTTTTTTCTTTTAATTTGCAACTTTTCAGTTGTTTTCTCCATATTATATATATATGAGGGAGTCGATGTGCAATATGTTGTATTTTTATGGGGCAGCGAGGAGGGGTGGCAAACTCAAGGGCTACACTAGGCGGCACTCACTCTGTTCCCCGCGGCACTGCACCAATGGGATTAACTCTATTGCAATTAGACACTGATTTCAAGAAATAAGGCCCACGCCTCATACTGATGTTACCCTTTTATTTAGGAAAGACCATCGTAAAAACGTGTTGCCTCATATGGCCTAGTAGTAATTAAAGAGGGGCAACACGTAGTTGCTTCATTACTCCTAAAGGGTTATATGGTAGAATACTTGCAGAAGATTACAGCTAAACATATGTAAGCACATATATGTATATAAGGGATAAATGTCTATTTTTTATTTTATGGAATCGTTCTCATAATCTTAACACTATTACTACTGCTATGATATTACAACTAAATAACAATTTATGCCTGGTGACGCATGTACTGGCTTGTTCGGTGACTTGCTTCTGCCGTTCCCTTCATAGGAGAGGTACTACTTGAGTTGACTGAAATCTGGGCTGAGCATTTATACTTCATTTTAACCCCCAGTAGGTTTCTAGATGGGACAAGTAAGTTTTATTAGATATATATGAAAGAATAACCAGTGACGGTAAGGTAGTGAGGAGGTGAGAGTGTGGGCACGTAAGGCAATTATGAGCAACATTAATAAAAAAAATATAATTTTACCACTGAAAAATAAAGAAGAATTCGTCTTGAAATATCAAAAGCTCAAAAAAAAAGTTACAATGCTCGTAAGTTTATATAAAGTCTGTCCGGTAAGTGACAAGCCATTTTGAACATCTCGATAAACAGTTCCTGGTCCTTGATGTAACTCAGAGCGGACATTACTGTGCATGCGTGAATAGACATTCTAACTTAGGGTGACTCAGTCAGCAATGAGACGTAATTGAGAATTGAGTAAGTTTGTGTACTGTGGGATCATTCATGTTGACAACGCACCATGCAAGTTTATCAAACTCTTTAGTCTCGACTTGCACGACATGAATTTCTTCCTTGAAATGTTTTTGCTGGGAAATTGAATAACATAGAAAAAAATGTATGTAGTGCGTTTCGTCCTTCAAAAGGACTTCATCAGGCTATGAGGAGGGAACGAAAATATAAACACATGGCAGAATCCATCGCTAAAGTGCAAGTCAAATTATCAGCTCCCTGTACCGCCCCAGTAAGTACCTGACTCCTCATACTATGCTCTATCTTTATAAGAGCCAGATCAGACCGAAAATGGAGTACTGTTGTCATATTTGGACGGGAGCAGCCCAGTGCTCACTTTCCAGTCTTGGTAGAGTTCAAAAGTGTTTCCGAGTCCTTGTGGGAGAAGAATTATTTTCCACCCTCCAAACTCTCTCACATGGACTGGATGTGGTCAGCTTTTCACTGCTCTGTTGCTACTACCATGAAAAAGTGCTCGGACGAACTACATTCCTTGATTCCACCAGGTCTAACCTTCACGACCAGGACCCGCCATACCATTTATATTGAAGCAACTCACTCCCACCACCCCGTATTCCATCGGCGAGAAGTAAGTTTCACTCAAACAGTTTCTTCCCGCGGATCATTGCCCTGTGGAACAGACTTCCAAGAGGATGTTTCTCCGATTGCTACAATCTTAACCTGTTTAAATTTACATTATTTACATTATTCGGACTATTGTCCTCATCTTTGTCGCCATATTTATTACAACGTTCGGCCGTTGTACGCTCCGGCCTTTTTCAGTGTGTTGGAATGTCGAACTGAACCCTTTATTTCGCTCACTGGGGTAGACTGCTCTAGTTCCACGTGCCATGTTTAATGGATGTCAGTTATCAGTTATCTCCTGTTAATTTCCCTCTAAAAGTTCTCCACTGCCTTAGCCGGGTATTGAACTCACACTCTTTGGGTCCTGTCACTGAACCTAACTAACGCCGAAACGTTGTAATAAATATGGCGACAAAGATGAAGACAATAGTCCGAATAATGTAAATGATGTACATAATATCTCATCTCAGAAACATAGACAGATGTTTAAATTTAATTAACCGTTATCTTCCCTTCCTATAAACTACCCCTTAACGTAACCCTTTAACTCGAGTGGCCCCCGGGCCTAGTACAGGGTGAACTTTAATGTAAAAAAAAAGTTATAATTAAATATCGAGAGAAGCGCTGAAGATGGAAAGACGCTCAACTTCAAATTTTCAAGTTCTGCATCCGATATGGCTGGATACATAGCCAAGCCAAATTCACTCATCTTCTTATCGCTTTTGTTTATATTCTTATCTTCTTCTATGTACCACGTCCCATCAGAACGTCGGCGATCCACAACTACTTATCATTTGTAACTCTTAGTAATTTCTTCTTTTTACCGTCCATCACTCTCCGTTTTGGTATCTATTCACACGAACTAGTCAGGTCGGTGGCTTCTTCTTTCCCCCTCCTCTCCCTTTCCCTTTGCTCTTTTTGTTATTAGTCGACCCCTGAGATAAGTTAAATTTTAAAAAAGGTTAAATAAACTTGAGGTAGCAATGATGAGGAATTAGTTTTTCATTAAACTGTTTTTATAGATGTTAAATTTAAAGCAAATAAACTAAACGTGACACAGCAAAACTGGAATATATTTTTTAAATTAGTGAATTGTTCTTCAACATCATTATATGCATTCTCTTCTAGATAACCGTTGTAATCGATTCACGATCAATCAAACCAGTGGTGTAATCTCCGTGAAGCGGGACCTGAATCTTACAGAAACATCGTTAAAACACTTATACGGTGTTTGCCCAATCACTGTGATAGTAAGTATATTTTTCATACACTTTTTATTATGCTTGTCAGTAAATAAATGTATAAAATCAAAGTTAGTGCAAAATTAAGGCAAGTGTAATTGAAAAATATAAGGACAAAACACAATACCTTATTTTTTAAATGGTTTTGTGGAATTACGCGACATTGTAATGGAAGTTCTATTAATGCCAGCGATGTAGCATTGTACAAAGCACCATAAAAAGAAGAGACACAAAGATTTTCTCTATTCTTTTGCCCGTCGACCACAGAATGCTGTAGTGACAAGTCCTGTCTCGGGAAGGCTTCTTAGTCCCAGGTGGACCACGTGTCGCATATAACACACTACATTATCGACTTTCAAAAAAATCTTATGCGATCCCAACTCATCACATAAATATGTTTGTTAATAAATATGAAAGAATAACCAGTGACGGTAAGGTAGTGAGGAGGTGAGAGTGTGGTTAAAGCTGTAAAGCAAATTTTGATGGAATTTATTTGAGGAGGTGACAACGGTCTGGGCACGTAAGGCAATTATGAGCAACATTAATAAAAAAAATATAATTTTACCACTGAAAAATAAAGAATTCGTCTTGAAATATCAAAAGGCAAATATGTACAAGTATAGGCTTGAATATATATATATATATATATATATATATATATATATATATAGTAATAAGTAAAGATAATTCATTTCAGTTATAATTTATTTCATGAATATATTTAAATATTCGACTTCTTCAGACCGAGAGCTTTTTAGAAATTAAATCAATTTGTCCAGACAAAAGGAAGAGGGAGAGGAAAAAGAAAGGAAAAGAAAAAAAATTATAATAAAAGAGAAAGAAAGAAAAACAAAAATTTCAATATAAAATTAAGGAAAATAAAAAAAGTAGAGAGAGGGAAAGAAAGAGAGGGGAGAGAGGGGGCGGGAGAGAGAGAGAAGGCGGGAAAGAAAAGAAAGGAAAGAAGGAAGAATTAAATATGAGCCGATAGGTTATTCAATTGTAGGGATATTAGTTTGTAACCCAGGGTTTCACGATTTGGCGATCATCAGACAAACTGGTTTGTTTTTTAAAAAGTGGATCTATTTTATGCTTATTTGTACCTGATTCCCCACCCTCCACCACACACAAATAATCAAGCACAAAAAAAGCATAAATAGATCCGCTTAAAAAAAAAAGCAAAAAAAACAAAAAAACAAAACAATTTGATGATCGCAAAAGCGTGAAAACCAGGGTTGAAAACTAGGTATTTACTCTGTCTCCCCACTAAGACGAGATGTGACACAAGGTCTTTTTTTAAGGCGAAGACCCGAGCGCGTTCACCCGGGCAAGAAACAAAAATTGCCCGGGTGCCGAGCCAGGAAATTTTTCTCCCCGGAATCGATCCTCCACGTCTATAAATCGACCATTCGCCCTTGCATGGAGTATTGCTGCCATATATGGTCTGGGGCCCCTGCTGTTTGCCTCGGGGTTCTTGATAAGATCCAGAGACGGATATGCAATGTGATTGGCCCTGATCTGTCATCTCATCTGCAGTCGCTCTCTCACAGACGCGATGTTGCATCGCTCTGCCTTTTTTACAAGTAATTTCACGGTAATTGCTCCGAGGAGTTGCTTTCGCTTGTCCCTAGGCCTCGTGAATTTAAACGTCCCACGAGGCTGGCATCCCGTTCCCACCACTTCACCGTTGAAACTGTTAGATGTAGACGTCTCTTCTACTCCAATAGCTTCATGTCTCGCACATCTCGCCTATGGAACTCCCTTCCCTATTACTGTTTCCCTGACAAAGACAATCTCCAACGGTTTAAGTGTAGCGTCAATCGACATCTCCAGTTGCCTTGATCTATCCACTTCCCTTCTCCACATCCTTTCATCTTTCATTCCTATCTGCTCTCGCTCCAGGTCTTCTGTGGCCCCCTTGCCTAGATCGACCCACTGTCTTTCTCTTTCTCCACATCCTCTCCTTTACCACTCCTATCTGCTCTTCCTCCAACCCTTCTGTAACCCCATGCGTGATAGTGGCCTCCAGCCTTGCTTCGGGTGATACTCATAAAAAAAAAAAAAAAAGTATATATAATTGAATTTAGTTTCACAAATGTATAAATCAGGGGTAGGTTGCCGGTGTCTTTAAGTGGAGGAGAGCATACCTGCCTAACATAAAAAAAATTACAATTTTACACAATTTTCTTATCCTATATGTGACTCTACAATCTATAATCTACCTATTTACTTAAGTCTAGTGACATCGATATATTTCATTCTATTGATCATTTAGTCCATAACTATCTCTATTTCTCTTTTTCAGCCCATTTCGCGCATATCGCTAGGTTCATTTCTGCTAATCTATCTCACCCAGCTCGTACTCGGTCGACGTATCTCCCTCAGCCCGTACTCGGTCGACGTATCTCCCTCAGCCCGTACTCGGCCGATGTATCTCCCTCAGCCCGTACTCGGCCGATGTATCTCCCTCAGCCCGTATTCGGCCGATGTATCTCACCCAGCTCGTACTCGGCCAATATATCTCACCCAGCCCGTACTCGGCCGATGTATCTCCCTCAGCTCGTACTCGGCCAATTTATCTCACCCAGCTCGTACTCGGTCGACGTATGTCACTCAGACAGTCTCTGGTGAAATCTATGATTCTGTCAGTTCATATATATATATATATATATATATATATATATATATATGTATATCTTTGCTTTAATAATTTTGTTGCACATAAACCGTCTTTGTTTTTTAGGCCAAAGAAGACGATGTTATATCAAATTCTACAGAACAAGACATCACAATTTTCATTGACGATATCAACAACCATGGCCCGGTATTCAGTAATCCAGCGTATAGTGCCAATATCAGTGAAGCCACAGCAATTGACAATCCAGTTATAATGAATCAAAGCATCCAGATAAGCGACGATGACCTGGTATGTCTTTTTTTTTTTTTTGCTTTGCTTGTCTCCCTTTCCAATTTAAAATTCTAACGGAAATGGTGACCAGGGAAATGTTTCGCTATAAATATCTTGTATCTAAGCTAAGATTTATCTAATTCTCATTGTAATAACGAATATATGTATGTATGTATGTATGTATCTCCAGGTATAACATAAGAACAAATGAAATATAATTCCACTGACCGTAGTATTTATTTTTTAAAAGTCCTCAATACAAATTAGAGCTTAATATTATTTATTATAGGAGATTACAAATAAACATGTCAAAAATCGCCGCACAATAGCTTTCAGATTTCGGCATTAAGCTGTATCTCTTCAGGCGATGGTAAATGACTGGTGAGTAAATGATTATTTTTAATTTTAAAATCTACATATATATATACAGTAGCGAGCATAAAGATCAGAACGATGTTAAGAAAAAGTCTAAATGTGAAATAACTTTTTACTTTAAAGCTTCAAACGATATTTCATCAAGGAAAAATAAGGATATAAAGGTAAATTAGATAATTTCAAAATATAAAGTTCAATAAACTTATATTGATAAAGTTATAATAATAATTATACAACATTCGAAAAAATAGATGATCAAATACATCAGAACGATTAACAAAATCATGCTATTATAATGGATACATCACATCCAAATGAAAATAGCATTCATAATTCATTAGTACTTGATGTGTAAACATTTACTTTCAATAACAGCTTGACATCTTTTGCTACATGAGCGAATTAATGTCTTGCATTCATTAACGGATATTTTCTCCCATTCTCCTTTCAAATTAGTCCATAGTTCTTCGACGTTTGTTGGATTCTTTTCCTTACCTCTTTCATTTAGTAACTTCCAAACATTCTCAATAGGATTCATGTCTGGGCTTTGAGCAGGCCACTCCATAACGGTAACATCCTCCCCAGAAAGAAATGTCTTAACAGACTTCTCTGTGTGACACGGTGCGTTATCTTGTATAAATACAGCTGGTTGATTAATTGCAGTTCTCAAATTAGGTACAACATGTTTCTTCAATATCTCTTTGTATACAGTTGCGTTAATTTTACCGTGTAGCCTAACAAGATGTCCCGTACCAGCAGCCGAAATCATGCCAAACGCCATCCCACTTCCTCCTCCAAATTTAACGCTGCTTTTTGTGCACTGAGGCAAATATCGTTCCTCGGGACTGCGTCGAACAAACCTTCTCCCGTCACAACCGAACAGGTTAAACTTTGACTCATCGCTGAAATGAACACAATCCCACTGTTTTTCTGTCCATATGACGTGTTCAGTGGCAAATTTCAATCGACTCATTTGATTCTTTTTAGAAATGTAAGGCTTCGTAGAGGCTACTCGACTGTTCAGATTTATTTCATTAAGTCTTCGAGAAATAGTGTCTCGATATTTTAATGCCGAGGTTAGCATTAGCTCTTTTAGAAATAGCGGTTGCTGTCGCAAATCGATCATTTTTTTTATTCATTACCAATCTATCTGTCTTCCGTTGCAGTAGTTTTCCTAGGCCTGCCAAGTGGTTTCTTGGCTTCACATGACCTAGTTTCCTAAAGTTTTCTTAAAATACTATGAATAACATTTTTAGATTTCCCCACACTCTTTGAAATATCCCCAATCCAGAGTTTATCTTCATTACGTAACTTGACTATCAGTTTTCTAAGTTCCAATGACGTCACAAATTTTTTTCGCCATGTTTACAAGGCAAAAGCTAAAAAAGAGCCGATGTAATTTAGTAAAATACCCGATTTTATATTCTTACACCAAAATTTTTTCAATAATGCAAAATAATTATTAAATTTTATAGATTTATTTAATCGTTCTGATGTTTTTGATCATCGATTTTTTCGAATGTTATATAATTATTCTTATAACTTTATCAAAATAAGTTCATTGTGTTTTATATTTTGAAATTATATAATTTAGCTTTATATCCTTATTTTTCCTTGATGAAATATTGTTTGAAGCTTTAAAATAAAACGTTATTTCACGTTTAGACTGTTTCATAACATCGTTCTGATCTTTAAGCTCGCTACTGTATACACACACACACACAAACATATATATATATATATATATATATATATATATATAGTTTTAAGGTGTGCTATATTTATGGGATAAAGTGCTCAATATCAGAGATAGAGCGTATGTAAATATAAATATAAAAGTGAACATCGAAGTTAACACTCAGAGGCGACAGGCTGTTTCATGCTAGACGCAATCGTCAGGCCGCGAGTGTTCGATTTTTTCTCGACTATTTATATGTATGGGTCAGTGGTGCATTGTGGGTAGTCCATTCTGGCGGTTATTTTGGCGAGAGTGGCTTGTTTGTTTATTTATTCGGGTTAATTTATTTTACTTGTTTTTTATTTTTATTTTATATATTTATTTATTCTTTTCGGTTTTTGATATTTTCGATATTTTATTAACGTAGTAAAAAAAATTGGGGAATTTGTTTAGGTCGCTTATTTAATAGTTTATAATGGACTCTACCCTCGGTTTCGACGTATGAGGATTTGACAATTGATTCAGTTATGCCATTTTGTGCGATAATCTTAAGTGGCACTTCAGACTTGCTAGTGATTTACAAAGGAGGCCGCATATGGAGCAAGAGTAAGGATTGTGGGATGAGATCACTGTTAGATTAGCTGACCTTTTAGATCTTGCTCTCACTTTTTGAAAACGATTCAGACAAGCTGATTGAAAACTGCTGATCCACTAAAACAAGTTGATCACCATTCTACTCGCTCCAAGGCTAAGCGCTCGATGGTGTTATGAGGTATGTTGACAGCTAACAAGTTGCTCTTCAGCTTGTCTTTGTCTCTTAGCCATTGGCGTCCTACATCCCTGTAGCCCTGATCTAACTGGCTGTACATTAGGATCTTGGGTATCCTGTCATCAGACATTCTCAAGACATGACCAGTCCACCGTAACTGAGACTGTATGAGAAAAGTCTCGATTCCTCCAATATTACATTTGTTAAACAGGTCTACGTTAGATGTCCTATCTTAACTTCACAGATGGCACACAGATAGCTTTTATGGAAAACATCCAGCTGGCGTATATGGTACCTGTATGGAGTCCACGACTCTGAGCCGTACAAAAGATGAATAACCCGCTCATTACGCAAGCGATGGCGGAGTTTGCCGAAAGCACTAGTAGCCTTAGCAATCCGATGCATGATTTCATTACCTAAAGTTCCACTGTAGTCGACTTTGCTATATATATATATATATATATATATATATATATATATATATATATATGTGTGTGTGCGTGTGTGTATATGTGCGTGTATATATATGTGTGTGTGTGCGCATGTATATGTGATTGTATATATGTGTTTGTGTGTGTCTCTCTCTCTCTCTCTATATATATATATATAAAGTCAGTGTGTATATTTATATATATATGTGTATGTGTGTGTATATTTATACATATATGTGTATGTGTGTGTATATATATTATGTATATGTGTGTGTATATATATTATATATATGTGTATATATATTATATATGTGTGTATATATATTATATATGTGTGTATATATATTTATATATACGTGTGTGTGTGTATATATACGTGTGTGTGTGTATATATTATGTGTGTGTGTATATATTATGTGTGTGTATATATATTATATATATGTGTGTGTATATATATTATATATATGTGTGTGTGTATATATTATATATATATTATATATATGTGTGTGTATATATTATATATATATTATATATATGTGTGTGTATATATATTATATATATGTGTGTGTGTATATATATTATATATATGTGTGTGTATATATATTTATATATATGTGTGTGTATATATATTATATATATGTGTGTGTATATATATTTATATATATGTGTGTGTATATATATTTATATATATGTGTGTGTATATATATTTATATATATGTGTGTGTATATATATTTATATATACGTATGTGTGTGTATATATATTTATATATACGTATGTGTGTGTATATATATTTATATATACGTGTGTGTGTGTTTATATATATGTGTATATATATATGTGTGTGTGTGTGTATATATTTATATAAATATATATGTATATATATGTGTGTCACCAGGGGTCTCTCTCCCCATACTATAAATACTGGGCGACCTCTTCTCGATCCTTTTTTCTCTGAGGCCTCGTGCCGCATCCCACACCGCGGGGAGGTGAGGTAATTTTTTCTCTTTCTTCATTTCAGTGAACACCGCTACTATGTGAGCTCTCACAAAAGACAGCGTTTCCCATTTCTGGGAAGACGCTACGAATCTTACAAACTTACACCAAAATACGCACACCCGGCAAAGAACCAACACGATGTTCCCACACACACAAATGTTATATCTACGTGCCTTGTAATTTGTTTAATAATTATTTGTTGACATATATATATATCTGTCATGTTTGTCTTTCATCTTCGGTTGGACAAATTAAGTCCGCCACTTTTCATATAGTTGGACCTTTTAATATTCTACCAGTAGTTACACACGTGTTTCTAATGCGACAACACGTAAATACACACACGGTCCACTACATCACTTGTTACTTTCAGGTAGTATTACTATGTGTCTTTGTTTAAATGTATTTTAGGGAGTTACCTTTAAAATCTTTGGCTAAGAAAAAGATAATACCTGCAGCAAGCTTTTTTTTCTTTCATAATTCTTTTATATTATTCAGAAAGTTGAAAACAACAATTTCAGTCTTAGCCTACAACACATGAACGGTTCAGCCTTCTCGGCTCTGAGCGTCTGGCCAAATGCAAGTGTAGCGCGTGCCGGTGTGATTTTATTGGTGAAAGACAAAAAACAACTCGACTATGAAAAAAGAGACCACATTAAATTTAAGGTAAAGTATTATGGGGTGTTAAACTCTTTCAAATCACAATACAGAAATCATAAATATGCAAATCATTAATCGTATAATCATTACTTCAGTTGTTCTCAACCATTTTTTACTTAATTATTTTTTACCCACGGTCCACTTTTACTCTTAATTTTTTGGCGGACCTCCATAACCATTCGATGAGAAACAAAAGCTTATTTTATTTTTTACTAATAGATAAGTGTTAGGAATATTATTACAGAAATAGTAAATGTATATGCTTCATTTTGAAGTAAAACTAATTTAATGAAAATAAACTTGTATTTAACAACTAAATTCTAAGGAACATTTATGTACACTTGTAAAATAACTGATAATAAACCATTTAATTTCTTTTTATAATCAAAACATCCAACAGAGTAAAAAGGACATAACTTACATCGCTTGATCTCGTCTTCTGCTAGTTTTAGAGTTGTTTTACTATTTTTAGTCTTTTAATATGGCGTAGATTGCTGTAGAAATTCCAATTCCCATTTGTAAGAACCGTTCCGAAATGAAATTTCTTTGTGGATCACTAAAATATTACGGTTGAGCCCCGGTTGAGAACCACTGAACTAATTGATTTGATTTCATTTGTTTAACGACATATTAACTCTTTATGGGTTACATAATGCCAAATGTAACTTTCTTGGGCGCTTTGATGAAAGAAAATATAATATACGTTATTCTGCTTTCACAGTTGAATACATGGTAGATGATACTCAGCTTTTGTGTATATACATGTTTGTGTGGATATAATTACTAGAGGCGGTGATATGTGTGTTTTATGTTGTACTTTTGTTATTCTGCTTTCACAATTGAATACATGGTAGATGATATTCAGCTTTTGTGCATATACATGTTTGTGTCGACATAATTACTAGAGGCGGTGATATGCGTGTTCATGTTGTAGCTTTGTTAAAGTTATATTTTGGGATACAGTTTGATTTCTTTAAGAAATTGTAGAATATTATATAGATTAATGCCATGAAAGAGTTCTTTAATGTTGGTTGATGTATTGTTGCTAATTTTACTATAGATATTGTTGGTAATTTCTTTTTATATAAAAATGTATTGCCGGTATTTTTACTATAAAAATGTATTTTTATTCTTTCATAGAATTTTGTTTATGTTTGGAGGTTCACTATTTGCCCATAGCTGGGATCCTAACAGGTGTTACCACCTCGGGTCAGGGTGGACCTGGAAAGAACAACAATTAAGGGGTTGTTCTACGCTTCTCAAAACCTCCAATCCCCCGATCACAGGCCATGCTGCCGGATGTAGTTTATCGTTATACCCAGGACTTATAATCACTAGTCATCTTCTATAATGTATGTCGATATGGACGAGTGGTTAGAACGTTAGTGTTCCGACCATAAAACCAGGGCTCGAATCTTATCACGGTTTGTTTTTCAAGGAGGTGATTTTTTTTTATATCTACCTGGTAGAAAAAAAAACAATATTTTATTTAAAACGAGGTGTTTGAAAACGTCATATTATTATCGTGTCCTGTCGAAACATCAATGATTTTAAATTAAAATGGAACTGCTCACTTCGACATCCACAATTCACATGACGAAAACAGGACTTAATTTCATCCGGATCTGCGCACTCACTTCCAACATCAGTCAGTTATGTGCCATGTGTGATACATGCGGAGGCGATCATGTATCTTTCGATACATGACTGACGAGGCAGATTTTTTTCCCGCAGTAGGTTGCCATTTCTTTCTGCAGTAGACCAGTTGCCTTCCAAGGCTATAGAACCCGGTCTGTCCTGCTATTTACCCATAGGTGGGAGGAGGAGAAGAGGATTCATATCTTTCCCAAGGGCATTAGCACGTAAGTGAATACAATGGATTCGACTGGCATTCGAACTCTGCTCTCAATCCGAGCCGCTATCCATTATTCCACTGAAAGTAAGAGTATCTATCGGAGTCATAAAACATCTTTTCCGACCAATCAAATAACGCCCTCGCGATTTTCGCAACAGCCGTTTCTGAGCCACAGACTTTCTATAAAGCCAACTGATTCCAACCAGGCAGGCTATCAGCTGTGACACTAGGGCGCTTCCATCAACAACAATACTTTCGGCCAGCAACAACAGAAGATACTAAAATGCGATAATTCATAGAATATTTCTCCCATGAATCCATCTCACTCGACTACGCACGCGTGTTGATTTTCACCACGTGTCAATCTCGACTACGACCTTGGATTACACCCAAGAATTTTAATCTAAAAATGTATTTTTATACATTTTATTTTATTTTATAGGGTTTTGTTTGTTTAGGGGGTC
Organism: Acanthosepion esculentum; assembly: GCA_964036315.1. Classification (NCBI taxonomy): domain Eukaryota; kingdom Metazoa; phylum Mollusca; class Cephalopoda; order Sepiida; family Sepiidae; genus Acanthosepion; species Acanthosepion esculentum. The sequence continues at coordinate 11,231,777 of OZ038506.1, read as the reverse complement.
ACTATTTGCCCATATCCTATTTCCTATTTGGTTGAATGCAGCATACTAGGGGGAACCTTTATTTTAAGCAGAGATGCTAATTGGTTATTTTTGCATAGCATTGACAATCATCGTACATTATTTACATTATTCGGACTATTGTCCTCATCTTTGTCGCCATATTTATTACAACGTTGTAACACTCCGGCCTTCTTCAGGTGGTTGGAATGTCGAACTGAACCCTTTATTTCGCTCACTGGGGTAGACTGTTCTAGTTCCACGTGCCATGTTTAATGGATGTCAGTTATCAGTTATCTCCTGTTAATTTTCCCTCTGAAAGTTCTCCACTGCCTTAGCCGGGTATTGAACTCACACTCTTTGGGTCCTGTCAGTGGATCTAACCAACGCCTTTATCCACTGTGCCATGTGTCCTTGAGAACATTCCAACCACCTGAAGAAGGCCGGAGCGTACAACGGCCGAAACGTTGTAATATGGCGACAAAGATGAGGACAATAGTCTGAATAATGTAAATAATGTACATAATACCTCATCTCAGAAATATAGACAATCATCGTGTTTCAAATACAACGAAAAAAAATAACTAGACTTGGTATGGGAAGTATTTCTACATATAAACAATCCTCCAGACTTCTTATAGTAAAAATCTAGAATCAGGGCAATAAAACAGGAACCATAATTCGCATGCCCTGATTGGTTGAGTGACTAAAGTTATTCTCTTCGGGGTTTTGGAGCGGGAGTTGCTCTGACTGGCCAATAAATTGCTCGTTTTATTTTGGTTAAAACAGATGTATGTATGGAGCCTATGGGCAGAAAACATAAAGCAGTTTGCTTTGGGTTGTAAAGCAGTCAACATCCGATTTATTTAGAAAAATGTAAGAGGCACGGCAAACCGCGGCCGAGTTCTTCATCAACAATGACTCTTTCGAAGAATTGAAAGAAATTCTGAAGAATTTAATTACTTTGTAGAATTTGTATGCGATATATTGGGAAGTAGTCCTCCAAAGACTTATTGAGCAAGGTTCTACGATCATTAGTGATGGTTAGTCCGCTTATAATGGACTCTTAATGATCTGGGGTAAAATCACATAGTTAGTCATGAAAAATTAATTTTGTTTATTTACATGATTCTTTTTAGTTCATGCTCGAACATTTTCTCAAAGAAAAAAGAAACTAACAAGCATCTACGCGAATGGGAATATATATTTATGAATATATATTTCGAACAAAAATCAAAACAATTTATTTGAAAATATATTCGGTTAAAAAAAACGATATATATCAAGTCTAACTCCGAATTATGGCCGCGATTCTAGACTTTTACCTCCTTATTTTCAGGATATTACTCATTTTGTTTTGATGAGTGTTGCCTTGTCGGCATGTAACGACACGAAGTCTATAGAGACGGAGAATGACACAAGAGGTCTACAATGTAATAAGTTTATTTACCAACTGAATATACAGCAGAAAAAATAAAGGAGGGTATTAAATTCTCTTTTTAGAGTTCCTTAGAAAGAGAGATAACTGTATCCACAGTTTACTCTAACAATTATTCAGCTGGCTTAGATTATTGTAATGTGTATGTTTTTATATCGTGTTCTGTCGTATAGCATATATATTAAATTCTTGATTAATCCGTATACATAAAACAAATCGTCATTTCAATATTAACCCTAAAATACTAACCGTGGGTATATAGTACCCAGCGCAAATTTTCCTATTTTTAATTACAATTTTCAGTACCTGATTTTCGTACCTAAATAATGTTTTTTCAGTTCCTATTAATGTTAACTCAACGTACAAAGTCTGAAGTGCCTTAATGTAAAATATTTCAAATAAAGATTTATATTTAATAATTTTTTTTGATATTTTCAAAATCAGGTATGATATACCCATGGTTAGTAGTGGTGTACCTTTTAATTGATGGTTGGTGTTCTAGGGTTAAAAACGCCAAAAAAGTACACGGTCATTGCGTCTACATGTTTACTGTTTTTAAAATCCTGGGAGGATCTTAAAATAATAGCAAACGCTTCCCGTATATAAACATATTTTTCTGTTCTCTTCGCTTTCTAATATATTTTTTTTCTCTTTGTAGATTGTTGCTCGGGGTGCACAAGGAAAATATAAGTCTTCAGCGACAGTAGCATTAACGATTTTACCCTTTAATGAATACAGGCCGAAATTTGCAAGGAATTATACAGTTTGTTTGCCCGAGAACACAACTAAAGGCCATTATGTTACAAATGTTTCGGTTAGTGGTTTAAATCTTATTTCTCGTTACAAATGTAAAATGTAATCTCTCTCTATATAAAACAGAGGATGTCTGCGTGTCTGTCTGTGTGATACCTTTTCACTCGAGATCCATCTAAGCGATTTTGACCAAACATTGCACATACATTGTACAATGTAAGAGATAGGTTCTTAGCGTAAGCAATTAATAATTTTAAAAAATCAATAATCAGTAAAGCCAATCAAAAATCGATAAATTCAAATTTTTTCTCCGATTTCGTTCAAACTCGGTATGTAGATTAGTTACATCATGGCGAGCTCAACGATACCTCATTTTTATTTATGTCACTGCGTTTAGCGAAAAACGAAAAATCGATTTCAACACAAATTTTAAACGAAAAACTTCCTCAATTTTCAAAAAATCTAATACAAACTTCACTCAGTTGTAGCCAACAATAAGTTTATTGTTTAGCAGTCATATAACTTAATAGCTGAGTCCACCCATATAGTGAAAACCCGCGTAAGTAGCGAAAAATGGCGATTTTGACTGGTTTCTTTCTTATTTTTCGTTGATCTTTCAACCAATTTTCATCAAACTTAACAATTTCTTTATAAATGTCTCCTCTTTTACATCCACCGACAAATTGAATTTCAAAAGCTCCAGAATAATTGTAGTCTGAAGTGGGTCTTCATGTTGCCTGTTTTACCCCTTCATGTCCTCGGCTAACTTTGATTGAATAAATACAGACTACTGTTATATCAGTAACTGCATTAATTCAAAACATTTTAATGAAAGTACTTTAAAGTAATTGAAGAAGATAGACTCTGTTAGATCTAAACATGATGCTCCATTCTAATTGAACGTATTTTCTGATCGACCAGTTAGCTATGGCTGCTAGTCATACTAATAATCCTTACTAAAATCTCTGAAGTAGTTAGTTTGTCTTTGTTTTGTTGACTCAGCGAATAATCGTTCCGTCATCATCATCATCATCATCGATCAAAGCCCGAGTTTTCTCTAGTCACGATAAATGATTGTGCTTTGAGCGAAACTTCACGCTTCGAACGTCTACTGGGTCACAAGTTAAGTCCAGGTCTCGAGTTAAATTCATATATACCGAGTGTAACAGCAAAATTGTCCAAATCGTGTAACAGCATAATTGTCCATCTCACAAAATGTTTAATATCCAAAAAAGCACTAAACTAATTGAGTTGCTTTTTTCTAGGTTTTTAGAGAAGACATTTAGTCATCTTGACAACATTTGTCGTAAGAATCACTGAAAAGCCCTTTGAGTTATCCAGCTACAAAGAGAACAGGTTAAAATCATTTTGCGTAACCTCCACTGTCTTCTGAAAGGAGCAATGGTGCGGGGAAAAAGATCATTTAGGCATTCAGTTATGGTACCAACATTCATACTCTGGCTTGCATCTTCAAAGTCCATTCAAGAACCATCAATAGAACGGGGGATAAGTTTTAAAAAGAGGGAATATTAGAGAGAAAACTGGATCAGGAGGTCACAACAGCAAGAGAGATCATTTCAGTCCAAAGAGCAATGAAAAGAAGACTTGAAAATGAAATCGTACGTAAAACGTGTGAGACACATTGTTACTCTAGGACAGAAAGTTAGAAGATTAGAGAGGGCGAAGATCATCTTGAATAATTTGGAAAATGATCCTGGAATAATAGATATTTGAACTTAATTTCAATTCCTCATGAGTTTCTGATCCTTATTAGTTAACGATGAAAATATCATTTTCATTTATGATCGATTTCATCATGATTTTTCTGTTAACCTTGGAGAGTAATGACGCCTTCTTATTGTTCAAAGCAGAGTCAAATAGTGTTATAAAAACCTCGGAGAATTCCAGTAAGATATCTTTGATCATTTCTAAGATACACCGGTTCAATTTTGCTGTTACACGATTCGGACAATTCTGCTGTTACACCCAGTAAATAATCAATTGTTAAAGATACTAGCAAATGTGTTCAGCTTATTCTGTTTCTTAGGAAGATTGATTGATTTGTTCGTTTTCTACGGCTTATCAACCATTTTCAGGTTATTTAAAGTCAGGAGATATTTTTAGATTGTAAGAATTTGAGGGGGGGGATAATAATAATCATTTTTTATAGTGAGGTTCACCCAGTAGAAGGCACAGGGGGCCCTCAAGGTTACAGTAAGAGGCAGTTTATGCAGAGAGGAGGAGAAGATAACGGTTAAGCCTAGACTTGGACAGGTTAAGATTGTAGTGATTAGGGAAACATCCTATTGAGAGTCGATTCCACAGAGCAGTGGTTCACGGGAAGAAGCTGTTCGAGTGGAACTTCCTTTTCACCAATGGAATAGGGAGGGAATGTGGCTGATTTGTTACAATGTGAGTGACATGATGGGTCCTTGCCGTAAAGGTTAGAAATGGCGGAACCAAGGTATGCATTTCATCCAAGGAGTTTCCGTGGAAGTAGCGACAGAACAGTAAAAGGCTTGTCACATCTAGCCTGTGAGAGAGAAGTTGGAGGGTGGAAAATTGTGACCTACAAGGAGTGATAAAAGTCTCACTAGTTAACCCAAAGAGGTAGATACAGACCTTTCCCAAAGTATCTGCGTGTAAGTGAATATAACGAACCCAACTGGAATTAGAACTGGAACTCGACTAACCGATTAATAATTCCGAGCTGTTATCCATTAAACCTGCACATCTAAGATTACAGCACCTGGTATTAGCAAGCAGTCATCATCAAAGTACTGACTAGGCTCGACATTGCTTAACTTCGGTCATCGTACGAGAACCAGTGTTTCAACGTCGTGTGACCGTAAGCCACACTTAGAAAGAGCCTGACTCCTCTTACCAGATTTTATCATTACAACAAATTATTGCCGCCATATCTGATCTGGAGTTAAACAATCTTCACTTTCCAATCTTGATAGATTTCACAATCGTTTACGCGATCTTGTGGTGGAGATGGTTATTTCCCACACTACTACCTCTTTCCCCGCAGATACAACTTATGCCCGTAAGCCACGTTTAGGAAGAGCCTGACTCCTCTTTTCTCGACTTTATCATTACAAGAGTCAGATTAGACTGAAAACGAATTATTGCCACCATATCTGGTCTGGAGGTAAACAATCTTCATTTTCCAGTCTTGATATATTTCACAATCGTTTACGCGATCTTGTGCTGGAGATGGTTATTTCCCACACTACTACCTCTTTCCCCGCAGACACAACGTCTATCGCTATTTCCATGTCAAATGTTAATATGAGCTCTGTTCTTTAGTTCCACAAGTTCAAACTTTACAGAGTCGAATCACTCTAATATCCCCCGTATCCCAAATGTAATGAGGTTCCTCTCAAAATGTTTTTCCCAATAACTGCTAAACAAACACCCGTATGGATTACTTCCCTGAACACTACGATCTTAACCTGTCCTCATCAAAGGTCAATAGTTATATATTTTTCTTAGCCTTCTAATCTTCACTTCCGACTTCCTCTCTTATTCATATTCATTTCATTCATCATAATAATTTTAACAGTAATCTTCTACCTTGATTGGCTGTCAAGCCTTGTATTAGACGAAATTTAGTATAAAAGAATGTTGTTTTAAATATTCACATTTCTATTGGATTCAATTTAGCTCCTACCAGAAATACTTGGTCGTTGATAGGATAGTTAAAATTCAGTTGAATCTCTCATAAAAATAACTATCTTTTCCTTTCTATCTTTTCCTTTCTATCTTTTCCTTTCTATCTTTTCCTTTCTATCTTTTCCTTTCTATCTTTTCCTTTCTATCTTTTCCTTTCTATCTTTTCCTTTCTATCTTTTCCTTTCTATCTTTTCCTTTCTATCTTTTCCTTTCTATCTTTTCCTTTCTATCTTTTCCTTTCTATCTTTTCCTTTCTATCTTTTCCTTTCTATCTTTTCCTTTCTATCTTTTCCTTTCTATCTTTTCCTTTCTATCTTTTCCTTTCTATCTTTTCTATCTTCCTTTCTATCTTTTCCTTTCTATCTTTTCCTTTCTATCTTTTCCTTTCTATCTTTTCCTTTCTATCTTTTCCTTTCTATCTTTTCCTTTCTATCTTTTCCTTTCTATCTTTTCCTTTCTATCTTTTCCTTTCTATCTTTTCCTTTCTATCTTTTCCTTTCTATCTTTTCCTTTCTATCTTTTCCTTTCTTTCTTTTCCTTTCTTTCTTTTCCTTTCTTTCTTTTCTATCTTCCTTTCTATCTTTTCCTTTCTATCTTTTCCTTTCTATCTTTTCCTTTCTATCTTTTCCTTTCTATCTTTTCCTTTCTATCTTTTCCTTTCTATCTTTTCCTTTCTATCTTTTCCTTTCTATCTTTTCCTTTCTATCTTTTCCTTTCTATCTTTTCCTTTCTATCTTTTCCTTTCTATCTTTTCCTTTCTATCTTTTCCTTTCTATCTTTTCCTTTCTATCTTTTCCTTTCTATCTTTTCCTTTCTATCTTTTCCTTTCTATCTTTTCCTTTCTATCTTTTCCTTTCTATCTTTTCCTTTCTATCTTTTCCTTTCTATCTTTTCCTTTCTATCTTTTCCTTTCTATCTTTTCCTTTCTATCTTTTCCTTTCTATCTTTTCCTTTCTATCTTTTCCTTTCTATCTTTTCCTTTCTATCTTTTCCTTTCTATCTTTTCCTTTCTATCTTTTCCTTTCTATCTTTTCTATCTTCCTTTCTATCTTCCTTTCTATCTTTTCCTTTCTATCTTTTCCTTTCCATCTTTTCCTTTCCATCTTTTCCTTTCCATCTTTTCCTTTCCATCTTTTCCTTTCCATCTTTTCTTTTCTTTTCTATCTTTTCCTTTCCATCTTTTCTTTTCCTTTCTATCTTTTCTTTTCCTTTCTATCTTTTCTTTTCTATCTTTTCTTTTCTATCTTTTCCTTTCTATCTTTTCCTTTCCATCTTTTCCTTTCCATCTTTTCCTTTCCATCTTTTCCTTTCCATCTTTTCCTTTCCATCTTTTCCTTTCCATCTTTTCCTTTCCATCTTTTCCTTTCCATCTTTTCCTTTCCATCTTTTCCTTTCCATCTTTTCCTTTCCATCTTTTCCTTTCCATCTTTTCCTTTCCATCTTCTCCTTTCTATCTTTTCTTTTCTATCTTCTTTTCTTTTCTATCTTCTTTTCTTTTCTATCTTCTTTTCTTTTCTATCTTTCATTTTCTCACTGAAACCTAGTAGCGTATGTCTTTTGTTTTTCTACGCAATCAAAACGGAATAGTCCATTATTTATGAGGTATTGGATGGCGACATTAAACATTTCTTTCTTTCTCCCCACATTAAACTGACTTTGTGTCACGTCCTGCTAGCATGGGGCAGTAAGAAAATACAATGCCATTTTCGGTCTTTTGGCTTAGATCAAGGTGTAGTATCTGATTCTCTCTTTCTCCACTTCTATCCCCCTCCCTTTTTCTTTCTTTCATTCATTTTCTCACTGAGACCAAGTAATGTCTTTTCCTTCTTTTTCCACGCGATCAAAACAGAATACACCATTATTTATGAAGTATTGACAGGAAACGGTAAACAATTTTTTCTTTAATTTTTTTCTTTTTTTAATTTTTCTTTGTTTCTTTCTTTCTCCTAACATTAAACTGACTTTGTGTCACATCCTGCTAGCATCTTCTCGGTCTTTTGGCTCAGATCAAGATGTAGTATCAGCTTAATCTGACTCTCTCTCTCTCCTCTTCTTTTTTCTTTCTTTCTTTTATTCATTTTCTCACTGAAACCAAGTAGTGCCTTTTCCCCTCTTTCTAAGCGATCAAAACGAAATAGTTCATTATTTATGAGGCACTGACAGGATGTAACAGTCGTGCGAACTAACAAAGGGAGGGAAAAGCACAATCATAACAGGATAATAAAAGAGTGTTTTGAATAACTATTGTTATAATTATAAGTACTATTTTTTGAGAAATATTTATTTCATCTTGTTACTAATCCTTTTTTAACCTAAAACCCGGAATGCGTTAGTAAGCAGCAAAAACCGGAAGTAAGATAAGCTTCTGCCAAGAGAACTTGCATACCTTATCTAGGAATTGCGATAAACTCAACCGAACGAGTCTTAATGAATACTAAGAAACAATTAATAGTAATTTAAAACGCTTTATCTAAACCATCAATAACCTAATTATAGTGTAGGGGACCGTGTGGTTTGTTTCTGTGTTGTTACATTAGAAACACGTGCGTTTATTTCCTGCTAGAAGGCCCAACTACAAGAAAATGGCGGACTTTATTTGTCGAACCGAAGATGAAAGAAATATATGTATTAAACAACACAATTTAACAATGGACATAGACAATAACTTTCCTGTGTGTGTGAACATTTTTGTTTGTTCTTTGGTGAAAGTTCGTACGTACGTGTATGTGTGTATAATGTTCATGGCATCTTCCCACAAGTGGGAAACGCTATCTTTTGCGAGAGCTTACATTGTAGAGGTGTTCGCTGAAATGAAGAAATGAAAAAGAGAATGAAGCAAGAAGGCTCACAGTATTTATAGTAGAGAGAGAGAGAGAGAGAGAGAGAGACCCCTAGTTACAATTAGGGAATTAAGGAGGACAATAGTAATGTGTCTGAGAAGTTCAGTTAAAACAGTTCTTTGTGAGAGGTAACGTTGACATATTTGGGAAGGATATTAGAGTAATTCAGAACCTGTACTGGCAGCAAACCGCCTGCATACGGATAGAAAATGAATTCAGTACACATGCAAAAACAGAAAGGGGTATAAGACAAGAATGTGTCTTTTTGCCAGATCTTTTCAATCTGTACAGTGAGACGATTCTGATAGAAGTCCTAACAGGATTCATTATTGGCGACCGCAGTCTTAACAACAGAAGATATACAGATAACAAGGTGTTGACAGCAGGCGCAGAAAAGGAAACTACAAGAATTCCTACAGAAGGTATTAAAGGAAAGCAAGAAGAAAAGACTAAACATCAATTGCAAGAATACAGAATGCATGGTTGATAGCAAAATACAGTCAAACACGCGAGTTACGAATTAAAGATACCAAAATCAAACAAGTACAACAATTGTAATTACAGGTTTTAACAGAGTATGGAAAGCGCAACACTGAAATCCGAAGGTGTATAGCTAAAGATGCCTTCCAAAAGCGAAGCAAAATATTAAGAGAAATCTTTCGTTAAAAACAAAAAAAATGGTACTGAACTGTGATGTAATATCAGTCCTTCTATATGGTAATGAATACTGGACAATCTACTCACAAAGAAGAGACTCGAGGCAACAGAAACTGGATTCTACAGAAGGATGCTGAGAATACCATGGACTGAACATGTGAGCAACCACAAATGCTTAGAGAAAATGCAAACAAAAAGTACACTTATACTTGACATCAGAATTTCTAGTTCACATAATAAGGAACGAAGGCTTTGAAAATTTGATACTCACAGGATAGATAGAAGGCAAGAAGGAAAAACAACGCATAACCTACCTAGCGATCTTGAGCAAATGGATGGTGTGTTGCATCTTCTCTCGGGGCCTGTGGTCGCTATTTGTTTTTGTTAGCAATGAATGACATCAACACGGGGAGTTTTAACTTATCTAGTTTTATTATTCACGTCGACGTCTACATTTTCTAACTATCCAGTGGGGTCGATCCCCCACCGAGGAGCCGTTCCAGACATGAAAGTGAGCACGTCTACATTGCTTGACGTGTAAGACTCGACTCTCAAAAACCTTTCTCTATCTATAATTCCCACGTTAGCTCAGCCAATCAAAATCGACTTCCTTGTTATGTCTTTCATCTGACCTCGAAGGTTAACCCGAGGAAGTCGAAGCAGAGATACACTTCCTCTAAAATATTATAGTCTGCTAAAATATTATTTAACAGATGGAAGAAGGTTTCGGAGAGGCAAAATTTATTAAAACCTACAAAGGACAGGATATTGTGGAGAGCCATGATCGACAACGTTCTGAATGGAAACGGCACATAGAAGATGAGCAATAATCTTGGAATTTGACAAATGACGGGAAATATGATGTAAAAAATCTGAAGGTTTATTGGAATAGTTAACGATGCCTTCAAAAAACTAAGCAAAGCAACAGGAGGATTACGTTAGAACATAGAAAAATTTGGGGCTTCTATGTAATATCAATCTTGCTGGAATGCTGGACCATTTCCTTAGAGACTTGGGACAACTGAGATGTAGCTATATAGAAGTCTGCTGTGAATACCAATAAGGTTTTAAGGAAAATAGAAATAAAAAAGAACTCTTGTACTTAGGACCAAAAAGAGATAGTTGAAATTTTGGGGACATGACGAGGAATGAGGGCTTGGAGAATTTGGCACTCACAAGACATATTGAAGGCAAAAGGAGCAGAGAAAAACAGCGAGTAACGAGCCTAAGGAGCATGAGTAGATGGAAGGCAGAACAGGACCGGGGAGGGATAGTAATGAGATGAGCATTGCTTAAAGATGCAAAAGACTGTAAGTTCTGAAGAGACGCGGCGCATAAAACGAAGAATTTTTATAAAGATGGCTGTGTGTGGGGCGTTCGCAGAAGTATAGTAGCTGTATGGTGAAATTTGATACAGTTGATTTTGTCGCCCCCAAAATGTCATGATCGCGAAGATAAGGCGTACGAGTTTGAGCCTCCCCGAAGACTTATTTTTATCAATTAACGCTACTTGGCAGGGATTATGGAACGAAGATCTGGGAGTTGTGTTAAAAAGCCACTAAAATTAAGATGAAAGAAATACGAAGTCGATAATTAACAGTAATCAACAATGCTTCATCCAGGAAATTCAAACAAATCAAGGTTACTACAACTTGGTTTAAATGCAAAAGATAAAATAAAAGTAATGCAAGTAAAAAATGTAATATTAAATGACTCTCCTTCAGTTAAAATATCAGATAGCTTAAGACATTTACAACTGATCATAATAAAAGATATTTTTTCTATTTGCGCATCAAACTCATTTGGTATTTGAACTCAGCTTTCCGATTTCTCATTACGAGCCGCAAGTAATTACACCATCTGCACTACCTCACTCGTCCTGGGAATGACGATAAACTACATCCGGCAGCAAGGTTTCTGATCGGGAGATTGTAATCTGACTCAAGGGAGCGCGGGAAGTGATAATGAAGGCGAAACCATTCATAATCTTCATTTTTTGGCATTTCAGTTTATTACAATTATTGATGTTTTGTTTTCCGCTTATATAGGCTACAGACGACGACAAAGGAATTCATGGGAATATTACATACAGTTTATATGGCAGCAACGGTTTGTAAGTATTATATCATATCTTATGAATTTCATATTTGCTCAGTGCTCAGGAGTAAGGCAAGTAGACTGAAGGCTAACAAAATTGAAGTTCCATTTAAAGTGTCGAAATTGGAGTCACCAAAAAAAAGGATGATCCTCGTTAAGATCTATAGACTTCATTCACTCGAAAACGCCTTTAACTATTGATCTGAGAAATCAGTTGTATATGACTGACAGTTTAAATATTTCTCATTGATTTTATTGGGATCGAGATAAGTGGTAATCCGAAGGTGCAAGATCAGGTGAGTATGATTGGGGTGTAGAAGAACATCACAGACTAGCTGAACCAATTTCTGTTGGCACTGCAAAGAGGCGTTATGTCTGTCGTTGCTCTGATTAAAGACGATATTCTTCGGATTGGCCAATTCTAAATGCTTTTCATCAAGTGTTGCCTTTAATCGGTCCAATTGAGAATAATGCTTTTCTGAAGTCAACATTCGATTTCGTGGAAAGAAACCATGATACTCAATGACCATACAACCCCCACTACATACACAGCCTCATTTTCTTTGGATGCAAAATCGCCTATTTATTACCCCAGGACATTTTTCACTCTGCATTGTTGTAAATAATCCATTTTTCATTGGCTATGATTTTTCTTGTCGAAAAAGGGTTATTTTTGTTGCATCTGAACAGAGAATTGCATATGGAAATGTGGTCCATTACATTTTGAGTCATCCAAACCTCATAGCAATTTATGGTCTGTTTTCAACTGCCTTACATGTGGAGTATCTTTCTAATATCCCAAGTCATGTGACCAGGATTATTTTTAATAAGTGTTTCGATTTGATCATTATCAAAATATGATGAGATAAAGTCAGTTATTTTTATTGCTGCGCAATGATTTTAACAATTACTTTTAGTCATTTTCTCTATTTATTTTTTATATTAGAGAAAATGTTTTCAGCTGTCATTATACTAAGCATGGAAACTCAAGAATAAAGGGATTATCAATGATCAGAAAAAAACAATCATTACCAACGAAAGAGAGATATTATCTGCATAATGCATATGCATCATAAATAATTTCACAAGAGAACGGCATTGAAAATCAGAAAAAAGGGATTACCAGTTGTTAGGAATTAATTAATAATTACCTTTAATTGGTCTAACTGGGAAAAGTACCTGCCTGAATTAAATGTCCGATTTTGTGGAAGGTGCTTGTGAAACATAATGCCTTTTAAATCATATAAGAATGTGGTGACAAAGGAGAAAATCAAATGTTACTTTAGATAAGAATTTCTTTGTGCTATCTGTCAAAAAAATCAGTATAAAGATAAGGATAACTTTAGTAGACCTCGAAATATGATAATTGTCTGTGCTTCCCTACTAGTCTTGACACAATAGTAACCTTTCTTACACCCAATAAAAGAACGCTACTTTGAACTCGCAATCAAAAGTCAATATAGTAACTGATCACCAAGTCAATATAGTAACTGATCATAAATACATTTTCTTATTACGTATTGGTTGCCGAGGCGCCGTTGTAGAGTTTTCACGTGACTTTGTTTTTCTTTTCTGCTTATTTTGACTCTTTTTGTTTGTTTTTCTTTTTGAAATATTTTTTCTGGAATATTTTCCCCAAAGGTTTTTAATAGACAAATTCACAGGCGTTGTCACACTGGGCAAGGCAGAACTTGATTATGAAAATGTTAAGTCTTACCATTTGACTGTCGACGCCACTGATGGTGGCAACAAAAAAGACACGACCAGTCTGTACGTTTGCATCAACGATACAAATGATAACGCGCCAGAATTCACTTCAAGTAAATACGAAGAAACGGTGAAAGAAAACGAGGAGATCAAAATTGCAGTCCAGGTGAGTTGTTGTACCTGTTGTTGTTGTTCTTCTTGTTCTTCTTCCTTTTCTTTTCCTTCATCAAACGAGAGGACACTTGACTCCTACATGGAGGAGGTTAGCCTATAGTCCGATTCACACTCCTCCACTTAGGTTTATCTTGAGTCCTATTTCTTGGAACACTTGATAGAGGGTACTGATTTTCTGTTCAAGAGCATTCTTATCGCAAATATGAACACCTATGTCATCAGCATAGCCTCATCCTCCTCATCATCAGTACATTGGCCTTGGGAGGGAAAGCAGGATTGTTGTCTTCTATTGGTAGACTCATTTGGGATGCGGTATGGTATGTTTAAATGGTCAATGTCCATCCCATCACATCTGTGTAAATGTACAGGCATAGTCTAGGAAGAGCAGGTGTAGATAGGTTTTCCTATCGTCCGGTTCCCACTCCTCCTGGTTTTTGAACAGGAGTAAAGATTTATCCCTTGTTTCCTGTTTAGGAATGAGTTTCCGGCCTATTCTAAAGTTTACTTCAACTCTGTAATTCTAACCGCCTGAACTCTGAAATGTTCTTTACTATTTATTTATTTTTCCTCAGTAGGATTAGATAGGTTCGCCTATCGCCCGGGTCACACTCCTCCCCGATATTTTGAACAGGAACAGAGGTTTATCCCATGTTCTCTATTTAAGATTGGGTTTCTGGTTCCTTCTAAATACTTTTCCTTCTCTTCTACTTCTGGTGCCCCCTTGCGTTTTGGTGGTATTATCTCCTAGCTTGGGTTGGTACCTCTTACTCTTTAACCTTCTGTCTAGAGTGGCTCTCGAGCCTTGTACAGAGTGAACAAAGAAAAGGGAAACGAATTTTCGCCAGTGGTAAATGGGGGAAGAATTCTTGTCATATGTATAAAGGTATAAGCATAATGATAACAATTCAAAATGGGGAAGCAATTGAGGAGATCTGGAATTGCAAGGGGAGCAATTCTACTTGGCGTTCTGAGAATTGTTTCTGCTTTGGCATCGGGTAGAATGAAATAGCCCCTTCGTAAGACAGCGCTGGAGTTATCGACTTGAAAACACTGATTACAAAATATAAGTATCCTTAGTAGAATATAATATTCCGTAATAAAATATAAGTATCCATAATAAAATATAATTATCCTTAGTAAAATATAATTAAAATATAAGAATCCGTAATAAAATATAATTATCTTTAATAAAATATAATTATCTTTAATAAAATATAAGTATCCATAATAAAATATAAGAAACCGTAATAAAATATAATTATCCTTAATAAAATATAATTATCCTTAATAAAATATAAGAAACCGTAATAAAATATAATTATCCTTAATAAAATATAATTATCCTCAATAAAATATAATTATCCTCAATAAAATATAAGAATCCGTAATAAAATATAATTATCCCTAATAAAATATAATTATCCTCAATAAAATATAATTATCCTTAGTAAAATACAATTAAAATATAAGAATCCGTAATAAAATATAATTATCTTTAATAAAATATAATTATCTTTAATAAAATATAAGTATCCATAATAAAATATAAGTATCCTTCATAGAATATAATTATCCTTAATAAAATATAAGAAACCGTAATAAAATATAATTATCCTCAATAAAATATAATTATCCTCAATAAAATATAAGAATCTGTAATAAAATATAATTATCCCTAATAAAATATAATTAATCTCAATAAAATATAATTATCCTTTGTAAAATATAAGAATCCGTAAGTCTTTCATCTGAGCTAATTACTACTGTTTGGTGTTCGAATCCAGTTAAAAATCATTATTTTAAATAAAGATTTTGCAAGCTAAGAAGTCTGCCTATAGTTAGACATAATCAGTTATCAGCTCTAAAAAAGGATTTCCACAAAAGTTTAATTATTATTCATCTGGGCAGATTTTGAATATTTGGTCGATCACGAGACTTTTCAGCATCTTCTCTATAAGTGTTGCATATAGTGTGAATGTTATAGGTCCTGAAAGTGGAATCTGCGGGCCGAGTTCAAATTCTGGTCGATCTTTGGAAAAGGCACGAATCAATTTTCCCACAGCTATGGGTTAAATAGAGGGCTCTCTTACCTTTGAAAACTCTGAATTCAAGGAAAACTCTGAATTCAAACCCGAGGAGGACTGTTTGAAGACTTTACGGCACACTGCACAATTTCTCTGATATCAGGTCTTCCGAAAAGTGGGGCCGGTTTTACACAATCTTTCACCACTATAAGAAAATCACCAGTCTGTTTGTTCAGTTCCAAATTGATCTATTGTGTCCTCATAAGCCGAAGTATTCATTCTCACGTTCTTCTAGGCGCCAGACGAAGCCTAATCTAATTTTCTTATCTCCATTCTCACATTCTTCTAGGCGAAAGATAAAGACGAACGCGGTTCTCCAAATTCTCAAGTATCATATACAATTGTGAGCGTCAGTCAAAATCTTAGGCAGAACTTTACAATTAATTCTTCAGGATTAATACATGCAAAATCAATTGACTATGAAAAGCTGACCTCTGATCAAATTATTCTTGAAGTTGAAGCTTCTGACCAAGGTAATCCCCAACAGCACACGAGAACGAATGTGACCATTAATATTCAGGTGAGTAACCGTTTTTTAATCTTTGAAATTGATATATAGATTCAAATTGCAAAACAAGGATCAGACGAGCAACGTGATGTTTTTTTTTTAATAAGATTATTAATATTAAATATTAAAACTTCTTTTTTTATTTTTATCTTAACATTTCGACCAGTTTCTGCTTTAGACTTATTCAGCTTGCGACAGATTTGATAGAGACAATATTTTTGTCCCAGTGGTCACGCTGGTCCCCCAAAAGGCTTGATAACGAACTCTATTGTTTATAATTTAATACAAAGGTAATCCTTGTTCGTCGTAAGTTCGGGAGAAAGCAACGCAAAGAGACTTACTATATATTTACCGTAAATATAAATATAAAAACGTAAATAATTTACGTTTTATTTTGTCGAGTTACCCCAGACATTCGTGAGACTATAACGTCAACCACCATTGATCCTGCATCAATGTCGGAGGTCATTAGGGAGGCATTTTCATAGCTGGCCAGTATAGGTAGTTGCTGGTGCGGCCAACTCGTCTTGCTCTATGGCTAGGCGTCTAGAACAGTAGATTACTGGCGAGTTATTGCGTACTGCAAAGCGCATTCTGTGTAGGCGTGAGATTGTAGAAATATCAGGGATGGCTCCATCGAGCTGCGATTTAGTTGGATATCACCTATGGGGTCACCATAACAAATATTTACAATACGTCCTGGCAAATTAAACAGGAAATAATTAAAACAAATAGTTGGTTCCAATGAACTTATCCAGTGAAAGGAGTTCGTGGGGGTCGAACCCAAATTTAGTTCGGAGTTATCTATAGAAAGTGGAAAGCGAGCATGTTCCGCCCAACCACTTGGGTGACATGAAAGTCGACAGTAACCAAATGCTTGACTATTAGATAAAGCAAGCATAAGAAAATCTCCGAATTCAAATACTTGCAGAAAATACTCACCAGCAAAATGTTCCTATTCTTTGGAGATCAACCAGAGAAATGGGTCGAATGAATTCTTTCCGCTGTACTAATTTTTGTTTGCTTTGTTTTACGGTATATCAACCTCAATGGGTTATTTAATTCCGACAAGAATTTTATTCCTTGTGATATTTTTTTAAAAAAATGTATTGCTGGTAATAATTTTTTTTACAAAATATTTCTGGTATTAAAACTTATTTTTACACCTACATAGTGTTTTAACCCCAATTTGGGGCCCAACTATTTACCCATAGTTGGGACCCTAACAGAGGCCTTGCTGCCGGGTGTAATTTACAGTCATAGCCAGGACTTAGCAGATTTAGTTCCCGCTACTTTGGAAGATGTAAAAAGGAAAGAAAGATCAAGAAGTAGATTGATTGATTGATTGATTGTTTATTTGTTTTACCAGCATATCAACCCCTATAGGTCATTTAATGCTGAAACTGGATTTTTTTGTATTTAAGAGTGTTTTAAATCATAATAATATTTTTTCAAAAACGTAGAGCTGGTAATAATATTTTTTCAAAAACGTAGAGCTGGTAATAATATTTTTCCAAAAACGTAGAGCTGGTAATAATGTTTTTTCCAAAAACGTAGAGCTGGTAATGTTTTTTTTTCAAAAACGTATAGCTGGTAATAATATTTTTCAAAAACGTAGAGCTGGTAATAATATTTTTCAAAAACGTAGAGCTGGTAATAATATTTTTCATTTTCATTCTGGTTTTTCAAAAGCGTATAGCTGGTAATAACATTTTTCCAAAAACGTAGAGCTGGAAATAATATTTTTCCAAAAACGTAGAGCTGGTAATAATATTTTTCAAAGACGTAGAGCTGGCAATCATATTTTTCAAAAACGTAGAGCTGGTAATAATATTTTTTCATTTTCATTCTGGTCTTTTGTGATCTTTTTCAAAAATGTATAGTTTGGTTCGTTTTGTTTTGTGACATATCAACCTCAATGGGCTATTCAATGCTGACAAGATCCGACTGTAGGTATGATCTTTTTGTCAAAAAGATATTGCTGATACTGTTTTCTCCCCACAAAGCGCTTCTGGCACTAAAATCCATCTTTACACTTTCATAGTCAGGTTGTGGGGTCAAGTATTCGCCCATAGATGGGACAACAACAGGTGCCACAACCCCGGGTCAGGGCGGACCCGGGAACACCAGCAACCAAGAGGCGGTGTCACGATCCGCAAAACCTCCCGATCAGAGGCCCTACTGTTAGACGCAGTCCATCGTCCCACCCAGGACGGGGGTGCAGTTCATCGTCTTACCCAGGACGGGGGTGCAGTTCATCGTCTTACCCAGGACGGGGGTGCAGTTTATCGTCTTACCCAGGACCGGGATGCAGTTTATCGTCTTACCCAGGACGGGGATGCAGTTTATCGTCTTACCCAGGACGGGGAGATCAAGAAGTAGAAGAAAAATAATCTAATATATCATTAAGGCATTAAAGAAATAGGAGATCTGGACATTTTATTATTTTTGTTTGGTTTGGTTTGTTTTACGGCATATCAACCTCAAGGGGTTATTCAATTCCGACAAGATTTTTATTGCTGGCAATATTTATTTTTTTTAAATGTATTTCTGGTAATTTTTTTTTTCCAAAAATGTCTTGCTAGTATTTTTTTTTTTTTTTTTAAATGTATTGCTGGTAATATATATATTTTTATATGTATTGCTAGTAATATTTAAAAAAAATATGTATTGTTGGTAATATATATTTTTTAAATGTATTACTGGTAATATTTTTTTAAATGTATTGCTGCTAATATTTTTCATTTTGCAAAAATGTAAAGCTGGTAATAATTTTTCAAAAAAGCATTGCTAGTATTAAAACCTATTTTTTATACTTTCATAGACTTTTGACCTCTATTTTTTTTGTGGGGGGTAACTAATTGCCCATAGCTGGGACCCTAACAGGTGCTACCACCTCGGGTCAGGGTGGGCCTGGGAACACCAGCAATTAAGAGGTGGTTCCATGTTCCTCAAAACATCCTGATCAAAGGTTTTGCTGTCGGATGTAGTTTGTCGTCTTACCCAGGACAGCCCGCTGTCCTAAAATCGGTAGAGAGAATATTTTGTCACGTAAAATCCCTCTACTTGTCAAAGCTTATCAGGCAAGTGAAGACTCAGAAATTACGAAAGGGATTTTTCTGCTTTTATACGCCATGTCCTTCCAGGATGTGGGCCGTCATGGGGAGCCATGACGTCTTTTCCCCCATAGATCTACACAACGTTTGTCCCGTTACTGCCTCTCCCATGCTCTGTCCTGCCATGATGTTGGCGAGAATGGAGAGAAGAGCAGATGTCAACTAAGGATTTGAGGTTGATTTCAGACAATTCATGAGGCACCCATTTTCCAAGTTTAGGAACTTTTCCAAATTGTTGAAGATGACGATGAACAGTTGTATGGTTTGAACTGAGAACCACTGCTAATTCCTCAACTGATAAAGCAGGATTTTCTTCAAGGGCTGCTTCAAGAAGCTTTTCATCAAACTCAACTGGACGTCTGGTTCGATCTTCATCTTCAAGGGTGAAATCTCCACCTCTGAATTTTGCAAACCATCTTCTGCAAGTTCTTTCATTCACACATTCCTCTCCATAAACTGAGTGAATGTTTCTAGCCGCTTCGGCTGCTGGGACTACATGTTGCAGCTAGGAGAGAGAAAAGAGAGATCGACAAACGCGTGTTTGTTATTTATAGAATGTAATCACGTGACAGGCTTGTCGGAGTTAGCTCCTCCTCAGTTTCCTTAATCCTTCAACCGGGGTCTCTCTCCCCTGACTATAAATACTAGTTGACCATTCTCTCTCTCTCTCTTTTTCGACTCAGACCTTGGGCCGCTACCTCGCGTGGAGACGAGGTAAAAACTCTCTTTTTTTCACTTAGGCCAATATGTGACATCTCACAGATACAGCGTTTCTCAAATTCTGGGAACACGCTAAGAACAATACACGTACGGACACTCAACACAACACACACGCATAACTTCTCCATACAAACACTATGTAACTTTTCATGTCTTTGTTTTATTAATATATATTTGTTTACCCATGTATATCGGTCTTGTTTGTTTCTTTGTCTTCTTTGGACTTAATTATAGTCCAACATTCCTATGTAGCTGGAACGGCTAGCAGGAAATCTTAACTCAGAGATATCTCTTCACATTTCACCCCCAGCGGTCCGCCACAGGCTCAACAGCGCCTTGGCGGGAAACTTAACTTAGTCACGCGCTGAAAAAATATATTGTGCGTGGGTGGATTGCAACGCCCACATGCGTGTTTATCCAATGAATGCTTGTTATTGAAATTCAAATCGTGTAGGTATGTATGTGTGTGCGATGATGATCGCTAGAAAAGTATTGTAAATGAGGAAGGGATTTCCAGTGGTTATGAAGGAACGATAACTTTGCTCTATTAAATGCATTGCTAATGATTTTACTATAGAAACATGCTAAAATACCAGGAAGAAACTAGTACAGCTCTAGAATCATTTAATGTAAACGTTACTGATAGAATAGAACTGTTATTAGTTTGACATTTTTTTATAAACGTCTTTCTGAACATAAACTTATAAAATTGGTCCTGTTTTTTTTAAATACTTATCAGGATGTTAATGACAACCCTCCACGTTTCACCTATCCAGTGTACAAATTTCGTGTTCCTGAAAATGTTACCACCGGTAAGTTAATTTCTTTAATATCTGTATATATTTCTGAGATGAGATATTGTAACTATTTATACTATTCGGACTTTTGTCCTCATCGTTATTGTCATATTCACGACGTTTCGGCAATTCCACGCCGAAAATAAATGGAATTAACTGAAACTGTGATATCTCCCCCCAAAAATGGCATGTTATATGGAACTATGACAAGCTTTCCCCGTGGACTAAATAAAGAGATCAATTCATGATTCAAACGTATAACACTTGAAGAAAACCGGAGCGTACAACGGCCGAAGCATCGTGACTATGACAATAAAGATGAGGACAGTAGAACGAACAGTGTAAATAGTGTAAATAGTTAATTTTTTTGTTTAAACTTTTGATTCCGTCAAGGAATTCTTTAAAGATGGTGACTGGTTCGCCTTAAAGCTACATCCAGAAAAATGGCTACTGTGCGCGGCTATAGAGTTGGCGACTATTTAATTTCCCCGCCCACAATGGTAAGTTTAATATAAGGTCAAATTTAACATGTTTTCCTACACACGTATTTGCTGGTAGTGAGGGAAATTCCATCGGCTCTTACCTTTCTGGAATGCGTCAGGCAACAAGGATTGGTTCTAAACTCAAAGGGCAATATAGGAGAAAGGATCCTTGAAATTAAACTTAATTTCAATCTCGATGCAAAAAAAAGCGAAAAACTATAAAATTTAATAAGCTTACTTTTGACACAAAACCGCCAGCATGGAGCTGATACTAAGGATCGAACTCAGTAGCAATAGCTAGCCACAATTCTGTATGTTATGGAATAAATGTACTCAGTGGTAATGGCTAGCCACAATTCTGCATGTTACGGAATAAATGTACTCAGTGGCAATGGCTAGCCACAATTCTGCATGTTACGGAATAAATGTACTCAGTGGCAATGGCTAGCCACAATTCTGCATGTTACGGAATAAATCAATTCTGCATGTTACGGAATAAATGTACTCAGTGGCAATGCCTAGCCACAATTCTGCATGTTACGGAATAAATGTACTCAGTGGCAATGCCTAGCCACAATTCTGCATGTTACGGAATAAATGTACTCAGTGGCAATGGCTAGCCACAATTCTGCATGTTACGGAATAAATGTACTCAGTGGCAATGGCTAGCCACAATTCTGCATGTTACGGAATAAATGTACTCAGTGGCAATGGCTAGCCACAATTCTGCATGTTACGGAATAAATGTACTCAGTGGCAATGGCTAGCCACAATTCTGCATGTTACGGAATAAATCAATTCTGCATGTTACGGAAAAAATGTACTCAGTGGCAATGCCTAGCCACAATTCTGCATGTTACGGAATAAATGTACTCAGTGGCAATGCCTAGCCACAATTCTGCATGTTACGGAATAAATGTACTCAGTGGCAATGGCTAGCCACAATTCTGCATGTTACGGAATAAATGTACTCAGTGGCAATGGCTAGCCACAATTCTGCATGTTACGGAATAAATCAATTCTGCATGTTACGGAATAAATGTACTCAGTGGCAATGCCTAGCCACAATTCTGCATGTTACGGAATAAATGTACTCAGTGGCAATGGCTAGCCACAATTCTGCATGTTACGGAATAAATGTACTCAGTGGCAATGGCTAGCCACAATTCTGCATGTTACGGAATAAATCAATTCTGCATGTTACGGAATAAATGTACTCAGTGGCAATGCCTAGCCACAATTCTGCATGTTACGGAATAAATGTACTCAGTGGCAATGGCTAGCCACAATTCTGCATGTTACGAAATAAATGTACTCAGTGGCAATGGCTAGCCACAATTCTGCATGTTACGGAATAAATGTACTCAGTGGCAATGGCTAGCCACAATTCTGCATGTTACGGAATAAATGTACTCAGTGGCAATGGCTAGCCACAATTCTGCATGTTACGGAATAAATCAATTCTGCATGTTACGGAATAAATGTACTCAGTGGCAATGGCTAGCCACAATTCTGCATGTTACGGAATAAATGTACTCAGTGGCAATGCCTAGCCACAATTCTGCATGTTACGGAATAAATGTACTCAGTGGCAATGGCTAGCCACAATTCTGCATGTTACGGAATAAATGTACTCAGTGGCAATGGCTAGCCACAATTCTGCATGTTACGAAATAAATGTACTCAGTGGCAATGGCTAGCCACAATTCTGCATGTTACGGAATAAATGTACTCAGTGGCAATGGCTAGCCACAATTCTGCATGTTACGAAATAAATGTACTCAGTGGCAATGGCTAGCCACAATTCTGCATGTTACGGAATAAATGTACTCAGTGGCAATGGCTAGCCACAATTCTGCATGTTACGAAATAAATGTACTCAGTGGCAATGGCTAGCCACAATTCTGCATGTTACGGAATAAATGTACTCAGTGGCAATGGCTAGCCACAATTCTGCATGTTACGGAATAAATGTACTCAGTGGCAATGGCTAGCCATAATTCTGCATGTTACGGAATAAATCAATTCTGCATGTTACGGAAAAAATATACTCAGTGGCAATGCCTAGCCACAATTCTGCATGTTACGGAATAAATGTACTCAGTGGCAATGCCTAGCCACAATTCTGCATGTTACGGAATAAATCAATTCTGCATGTTACGGAATAAATGTACTCAGTGGCAATGGCTAGCCACAATTCTGCATGTTACGGAATAAATGTACTCAGTGGCAATGGCTAGCCACAATTCTGCATGTTACGGAATAAATCAATTCTGCATGTTACGGAATAAATGTACTCAGTGGCAAAGGCTAGCCACAATTCTGCATGTTACGGAATAAATGTACTCAGTGGCAATGCCTAGCCACAATTCTGCATGTTACGGAATAAATGTACTCAGTGGCAATGGCTAGCCACAATTCTGCATGTTACGGAATAAATGTACTCAGTGGCAATGGCTAGCCACAATTCTGCATGTTACGAAATAAATGTACTCAGTGGCAATGGCTAGCCACAATTCTGCATGTTACGGAATAAATGTACTCAGTGGCAATGGCTAGCCACAATTCTGCATGTTACGGAATAAATGTACTCAGTGGCAATGGCTAGCCACAATTCTGCATGTTACGGAATAAATCAATTCTGCATGTTACGGAATAAATGTACTCAGTGGCAATGCCTAGCCACAATTCTGCATGTTACGGAATAAATGTACTCAGTGGCAATGGCTAGCCACAATTCTGCATGTTACGGAATAAATGTACTCAATGGCAATGGCTAGCCACAATTCTGCATGTTACGGAATAAATCAATTCTGCATGTTACGGAATAAATGTACTCAGTGGCAATGCCTAGCCACAATTCTGCATGTTACGGAATAAATGTACTCAGTGGCAATGGCTAGCCACAATTCTGCATGTTACGAAATAAATGTACTCAGTGGCAATGGCTAGCCACAATTCTGCATGTTACGGAATAAATGTACTCAGTGGCAATGGCTAGCCACAATTCTGCATGTTACGGAATAAATGTACTCAGTGGCAATGGCTAGCCACAATTCTGCATGTTACGGAATAAATCAATTCTGCATGTTACGGAATAAATGTACTCAGTGGCAATGGCTAGCCACAATTCTGCATGTTACGGAATAAATGTACTCAGTGGCAATGGCTAGCCACAATTCTGCATGTTACGAAATAAATGTACTCAGTGGCAATGGCTAGCCACAATTCTGCATGTTACGGAATAAATGTACTCAGTGGCAATGGCTAGCCACAATTCTGCATGTTACGAAATAAATGTACTCAGTGGCAATGGCTAGCCACAATTCTGCATGTTACGGAATAAATGTACTCAGTGGCAATGGCTAGCCACAATTCTGCATGTTACGGAATAAATGTACTCAGTGGCAATGGCTAGCCATAATTCTGCATGTTACGGAATAAATCAATTCTGCATGTTACGGAAAAAATGTACTCAGTGGCAATGCCTAGCCACAATTCTGCATGTTACGGAATAAATGTACTCAGTGGCAATGCCTAGCCACAATTCTGCATGTTACGGAATAAATGTACTCAGTGGCAATGGCTAGCCACAATTCTGCATGTTACGGAATAAATGTACTCAGTGGCAATGGCTAGCCACAATTCTGCATGTTACGGAATAAATGTACTCAGTGGCAATGGCTAGCCACAATTCTGCATGTTACGAAATAAATGTACTCAGTGGCAATGGCTAGCCACAATTCTGCATGTTACGGAATAAATGTACTCAGTGGCAATGGCTAGCCACAATTCTGCATGTTACGAAATAAATGTACTCAGTGGCAATGGCTAGCCACAATTCTGCATGTTACGGAATAAATGTACTCAGTGGCAATGGCTAGCCACAATTCTGCATGTTACGAAATAAATGTACTCAGTGGCAATGGCTAGCCACAATTCTGCATGTTACGGAATAAATGTACTCAGTGGCAATGGCTAGCCACAATTCTGCATGTTACGAAATAAATGTACTCAGTGGCAATGGCTAGCCACAATTCTGCATGTTACGGAATAAATGTACTCAGTGGCAATGGCTAGCCATAATTCTGCATGTTACGGAATAAATGTACTCAGTAGCAATGGCCCACCAGAAAACCTGACTCACAATTATCCAAGAACGAGGAGACAGTTCATAATATAAGATCGCCAAAACTTGTCGACACGAGCATCTTCTAGTACGTTCATATCTCCTGATTAGTTAACTCTCTAGCTAGTATCTTTTTTAGACTATCTCTGGCGCGTGAGGACTTCCCGAAAGGGCAAATGAACTGTTGTGGGATTTTGCTAATTTAAACACATGCGCAAGTACCATTTAGATATTTATGACTCCATCTCCTCTCTCTCCTCCGGCACATCTGAACATTTCAAGGGAAATAGAAATCAAGCAACATGTTTGCATCCGCGGAAAAACGTTTTTAGAAGGGAAAATAGACTTTCCACCACAAAACTAAGTAAACGATTTTGAGCTCCATCAAGGTTAGAAAGTGAAGGCTACCCTGCTATTTAACACTAGATTCTCTAGTTTTGACTGGCAGCTAGTCTAACCTGCTCTTTAATAGACTGGCTTCCCTCAACGATTGAAAATCCAGTCTAACTTGTCCTTTAATAGATTAGCTTCCCCACAAGGCTAGAGAATCCAGTTTAACCTGCTATTTAATAGACTAGCTTCCTTTTCCAAGGTCTTTAGCGCAATGTGAAAACTGACGAAGCTGGAATTTGAACATGGATTGCCAATTTCACTGTTTGCTCTGTATCAGCTGATTCCTTCCCTTTTCAATATTGATTTATAATTGGAACAGTATTAATTGTACATTGAAAAACACCAACATTTCGGAAAATATTAATTCCTATTTATCTCCATTTGTGTGTTTTTTATATTTTTTTTATCTCTTTCCAGGTCATTATATTGGTAACGTTTCAGCAACTGACGCTGACCGGCAAAACATCAACAAAAGGCTCACTTATCTTCTGGTCAATGAAACTGACAAGTTTAGCATAAACTCTGGAACTGGCTCTATTTTCATTCTTGGTAAACTAGACCGAGAGAAAAATGACCATTATCTCTTGCAAGTGGAAGTCATTGATGGTGGAACCCCGCCTCTAAATAGCACTGCCATTTTGAACATCACAGTCACAGACGTCAATGACGAACTTCCCGTGTTGCTAGATTCTTCAGCTACTATTGTAGTTGCCGAGAACATTACAATTAACAGCACGATCGTGAAAATCAATGCCACTGACGAGGATTTAAACGCTAAACTAGTTTATGGTATCTACTCTCAAAAGATTGAAGTTGATGGCAAGGGAATGTACGTTAATAAAATCTCAACGGTAAGCTTTTTTAAGTTTAAATATTTTACATTTCTGACTAGATTACTGGTCTTGTCGGTTGTGCGCATAGTGCAACGGTCAGCATACCAGAAAAGAATATCTGTCTATATTTCTGAGATGAGGTACTGTAGATATTTATATTGTTCGGTCTGTTGTCCTCACCTTTATTGTCATATTCACGATGTTTCGGCCGTTGTACGATCCGTCCTTCTTCAGGATCTGCCTATATTTCTGTGATGAGGTATTTCGGGCTGTTGTGCTCATCTTTGTTGTCATATTCACGACCTTTCGGCCGTTGTACGCTCGGACCTTCTTCGGGATCTGTCTATATTTCTGCGATGAGGTATTGTAACTATTTACATTATCTACATCATTTACATTATTCGGGCTGTTGTCCTCATCTTTGTTGTCATCATATTTACGACCTTTCGATCGTTGTTCGCTCGGGCCTTCTTCATGAATATTTCTGAGATGAGGTATTGTAATTATTTAGAAAATCTACATTATTTACATTATTCGGATAACAGCTCAAACAATATAAATAGTGTAAATCAGAAAGAGAAATCGGCCATCCGATTTCGAATTTAGAATGCATTCGTTACACTCACTTTCGAACAAATATACTTGGGGAAACCGTATAAATGTATCGCTAACACCTTAGTAATGGGTTAAAATATTGATTCTCATTGCAGCCTTGAGGCCCACATGTTGGCCTGAGAAATTTTTAAAATGGGAAATGGAGTTTTCCCCAAGGAAAATGAATGTGTTTTTGAAATTGTACCCGAAATTATGACAACGTACTTTATTTTTGAGGGTAAATAATTCAGGAATTATTTAAATAAAATATTCTATGTTTGCTTCTTATAATAAATTATATTGTAACGGGAGAGAACTATGAAAGAAAGATTTATTCGATTATTTGAATTTTCCGTATTATGGGTGTTATTATATCCGTGATATACAGTGTAACCCGGATATAAGAGACCCTGATATAAGAGAAACCCGGATATAAGATAGATTTTCTCTGGTCCCAAATTAGAGCCATACTTACGTAAACAAAATAGACCAAACCCGGATATAAGAGAAACTCGGATATAAGATACTCCTTCTTCGGTCCCGACTACTCTCTTATATCCGGGTTACACTGTAATAACACTGAGTTTACGATGGAACGGAATGGCAAACATGTTTTATTCTCAGAGAAACTTTTCTATCACTAAGACATATACAAAACTATATATACATGTCCGATGCGGAGAATAATATATCACATATTACCTACTCAGCAAAGGGTTAGGGTTGAAGAAACAAAAGGAATGGTCTTGCATATAATATGTACTCCTGTGTATGAAGAAGCTATTCCACGAACGGGAAACAGCGAGTTTTGTTTTTTTCATAAAATGAGGACTGTGAGATGGCGTTTCTTTCTATAACGGAAAAATATATTCCCAAATGGAAACTGTACCATAGACTTTTAAGCTGTAGGGGGAGGCGGATTTAGCTGCAGTAAACAAACTGAAATTTGACTTCCGCTTTGACTGTATGGTCTAATGTCATTAAGCGGTCGTCAACGTGTCTTATCTCCACTAAAGCTGGATAAGCGTCTTTTGTATCATTACAATATTTTCAAATTGATTTGAGATATTTTTTTTATTGTGTGATGACAGAAAGCCTTTGTCTTCATTTAATTTATTTTTCATTTATTTTGAGAGCAACATTTTGATCCATTTAATTTTATTGAGTTACAATATGACAGAATTAATGTTATTTTAGTTTTGAAAACATCGCTTTATCGGTTTTATATTAGTACCGTTAATCTACTTTTTTTTTACTTATTTATGAATTGTCAAACTTTTTTTATTTACAAGCAATCCCTGTTTTAAATTTTATCATCTGATATGGTGAAAATTAAATTTAAATTTCCTTCCTGTAATCGTTTTAGTTAGGATTTATATTTTCTACTACGATTCGCTTTTGTAAATAAAATGTATTTCCTTTTACATGGAATTTCTATTTGTCCTTATGTGGGTTTGGAATTCTTTTGACATAAAAAATGAGCCACAAGGAAGAAAAGTCTGAGAACCACTGTTCCTTTCTACATGCATATATATATATATGGGCCTGGAGACATGATTTTGTATATATAAAATGTATTTCCTTTTATATGGAATTTCTGTTTGTCCATATGTGGGTCTGAAATTCTTTTGACATAAAAAATGAGCTACAAGGAAGAAAAGTCTGAGAACCACTGTTCCTTTCTACATGCATATATATATATATATATATATATATATATATATATATGGGCCTGGGGACATGATTTTGTATATATAATATTTATTTCCTGTTACATGGAATTTCTGTTTGTCCATATGTGGCTCTGAAATTCTTTTGACACCAAAAATGGGCCATAAGTAAGAAAAGGTTGAGAAACACTGCCTTAGAAGGAACTGGAAACCCAAGCAACCCTCTGCTTCTTTTCAAAAGACTGGGGAGGAGATGTGGCACAAGACTCAAAAGTACTACTCAATCATAATAATTCTAGCAAGACAAGCTTGCTAACAATTACACCACATCAAAATGTTTTTCTAAGCGTAGCCTAGTTGAGGCACAAGGCTGTAAGTATGGAGCACCCTATCAGGATCGTCCTCACTACTCTGTCATAATTGATCTAACAAGACAAAGTGTCCACAACATCTTAGTGATTAAACACAAACTGTTTTGCTAAAACTAAATTTGACTTGCATTTAGAAAAAGCACTATATATACTTGCATATCATGCGAATTTTGAAGACCTAATTTTGAAGCTAATTTTTAGAGGGTTGCATCATACATGAGATATAAAATTAGTGTATGTACTGTTGGCCCTGGGTATTTGGCTGACCAAACTCTATATCCATTTAATATTTAATATTTAAAATGGGGTCTGGAGTTATCAGGAGCCATGTAGCCAGGATTTATATTTTCTACTACATTTTGCTTTTGTAAATAAAATGCAATTCCTATTAAGAAAAGGTTGAGAAACATTGGGTTAAATAATAAAGTTGTCTAGGCTTGCTTGATGTGGTAACCAGTCTAGGAGAATGAAAAATCTAAATTCAAAACTAGCCTGAAAAGAGATGGACTCCATGAGGCTATATTTCACTAGCCACGTTATTGCTGCCCTGGCTGAAGTACACGAGATGCTCTTACGACCCTCATGTGTTACAAGACACGTGACGTGACGACACATGTCTTCAAAAATGGCGGCAATATTTTAATAATTTTGCAATTGAATTGGTTATATTTTCTACGTGTGTATTCTATACAATTAATATCCATACAATTAACTTTATTATTGCATTTTTTATAATGATATTCAGTCTGTACAAAACCCAAGAGCCAATGAAGATAGAGATCACACAAGGAAAAGGCTTTTAAAGGAACCGGAAACCCAATCCTAAACAGCAAACAAGGGAAAAAACCTACTTATGTTAAATAAAAACGAGGAGGGTAAACAGGACGATAGCGAACCCATCTACTCCTATTTAAAAAAAAAAAAGAGAAAAGTAATTCAATAGTAAATAAAAGTTCAGAGATTTCAGCAGAATCATTAGAAGTAAGAGTTGAAGTAGACTTGGGGAGGAACCAGAAACCTAATCCTGAACAGGGAACAAAGGATAAACCTCTATTTCTGTTCAAAAGATCGGCGAGGAGTGTGAACCGGGCGATAAGCAAAAATAATTCTACTTTTCAAAACATTAAAGGAAAATATCTAATAAATGCAAAGACAAGACAGAATATTTATTCTGTCTTGTCTTTGCATTTCTTAGATATTTTCAAGAAGACCATCACTGCATTAGCGAACTGTTCCCCTCTAAGTAAGATATTTCGTAGTCTGTGTATATTTTTGAGATGAGGTATTGTAATTATTTACATTTACATTGTTCGGACTGTTGTCCTCATCTTTATTGTTATATTTACCACGTTTCGACTGTTGTGCGCTCCGGCCTTCTTCAGGCGATTGGAATCTCAAGGACACATGGCCCAGTGGATAAAAGCTTTGACCCAAAGAGTTGTGAGTTCAATACCTGGCTACTGAAGTGGTGAACAAAATCTTGAAGTATTGAGTTAAAGGAAGATAATTGAAACATCCGGAAGCGGCATGGCAAGTAGAACTAGAACAATCTACCTTAGTGGGCGAAATAAAGGGTTCAGTTCGAAATTCCAATCACCTGAAGAAGGCCGCAGCGTACAACGGCCGAAACGTTGTGAATATGGCAATAAAGATGAGGACAACAGTTTGAACTATTTAAATAATGTAAATATTTCGTAGTTAATACGAGGCATGTTTAATTAGGGGGATCAGATTAAACTGCAAATTGGGGCCATCAAACTGCGTATCTGATGAATATATAAAGTCATTTTGTGCTTTAAATGAAACAAAGACTATTCTTTACGGAAAGACACACTCCACCTGCGGTTGACAGTATATAAGTTTTAAGACCCATTTTGTTTCTAAAACCGCATTTAAAGAAATTATACTATATAATATTTTATGAACGTGATAAACGAAGATATTTAAATGAATCAGATTAAAATAGCAGACAAGAGGATATGATATTTTATCTGAGAATCCATTGGTATTTTTTTAAAAATGCAGAAGATCACAGATGAAGAAGAGACTTACCAGAGATTGGATTCTACAGAAGGATGCTGAGACCGTCATGGACGGAGCATATGAGCAACTAGGAAGTTTTAAGGAGAACGGAAACAAAACGTACTCGTATACTTAGAATCAGAAAGAGACAGTTGAAACTTCTATGATACATGATGTGAAAAGGGAGCTTAGAGAATTTGACACTTAAAGGACAGACTGAAAGTAAGAATAACAAGTCAAAATATTGATTTTTATAAATGCCACCCTAATTAGAAAAGAACATAATTTATTTTATAGAATATAGAAGGAATCATGATAAATATCTTACAATCTATAAACACATGTCAGACACACTTTATGATATTAACAACTTTTATAAAATAATACTTAAAGAATGTAGAATATGTCGACCTACTACCATAACCGATGTAACTTAATTTCTTGAGATCACTTAGAATTTATATTCCATCCTAAGAAGGAGTTGCCAAAAGTTACATCATCCAGAATATTAAGATGGGCTATGTAGTTAATGGCTTTTGATTATGATATAGAATACGTCAAGGGAAACATGATACCACACGTAGATGCATTGTCCCGACTACAATTTGAAAAGGAACTAAACGAAAAAACACATAAAAAAAAGTGGGATGAATTTTTGCATTGGGTGAAACAGATGTGTTGCCCATGAATAGACAGCTTATGGAGACGTTACAAGATCCAGTCTTAAGTCGAATTTTATCTAGAATAAGGAACAATAAATGGAATAATTGTTCAAAAGCAGAAAGACCATGCATAGAAACTAGACAGAAACTATCAAAGAAAATAGTCTTATTTGTAGTGGGGATTTAATCGTATCATCAGAAAAATGTAGAAAATAAGTAATTAAAAGTGTATATGATGATATGCATTGTGGGATAACCGCTACATAAAACAGTTAAGTGGAAGCGTAGTGGTTGGGACACTCCGGAGATGTGGAGAATTACGTACGCAAATGTCCTAAATGTGCTGAAATAAAGAATTTTCTCCACAGTTACATTGTTGGCCTAAAGAAACAGAACCATGATCTAGAGTTCATATGGGTAGGTCTGTGTCTGATATTGCTTGACACATTTTCCGCCTGGTCTCAAGATTTTCGAGTTCAGGATAAAAACATCTATTACTGTTAAACAAATATTACGTATAATATTTGCTAGAAATGGAGTACCAAAAACATTAGTAATTGATAATGCTCTCGAATTCTATGACGAAAGTCTCTGCTTGTGGTTAAGGAAGATTGGCCATAGAAAACATTCCCTTTCCACCATCAATCAAATGGGATTGCTGAACGAATGGTCCAAACAATAAAGATAGGATTGAAAGCATTTTCTTCTCAGCAAGAAAAGACTGAAACTTAAACTACCAAGATTAATGTTGAGTTACAGAACGATACCACATGTTGACAGATTAGAGAGTCCATGTGCATTAATGGGCAGACAGATTAGAGCTCCATTTACCATGTCTGACATATGATACAAAAGAAATAAAGAAAACTAACTAGAAAAGACAAATTTCATAATGCAAAAAGGATACAACACGGCTTTAATATCTAAGAATGGTAAAAATAGTTACCCATGCAGACCAGTTAAGAGTTGGCCAAAATTACGAGGAAGTACGAAAGCGAAGCTAGTTCGAATAACTATGTAGATGAACAAAAGAGCAGAGGAATCAATGGATGATCAAATTTCTTTGCAAAACTCTGAGTACGAAACATGGGACACTGAAAATAAAATAACTAGATCAAGGTCCCCCATAATGAGAAATACTTGTGAAATCGGTGAGAGGAAATGTAGGAGAAGCCGTAGATCCACGCAGGGCGTGAAACCCAAAAGATTCAGGGAGATGCAATGGGATTGGTTTAGCCAATAGGTAATTGATATAAAGAGAGCTATAACTATAGCTCATGGGCAGCTTGGAGTCAGTGTACTTAGAATAGCTTCGGCTACTAAGTTGGACCATCATAACAATCACTATTTTTTCAGTTACTTTAAAATTTTAATTTTTATCTGTTCCCTCCTCACCCACACACAAATCCCAATGCTAGATGTTCAAGCCCCAGCTGAAAGGCAGATTTTCAATCCTGGGATCATTCTGACACCAAAAAGGTATAATATCTCTATGTAGAGCAGGTGTGGCCCGTGTTAGAGGGGGTTTCGGATACAAGGACGGACTGAGAGAATTTTCCTTTTATTTATTTAGATATCAAAGATATATCTATCATATATATATATGATATATATATGATATATATGATATATATATATATATGATATATATATATATATGATATATATATGATATATATGTATATATGATATATATATGATATATATATATATATATATGATATTATATATATATATATATATATATATATATA
>OZ038506.1:11075499-11198101 GCA_964036315.1 Acanthosepion esculentum | reverse complement strand
CATATATTTATATATATATATATATATATATCATATATTTATATATATATATATATATATCATATATTTATATATATATATATATATATCATATATTTATATATATATATATATATATATATCATATATTTATATATATATATATATATCATATATTTATATATATATATATATATATCATATATTTATATATATATATATATATATCATATATTTATATATATATATATATCATATATTTATATATATATATATATATCATATATTTATATATATATATATCATATATTTATATATATATATATATATATCATATATTTATATATATATATATATATCATATATTTATATATATATCATATATTTATATATATATCATATATTTATATATATATATATATATCATATATTTATATATATATATATATATATATATCATATATTTATATATATATATATATATCATATATTTATATATATATATATATATCATATATTTATATATATATATATCATATATTTATATATATATATATATCATATATTTATATATATATATATATCATATATTTATATATATATATATATCATATATTTATATATATATATATCATATATTTATATATATATATATCATATATTTATATATATATATATCATATATTTATATATATATATATATCATGTATATATATATATATCATATATATATATATCATGTATTTATATATATATCATATTTATATATATATCATATTTATATATATATCATATATATATATATATATATATATATATATCACATATTTATATATATATATATATATATATATATATATATATATATATAATATATTCATATATTTATATTTTTTAGGATTATTTTGGTATAAACAAGACCACCGGTGAAATTTTCTTGAAGGAATCATTGGATCGTGAAGTGGCCGAACTTATTTCCCTTGGAATTGAAGTGAACGACACGAACGCTGACGGCCAACCTCAGGTTTCAAAAGGTACTTTCTTTTCTATATTTTTATTTCATTCTATTTATTTTAATTTTATTTTTTATATTTCTATGGTTTTGAACTCCTAATTAAGTATTGCATAAATTTTCAAGTTACATTCGTTAACAAAAAAGAAAAATATGGAAATTGTTCAGTTTCCAACATTTACCCCCTGTCATCATGGCTTGAAATCTCGATCGAAGATTTTTAAAGGTTTTTCTATGATTATCACAGATATGAAATTTTGCATTCATTGCTCTCTGGTGTGGTGATGCAATCGGTGCTTTTTTGCAGCGATGCTACCGGAAATCTCATCACGTCTTTGACACTGAGGGTCAAATCAAAATGTTTGGTTACGATGTGAACTTCTGTCGATTTTAATTATGAGGCAGTTGACGGAGGATTGAGACTGGCCATTATTTTGATTGGTCATATGGAAGGGCCAATTGTAAGACGTCGAGAAACAGACCTCGTTTACTGCTTGCTCTTTACCCACAGGATACCTTAAGGACAAGATATTTATCGTTTCCTCTCTGGGCGACTTCTCAGCAGACCACCTATCGCATGAAAATAACACAGCACACGAATGCCCCAAGGTAGTAATTTCATCAATCAAGAAAAGTCTCTTCTCTAACGTCGCCCAACAAATTCAGTAGAACTGTAGTGAATACGAAATAAAAATAACTCTTTTTTTCAACTTTTTTCAAATTCGCTAGCCTATGCGAAAATTTATTTTGACCAATAGTAAGAGATTGGCCACGGGCTGAAGAAAAAAAAAGGCAATGTTTAGCGAGCCTATATAAAAATTTATATTGACCAATGCAAAAGGGAACAGCTTACAACCTGAGGAAAAAGTAACATTTTTTTAATAAACTTGCTTTCAGTATATTTTGTGGGTGTTAAGTTTTCCAAGCCCCCTTTCCTTATTATGTATTACAGTTTTCCTTATAACATTCTCGTTTTCTCACTGCAGCATCAGATCTATGTCACTTCAGGTTTCATCATCTGTAAGCATCCACTGCCAAATCGGAGGATAGATACTACACATCAGTTCAACTTTCTTTTCTAATGACATTTTCCTATTTCTTAATACTTCGCTTAGTATTTGGAAAGTATATTTTGCTATTCTAATGTATCTTCGGATTTCGATGTCACATTTTCCATCGTCTGATACGAAACTGCTGAGCAAGTTAAACTTCAGTACAAGGCGGTTTTGATTATAGCTTGCATAGCCTGTCCCTATTGTTCACCTGCTGCCTTCTGTACCAGTCGGTTTCTGATTGTAGCCCGCATCGTCTGTGCCTATTGTTGACCTGCTGCTTTCTGTACCAGCCGGTTTTTGAATGTAGCTCGCATAGCCTGTCCCTATTTTTGACATGCTACCTTTCGTACCAGCTGGTTTCTGGTTGTAGCTCACATACCCTGTGTCTATTGTGGAACTGATACCTTCCGTACCAGCCGGTTTCTGATTGTAGCTCGCATACCCTGTGTCTATTGTTGACCTCCTACCTTTCGTACTAGCCTGTTTCTGGTTGTAGCTCACATAGCCTGTCTCTATTGTGGACCTGATGCCTTCCGTACCAGCCGGTTTCTGATTGTAGCTCGCATAGCCTGTCCCTATTGTTAACCTGCTGCCTTCTGTACCAGCCGGTTTTGATTGCAACTCGCATAGCCGGTGCCTATTGTTGGCCTGCTGCTTTCTATACCAGCCGGTTTTTCAATGTAGCTCTGATAGCCTGTCCCCATATTCGACCTGCTGCCTTCTGTACCAGTCGGTTTTTGATTGCAACTCGCATAGCCTGTGCCTATTGTTGACCTGCTGCCTTCTGTACCAGCCAGTTTCTGATTGTAGCTCGCATAGCCTGCCCCTATGGTTGACCTGCTGCCTTCTGTACCAGCCGGTCTTCGCATTGTAGCTCGCATAGACTGTGTCTATTGCTGATCTGCTGCCTTCTGTGCCAGCCGGTTTTTGATTGCAACTCGCATAGCCTGTGTCTATTGACCTGCTGCTTTCTATACCAGCCGGTTTTTTAATGTAGCTCTGATAGCCTGTCCCCATATTCGACCTGCTGCCTTCTGTACCAGTCGGTTTTTGATTGCAACTCGCATAGCCTGTACCTATGGCTGACCTGCTGCCTTCTGTACCAGCCAGTTTCTGATTGTAGCTCGCATAGCCTGTCCTTATTTTTGACCTGCTACCTTTCGTACCAGCCGGTTTCTGGTTGTAGCTCACATAGCCTGTGTCTATTGTTGACCTCCTACCTTTCGTAACAGCCGGTTTCTGGTTGTAGCTCACATAGCCTGTCCCTATTGTGGACGTGATGCATTCTCTACCGGACGATTTCTGATTGTAGCTCGCATAGCCTGTGCCTATTGTTCCCCTGCTGCCTTCTCTAACAGTCGGTTTCTGATTGTAGCTCGCATCGTTTGTGCCTATTGTTGACCTGCTGCTTTCTATACCAGCCGGTTTTTGAATGTAGCTCTCATAGCCTGTCCCCATTTTCGACCTGCTGCCTTCTGTACCTGCCAGTTTTTTATTGTAATTCGCATAGACTATCCCTATTGTTGACCAGCTGTTTTCTGTACCAGCCAGTTTCTGGTTGTAGCTCGCGTAGCCTGTGCCTATTGTTGATCTGCAGCCTTCTGTACCAGCCGGTTTTTGATTGCAGTCCGAATAGCCTGTCCCTATTTTTGACCTGCTGCCTTCTCTACTAGCCGGTTTCTGATTGTAGCTCGCATAGCCTGTGCCTATTTTTGACCTCTTGCTTTCTGTACCAGCCGGTTTTTGATTGCAGCTCGAATAGCCTGTGCCTATTTTTGACCTGCTGCATTCTGTACCAGCCGGTTTCTGATTGTAGCTCGCATAGCCTGTCCCTATTGTTGATCTGCAGCCTTCTGTACCAGCCGGTCTTCTGGTTGTAGCTCGCATAGCCTGTGCCTATTGTTGACCTGCTGCCTTCAGTACAAGCCGGTTTTTTATTTCAGCTCGCATTGCCTGTCGCAATTGTTGACCTGCTGCCTTCTGTGCCAGCCGCTTTCTGATTGTAGCTCGCATAGCCTGTCCCTACTGGTGAATTGCTCCATTCTGTACCAGCCAGGTTTTGAATGTAGCTCGCATAGCCTGTCCCTATTGTTAACCTGCTCCCTTCTGTACCAGCCGTTTTCTGATTGTAGCTCGCGTAGCCTGTCCCAATTATTGACCTGCTGCCTTCTTACAGTAGATAGCTCTTTTTTCGCTTTTTCCTTTATAAGTTAGTCTAGTGTTTCTTGCAGTTTCTTATTTGGTACTTATTATAAAATCTTTGCTAATAATTCACACTGTACAAGTGTACGATTTATTATTTTACTACTGGTAAGCACTATAAGGCATTGAAGTTCCGGACAAAACGGATTATCTAGTCAGAAATGTTTTAATCATTTCGCTCCAAGTAAGGCAACAGAGCAACTAAGATGCAAGGGATTACTGAGTGTAAAAGTATATAAGAAAAAGAAAGACATTATTAAGGAGATAAAACAATAAAAGAACAGGAATTAAGAAAACAGAAAATAATGATTGACATTTCATTTAATTTTTTGAAGATCAAACTTGACTGGAAAGCAAGAAGCAGGACAGGATTTCCCCAATCGAAAAGTGCGATAGCCATTTGAACATTGAAATTATAAGATCTTGCCACCAATCTAATACTACGCTTAAATTCATAGCGTCTAGGTACCATAGAGGAGAATTTATCAGAATAAATACCATGAAAATAGAAACGGTACAGTACAGCGGTAGGAAAGTGACTAAAGCCGAGATGACAGGTCAAAACCAAAGATATTGCAGATTCTTCTTTGGATCTTATCAAGGTTCTCTAAATATATAGCAGGAGCAACAGACTATGTGTGACAGCAATATTCAAAGCATGGTCGAATTTTAAACTTATAAATATGTAAGAGAGATTCTGACAGAAAAACGGTATAGTACGACACAGGGAACCAACTTTCCTCGCAGCAGACCTAGCAATTGATTTAATATAATCTTTCCACTTCATGTCAGCGTAAAACGTTTTAATGTAATTCACTACTAAATGGATACAGTTATTATGCCTTGGTTTTTGGCACGTAGGAATATATCATAACTGAATAAAATTGTATATATTTTTTACAATGTTTTTCTTTTCAAAACTTAATATGTTTATTATCTCTTTTAATCAATAAGCGTGATGTCTTCTGCAAAGACATGGGGACTAGGGGGGAAGACCTGTTAGCAACTATACAAGACTGCCTATACTTGTGAGGGGTTGTAGATACTATGATCTCGAGTGAGGGTGAAAGTTAAGAATAATAATTGTTCAAATTCCTTGTTTATAATTTTGCAGCATTTGAATATTTAAATGGAATTATTTTTGTTTTCCTTTGTTCAGGTCAACAAAAGATCGAAATTTTGGACGTGAATGATAACCCACCAAAGTTTTTAAATGCATTCATAGAACTTTCACTATCTGAAAATCTCCCAGTGAATACCACGTTAACCCGAGTCAGTGCCACAGACGCTGACAAGAACGACAATGTTACTTACAGTTTTCAAAGGAAATACACACAGTTTAAAATCAACAAAACAACGGGTAAGCTACGCGTTTTGTTTTTTTATCATTTGTTGTTCTTAAATAAAATTTTAAAAAACTGATATTTAACAATTTCACTGCTGCATTGTTTCCGTGCTGTGCTGGCCCGTTTCTTTTTGTTTTTTTTGGGGGGGGGGGGAATAGTAAACAACCTATTAGTATGGTTATCGGCCACACACTTTACCGACTATTTTGTGTTAGGAAGAATAATGTGTTTTAGCCTTCCAGTAGCACATTGATACTAATATTAGCATTAGCGTAGCCATTGATACACTAACACTAAATGCGAATATAGAAAGACGAAATACGCGAGCGTAACAAACAAAACATTTAATAAGGCAAACAACTTACATACATATATTAAAAAGATTTACATATGTCCCAAAACAAATGATTGTTCATATTGTCCCAAAGGAACGAGGAGGTTGACAGAACGAGAACAAAAAAATAACATGGCCTTTGATAGACCGCAGATAAAGGAATAGAAATTAACTGACTACCAAAAACATAAGTTTCGAAATATCGGAAATGTCCTCAAAGTTCATGTTGATTTTTAAGGGGAATTAAAACACAAAACAAAATTATGCCATTAAATATTTATTCTTATTAAATATTTATTATTCTGATTTGTAAGGGGAATTAAAACACAAAACAAAATTATGCCATTAAATATTTATTCTTATTAAATATTTATTATGTTGATTTTTAAGGGGAATTAAAACACAAAACAAAATTATGCCATTAAATATTTATTCTTATTAAATATTTATTATGCTGATTTGTAAGGGGAATTAAAACACAAAACAAAATTATGCCATTAAATATTTATTCTTATTAAATATTTATTATGCTGATTTGTAAGGGGAATTAAAACACAAAACAAAATTATGCCATTAAATATTTATTATTATTAAATATTTATTATTCTGATTTGTAAGGGGAATTAAAACACAAAACAAAATTATGCCATTAAATATTTATTCTTATTAAATATTTATTATGTTGATTTTTAAGGGGAATTAAAACACAAAACAAAATTATGCCATTAAATATTTATTCTTATTAAATATTTATTATTCTAATTTGTAAGGGGAATTAAAACACAAAACAAAATTATGCCATTAAATATTTATTCTTATTAAATATTTATTATGTTGATTTTTAAGGAGAATTAAAACACAAAACAAAATTATGCCATTAAATATTTATTCTTATTAAATATTTATTATTCTGATTTGTAAGGGGAATTAAAACACAAAACAAAATTATGCCATTAAATATTTATTCTTATTAAATATTTTTTATTCTGATTTGTAAGGGGAATTAAAACACAAAACAAAATTATGCCATTAAATATTTATTCTTATTAAATATTTATTATGCTGATTTGTTAGGGGAATTAAAACACAAAACAAAATTATGCCATTAAATATTTATTCTTATTAAATATTTATTATGTTGATTTTTAAGGGGAATTAAAACACAAAACAAAATTATGCCATTAAATATTTATTCTTATTAAATATTTATTATGCTGATTTGTAAGGGGAATTAAAACACAAAACAAAATTATGCCATTAAATATTTATTCAACTAAATATGAATCATTTTGTTGCACAACATTTTTCCATTTTTCCTTCAACTTAAAGATTCCGTCTTCCCACAATTTAGGTGATTTCTCGGTAAATAATTCATTAAGGTGTTTTTTATGCCATCCAAAGAATTAAAATTTTTACCATTGAAATTTTTTTGCAAAGACCTGAATAAATGAAAATCTGAAGGAGAAATATCTGGTGAATATGGTGGGTGTGGTAACACATCCCAGTGAAGCTGAAACAATTTTTGCCAGGAAGACAAAGAAACGCGAGGTTTAGCATTATCCTGATGGAGAACAACATCTTTCCTGTTCACCAATGCAGAACGCTTTTTTTTTTTTGAACTGCTGCCTTTAATTCATCCAGTTGTGAGCAGTACCTTTCAGAATCAATTGATTGGTTACTGGGCAGAAATACAGGATTCCTTTCAAATCTCGCCAGATGCACAATATAAATTTCTTAGGATGAAGACCGGCTTTTGAGGTGGATAAACTTGGCCCATGTCGCTTACCCCAGGATCTTTTTTATTGAAATCTATTGTAAACAACTCATTTCTCGTCACTTGTCACAATTTGCTTTAAAAAAGGGCACATTTTCATTGTGTTTATACAGCAAATCACGACTGAAATGCGACACAAAAGTTTCTTTTCATTCAGATCACGTGGTACCCAATCATTGTAACGATTTGAGTATCCAAGCCTCACTAAGTGCTCATGGATGGTGGATTTTGATAAATTTAGTGTTTCTGCCAATTCCCGTGTTGTGTAATGTGGGTTATTCTCAAACAATGTCTTGATTTGGTCGTCATCTGTAGTTTGGTGTTTGCTTGAGCATTCTTCATCAATAAGGATACAATCACAAAGTCTAAACTTCACTGTACACAACACATATCTTTTTGTGGCTTGTGAAGCATTTTTGCCTTTACGGTAATAAAAAAAAGCATCAAGTGTGTAAAATGCACTTTATAATCTTCCATTATCATTGTGATCCAAAATTGACACCAATTAAGTAATTTAAAATTTTTCTCAATCGGAAATGTAAGCATATTACATCTGTCGATAAATCTGACGTCTTCTAACGTGTTGGAACAGGAACGACTAAAAATTGGCATGAACTTTCCGGACAATTCAGTATTAAGTGGAAATGAAGAATTTAATTTTCGAAAAGACTCAGTTAATGAATGACGAATATTTCCATTATCATCGAAGGATAAGAAGAAATTAAGATTAGATTTGGTTTTATTTGATGTTTTAGAGCAAATCTTTATTGACGATCTTCATTAACATTTCAACAAATCAAGTTAATACGCCCTTGTGAAAATTAATCACACCAGGAGATGTGGAGGGCTATGATCACCTACACCCTTGTTCAAATTAATTGAAAACGAAATGAATAATTCCATTATTTTTTTTTTTCGTATTTTTCCTATGAAACATGACTCAGTGCACATGTTAGTACTTCGTATGTCCATTCTACAAAGTCTTTCCTTGCAAATTGACCATAGATTCTCGATTGGATTTAAACCAAGAGGGTTTCCGAGCCAGTCGATACAGTTCAACTAATCGACAGTCGAGACAATAGTGTCTGGGCGTGATGAAAAACTGATGCAATCACGGATTATGCAATATTTTTCAAGGCCAAACAAATTCCATCATACACCTCGAAAATAGATTCATATTACTGCACACCACTGCACATAGAAATCGATTACACCCTATCACTCCAGTGGGTCTAAAACTGACCGTATGTTGAAAGAAAGGAAACTAGGCGGTTGTTTCAATTAATTTGAACAAGGATGTATCTATCTCAGTCTATTCATATCTATCTATCTATCTATCTATCTATCTATCTATCTATGTATCGAAAATACATTCATATTACTGCACACCACTACAAATGACCTAATCTAAGGAAAAAATAGAAATCGATTACACCCTGTCACTCCCGTGGGTCTAAAACTGACCGTATGGTGGAAGAAAGGAAACTAAAGCGGTTGTTTCAATTAATTTGGACAAGGATGTACTTATCTGATTATAACTTCTGAAGTACATTTGGTATTTTGTGTGTGCAAAAGTTTTCAGTGCTATTTTTCATTTTTAATTTAATTAATTTACTTATTTATATTTTTGCTGAACTAAATACTGAATGTACAATTCGAAATCGTATTCTCAACATTTTGCGTGAGGAAAAAATACCGGTATATTCAGTTTACCACGAGGTAATTATGTTCCCGCTGGGAGCATGTTAGTTGCCCCAGTCCGCTGAAAACTGAAGTCTCTTTCTCCTTTCCGACGCATGGCGTTCTTTGCGTCTTCCAAAACCTCTATCTATGAAGTAAAACATTTTTGTTTGGTCGCTCCAACTCATGTTATTCTCTTCCGCTGCACATATCAGGCACTCCACGCCATTTGGAAAGCACTGGTCTATACCATCAAGCATTTTATTAATGTTATTTTTCATTGTCATTGTCTTTAAATCTTCTACATTGTATTTATATTGATTTTGTGAGGAAAGGCGATATATTGTATGATTCTGTAATTAAAGTATTTTCCTTATATTTTCATCTAAAAAAAATTACTTTCTCTTTCAATGAAAACTGCATTCAAAATTATAGTTAAACCTCTTACAATGGACGACTAATGTATTGAATGTATTATCTTTTAAAAGGCCACTTTTATGTTTATATAATCTTTTATTTAAGTTAATACATGTTTCATTTGTTTATTTATATTCTGGACTTTTTGTTTTCCTAATAGCTCGCACCTGATAAAAAGTACATTTAAAAATAAAGAAAACAGAGAGGGGATTAAAGGGGGATAACTGTGGATTCAAAGTCAGAACATTATCATTGATAACTATCTCCTCCAATTTGCAGACCCTAGTTACTATATCCTTAATACTTGGTATAATGCAAAAATATCACAATGATAACATCGGTCAATAATTATTTATAACTATTTAGACCGGGACCCATGCTTGCAATTAAAAGTAATCCATAATAATATTTATAAAAAATTGAAATCATATTTAGTTTTGGCATATGAATTTTTAAAAA
This sequence comes from Acanthosepion esculentum, assembly GCA_964036315.1. Classification (NCBI taxonomy): domain Eukaryota; kingdom Metazoa; phylum Mollusca; class Cephalopoda; order Sepiida; family Sepiidae; genus Acanthosepion; species Acanthosepion esculentum. The sequence goes on along the minus strand of OZ038506.1, from coordinate 11,187,843 downwards.
CTGTTTCTAAATCTTTGTCTTTCAATCATTCTGCCTCACCTGCAATCCTATTCCAACGCACCTATGAGGCGTGGCGTACCGTTTGAGAACCACTGGCCTAGTCGATTAAAACAATGGTTCGGGAATTTGGATATACGACGATCATTTGCATGCACCTGGTGAAGGCCGTAGAGCACAACAGGCGAAACTTTGTGATAGCAACAACAAAGATGAGGACAATAGTTCATATGCAAATACAGTAAATAATGACAACTCCTCATCCCAGAAATTCACATCGACTGCAGTTTACCTAACAGATCACAATTCAGAAGTGTTCAAGATTGGGCCGATACTACACTTTGATCCTTGGTAGAAAATTTATATATACAAATAAGCAGAATAATATTAGAAATAAACTATTTCGTAGGACTAGCATAGGAATAAATACGATATGTTGGCCGCTAATAAAGAAAGGAAAGTGATATTAGGTCTTGAAAAGTAGCTCTAAGAACACTGGAAAGTTAGCAGTCAGTGCATATGATAGGCTATAAGGGCCTCCTTAGTAGGCTTAGCATAGAAATAAATGCAATATAGGAGTCACTAATAAAGACAAAAAAAGGACAAATGACAGCAAGTATTCAGCAGCAAACAAAAGAGAAAAGCTTCTGTGAATGCAGTCAACCACTGTGTTAGACCATTGCTATAACAGTAAATTTGATCCTGTTGCGATCTTAGGGTAAATCTACAATAATGCGTAATATCGGACAATTTTGTTTTGGTAGACCATTCCTATAACAGTAAATTTGTTCCTGTTGCGATCTTAGGGTAAATCTACAATAATGCGTAATATCGGACAATTTTGTTTTGGTAGACCATTGCTATAACAGTAAATTAGTTCCTGTTGCGATCTTAGGGTAAATCTACAATAATGCGTAATATCGGACAATTTTGTTTTGGTAGACCATTGCTATAACAGTAAATTTGTTCCTGTTGCGATCTTAGGGTAAATCTACAATAATGCGTAATATCGGACAATTTTGTTTTGGTAGACCATTGCTATAACAGTAAATTTGTTCCTGTTGCGATCTTAGGGTAAATCTACAATAATGCGTAATATCGGACAATTTTGTTTTGGTAGACCATTGCTATGACAGTAAATTAGTTCCTGTTGCGATCTTAGGGTAAATCTACAATAATGCGTAATATCGGACAATTTTGTTTTGGTAGACCATTGCTATAACAGTAAATTAGTTCCTGTTGCGATCTTAGGGTAAATCTACAATAATGCGTAATATCGGACAATTTTGTTTTGGCAGACCATTGATATAACAGTAAATTAGTTCCTGTTGCGATCTTAGGGTAAATCTACAATAATGCGTAATATCGGACAATTTTGTTTTGGTAGACCATTGCTATAACAGTAAATTAGTTCCAGTTCCGATCTTAGGGTAAATCTACAATAATGCGTAATATCGGACAATTTTGTTTTGGCAGACCATTGCTATAACAGTAAATTAGTTCCTGTTGCGATCTTAGGGTAAATCTACAATAATGCGTAATATCGGACAATTTTGTTTTGGTAGACCATTGCTATAACAGTAAATTAGTTCCTGTTGCGATCTTAGGGTAAATCTACAATAATGCGTAATATCGGACAATTTTGTTTTGGTAGACCATTGCTATAACAGTAAATTTGTTCCTGTTGCGATCTTAGGGTAAATCTACAATAATGCGTAATATCGGACAATTTTGTTTTGGTAGACCATTGCTATAACAGTAAATTTGTTCCTGTTGCGATCTTAGGGTAAATCTACAATAATGCGTAATATCGGACAATTTTGTTTTGGTAGACCATTGCTATGACAGTAAATTAGTTCCTGTTGCGATCTTAGGGTAAATCTACAATAATGCGTAATATCGGACAATTTTGTTTTGGTAGACCATTGCTATAACAGTAAATTAGTTCCTGTTGCGATCTTAGGGTAAATCTACAATAATGCGTAATATCGGACAATTTTGTTTTGGCAGACCATTGATATAACAGTAAATTAGTTCCTGTTGCGATCTTAGGGTAAATCTACAATAATGCGTAATATCGGACAATTTTGTTTTGGTAGACCATTGCTATAACAGTAAATTAGTTCCAGTTCCGATCTTAGGGTAAATCTACAATAATGCGTAATATCGGACAATTTTGTTTTGGCAGACCATTGCTATAACAGTAAATTAGTTCCTGTTGCGATCTTAGGGTAAATCTACAATAATGCGTAATATCGGACAATTTTGTTTAGGTAGACCATTGCTATAACAGTAAATTTGATCCTGTTGCGATCTTAGGGTAAATCTACAATAATGCGTAATATCGGACAATTTTGTTTTGGTAGACCATTGCTATAACAGTAAATTAGTTCCAGTTCCGATCTTAGGGTAAATCTACAATAATGCGTAATATCGGACAATTTTGTTTTGGCAGACCATTGATATAACAGTAAATTAGTTCCTGTTGCGATCTTAGGGTAAATCTACAATAATGCGTAATATCGGACAATTTTGTTTTGGTAGACCATTGCTATAACAGTAAATTTGATCCTGTTGTGATCTTAGGGTAAATCTACAATAATGCGTAATATCGGACAATTTTGTTTTGGTAGACCATTGCTATAACAGTAAATTTGATCCTGTTGCGATCTTAGGGTAAATCTACAATAATGCGTAATATCGGACAATTTTGTTTTGGTAGACCAGTGCTATAACAGTAAATTTGTTCCTGTTGCGATCTTAGGGTAAATCTACAATAATGCGTAATATCGGACAATTTTGTTTTGGTAGACCATTGCTATAACAGTAAATTTGTTCCTGTTGCGATCTTAGGGTAAATCTACAATAATGCGTAATATCGGACAATTTTGTTTTGGTAGACCATTGCTATAACAGTAAATTTGATCCTGTTGCGATCTTAGGGTAAATCTACAATAATGCGTAATATCGGACAATTTTGTTTTGGTAGACCATTGCTATAACAGTAAATTTGATCCTGTTGCGATCTTAGTGTAAATCTACAATAATGCGTAATATCGGACAATTTTGTTTTGGTAGACCATTGCTATAACATTAAATTAGTTCCTGTTGCGATCTTAGGGTAAATCTACAATAATGCGTAATATCGGACAATTTTGTTTTGGTAGACCAGTGCTATAACAGTAAATTTGTTCCTGTTGCGATCTTAGGGTAAATCTACAATAATGCGTAATATCGGACAATTTTGTTTTGGTAGACCATTGCTATAACAGTAAATTTGATCCTGTTGCGATCTTAGGGTAAATCTACAATAATGCGTAATATCGGACAATTTTGTTTTGGTAGACCATTGCTATAACAGTAAATTTGTTCCTGTTGCGATCTTAGGGTAAATCTACAATAATGCGTAATATCGGACAATTTTGTTTTGGTAGACCATTGCTATAACAGTAAATTTGTTCCTGTTGCGATCTTAGGGTAAATCTACAATAATGCGTAATATCGGACAATTTTGTTTTGGTAGACCATTCCTATAACAGTAAATTTGATCCTGTTGCGATCTTAGGGTAAATCTACAATAATGCGTAATATCGGACAATTTTGTTTTGGTAGACCATTGCTATAACAGTAAATTTGATCCTGTTGCGATCTTAGTGTAAATCTACAATAATGCGTAATATCGGACAATTTTGTTTTGGTAGACCATTGCTATAACATTAAATTAGTTCCTGTTGCGATCTTAGGGTAAATCTACAATAATGCGTAATATCGGACAATTTTGTTTTGGTAGACCAGTGCTATAACAGTAAATTTGTTCCTGTTGCGATCTTAGGGTAAATCTACAATAATGCGTAATATCGGACAATTTTGTTTTGGTAGACCATTGCTATAACAGTAAATTAGTTCCTGTTGCGATCTTAGGGTAAATCTACAATAATGCGTAATATCGGACAATTTTGTTTTGGTAGACCATTGCTATAACAGTAAATTTGATCCTGTTGCGATCTTAGGGTAAATCTACAATAATGCGGAATATCGGACAATTTTGTTTTGGTAGACCATTGCTATAACAGTAAATTAGTTCCTATTGCGATCTTAGGGTAAATCTACAATAATGCGTAATATCGGACAATTTTGTTTTGGTAGACCATTGCTATAACAGTAAATTTGATCCTGTTGCGATCTTAGTGTAAATCTACAATAATGCGTAATATCGGACAATTTTGTTTTGGTAGACCATTGCTATAACAGTAAATTTGATCCTGTTGCGATCTTAGGGTAAATCTACAATAATGCGTAATATCGGACAATTTTGTTTTGGTAGACCATTGCTATAACAGTAAATTTGTTCCTGTTGCGATCTTAGGGTAAATCTACAATAATGCGTAATATCGGACAATTTTGTTTTGGTAGACCATTGCTATGACAGTAAATTAGTTCCTGTTGCGATCTTAGGGTAAATCTACAATAATGCGTAATATCGGACAATTTTGTTTTGGTAGACCATTGCTATAACAGTAAATTTGTTCCTGTTGCGATCTTAGGGTAAATCTACAATAATGCGTAATATCGGACAATTTTGTTTTGGTAGACCATTGCTATAACAGTAAATTAGTTCCTGTTGCGATCTTAGGGTAAATCTACAATAATGCGTAATATCGGACAATTTTGTTTTGGTAGACCATTGCTATAACAGTAAATTTGTTCCTGTTGCGATCTTAGGGTAAATCTACAATAATGCGTAATATTGGACAATTTTGTTTTGGTAGACCATTGCTATAACAGTAAATTTGTTCCTGTTGCGATCTTAGGGTAAATCTACAATAATGCGTAATATCGGACAATTTTGTTTTGGTAGACCATTGCTATGACAGTAAATTAGTTCCTGTTGCGATCTTAGGGTAAATCTACAATAATGCGTAATATCGGACAATTTTGTTTTGGTAGACCATTGCTATAACAGTAAATTTGTTCCTGTTGCGATCTTAGGGTAAATCTACAATAATGCGTAATATCGGACAATTTTGTTTTGGTAGACCATTGCTATAACAGTAAATTAGTTCCTGTTGCGATCTTAGGGTAAATGTACAATAATGCGTAATATCGGACAATTTTGTTTAGGTAGACCATTGCTATAACAGTAAATTTGTTCCTGTTGCGATCTTAGGGTAAATCTACAATAATGCGTAATATCGGACAATTTCGTTTAGGTAGACCATTGCTATAACAGTAAATTTGATCCTGTTGCGATCTTAGGGTAAATCTACAATAATGCGTAATATCGGACAATTTTGTTTTGGTAGACCATTGCTATAACAGTAAATTAGTTCCAGTTCAGATCTTAGGGTAAATCTACAATAATGCGTAATATCGGACAATTTTGTTTTGGCAGACCATTGCTATAACAGTAAATTAGTTCCTGTTGCGATCTTAGGGTAAATCTACAATAATGCGTAATATCGGACAATTTTGTTTAGGTAGACCATTGCTATAACAGTAAATTTGTTCCTGTTGCGATCTTAGGGTAAATCTACAATAATGCGTAATATCGGACAATTTTGTTTTGGTAGACCATTGCTATAACAGTAAATTTGATCCTGTTGCGATCTTAGGGTAAATCTACAATAATGCGTAATATCGGACAATTTTGTTTTGGTAGACCATTGCTATAACAGTAAATTTGATCCTGTTGCGATCTTAGTGTAAATCTACAATAATGCGTAATATCGGACAATTTTGTTTTGGTAGACCATTGCTATAACATTAAATTAGTTCCTGTTGCGATCTTAGGGTAAATCTACAATAATGCGTAATATCGGACAATTTTGTTTTGGTAGACCAGTGCTATAACAGTAAATTTGTTCCTGTTGCGATCTTAGGGTAAATCTACAATAATGCGTAATATCGGACAATTTTGTTTTGGTAGACCATTGCTATAACAGTAAATTAGTTCCTGTTGCGATCTTAGGGTAAATCTACAATAATGCGTAATATCGGACAATTTTGTTTTGGTAGACCATTGCTATAACAGTAAATTTGATCCTGTTGCGATCTTAGGGTAAATCTACAATAATGCGGAATATCGGACAATTTTGTTTTGGTAGACCATTGCTATAACAGTAAATTAGTTCCTATTGCGATCTTAGGGTAAATCTACAATAATGCGTAATATCGGACAATTTTGTTTTGGTAGACCATTGCTATAACAGTAAATTTGATCCTGTTGCGATCTTAGTGTAAATCTACAATAATGCGTAATATCGGACAATTTTGTTTTGGTAGACCATTGCTATAACAGTAAATTTGATCCTGTTGCGATCTTAGGGTAAATCTACAATAATGCGTAATATCGGACAATTTTGTTTTGGTAGACCATTGCTATAACAGTAAATTTGTTCCTGTTGCGATCTTAGGGTAAATCTACAATAATGCGTAATATCGGACAATTTTGTTTTGGTAGACCATTGCTATGACAGTAAATTAGTTCCTGTTGCGATCTTAGGGTAAATCTACAATAATGCGTAATATCGGACAATTTTGTTTTGGTAGACCATTGCTATAACAGTAAATTTGTTCCTGTTGCGATCTTAGGGTAAATCTACAATAATGCGTAATATCGGACAATTTTGTTTTGGTAGACCATTGCTATAACAGTAAATTAGTTCCTGTTGCGATCTTAGGGTAAATCTACAATAATGCGTAATATCGGACAATTTTGTTTTGGTAGACCATTGCTATAACAGTAAATTTGTTCCTGTTGCGATCTTAGGGTAAATCTACAATAATGCGTAATATTGGACAATTTTGTTTTGGTAGACCATTGCTATAACAGTAAATTTGTTCCTGTTGCGATCTTAGGGTAAATCTACAATAATGCGTAATATCGGACAATTTTGTTTTGGTAGACCATTGCTATGACAGTAAATTAGTTCCTGTTGCGATCTTAGGGTAAATCTACAATAATGCGTAATATCGGACAATTTTGTTTTGGTAGACCATTGCTATAACAGTAAATTTGTTCCTGTTGCGATCTTAGGGTAAATCTACAATAATGCGTAATATCGGACAATTTTGTTTTGGTAGACCATTGCTATAACAGTAAATTAGTTCCTGTTGCGATCTTAGGGTAAATGTACAATAATGCGTAATATCGGACAATTTTGTTTAGGTAGACCATTGCTATAACAGTAAATTTGTTCCTGTTGCGATCTTAGGGTAAATCTACAATAATGCGTAATATCGGACAATTTCGTTTAGGTAGACCATTGCTATAACAGTAAATTTGATCCTGTTGCGATCTTAGGGTAAATCTACAATAATGCGTAATATCGGACAATTTTGTTTTGGTAGACCATTGCTATAACAGTAAATTAGTTCCAGTTCAGATCTTAGGGTAAATCTACAATAATGCGTAATATCGGACAATTTTGTTTTGGCAGACCATTGCTATAACAGTAAATTAGTTCCTGTTGCGATCTTAGGGTAAATCTACAATAATGCGTAATATCGGACAATTTTGTTTAGGTAGACCATTGCTATAACAGTAAATTTGTTCCTGTTGCGATCTTAGGGTAAATCTACAATAATGCGTAATATCGGACAATTTTGTTTTGGTAGACCATTGCTATAACAGTAAATTTGATCCTGTTGCGATCTTAGGGTAAATCTACAATAATGCGTAATATCGGACAATTTTGTTTTGGTAGACCATTGCTATAACAGTAAATTTGATCCTGTTGCGATCTTAGTGTAAATCTACAATAATGCGTAATATCGGACAATTTTGTTTTGGTAGACCATTGCTATAACATTAAATTAGTTCCTGTTGCGATCTTAGGGTAAATCTACAATAATGCGTAATATCGGACAATTTTGTTTTGGTAGACCAGTGCTATAACAGTAAATTTGTTCCTGTTGCGATCTTAGGGTAAATCTACAATAATGCGTAATATCGGACAATTTTGTTTTGGTAGACCATTGCTATAACAGTAAATTAGTTCCTGTTGCGATCTTAGGGTAAATCTACAATAATGCGTAATATCGGACAATTTTGTTTTGGTAGACCATTGCTATAACAGTAAATTTGATCCTGTTGCGATCTTAGGGTAAATCTACAATAATGCGGAATATCGGACAATTTTGTTTTGGTAGACCATTGCTATAACAGTAAATTAGTTCCTATTGCGATCTTAGGGTAAATCTACAATAATGCGTAATATCGGACAATTTTGTTTTGGTAGACCATTGCTATAACAGTAAATTTGATCCTGTTGCGATCTTAGTGTAAATCTACAATAATGCGTAATATCGGACAATTTTGTTTTGGTAGACCATTGCTATAACAGTAAATTTGATCCTGTTGCGATCTTAGGGTAAATCTACAATAATGCGTAATATCGGACAATTTTGTTTTGGTAGACCATTGCTATGACAGTAAATTAGTTCCTGTTGCGATCTTAGGGTAAATCTACAATAATGCGTAATATCGGACAATTTTGTTTTGGTAGACCATTGCTATAACAGTAAATTTGTTCCTGTTGCGATCTTAGGGTAAATCTACAATAATGCGTAATATCGGACAAGTTTGTTTTGGTAGACCATTGCTATAACAGTAAATTAGTTCCTGTTGCGATCTTAGGGTAAATCTACAATAATGCGTAATATCGGACAATTTTGTTTTGGTAGACCATTGCTATAACAGTAAATTTGTTCCTGTTGCGATCTTAGGGTAAATCTACAATAATGCGTAATATCGGACAATTTTGTTTTGGTAGACCATTGCTATAACAGTAAATTTGTTCCTGTTGCGATCTTAGGGTAAATCTACAATAATGCGTAATATCGGACAATTTTGTTTTGGTAGACCATTGCTATAACAGTAAATTTGATCCTGTTGCGATCTTAGGGTAAATCTACAATAATGCGTAATATCGGACAATTTTGTTTTGGTAGACCATTGCTATAACAGTAAATTTGATCCTGTTGCGATCTTAGTGTAAATCTACAATAATGCGTAATATCGGACAATTTTGTTTTGGTAGACCATTGCTATAACAGTAAATTAGTTCCAGTTCCGATCTTAGGGTAAATCTACAATAATGCGTAATATCGGACAATTTTGTTTTGGCAGACCATTGATATAACAGTAAATTAGTTCCAGTTCCGATCTTAGGGTAAATCTACAATAATGCGTAATATCGGACAATTTTGTTTTGGCAGACCATTGATATAACAGTAAATTAGTTCCAGTTCCGATCTTAGGGTAAATCTACAATAATGCGTAATATCGGACAATTTTGTTTTGGCAGACCATTGCTATAACAGTAAATTAGTTCCAGTTCCGATCTTAGGGTAAATCTACAATAATGCGTAATATCGGACAATTTTGTTTTGGCAGACCATTGATATAACAGTAAATTAGTTCCAGTTCCGATCTTAGGGTAAATCTACAATAATGCGTAATATCGGACAATTTTGTTTTGGCAGACCATTGCTATAACAGTAAATTAGTTCCAGTTCCGATCTTAGGGTAAATCTACAATAATGCGTAATATCGGACAATTTTGTTTTGGTAGACCATTGCTATAACAGTAAATTAGTTCCAGTTCCGATCTTAGGGTAAATCTACAATAATGCGTAATATCGGACAATTTTGTTTTGGCAGACCATTGCTATAACAGTAAATTAGTTCCAGTTCCGATCTTAGGGTAAATCTACAATAATGCGTAATATCGGACAATTTTGTTTTGGCAGACCATTGATATAACAGTAAATTAGTTCCTGTTGCGATCTTAGGGTAAATCTACAATAATGCGTAATATCGGACAATTTTGTTTTGGTAGACCATTGCTATAACAGTAAATTAGTTCCAGTTCCGATCTTAGGGTAAATCTACAATAATGCGTAATATCGGACAATTTTGTTTTGGTAGACCATTGCTATAACAGTAAATTAGTTCCAGTTCCGATCTTAGGGTAAATCTACAATAATGCGTAATATCGGACAATTTTGTTTAGGTAGACCATTGCTATGACAGTAAATTAGTTCCAGTTCCGATCTTAGGGTAAATCTACAATAATGCGTATTATCGGACAATTTTGTTTAGGTAGACCATTGCTATAACAGTAAATTTGATCCTGTTGCGATCTTAGGGTAAATCTACAATAATGCGTAATATCGGACAATTTTGTTTTGGTAGACCATTGCTATAACAGTAAATTAGTTCCAGTTCCGATCTTAGGGTAAATCTACAATAATGCGTAATATCGGACAATTTTGTTTTGGCAGACCATTGCTATAACAGTAAATTAGTTCCAGTTCCGATCTTAGGGTAAATCTACAATAATGCGTAATATCGGACAATTTTGTTTTGGCAGACCATTGAGATAACAGTAAATTAGTTCCTGTTGCGATCTTAGGGTAAATCTACAATAATGCGTAATATCGGACAATTTTGTTTAGGTAGACCATTGCTATAACAGTAAATTTGATCCTGTTGCGATCTTAGGGTAAATCTACAATAATGCGTAATATCGGACAATTTTGTTTTGGTAGACCATTGCTATAACAGTAAATTAGTTCCAGTTCCGATCTTAGGGTAAATCTACAATAATGCGTAATATCGGACAATTTTGTTTAGGTAGACCATTGCTATGACAGTAAATTAGTTCCAGTTCCGATCTTAGGGTAAATCTACAATAATGCGTAATATCGGACAATTTTGTTTTGGCAGACCATTGCTATGACAGTAAATTAGTTCCAGTTCCGATCTTAGGGTAAATCTACAATAATGCGTAATATCGGACAATTTTGTTTAGGTAGACCATTGCTATAACAGTAAATTAGTTCCAGTTCCGATCTTAGGGTAAATCTACAATAATGCGTAATATCGGACAATTTTGTTTAGGTAGACCATTGCTATAACAGTAAATTAGTTCCAGTTCCGATCTTAGGGTAAATCTACAATAATGCGTAATATCGGACAATTTTGTTTAGGTAGACCATTGCTATGACAGTAAATTAGTTCCAGTTCCGATCTTAGGGTAAATCTACAATAATGCGTAATATCGGACAATTTTGTTTTGGCAGACCATTGCTATGACAGTAAATTAGTTCCAGTTCCGATCTTAGGGTAAATCTACAATAATGCGTAATATCGGACAATTTTGTTTAGGTAGACCATTGCTATAACAGTAAATTAGTTCCAGTTCCGATCTTAGGGTGAATCTACAATAATGCGTAATATCGGACAATTTTGTTTAGGTAGACCATTGCTATAACAGTAAATTAGTTCCAGTTCCGATCTTAGGGTAAATCTACAATAATGCGTAATATCGGACAATTTTGTTTTGGCAGACCATTGCTATGACAGTAAATTAGTTCCAGTTCCGATCTTAGGGTAAATCTACAATAATGCGTAATATCGGACAATTTTGTTTAGGTAGACCATTGCTATAACAGTAAATTAGTTCCAGTTCCGATCTTAGGGTAAATCTACAATAATGCGTAATATCGGACAATTTTGTTTAGGTAGACCATTGCTATAACAGTAAATTAGTTCCAGTTCCGATCTTAGGGTAAATCTACAATAATGCGTAATATCGGACAATTTTGTTTAGGTAGACCATTGCTATGACAGTAAATTAGTTCCAGTTCCGATCTTAGGGTAAATCTACAATAATGCGTAATATCGGACAATTTTGTTTTGGCAGACCATTGCTATGACAGTAAATTAGTTCCAGTTCCGATCTTAGGGTAAATCTACAATAATGCGTAATATCGGACAATTTTGTTTAGGTAGACCATTGCTATAACAGTAAATTAGTTCCAGTTCCGATCTTAGGGTAAATCTACAATAATGCGTAATATCGGACAATTTTGTTTAGGTAGACCATTGCTATAACAGTAAATTAGTTCCAGTTCCGATCTTAGGGTAAATCTACAATAATGCGTAATATCGGACAATTTTGTTTAGGTAGACCATTGCTATAACAGTAAATTAGTTCCAGTTCCGATCTTAGGGTAAATCTACAATAATGCGTAATATCGGACAATTTTGTTTAGGTAGACCATTGCTATAACAGTAAATTAGTTCCAGTTCCGATCTTAGGGTAAATCTACAATAATGCGTAATATCGGACAATTTTGTTTTGGTAGACCATTGCTATAACAGTAAATTAGTTCCAGTTCCGATCTTAGGGTAAATGTACAATAATGCGTAATATCGGACAATTTTGTTTTGGCAGACCATTGATATAACAGTAAATTAGTTCCTGTTGCGATCTTAGGGTAAATCTACAATAATGCGTAATATCGGACAATTTTGTTTAGGTAGACCATTGCTATAACAGTAAATTTGATCCTGTTGCGATCTTAGGGTAAATCTACAATAATGCGTAATATCGGACAATTTTGTTTTGGCAGACCATTGATATAACAGTAAATTAGTTCCAGTTCCGATCTTAGGGTAAATCTACAATAATGCGTAATATCGGACAATTTTGTTTTGGCAGACCATTGCTATAACAGTAAATTAGTTCCAGTTCCGATCTTAGGGTAAATCTACAATAATGCGTAATATCGGACAATTTTGTTTTGGCAGACCATTGATATAACAGTAAATTAGTTCCAGTTCCGATCTTAGGGTAAATCTACAATAATGCGTAATATCGGACAATTTTGTTTTGGCAGACCATTGCTATAACAGTAAATTAGTTCCAGTTCCGATCTTAGGGTAAATCTACAATAATGCGTAATATCGGACAATTTTGTTTTGGTAGACCATTGCTATAACAGTAAATTAGTTCCAGTTCCGATCTTAGGGTAAATCTACAATAATGCGTAATATCGGACAATTTTGTTTTGGCAGACCATTGCTATAACAGTAAATTAGTTCCAGTTCCGATCTTAGGGTAAATCAACAATAATGCGTAATATCGGACAATTTTGTTTTGGCAGACCATTGATATAACAGTAAATTAGTTCCTGTTGCGATCTTAGGGTAAATCTACAATAATGCGTAATATCGGACAATTTTGTTTTGGTAGACCATTGCTATAACAGTAAATTAGTTCCAGTTCCGATCTTAGGGTAAATCTACAATAATGCGTAATATCGGACAATTTTGTTTTGGTAGACCATTGCTATGACAGTAAATTAGTTCCAGTTCCGATCTTAGGGTAAATCTACAATAATGCGTAATATCGGACAATTTTGTTTAGGTAGACCATTGCTATGACAGTAAATTAGTTCCAGTTCCGATCTTAGGGTAAATCTACAATAATGCGTAATATCGGACAATTTTGTTTAGGTAGACCATTGCTATAACAGTAAATTTGATCCTGTTGCGATCTTAGGGTAAATCTACAATAATGCGTAATATCGGACAATTTTGTTTTGGTAGACCATTGCTATAACAGTAAATTAGTTCCAGTTCCGATCTTAGGGTAAATCTACAATAATGCGTAATATCGGACAATTTTGTTTTGGCAGACCATTGCTATAACAGTAAATTAGTTCCAGTTCCGATCTTAGGGTAAATCTACAATAATGCGTAATATCGGACAATTTTGTTTTGGCAGACCATTGATATAACAGTAAATTAGTTCCTGTTGCGATCTTAGGGTAAATCTACAATAATGCGTAATATCGGACAATTTTGTTTAGGTAGACCATTGCTATAACAGTAAATTTGATCCTGTTGCGATCTTAGGGTAAATCTACAATAATGCGTAATATCGGACAATTTTGTTTTGGTAGACCATTGCTATAACAGTAAATTAGTTCCAGTTCCGATCTTAGGGTAAATCTACAATAATGCGTAATATCGGACAATTTTGTTTAGGTAGACCATTGCTATGACAGTAAATTAGTTCCAGTTCCGATCTTAGGGTAAATCTACAATAATGCGTAATATCGGACAATTTTGTTTTGGCAGACCATTGCTATGACAGTAAATTAGTTCCAGTTCCGATCTTAGGGTAAATCTACAATAATGCGTAATATCGGACAATTTTGTTTAGGTAGACCATTGCTATAACAGTAAATTAGTTCCAGTTCCGATCTTAGGGTAAATCTACAATAATGCGTAATATCGGACAATTTTGTTTAGGTAGACCATTGCTATAACAGTAAATTAGTTCCAGTTCCGATCTTAGGGTAAATCTACAATAATGCGTAATATCGGACAATTTTGTTTAGGTAGACCATTGCTATGACAGTAAATTAGTTCCAGTTCCGATCTTAGGGTAAATCTACAATAATGCGTAATATCGGACAATTTTGTTTTGGCAGACCATTGCTATGACAGTAAATTAGTTCCAGTTCCGATCTTAGGGTAAATCTACAATAATGCGTAATATCGGACAATTTTGTTTAGGTAGACCATTGCTATAACAGTAAATTAGTTCCAGTTCCGATCTTAGGGTAAATCTACAATAATGCGTAATATCGGACAATTTTGTTTAGGTAGACCATTGCTATAACAGTAAATTAGTTCCAGTTCCGATCTTAGGGTAAATCTACAATAATGCGTAATATCGGACAATTTTGTTTTGGCAGACCATTGCTATGACAGTAAATTAGTTCCAGTTCCGATCTTAGGGTAAATCTACAATAATGCGTAATATCGGACAATTTTGTTTCGGTAGACCATTGCTATAACAGTAAATTAGTTCCAGTTCCGATCTTAGGGTAAATCTACAATAATGCGTAATATCGGACAATTTTGTTTAGGTAGACCATTGCTATAACAGTAAATTAGTTCCAGTTCCGATCTTAGGGTAAATCTACAATAATGCGTAATATCGGACAATTTTGTTTAGGTAGACCATTGCTATGACAGTAAATTAGTTCCAGTTCCGATCTTAGGGTAAATCTACAATAATGCGTAATATCGGACAATTTTGTTTTGGCAGACCATTGCTATGACAGTAAATTAGTTCCAGTTCCGATCTTAGGGTAAATCTACAATAATGCGTAATATCGGACAATTTTGTTTAGGTAGACCATTGCTATAACAGTAAATTAGTTCCAGTTCCGATCTTAGGGTAAATCTACAATAATGCGTAATATCGGACAATTTTGTTTAGGTAGACCATTGCTATAACAGTAAATTAGTTCCAGTTCCGATCTTAGGGTAAATCTACAATAATGCGTAATATCGGACAATTTTGTTTAGGTAGACCATTGCTATAACAGTAAATTAGTTCCAGTTCCGATCTTAGGGTAAATCTACAATAATGCGTAATATCGGACAATTTTGTTTAGGTAGACCATTGCTATAACAGTAAATTAGTTCCAGTTCCGATCTTAGGGTAAATCTACAATAATGCGTAATATCGGACAATTTTGTTTTGGTAGACCATTGCTATAACAGTAAATTAGTTCCAGTTCCGATCTTAGGGTAAATGTACAATAATGCGTAATATCGGACAATTTTGTTTTGGCAGACCATTGATATAACAGTAAATTAGTTCCTGTTGCGATCTTAGGGTAAATCTACAATAATGCGTAATATCGGACAATTTTGTTTAGGTAGACCATTGCTATAACAGTAAATTTGATCCTGTTGCGATCTTAGGGTAAATCTACAATAATGCGTAATATCGGACAATTTTGTTTTGGTAGACCATTGCTATAACAGTAAATTAGTTCAAGTTCCGATCTTAGGGTAAATCTACAATAATGCGTAATATCGGACAATTTTGTTTAGGTAGACCATTGCTATGACAGTAAATTAGTTCCAGTTCCGATCTTAGGGTAAATCTACAATAATGCGTAATATCGGACAATTTTGTTTAGGTAGACCATTGCTATAACAGTAAATTTGATCCTGTTGCGATCTTAGGGTAAATCTACAATAATGCGTAATATCGGACAATTTTGTTTTGGTAGACCATTGCTATAACAGTAAATTAGTTCCAGTTCCGATCTTAGGGTAAATCTACAATAATGCGTAATATCGGACAATTTTGTTTTGGCAGACCATTGCTATAACAGTAAATTAGTTCCAGTTCCGATCTTAGGGTAAATCTACAATAATGCGTAATATCGGACAATTTTGTTTTGGCAGACCATTGATATAACAGTAAATTAGTTCCTGTTGCGATCTTAGGGTAAATCTACAATAATGCGTAATATCGGACAATTTTGTTTAGGTAGACCATTGCTATAACAGTAAATTTGATCCTGTTGCGATCTTAGGGTAAATCTACAATAATGCGTAATATCGGACAATTTTGTTTAGGTAGACCATTGCTATAACAGTAAATTAGTTCCAGTTCCGATCTTAGGGTAAATCTACAATAATGCGTAATATCGGACAATTTTGTTTTGGCAGACCATTGATATAACAGTAAATTAGTTCCTGTTGCGATCTTAGGGTAAATCTACAATAATGCGTAATATCGGACAATTTTGTTTAGGTAGACCATTGCTATAACAGTAAATTTGATCCTGTTGCGATCTTAGGGTAAATCTACAATAATGCGTAATATCGGACAATTTTGTTTTGGTGGACCATTGCTATAACAGTAAATTAGTTCCAGTTCCGATCTTAGGGTAAATCTACAATAATGCGTAATATCGGACAATTTTGTTTTGGCAGACCATTGATATAACAGTAAATTAGTTCCAGTTCCGATCTTAGGGTAAATCTACAATAATGCGTAATATCGGACAATTTTGTTTTGGCAGACCATTGATATAACAGTAAATTAGTTCCAGTTCCGATCTTAGGGTAAATCTACAATAATGCGTAATATCGGACAATTTTGTTTTGGCAGACCATTGCTATAACAGTAAATTAGTTCCAGTTCCGATCTTAGGGTAAATCTACAATAATGCGTAATATCGGACAATTTTGTTTTGGCAGACCATTGATATAACAGTAAATTAGTTCCAGTTCCGATCTTAGGGTAAATCTACAATAATGCGTAATATCGGACAATTTTGTTTTGGCAGACCATTGCTATAACAGTAAATTAGTTCCAGTTCCGATCTTAGGGTAAATCTACAATAATGCGTAATATCGGACAATTTTGTTTTGGTAGACCATTGCTATAACAGTAAATTAGTTCCAGTTCCGATCTTAGGGTAAATCTACAATAATGCGTAATATCGGACAATTTTGTTTTGGCAGACCATTGCTATAACAGTAAATTAGTTCCAGTTCCGATCTTAGGGTAAATCTACAATAATGCGTAATATCGGACAATTTTGTTTTGGCAGACCATTGATATAACAGTAAATTAGTTCCTGTTGCGATCTTAGGGTAAATCTACAATAATGCGTAATATCGGACAATTTTGTTTAGGTAGACCATTGCTATAACAGTAAATTTGATCCTGTTGCGATCTTAGGGTAAATCTACAATAATGCGTAATATCGGACAATTTTGTTTTGGTAGACCATTGCTATAACAGTAAATTAGTTCCAGTTCCGATCTTAGGGTAAATCTACAATAATGCGTAATATCGGACAATTTTGTTTTGGCAGACCATTGATATAACAGTAAATTAGTTCCTGTTGCGATCTTAGGCTAAATCTACAATAATGCGTAATATCGGACAATTTTGTTTTGGTAGACAATTGCTATAACAGTAAATTTGATCCTGTTGCGATCTTAGGGTAAATCTACAATAATGCGTAATATCGGACAATTTTGTTTTGGTAGACCATTGCTATAACAGTAAATTTGATCCTGTTGCGATCTTAGTGTAAATCTACAATAATGCGTAATATCGGACAATTTTGTTTTGGTAGACCATTGCTATAACATTAAATTAGTTCCTGTTGCGATCTTAGGGTAAATCTACAATAATGCGTAATATCGGACAATTTTGTTTTGGTAGACCATTGATATAACAGTAAATTAGTTCCAGTTCCGATCTTAGGGTAAATCTACAATAATGCGTAATATCGGACAATTTTGTTTTGGCAGACCATTGCTATAACAGTAAATTAGTTCCAGTTCCGATCTTAGGGTAAATCTACAATAATGCGTAATATCGGACAATTTTGTTTTGGCAGACCATTGCTATAACAGTAAATTAGTTCCAGTTCCGATCTTAGGGTAAATCTACAATAATGCGTAATATCGGATAATTTTGTTTTGGCAGACCATTGATATAACAGTAAATTAGTTCCAGTTCCGATCTTAGGGTAAATCTACAATAATGCGTAATATCGGACAATTTTGTTTTGGCAGACCATTGATATAACAGTAAATTAGTTCCAGTTCCGATCTTAGGGTAAATCTACAATAATGCGTAATATCGGACAATTTTGTTTTGGCAGACCATTGCTATAACAGTAAATTAGTTCCAGTTCCGATCTTAGGGTAAATCTACAATAATGCGTAATATCGGACAATTTTGTTTAGGTAGACCATTGCTATAACAGTAAATTAGTTCCAGTTCCGATCTTAGGGTAAATCTACAATAATGCGTAATATCGGATAATTTTGTTTTGGCAGACCATTGCTATAACAGTAAATTAGTTCCAGTTCCGATCTTAGGGTAAATCTACAATAATGCGTAATATCGGACAATTTTGTTTTTGCAGACCATTGATATAACAGTAAATTAGTTCCTGTTGCGATCTTAGGGTAAATCTACAATAATGCGTAATATCGGACAATTTTGTTTTGGTAGACCATTGCTATAACAGTAAATTTGATCCTGTTGCGATCTTAGTGTAAATCTACAATAATGCGTAATATCGGACAATTTTGTTTTGGTAGACCATTGCTATAACATTAAATTAGTTCCTGTTGCGATCTTAGGGTAAATCTACAATAATGCGTAATATCGGACAATTTTGTTTTGGCAGACCATTGATATAACAGTAAATTAGTTCCAGTTCCGATCTTAGGGTAAATCTACAATAATGCGTAATATCGGACAATTTTGTTTTGGCAGACCATTGCTATAACAGTAAATTAGTTCCAGTTCCGATCTTAGGGTAAATCTACAATAATGCGTAATATCGGACAATTTTGTTTTGGTAGACCATTGCTATAACAGTAAATTAGTTCCAGTTCCGATCTTAGGGTAAATCTACAATAATGCGTAATATCGGACAATTTTGTTTTGGCAGACCATTGCTATAACAGTAAATTAGTTCCAGTTCCGATCTTAGGGTAAATCTACAATAATGCGTAATATCGGACAATTTTGTTTTGGCAGACCATTGCTATAACAGTAAATTAGTTCCAGTTCCGATCTTAGGGTAAATCTACAATAATGCGTAATATCGGACAATTTTGTTTTGGTAGACCATTGCTATAACAGTAAATTTGATCCTGTTGCGATCTTAGTGTAAATCTACAATAATGCGTAATATCGGACAATTTTGTTTTGGTAGACCATTGCTATAACATTAAATTAGTTCCTGTTGCGATCTTAGGGTAAATCTACAATAATGCGTAATATCGGACAATTTTGTTTTGGTAGACCATTGCTATAACATTAAATTAGTTCCTGTTGCGATCTTAGGGTAAATCTACAATAATGCGTAATATCGGACAATTTTGTTTTGGTAGACCATTGATATAACAGTAAATTAGTTCCAGTTCCGATCTTAGGGTAAATCTACAATAATGCGTAATATCGGACAATTTTGTTTTGGCAGACCATTGCTATAACAGTAAATTAGTTCCAGTTCCGATCTTAGGGTAAATCTACAATAATGCGTAATATCGGACAATTTTGTTTTGGCAGACCATTGCTATAACAGTAAATTAGTTCCAGTTCCGATCTTAGGGTAAATCTACAATAATGCGTAATATCGGACAATTTTGTTTTGGCAGACCATTGATATAACAGTAAATTAGTTCCAGTTCCGATCTTAGGGTAAATCTACAATAATGCGTAATATCGGACAATTTTGTTTTGGCAGACCATTGCTATAACAGTAAATTAGTTCCAGTTCCGATCTTAGGGTAAATCTACAATAATGCGTAATATCGGACAATTTTGTTTTGGTAGACCATTGCTATAACAGTAAATTAGTTCCAGTTCCGATCTTAGGGTAAATCTACAATAATGCGTAATATCGGACAATTTTGTTTTGGCAGACCATTGCTATAACAGTAAATTAGTTCCAGTTCCGATCTTAGGGTAAATCTACAATAATGCGTAATATCGGACAATTTTGTTTTGGCAGACCATTGATATAACAGTAAATTAGTTCCTGTTGCGATCTTAGGGTAAATCTACAATAATGCGTAATATCGGACAATTTTGTTTAGGTAGACCATTGCTATAACAGTAAATTTGATCCTGTTGCGATCTTAGGGTAAATCTACAATAATGCGTAATATCGGACAATTTTGTTTTGGTAGACCATTGCTATAACAGTAAATTTGATCCTGTTGCGATCTTAGGGTAAATCTACAATAATGCGTAATATCGGACAATTTTGTTTAGGTAGACCGTTGCTATAACAGTAAATTTGATCCTGTTGCGATCTTAGGGTAAATCTACAATAATGCGTAATATCGGACAATTTTGTTTTGGCAGACCATTGATATAACAGTAAATTAGTTCCTGTTGCGATCTTAGGGTAAATCTACAATAATGCGTAATATCGGACAATTTTGTTTAGGTAGACCATTGCTATAACAGTAAATTTGATCCTGTTGCGATCTTAGGGTAAATCTACAATAATGCGTAATATCGGACAATTTTGTTTTGGTAGACCATTGCTATAACAGTAAATTTGATCCTGTTGCGATCTTAGGGTAAATCTACAATAATGCGTAATATCGGACAATTTTGTTTAGGTAGACCATTGCTATAACAGTAAATTTGATCCTGTTGCGGTCTTAGGGTAAATCTACAATAATGCGTAATATCGGACAATTTTGTTTAGGTAGACCATTGATATAACAGTAAATTAGTTCCTGTTGCGATCTTAGGGTAAATCTACAATAATGCGTAATATCGGACAATTTTGTTTTGGTAGACCATTGCTATAACAGTAAATTAGTTCCTGTTGCGATCTTAGGGTAAATCTACAATAATGCGTAATATCGGACAATTTTGTTTAGGTAGACCATTGCTATAACAGTAAATTTGATCCTGTTGCGATCTTAGGGTAAATCTACAATAATGCGTAATATCGGACAATTTTGTTTTGGCAGACCATTGATATAACAGTAAATTAGTTCCTGTTGCGATCTTAGGGTAAATCTACAATAATGCGTAATATCGGACAATTTTGTTTAGGTAGACCATTGCTATAACAGTAAATTTGATCCTGTTGCGATCTTAGGGTAAATCTACAATAATGCGTAATATCGGACAATTTTGTTTTGGTAGACCATTGCTATAACAGTAAATTTGATCCTGTTGCGATCTTAGGGTAAATCTACAATAATGCGGAATATCGGACAATTTTGTTTTGGTAGACCATTGCTATAACAGTAAATTTGATCCTGTTGCGATCTTAGGGTAAATCTACAATAATGCGTAATATCGGACAATTTTGTTTTGGTAGACCATTGCTATAACAGTAAATTAGTTCCAGTTCCGATCTTAGGGTAAATGTACAATAATGCGTAATATCGGACAATTTTGTTTTGGCAGACCATTGCTATAACAGTAAATTAGTTCCTGTTGCGATCTTAGGGTAAATCTACAATAATGCGTAATATCGGACAATTTTGTTTAGGTAGACCATTGCTATAACAGTAAATTTGATCCTGTTGCGATCTTAGGGTAAATCTACAATAATGCGTAATATCGGACAATTTTGTTTTGGTAGACCATTGCTATAACAGTAAATTAGTTCCAGTTCCGATCTTAGGGTAAATCTACAATAATGCGTAATATCGGACAATTTTGTTTTGGCAGACCATTGATATAACAGTAAATTAGTTCCTGTTGCGATCTTAGGGTAAATCTACAATAATGCGTAATATCGGACAATTTTGTTTTGGTAGACAATTGCTATAACAGTAAATTTGATCCTGTTGCGATCTTAGGGTAAATCTACAATAATGCGTAATATCGGACAATTTTGTTTTGGTAGACCATTGCTATAACAGTAAATTTGATCCTGTTGCGATCTTAGTGTAAATCTACAATAATGCGTAATATCGGACAATTTTGTTTTGGTAGACCATTGCTATAACATTAAATTAGTTCCTGTTGCGATCTTAGGGTAAATCTACAATAATGCGTAATATCGGACAATTTTGTTTTGGTAGACCAGTGCTATAACAGTAAATTTGTTCCTGTTGCGATCTTAGGGTAAATCTACAATAATGCGTAATATCGGACAATTTTGTTTTGGTAGACCATTGCTATAACAGTAAATTAGTTCCTGTTGCGATCTTAGGGTAAATCTACAATAATGCGTAATATCGGACAATTTTGTTTTGGTAGACCATTGCTATAACAGTAAATTTGATCCTGTTGCGATCTTAGGGTAAATCTACAATAATGCGGAATATCGGACAGTTTTGTTTTGGTAGACCATTGCTATAACAGTAAATTTGATCCTGTTGCGATCTTAGTGTAAATCTACAATAATGCGTAATATCGGACAATTTTGTTTTGGTAGACCATTGCTATAACAGTAAATTTGATCCTGTTGCGATCTTAGGGTAAATCTACAATAATGCGTAATATCGGACAATTTTGTTTTGGTAGACCATTGCTATAACAGTAAATTTGTTCCTGTTGCTATCTTAGGGTAAATCTACAATAATGCGTAATATCGGACAATTTTGTTTTGGTAGACCATTGCTATGACAGTAAATTAGTTCCTGTTGCGATCTTAGGGTAAATCTACAATAATGCGTAATATCGGACAATTTTGTTTTGGTAGACCATTGCTATAACAGTAAATTTGTTCCTGTTGCGATCTTAGGGTAAATCTACAATAATGCGTAATATCGGACAATTTTGTTTTGGTAGACCATTGCTATAACAGTAAATTAGTTCCTGTTGCGATCTTAGGGTAAATCTACAATAATGCGTAATATCGGACAATTTTGTTTAGGTAGACCATTGCTATAACAGTAAATTTGTTCCTGTTGCGATCTTAGGGTAAATCTACAATAATGCGTAATATCGGACAATTTTGTTTAGGTAGACCATTGCTATAACAGTAAATTTGATCCTGTTGCGATCTTAGGGTAAATCTACAATAATGCGTAATATCGGACAATTTTGTTTTGGTAGACCATTGCTATAACAGTAAATTAGTTCCAGTTCCGATCTTAGGGTAAATCTACAATAATGCGTAATATCGGACAATTTTGTTTTGGCAGACCATTGATATAACAGTAAATTAGTTCCTGTTGCGATCTTAGGGTAAATCTACAATAATGCGTAATATCGGACAATTTTGTTTTGGTAGACCATTGCTATAACAGTAAATTAGTTCCTGTTGCGATCTTAGGGTAAATCTACAATAATGCGTAATATCGGACCATTTTGTTTTGGTAGACCATTGCTATAACAGTAAATTTGATCCTGTTGCGATCTTAGGGTAAATCTACAATAATGCGTAATATCGGACAATTTTGTTTTGGTAGACCATTGCTATAACAGTAAATTTGATCCTGTTGCGATCTTAGTGTAAATCTACAATAATGCGTAATATCGGACAATTTTGTTTTGGTAGACCATTGCTATAACATTAAATTAGTTCCTGTTGCGATCTTAGGGTAAATCTACAATAATGCGTAATATCGGACAATTTTGTTTTGGTAGACCAGTGCTATAACAGTAAATTTGTTCCTGTTGCGATCTTAGGGTAAATCTACAATAATGCGTAATATCGGACAATTTTGTTTTGGTAGACCATTGCTATAACAGTAAATTAGTTCCTGTTGCGATCTTAGGGTAAATCTACAATAATGCGTAATATCGGACAATTTTGTTTTGGTAGACCATTGCTATAACAGTAAATTTGATCCTGTTGCGATCTTAGGGTAAATCTACAATAATGCGGAATATCGGACTATTTTGTTTTGGTAGACCATTGCTATAACAGTAAATTAGTTCCTATTGCGATCTTAGGGTAAATCTACAATAATGCGTAATATCGGACAATTTTGTTTTGGTAGACCATTCCTATAACAGTAAATTTGATCCTGTTGCGATCTTAGTGTAAATCTACAATAATGCGTAATATCGGACAATTTTGTTTTGGTAGACCATTGCTATAACAGTAAATTTGATCCTGTTGCGATCTTAGGGGTAAATCTACAATAATGCGTAATATCGGACAATTTTGTTTTGGTAGACCATTGCTATAACAGTAAATTTGTTCCTGTTGCGATCTTAGGGTAAATCTACAATAATGCGTAATATCGGACAATTTTGTTTTGGTAGACCATTGCTATAACAGTAAATTAGTTCCTGTTGCGATCTTAGGGTAAATCTACAATAATGCGTAACATCGGACAATTTTGTTTTGGTAGACCATTGCTATAACAGTAAATTTGTTCTTGTTGCGATCTTAGGGTAAATCTACAATAATGCGTAATATCGGACAATTTTGTTTTGGTAGACCATTGCTATAACAGTAAATTAGGTCATGTTGCAATCTTAGGGTAAATCTACAATAATGCGTAATATCGGACAATTTTGTTTTGTTAGACCATTGCTATAACAGTAAATTAGTTCCTGTTGCGATCTTAGGGTAAATCTACAATAATGCGTAATATCGGACAATTTTGTTTTGGTAGACCATTGCTATAACAGTAACTTAGTTCCTGTTGCGATCTTAGGGTAAATCTACAATAATGCGTAATATCGGACAATTTTGTTTTGGTAGACCATTGCTATAACAGTAAATTTGTTCCTGTTGCGATCTTAGGGTAAATCTACAATAATGCGTAATATCGGACAATTTTGTTTTGGTAGACCATTGCTATAACAGTAAATTTGTTCCTGTTGCGATCTTAGGGTAAATCTACAATAATGCGTAATATCGGACAATTTTGTTTTGGTAGACCATTGCTATAACAGTAAATTTGATCCTGTTGCGATCTTAGGGTAAATCTACAATAATGCGTAATATCGGACAATTTTGTTTTGGTAGACCATTGCTATAACAGTAAATTAGGTCATGTTGCGATCTTAGGGTAAATCTACAATAATGCGTAATATCGGACAATTTTGTTTTGGTAGACCATTGCTATAACAGTAAATTAGTTCCTGTTGCGATCTTAGGGTAAATCTACAATAATGCGTAATATCGGACAATTTTGTTTTGGTAGACCATTGCTATAACAGTAAATTAGTTCCTGTTGCGATCTTAGGGTAAATCTACAATAATGCGTAATATCGGACAATTTTGTTTTGGTAGACCATTGCTATAACAGTAAATTTGATCCTGTTGCGATCTTAGGGTAAATCTACAATAATGCGTAATATCGGACAATTTTGTTTTGGTAGACCATTGCTATAACAGTAAATTAGGTCATGTTGCGATCTTAGGGTAAATCTACAATAAAGCGTAATATCGGACAATTTTGTTTTGGTAGACCATTGCTATAACAGTAAATTAGTTCCTGTTGCGATCTTAGGGTAAATCTACAATAATGCGTAATATCGGACAATTTTGTTTTGGTAGACCATTGCTATAACAGTAAATTTGATCCTGTTGCGATCTTAGGGTAAATCTACAATAATGCGTAATATCGGACAATTTTGTTTTGGTAGACCATTGCTATAACAGTAAATTAGTTCCTGTTGCGATCTTAGGGTAAATCTACAATAATGCGTAACATCGGACAATTTTGTTTTGGTAGACCATTGCTATAACAGTAAATTAGTTCCTGTTGCGATCTTAGGGTAAATCTACAAGAATGCGTAATATCGAACAATTTTGTTTTGTTAGACCATTGCTATAACAGTAAATTTGTTCCTGTTGCGATCTTAGGGTAAATCTACAATAATGCGTAATATCGGACAATTTTGTTTTGGTAGACCATTGCTATAAGAGTAAATTTGATACTGTTGCGATCTTAGGGTAAATCTACAATAATGCGTAATATCGGACAATTTTGTTTTGGTAGACCATTGCTATAACAGTAAATTTGATCCTGTTGCGATCTTAGGGTAAATCTACAATAATGCGTAATATCGGACAATTTTGTTTTGGTAGACCATTGCTATAACAGTAAATTAGTTCCAGTTGCGATCTTAGGGTAAATCTACAATAATGCGTAATATCGGACAATTTTGTTTTGGAAGACCATTGCTATAACAGTAAATTTGATCCTGTTGCGATCTTAGGGTAAATCTACAATAATGCGTAATATCGGACAATTTTGTTTTGGTAGACCATTGCTATAAGAGTAAATTTGATACTCTTGCGATCTTAGGGTAAATCTACAATAATGCGTAATATCGGACAATTTTGTTTTGGTAGACCATTGCTATAACAGTAAATTTGATCCTGTTGCGATCTTAGGGTAAATCTACAATAATGCGTAATATCGGACAATTTTGTTTTGGTAGACCATTGCTATAACAGTAAATTAGTTCCTGTTCCGATCTTAGGGTAAATCTACAATAATGCGTAATATCGGACAATTTTGTTTTGGTAGACCATTGCTATAACAGTAAATTAGTTCCTTTTGCGATCTTAGGTTAAATCTACAATAATGCGTAACATCGGACAATTTTGTTTTGGTAGACCATTGCTATAACAGTAAATTAGTTCCTGTTGCGATCTTAGGGTAAATCTACAATAATGCGTAATATCGAACAATTTTGTTTTGTTAGACCATTGCTATAACAGTAAATTTGTTCCTGTTGCGATCTTAGGATAAATCTACAATAATGCGTAATATCGGACAATTTTGTTTTGGTAGACCATTGCTATAAGAGTAAATTTGATCCTGTTGCAATCTTAGGGTAAATCTACAATAATGCGTAATATCGGACAATTTTGTTTTGGTAGACCATTGCTATAACAGTAAATTTGATCCTGTTGCGATCTTAGGGTAAATCTACAATAATGCGTAATATCGGACAATTTTGTTTTGGTAGACCATTGCTATAACAGTAAATTAGTTCCTGTTGCGATCTTAGGGTAAATCTACAATAATGCGTAATATCGGACAATTTTGTTTTGGTAGACCATTGCTATAACAGTAAATTAGTTCCTTTTGCGATCTTAGGTTAAATCTACAATAATGCGTAACATCGGACAATTTTGTTTTGGTAGACCATTGCTATAACAGTAAATTAGTTCCTGTTGCGATCTTAGGGTAAATCTACAATAATGCGTAATATCGAACAATTTTGTTTTGTTAGACCATTGCTATAACAGTAAATTTGTTCCTGTTGCGATCTTAGGATAAATCTACAATAATGCGTAATATCGGACAATTTTGTTTTGGTAGACCATTGCTATAAGAGTAAATTTGATCCTGTTGCAATCTTAGGGTAAATCTACAATAATGCGTAATATCGGACAATTTTGTTTTGGTAGACCATTGCTATAACAGTAAATTTGATCCTGTTGCGATCTTAGGGTAAATCTACAATAATGCGTAATATCGGACAATTTTTTTTTGGTAAACCATTGCTATAACAGTAAATTTGATCCTGTTTCGATCTTAGGGTAAATCTACAATAATGCGTAATATCGGACAATTTTGTTTTATTAGACCATTGCTATAACAGTAAATTTGTTCCTGTTGCGATCTTAGGGTAAATCTACAATAATGCGTAATATCGGACAATTTTGTTTTGGTAGACCATTGCTATAAGAGTAAATTTGATACTCTTGCGATCTTAGGGTAAATCTACAATAATGCGTAATATCGGACAATTTTGTTTTGGTAGACCATTGCTATAACAGTAAATTTGATCCTGTTGCGATCTTAGGGTAAATCTACAATAATGCGTAATATCGGACAATTTTGTTTTGGTAGACCATTGCTATAACAGTAAATTAGTTCCTGTTGCGATCTTAGGGTAAATCTACAATAATGCGTAATATCGGACAATTTTGTTTTGGATACCATTGCTATAACAGTAAATTTGTTCCTGTTGCGATCTTAGAGTAAATCTACAATAATGCGTAATATCGGACAATTTTGTTTTGGTAGACCATTGCTATAACAGTAAATTTGATCGTCTTAGGAATTGAAGGTTTATCTCCATAGGGCGTGTTCAGACAATTTAGGTTTGGTAGACCATCGCTATATCACAGCACTAAATTCGATCCTGTTTTGTTTCTCTATTCAGTGTTATTTTGTCGAACTGAGAAAACTTTCTCATGTTGATTTGTTTTATTGTTTTTTTTTTATAGGAGAAATCATACTCGTGAAAAACTTGGATCGTGAGACAAACGCGAATATAAGTTTGTTTGTTTTAGCCAAAGACACCAAACCGGAACGTAAAACATCGACAGCAACCATCTCATTGAATATCTTAGATTACAACGACAATAGCCCAATATTTGTTGGATTGTATAATAAAACATATAACGTAAGCGAGAATGCTTCAAATGGAACTGAAATTCTCACTGCCACGGCCACAGATGCTGACACGGGAATTAATGCTGACATTCGTTATTCGCTTTTTTACGAAGATAATGACCAAATGTTACCCATAAGTATAGATCATACGACGGTAAGTAAGATTTTCTTATTGTTATAGACAAAACCTATATTTTTAAAATTCTGACATTTATCACGGGAGCTTATTATGTCATATAGAAACCCCAAAAGACCTTAACCACGGAAGCCTACGATTTTATCCCGTCTTCTAATCTTATTGCCTTTTTTGGTGACTGCCTTCATGTTGTCTGAGATTCTGAGCTGAAGTACTTTGAATATCCCACGCATTGTGCTTCATGACGTAGCAAGCTCCCATGTTACGGTTTGTGACCGAGTTTGAAATTACTTCTTTATTCTGAAATCCTTGCAATTGAATGTAAAAGTCGAAGAACCAGTCAGTCTTCCTTTTCTTCTACCTGCTGCACCCCCCAAAAAAACGTGGGCAATCATGGCTCTCCACAACTTCTTGTCCTTTATAACTCTTAGTAAGGTTTGTAGTTTTACTATCTCTCCTAAACCCTGTTCTGCCAATCTTTTACTTTAAGCTCGTTAGGTATGTTATTCACCGCTCTCCTCCGTCCTGTGAGTGTCAAATTCTCTAAGCCCTCTTTCTTCATTATCTACCCTATACATTTCAATTGTCACTTTTTGATTCTGAGTGTCTTTATTGATTCCATTTTCCTTAAAATTTCGTCCTTTCTCAGTCCATGATATTCTCAGCATCCTTCTGTAGAAGTATATTTCTGTTGTTTCAAGTCTCTTCTTCATCTGTAGGGAGACTGTCCAGCATTCATTGCCATATTGGCGGACTGACATTATTACATAGCAGTTCAGGACTATTTTCTTGGTTTCTAAAAAGATTTGACAGTTTCTTAATACTTTGGGATAATGAAATAAACCTTCCAATGTTTCTGAAGGATCAATTATAAGGTTCTGAAAAAGATTAGTGGACAAGGAACAAGATAGCATTAGAGGAAGACTATGGAAATAAAAAAGACCCATAACAATTGGTTGAAAACATTTATTTATTTATTACTATATGTTCGCCTAATACAAGGCCTAAGAGGCACTAGAGGTAGAGGTTACAAAATGAGGTTGTATGGATGTAAGAGGAGGAAGTAAGTGCTGATTATGAGGATGTGTAGAATATATGACAGTTGATCCTAGACTTGAAGAAGTTAATATTTTAGTGGTCGGGGAAGCAATCTTTTAGGAGTCTGTTCTACAACTAGCGTTACCCAGGAAGCTGTCTGAATGGAAATTCCTTCTTACCTTCTTGGGGATGATTCAACCCTGTGTATGTGGCAGAGTGGTTATTAGCTGTATAGGTTTGAACTGGTGGATTTAAGGAATTTAGTTCGTTTGAATTTTCACCATGAAAATAGCAATAAGTTTGCAACATTAGGTTTGTGGGGAAAGTGAGCGTAGCATTGAAGATAATTGTCCGCAAGCCCAGATATAGCAGCAGTACACCATTTTGTTCTGATCTGACATAATAAAAACAGGTATAATGAAATGCACTTTGACAAAAACGTACAAATGACGTATACATGCGAAACGTATAAATGTGAAATATAGAAATGACATGCATGCAAAACAGAAATAACGTATGCATGTGAAATGTAGAAATGATGTATGCATGCGAAATGTAGAAATGACACGTGCATGCTAAATGTAGAAATGATGTATGCATGCAAAACATAGAAATGACATATGTAGGTGAAATGTTGCAATGACATATGCATGTGAAACGTAGAAATGACAAATGCATACGAAAGGTAGAAATTACATATGCATGCGAAACGTAGAAATGACATAAGTATGTGAAATGTAGTAATGATATACGCATACAATACAGAAATTAACAAAATCACTTCTCACTTCTATCTATACAGCGAGGTGATTCTGAGTGGATTAAATTATTGGTGGTCACAATCTGAACAACATAAGATATGCAGATGACACATTGTTGATAGCAGACACGGAAATGAAACTGCAAACACTCTTACAGAAGGTAGTGACGGAAAGCGAAAGGAAAGATTAAACATCAAATGCAAGAAGACAGAATTTAAGGTTGTTAGTAAAAGGATGAGCCCAAGCTGTGAATTGAAAATTGGGGATAAAAGAATCAAACAAGTGCGGAAAATTAAAATACCTGGAAAGAGGACAGAAAGTGTGACATTGGGATAGCCAAAGATGCCTTCCAAAAGCTAAGCAGAGTACTAAGAAATAGAAAAACTTTGCAAGAAACAAGGAAAAGTGTACTAAACTGCTATGTGATGTCTCTCCTCTTGTATGGAGTGAGTGCTGGACAATCTACTCAAATAGGAAGAAGAAACTTGAAACAACGGAAATGTGGCTCTACAGAGGGATGCTGAGGATACCATGGACTGAACATGTGAACAACAAAAAGGAAACTTATACATAACATTAGAAAGAGACAATTGAGGTTTCTGATGCACATAATGAGGAAACAGGGCTTGGAAAATTTGATACACACAGGACAGATTGAAGGCAAGAGGGGCAGAGGAAAACAATGCATAACATACTTAGTGAGCTTAAGTAAATGGATGACGGAAAAGGGTTTAGGAGAAATAATAGAAACACAAAATTTATTAAGAGCTACAAGGGACAGGGAGTTGTGGAGAGCCATGATCGTCTGTATCTTGAAGGAACATGATGCAAAAAGAGACTAGATTGGCATCCATGTCTCACCATTTTACTGTTGAACTAGTACATTTAACTGTAAGTCCTATTCTAATAGTTTTTTCTTGCACTTCTCACCTGTGGAAATCATTTTTGACTCTCTTGCTTCCCTGCCACCTACAATCTTCAAAAATTTTAATTTGACACCATTCACCATTTTCTGTCTTTCGGAATCCTATTTCTTTTATTGTCCTTTCTCCTGACTAAAGTCTTCTCATTTTCTTTCACTCCCAGTAATCCCTTGCGTCTTAGTGACATTATCACCTTACTTGTTGTGAAATGATTAAAAAATTCAAATGACATCAAAATATTCATAGACTTAGAGCAATGACAACAAAAAAATCATTTCTCACCAACAAATTATCGTTTATTTCCTATCCGCACTGTTTACTCATTGCTGTAGATTGACAGCTTGTATAAAAGTTGTGAGAGAACGCAATTAAAAACATGAAGATGAAAGTGAATGCATGTCCAAAAATTATTATTAATAATAATATTTAATCTTGGTTTATGTTATAAGTTGCTCCTAGTTGTTACAAAATTATGTCTTGCTTAGGCTACTCGCTATGATGTCATTAGATTCCAACAGATTTCCATTGACACACTTTGAGTTCTTTATTTAAGGTGTCTTGCCTAGTTCATTTGTGTTACCAGGGGTGTCTTATTTACTTCACAATAGTTTATTAAATAATAACAAATATTTTAATCCAGTTATTTAATTTAGTTTATATTTTTAATCTATTTATTCATTTTACAGGGAAAAGTGTTTGTGTCTGGTAAACTTAACCGAGAAGCGACATCTTTGTACAAAATTGAGATTAAAGCTAAAGACATGGCCGGTCTTTATAGTGAGAATGCACGCACTGGAAGTACTTGGATTAAAATTAATGTAACTGACATCAATGACTGTGCTCCAAAATTCCTATCACCGAGTTATTATGCAAACGTGCAAGAAAATACACCACCTGATCAGTCTGTCATTCAAGTGCAGGCAACAGACCAAGATGTTGGAGAGAACAGTCGGTTGTCATTCAAGTTGGAAGGAGATGAAGCAACTTTTTTCAAAATTGGTCAATCAAATGGAATTATTTCTGTGAATTTAAGTCTTACAGATAAAGTGGGTGTGAAAAGATTTTTGGTGGTGGCCACTGATAATGGAATGCCATCAAAAAATAACACTGCAAATGTTACCATTAATATAACAGATACAAATAACCACCGACCTGAATTTGCCAGAGATCAAGAAGTTATTTACATTTCTGAGGTGAGTATGATTGTCAAAAAATTGACCAATTCCAGTCAAGATATGGCACAAAATCATTCAAGCCAATGCATTTATCAAAGATTATGTACAATCTCAATTTTCGCTAGGTTGAGCCATTTATCCCTATGTCGCTTGATTCCTGGAATCTCCACTGAGAAACTTGCGGCAAAATTCATGCTACCATTTTACTTATAGGTGCAGTATTTCCAAAAATTTAAAGCACATTTTTTACAATAGACTCAGACGATCAATATTATTTTATCTTGTAAAATAACAATGGTATTACTGGTACTAAATTAACACTTAAATACTCCTAATTCCACTGTTGAGCCCAGAATGAAATATATATGATTATAAATGATTAAATTCTGATTATAACTTCAAATAATATTAAAATATTAAAACCTCCTGTTTGATACACTAGTCCCCTGATGACCCCAGAATGAAATATATATGATTATAAATGATTAAATTATGATTATAACTTAAAATAATATTAAAATATTAAAACTTCCTGTTTCATACACTAGTCCCCTGATGACCCCAGAATGAAATATATATGAATATAAATGATTCCTTTATGATTACAACTCAAAATAATATTAAAATATTAAAACCTCCTGTTTGATACACTAGTCCCCTGATGACCCCAGAATGAAATATATATGATTATAAATGATTAAATTATGATTATAACTTAAAATAATATTAAAATATTAAAACTTCCTGTTTCATACACTAGTCCCCTGATGACCCCAGAATGAAATATATATGAATATAAATGATTCCTTTATGATTACAACTCAAAATAATATTAAAATATTAAAACCTCCTGTTTGATACACTAGTCCCCTGATGACCCCAGAATGAAATATATATGATTATAAATAATTCAATTATGATTACAACTCAAAATAATATTAAAATATTAAAACCTCCTGTTTGATACACTAGTCTCTTGATGACCCCAGAATGAAATATATATGATTATAAATGATTCCTTTATGATTATAATTCAAAATAATGATGTACTGATTTGAGCAATGCTATGGCAATGTACTAATTTGAGCTCTGCTGTGGTGATGTTTTGCTTTGAGCCATGCTGTCATGATGTATTGCTTTGAGCCATGCTGTGGTGATGTTTTGCTTTGAGCCATAATGTGGTGATATATTGCTTTGAGCTGTGCTGTGGCGATGTATTGCTTTGAGACATATGTGGCTGTGGGCCTATTTGAACCATTTTATGGCACTGTGCCTTTATGAGTGTGTGCTTATATGATCCATACTGTGATGGTGTACCAATCGTGGAATTTTGCCTATTTAGATCATTCTATGATGTAGCTAATTGATTATTTAAAACTCTAAGGTCAAATGCTAACAAGTTATTATTTATCAAACATTAAGCATTATTCAATCTATTTCAATCAGGTTTCAGACAGCAATTAGATGTCATAATTTTTTTTATTTCTTTTTCTAGGCTGTGTGTCCTGGTTCATTTATTTTTAATGTATCAGCCACTGACAAGGACTTTTATCCACCAAATAATCAGATGACATATGAATTGAAAATTGAAAAACATTATGAACCTGATTTGAAAAAAGAAAAAAATTACAAATATTTTAATCTCGATAAAAACACTGGTCGTTTGATACTTGCTAGAAAACTGGACAGAGAAAAACATAAAATTCATGAGGTAAGTACCAATCTAGTACTGTACTTAAATTTTGGAAGTTGAGGTATGAAAGGGGATAGATCATTAGAACATTTGTGAAGAAAGGCACAGAAAAGCTACGTTACTGCAGCGGGAAAGTGATTGATGTCGAGACGCCGAGTCAGGACAAGATAACGTTGCAGTCTCTTCTTTGGATATATTTAGTTTCTTGTAGATAGATTTATATACACATTGTAAATAATCATTGGGGTAGTTTTTAGAATTGTTATGTTTTTCCCCTCCCCCCACAGACAATGAATTGTAAATATGGGAAATAGTTAGTATTTACATAGAGACAGTGAGGCATTATGGTGTTTGCAGTAAGAAAGGTACGTATAAATGTTTTGTTTTGGTGTATGGATTACTGTTCGTACGATTGGGTCAGTGATTCCGGCTAGCTAAGTTATAGTTAAGACAGAAGAAGACCATCCTTTCCCCAACCCCCATTAGGCCTCGTGCCACATTTCTGTATAGTACAGAATAAATATTGTTTCTTCTTTGGATATATCACCGATGCACCAGATCAAATGTAGCAGAAATATTTGTTACACAGAGAAATGATGGACTTATAAAGTTGCTAGATAGATAAATATACTCCCAAAGTCTAACCAACCACAAGTCCATCACAATGTAATACTCATCATTATAATTTTGATCACATATCTCTATCCCATGGTTCATACTTTTGACAAATCACACTTGCCTATATAGCTGTAGTAGCACTGGATGCCTACTGCTCTGATTAATGTCTATCGGTATAATTTGGTTAATGTTCTGAGCATCTACCAACATTCCTACATTTCCTTACAAGATACTATTAGACTGAATCATAATTTCTAATTTTTATTTATCAGCTTTATTCATCAAAAATAAAGTACAACTAAATGTTATTCAATTATTTCATCACCATTATTTTCAAATGTCTTGTTACCATGGCCAGTGAAAGGGTATCGTGACCCCCATCCCGAATCTATGAAAGCCCCCCCCCCACTCTACTAAATCTCTACTAAAAAATCCTACAATCTAAAAATATTTTCTGAAAAGGGTTGGTAAGCCATAAAAATGAATCAGACAATAGAATTACAATGTATGGAACGTGTAATAGGACAGGTAGGATTTAGCAATTGTTTGTAATAGGACAGGTAGGATTTAGCAATTGTTTGACATGCCTATAATACTTACCTGTCATGTCATTCAAAATGTTTCTTCAGAAAATCTTGCTTCTTCCGCCAGCTTACCATTACTGCCACGGACAAAGGAAGCCCACCTTTGGAATCCATACCTTTCCAATTAATAATCAATGTCACAAATGTAGATGATGAGCCACCAGTCTTTCGCAGTCAGGACTATAAAAACTTAGAGAAAACTTTATTCGTTCAGGAAGGGAAACCACCACTTTTTGTTGGCGAAATAAAGGCCTACGATAGTTATCCAGATTCAAAACCCTGCTACAAAATCGGTAAGTGGTCCTTTTCTGTTCATTATCTGATTTTTCTCAAATATCTAAGCGTGATCGCCACAAAAGCGACACCAGTTCTCAAATAATCAAATTCTGATTACATTCAGCTCAAACCTAACACAAAAATGTCACCGAGTCTTACCTTAATGCCAAGGACAACCCAAATATCAAATAACTAATCTATTTCGTCTAAGTACAGTACCTACAGTATATATAGCACATGGATTATTAGAGCAGCCAGAAGAAAGCCACTTCTTAAATCAATTGTAATGTTAGTAACATCTGATACGAGCCTACATTTCCCATATATAAAATAATTGTGGACTTCGTCAAATTAATGTTGACCAAATTGAGGGCATGTGTTTTCAGATCTTTCTTCGAACGCTCAATCTTTTGCCTTCATCCCTCGTATTATGGGCGTTTATATAATATCCTATTATCTGGTGACCTTGTGTACGTATATTCTAAATTCAGCTGGTTCTATTTCCTTTTTATATTGCTGCATCCACTGACCTTCTTCGAAGCCCGATTCTGCACTTGGTGACATTAAGTTACCTCTTTCGTTAACTCTTGGTGTCCTAGGACTTTTGATATTAAGAGGTGACACCAAATACAAAATTTATTTTAGTATCTCCTAGCATGAACCCAATATATATTGGGGTCAACTCTTCTTTGGTCAGTGTTCCTGAAGAATATTAAATACGATTCGAATCTCTGGCAAATCCCCGGTGTGAATCACATATTACGCATTCAACATTCAGCCGAGAAAACAATAAGCAATTAAGACGAGAATACTTTTGGTGAACTGGAACAGTTGTTATCTCAATAAGGATACGCCTGGGAATTGCGTATACAAGTTTTGAACTTTCATAGCACACTATCAAACAGAATTGTTTTGTTTTTTTTCAGTTATAGCATGAGATGCGGCTGACACAGAAAACAAAACTAGCGGACAGAGTTCAAACTCCAGCTGGAACTTCCCTGACAGGCTATAGGTATATAGTGGAGAAGTTAGAGCCCTTTACCCTAGTAAAGTAGTGCAACCTGAACATCACTTTAGCTCTGTAGGACCATAAAAATGATTCATTTACTACTGGAACCGCAGCAGCATTACTTGGTGTGCTTGCTAGGAGGTTTCAGAAAGAAACAACAACAACCAGTCTATTTCGTCTAAGACCTACTCATTTACCTGGAGTATATTTAG
Organism: Acanthosepion esculentum; assembly: GCA_964036315.1. Lineage (NCBI taxonomy): Eukaryota > Metazoa > Mollusca > Cephalopoda > Sepiida > Sepiidae > Acanthosepion > Acanthosepion esculentum. The sequence goes on along the minus strand of OZ038506.1, from coordinate 11,150,962 downwards.
CACATGGATTATTAGAGCAGCCATTATTTCGACCTTAACAGCGACCTCGTATTGTGGAGGAATTTAGTACATGCACAAAAATTGAACAAGAAACATCCTTGAATTGTAAATAAGGATGGCCCAATTTTGTCGCACGGCAACGCACGGCCGCCACGCTTCTTAAGTTTTCGAAAGTCTGAATTCTCATTTTTGCCTCATCCTCCATATTTACCTTTCTACTGTTTATCATTTCTTTAAGCATTTTGAGATTTTCACACGCAATAAAACATTGTGGTTCCATGCTTATTTGAGGAATATCGATTCGGAAAAAAATGTACCAAAATTCACTGCTGGTTATTTTCACAAAACCAGCATCATTTGTATGACAAATGGAGTTCCATGCCGGATAGTAAAAAGGCCTGAAAATGGAAGGATCTAAAAAGTAACTTTCAAGGTTAAATCAATTTTGTATTTGGCTTGAATCTTATTGAACATGTTTTGGTTATTCTGGATGGTAAAATAAATATCCAGAAGATCAACAAAGAATTTCTTCCGTGTTTCCAGAGAGTCTAGTAGTAGAAATTAGAAGGGAACTTAGCACATCTGATAAATTTGATCCTTGAAAGAGTAAAACCTTTAAAATTTGATAATAACAATTCCGAGGGTGGAGACAGATAGTGTAATGGTTATGAGCACCGAAAATGAATTCAGCGTGCTGATTTCAATTCTAGATCGATTCAGTTTCACTCATTCCCTTTGCACTAATACCCTAAAAAAAATAGCAAGGTAGACTGGGCTCTCTTGACTTGAAGTGGCAACAGCCACTCTAGGACAAGAAAGCCATTGAATTCGAAACCAGCCTAAAGAGAGATGAGCGTCAGGTTATCTTGCCCAATAAACATTACTGAGGATTTGGCAACACTGCATGTCAGTGTCCCTACGACACCTAATGATTTGTGACGTGATGAATGGCAACTGCGGCAAATTGGAACTTTCATAATAAGATATTGTTATTTGCATATACGTCTCAATTCTAAACTATTAGGTTGTCCCATATGAAATGACGCATTTTTTGGTTGGTTGTTGATCCAATCGTTTAACGAAGCAACCTCTTCAGTATATAAAAAATCTTGACCCTTTATCTTTCCAGATAATTTTTCTTTCAATATATTGTTACTCATAAAACCAATGAATATGATTACAATGAATCAACGTCGAGTAATTTTACTGCATGAGTAGAAACTAGGAAAAAAAAATGTTTTTGCATCGAATCATTACATACGATGAGAAATAGATACTCTATGACAAAAGTAAGAGAGTAGGCAAGTGGTTAGATGCAAGTGAATCGCCAAATCAACACCTAAAACCTCCAGTAACTCCTAAAAAGTTAATGGTTACTGTAGGGTGGTCTTTCAAAGGGGTTATTTATTATTCATTCTTTCCTCAAGGGAAAACATTAACAGCGACCTCGTATGATGGAGAAATTTAGTGTATGCACAAAAATTGAACAAAAAACATCCTAGAATTGTAAATAAGGGTGGCCCAGTTTTGTCGCACAGCTGCACGCTTCTTAATTAACTTTCTGAAAGCTGCATAGCCTGAATTCTGAAATTTTGCCTCATCCTCCATATTTACCTGATATCTCTTCTACTGTTTATAGTTTCTTTAAGCATTTTGAGCTTTTCATACACAATAAAACATTCTTCAATAAGGAAAATGTAACCGAAGCATTTGAACTATTTATCACATCAAAGGATGAGAATTTTTTACAGATGGAATCGAGATTTTAGAGGTACGTTGGATAACAGTCACTCATCAACATGGCGTCTATTTCAACTCAATAATTTAGTTATTTAACTTTTCAGAAGCATTTTATTAATTCCCTATAAATTGCATCATTTCATGTGTGACAACCTTAATACTTGGGTAATAAAGGCGGACGAAATCTGACAATAGTATGTTTGATCTCGAATAAACCTAGACAGGAATTCTCGGGAGTCTCAAGGTATTTCTTGGTATTGTGATCGGATTAAAAGAGATTCCGGCACAGAGATTATTGGTATATCTGTGGCATATTATTTAGTCCCTGTGAAGTGGAACAATACCTGTAACAGCTTTTGTTACTACTACTTGTCTGGTCATGTAAATTATGTGAATGTGGTTTTGCCAAAATTCCCATTCTCCGGCAATCTGTCAATTATCGTGGTATGCTAGTGACAAAACCTTTTGCTAAGATATACCGAGACAGGCCACAGTCCATTTGTTCCTTTTCTAAGAGTGTTAATGTGAAGTGAACATACAAAGCTACAAAAGAACATAGAACTTTGTTCGCCAATTACAAATTCTTTGCACACCAACCCCAGTAGAATTACAAAAATAACTTCTGTTTGGATATTTTCAATAATAGCGAATGACGGAAAAGTTGACTCATTTGTCTATAACTTTGATAAGAATCTTTAACACATCCATATCTATCGTTCAAGCAATTTGCATACTTTCTGTTTTTAGAACAATGTTTCGGCCAATTCATTCTTCAGCCTGCACCAGGGGGTATTTTGATAGTCTGGTTGTTACATTTATGACCATTTTTTGGTCAAAAATTTTTTTTCTCGAATAAAGAGGTTTCATGGGATATGCCTGGCCATGACTGAAGAAGAGGTCGACCGAACAATATTTTAACAACATCAATATCCAAAAAAAAGAGGTTGAATTTTCCGAAGAATATCCCTACACGCAAGCAACCAATCTGCCACTGGGTGGCATGCCATTAGCGTCTACCGTTGGTGGCGCACTGTTGTACCGCCGGCGTCTTCCTCTCGGCAATGTTACCATTGGTGGACCCATAGAGGCCCACCGGTGGCTGCCGCTAGAGGACCGCTGGCATTGCTAGCGGTTTGCGTGTAGGGATTGTGTATGATTTCTATTTCAATTTCTGGGATGATGAGTTATCATTACTTACACTATTTATATTCTGACTATTGTCCTCATCTTTGTTGTTCAACGTTTCGGCCGTTGTGCCCTCTGGCCTTCATCAGGTGTATATTGATCTCGGTAACCTACAGGGAATTCTGAACAGAACCCTTTATTTAATCTACAGGGGTAGACTGTTCTCATTCCACTGCCCATGTCTAGGGATATCGTCTACTTCTTATTTTTGTTATACCTAGTTACTCAGATACTTGGACTCAGGGGGAATGTGCGAACAATAAGTAACCCCGTAGATTAAATAAAGGGTTCAGTTCAGAATTCCCTGTAGGTTCCTATATCAATATACAACTGAGGAAGGTCGGAGGGAACAACGACCGAAACGTCGTGATAACAACGGCAAAGATGAGAACAATTGCCCGAATATAAAGAGTGTAAATAATAGTGTGTGTCTGTATGAATTTATCTATTTTCAGTTGACAAGACTAATGAACAGTATTTTAAAGTTGACTCTGTCAATGGTTATGGAAATATCACAACGCTCAAGGAACTTGATTACGAAACGAAGAAGATCTATAATTTCATGCTGGAAACCTTCGATTGCAATAATAAGGTCTACAATATCTGTGGTAGTTCTGTAACACCTACTGAAAACAAACTTAGCATCATTGTAAATGTAACAGATATCAATGATCATCCTCCAAGATTCATCAACAAATCAATGCATATGGCGATCCAGCCGGACTTAAAGCTGAAAACTGTTATTGCAAACCTCACAGTAAGAACTTTTTTTTTGTTTTCATTTGCTTTTATATTAATCACTATACAGGATGCGTTGGGTAAATTGTCGCCATTTTTTATTTCGCGCATGCGCATTGTTTTTATTTTATTTTGTCGACTGCACAGTATAATAGGGTCAATTGAGCACCGTCTGTGAGAAAAAGAGCACCATGACGCAATTCACTTCACCAATTTGAAAACGGTATGCTTTACTGCTTGGCATTCGCGCTGGAAGCTCCAATACAAACATTTCAGTGTGTTTGGGTGTCAATCTGAGGACAGCGCAGAGAATTCGGAAAGTGTTGCATGAGTCTAATCGTTGTTAACAAGGTACAGCAGCTCGGAAGTCTCAATCTGATAAGAAGAGAACTCTCGAATTTGTTAGTGAGAACCTTAGACTCAACACGGTGGTCTAAATCAAGTGCCCTGAGTGGGTAGTGCTGCCCTGGGTCAAGAGTGTGGCTGCTGGAAGACTCTGTGTCTGGCAACAGGACTCTGTACCATGCCACACAAGCAGGAGAAACCAGTCATGGTTGTCAGATAAATTCTGCAACCACATCACGCTAGACGCCTGGCCACCTAACTCCCCAGATTGCAGCCTCCTTGTTATTATTATATGTGGAGCGTAGTTGAGCGAGACACCAATAAAACTCCTTGTAACCCCAAAGATGAACTGAAGGCAAGAAACATGGCAGCATTCAACAACTTAAAAAAAGGGAGACCGTCCAGAATAGTTGCAGGCGATTTCCGAAGTTGTCTGGAGGCCGTTATTGAAGCCAATGGTGATTGTATTGAATAAATTTACTCTTTAGTATCTCAAGATATTTTTGTGTAATTTTCTTAAATATATCTGTTAAAATGAGATGTCAGTGTTATTTTCATTTTCATTTTTTTTTTTTTTTTTTTTTTTTTGCGTCATTTAGACGACAATTTACCCATCGCATCCTGTACATCTGAAAGTGTGATAGTGCCTTCCAAGTAACGATGTTGGCGCGTGCAGATTTTTTATTTTTATTTACTAGAGTTCACTCAATACAAGACTCAGTAGCCACACAAGGTAAAGCGTTACTGAAAGAGGTGAGTGATATGAATGTAAGTGGAGGTTGTAGGAACTGAACATTATGAGAACAAAGAGGATAGATGACGATTGACTCTTTTGAAGAAGTTAAATTGTACTGCTCTGGGAAGCATCCACATGGGAATCTATTCAACAAAGTAGCAGTTCTTGAAAAAAAAAAGGTGGTTAGAATAGAACTTCCTCCTTACAATTGGAATACGGAGGAAATGTGAATGATTCAAATTCCGTGGACGTAGCACAGCGATCTGAACTGGTGAAATTAAAGAGTTAAGCTCATTTGAACATTTGCCATGGAAATAGCGGTAGAGGACCTATAAGTTTGAAATATTGTAGGAAAGAGACTGTAGATTGGCAAATGTCATCATCCCCTGGAAAACCGATTTTTAACTTTTACACATTTGTAGACCCACTCACTCGACATGACTTCCCTGATCGAGCAACAAAGTGTGGCCTAAAGGGGGATTAATTACAGTGAATGGCTAATACAAGCTCGAATGCGAGCAATAGCTTATTCACGCTTCACGGCCCATGATGTTTAAATTCTAAGTTTTCTTTCTCCAAGACTGTCTGCCAGCCAAGGCTTCATGGTCTTTTCATCGAGAGATCTAGTAATTGTCTACTTTACGTCTCTGCAAAGAGATATTGAAGGAACAACATGGAAGCATCTTCATTTATATACCGAGCCTTTTCAGGACTTAGGTTAGCATAGCGCTCCACAGTTTCCTGTCTTTTCCAACTCTAAGTATTGTTTACCCTACACCATCACTGTTTGTTCTTCTGGCATTCATTTACACGAGCCTGTTAAGTAGTTTGATCGCTGTTTCACACTGTCACTCTTGCTTTCAATATTCCTGTGAGTGTTAAATTCTCTATGCCCTCTTTTTTCTTGTACCCCCAAAATTGCAGTTGTTTCCTTATAGTCCTTCATTTCCTTAAAACTTCCTCGTTGATCAACTCCTGTCTATGGTTCCCTTAACGTTCGTCGGTGAAACCACAACCTTGTCCATTATTTACATTATTCGGACTATTGTCCTCATCTTTGTCGCCATGTTTGTTACAACGTTTTGGCCGTTGTACGCTCCGGCCTTCTTCAGGTGGTTGGAATGTCGAACTGAACCATTTATTTCGCTCACTGGGGTACATTGTTCTAGTTCCACGTGCCATGTTTAATGGATGTCAGTTATCAGTTATCTCCTGTTAATTTTTCCCTCTGAAAGTTCTCCACTGCGTTAACCGGGTATTGAACTCACACTCAAGGACACATGGCACAGTGGATAAAGGCGTTGGTTAGATCCAGTGACAGGACCCAAATAGTGTGAGTTCAATACCCGGTTAAGGCAGTGGAGAACTTTCAGAGGAAAAAAATTAACAGGAGATAACTGACATCCATTAAACATGGCACTAGAACAGTCTACCCCAGTGAGCGAAATAAAGGGTTCAGTTCGACATTCCAACCACCTGAAGAAGGCCGGAGTGTACAACGGCCGAAATGTTGTGATAAACATGGCGACAATGATGAGGACAATAGTCCGAATAATGTAAATAATGTACATAATACCTCATCTCAGAAATATAGACACACACCCTCGTTGTTTTACGTTACTTATTCATCTTTCAATTAAATTGTCCCACATTCGCTGATATAGTAACACATGGCCTTGAATCGTGTTGTCCCTGTCAATTTTCCATTACGTCCAACATTTAAGACGGTTTTGGTAGGGATTAGCATAGAAAATGTTTATATCTTTAGATTAAGAATGATTATTACACTCTGGGTCTTTTTTTCTTTAAATTTGACAACCACATTTGTAATATGAGTCTATTTTTATTTTTTACTAATTGTTCAACTGCTATAAATCGTTGGCATGGCGATAACAAGGAGACCGACAACAGGATTCAATACTACAAACACTTTATTTAGCCATTAATAAAGTGAGGACTTTGCTCGTATATATTTACAAACGCGCGCACGTCGCAAACGAAATATGACACAAGGTCAAGGAAATTTAGTGTGATTTATTGACAGTACCTTAGAAAATTTTTTTTCAAGCCCCCTCAGAACTTCTTATTTTGGGGGACGCTTCAGACGCCGCGTAATGACTCCAGGTTCCTCCAGAAGGACAAGTACTGCCTGGAGGATGGCTGATTCCCAACTGGTTTGGAACAGCCTTTTTAGTCTAGCATTCTGACTCGTAAGTTTGCTTTCTCATGCATTGACTGACAGAGGCCTACTATCATTGTGGTAACAATAACAAAGATGAGGACAATAGTCTGCATGGGATAATGCAAATAATGACAGTTATTTGTGATATAATAACAACTATAAGTAGAAGCTTATTCTTATAGAATGCGAAGGCCAAGACCAGCATTGCCAGCGATTGGCTGGAGTGGTCCATGGGCGTGGGATTCTGACAGTAATGGATTGCTTTTGTCTGGGTTTTAGATAGAAGTCTTAAATTCAACGGAGATCCGCAAGAATTCTGAAGCGTAGATATACTTCCCACACCTAGGTTGAAATATTGGCTAAGACCAATCGGGGAAGGACGCCGAGTCAACATGCGATATGCATTCCCATGACGTCAATCCAAGCTGCCACCACTCTCTCCTAATAAAACGAATAATAAAAAGAAATGGTCCTCTTCGTTGATAAATTTTTTGTAGTAGTGTGGGGATTCGGAGACAACACAGAACGCAATAGATTCTGGAACTTTATTTGAAACATTCTACTTTAGTGCTGAAAAACGGTTATTGTGATGGATGGTTACAAACGAGGGGTGGGGAGATTGGATGTGCTTACCACATTCCTCCTCCCAGAAATTAATGTTGTCTTATCTGGAATCATGGCTCTTGCAGATGTTAAAATGTGATAATCACCATGATCATTATGGTGTTTGCTGTGTGGTCGGATTGGTGTGTAGCGTATTTCCTGTCAAGATTATGTCACCTCGATACAAAATAAAATAAAAACACATTTTTGTATGAAAAAAAGGTCGAGATGGTCACCGCTCCCATCTCCTGGAGAATGTCAACGGGTATGTGCTGCGAAGAAACCGACAACATATAAGGAGTATCCCACCTCTGCCATCATGTCATGCCGTGTTGTGCATGGGTGTGTATTGATAGATAATGATAACCCGAACACGTGTGTTAGCTATGCATGAAGGACTGTCATGGCGTATGTTTTTATTGATAATGCGCATGCGTGTTTGTACATATAAAAAGCAGATTGACATTCCGGGAATCCGGAACGAAGGAGTAGGCAATATCATTACAATGCTGATGCTGATTTTATTCCTGTTACTGTTGCATTGGGACTTTGATTTTGTTATATCGATATTATAACAATTTTGTTTTGGATCTGATAACGCCTTGCTACTTTTATTATCACCCTTTTTACCTTACCGCCCCGTTGGATCTTCCCAACGCCCACGTGTGAGGGGATGGGGCAATCCCCTTTGCCAATAACTAACTTAGAACTTATTTTTAGTCTTAGACGTCTTTTTCATCTAAAACTTGCAATAAGATTTTCTGTTATTTCATAGAGAATTTTCTCTTTGGGTTGTTATTTATCTTTAAACTGATTATTACTCTATTTTATCCTAAAAAGTCAATTTTGTTGAAGAAGTTAGATCGTCTCGAATGCAATTAATATAAGAGTGAGTTCGATCTTAATGGGCGTCTGAGACTCTGATAATGTCAGTGAGTTCTAGGAATGGCGGATCGTTTAGGGCCTCCGACGAAATCCGCTTATTGTGGGAAATTGATAACGTTTTGGTTTAGATTTTTGTACAATGTCGGAACTCGTTGTCTTGTGATGCCTCAATATACGTTCGAGTGGTAAATGTGGCGATTATTTTAAATATCACTTAATAGTTTAATTTGATTTTCTTTTTATGGGTCCCTAGGCGAGCACATGCTCTTGTCCTTTATTGACCCCTTTTTATCGATAGACCTGTTTGATATCCCGTGTGTTTGATTAGTCTTAGCTAAGGAAATACAGATAACGAATTTACTGTTTTAAAATCATGATTTCATTTATTTTTTCAGTCCATGATTACCGATGGCGATGATTATGCAGAGAATAAAAAGAATTTCTTTAAAATTTTAAAATTTACACCATATGGGGACGTTTCTCTTCAAGCGAAGCCATTTGTTGTTGAGAAGAAACTTTTGAAGACCAACCAGTTATTCAGCGCAGCACAAATTGGTTACATCACTCTTTTGATAAAAGCCTATGATGAAAATGGAAAGAGTGACACTGCAGAATTGAAGGTATTATCATTTTGTTATATTTATTCATTAACTGGCAATATCGCTTTTCAGCTACAGATGCTTGTGACATTTTATATAATTATAAAATATTTATAAGTCTACTATTTGTCCTTCCTTTCAATATTGCTGCCTCATCTGGTCTCTTGCTCCTGCTATATATTTAGAGATTCTTGATAAAATACAAAGAAGAATCTGCAATGCTATTAGACCTGTCTTGGTATCTCGGCGCCATTCCTTTTCCCATTGCCGTAATGTAGCTTCCTTATGCCTTTTCTGTAAATACTTTCATAGTAATTGTTCTGATGAATTTTCCACCAAGGTACGTAGACTTTATGAATTTAAGCGCAGTACTAGATTGGCGGCAAGGTTTCATCATTTTACGGTTGAAATGGCTAGATGTATTCGTAAGTTCTATGCTAACCTGCCATCTGACTCTTACGGGCTCCTTAAGACATCAGCCAATTCTTCCTGAGAAGAGAGATAATCGTATTCTGTTTTCGGGTATATAATAATTTTAAATTGTCTGGTTTTCTTAGATGAAGCAATTTTAGGATTCATTTGTTACGAGTTTTTCATTTTATTATTGTTGCTTTTTTTTTCAACATTCAGGTCGCTCTACGATCGTTCAGTGTAATGTGATGGATGAGAGACTAACTGCTCCTAGTTATCTCCCCTGTCTTTACGACTTTTTCTGTTCACTTTGATTAATGATTTAATTCCTGTATACTAGCCAGTGAATAAAGTCGTGTTACTTTTCTGTTATCTTCTCGGAACCCAATACGAAACAACAGCATATATTGTAACATGCAAAACGGCTGCAGCGTGTAAAAAGCAACAGTAATAAGATGAAAGATAAACTCGTTCAAAAAATAAAAATGCTCCATCAAGATTACACTGATACTCTGATCTTCAACAGGAGTGTTTAGCTATGATCCATTGAAGAAGTGGAAAATTATTTATATCTGACTCGAAATAAATAATATCCCAACAAAAAATAACCATGGCAAAGTTAAAGCAAAATGTTCAAATTTAAAATTAGATTTAAACAATCAAGAAGAATATGCACAGAAGAAAGAAAAGACAAAGAATGTGTCCGGATAAACGAAAATACAAGGCATGTGTCCGGATAAACGAAAATACAAGGCATGTGTCCGGATAAACGAAAATACAAGGCATGTGTCCGGATAAACGAAAATACAAGGCGTGTGTCCGGATAAACGAAAATACAAGGCGTGTGTCCGGATAAGCGAAAATACAAGGCGTGTGTCCGGATAAACGAAAATACAAGGCATGTGTCCGGATAAACGAAAATACAAGGCATGTGTCCGGATAAACGAAAATACAAGGCGTGTGTCCGGATAAACGAAAAGACAAGGCATGTGTCCGGATAAACGAAAAGACAAATATCTGCCCGGATAAAAGAAAAAAGTTGTGATTACAAATAAAGTTCCAAAATTTATTTTAACAAATAATCCAAAATCTTTAAATATGAAATTAAATGGATACTTTGATTAGAAAAAAAATTAGAGACGGTCACTGGAGAAGTCATACGCGCACTGTGACTATTTGTGTGTATAAGGAGGGTAGCTTGTAACGTTAAACATTTGACTCTGTGTAACTGTACCGCCCACGCGTTCGGTAAGAATCTGTACGTATGTGTGCATGTGTAACGACGTTGAAGGGACGAACAAGCTCGACTGATTAAACTGATGGACAATAGTGTTTATAAAGTGATTTGTCGGCTCAAAGAAGCTGCTTTCTTGGGAGAAGTATAACGAATTTCGATTGGTCAATAAATCAAGAAAGGCATTTCCTTTCCCAACTATAGCAACTTACCCGGATGATATCGACTGAAACCTTTGAAGCCTGAATTAGAAGTTTTTTCTTGAAAATCGGTTTTCTAATTAATTAGCTCGAAATTAATTTTTACATTAGAATTTATGTTGAGCCACATTCGACGGATTTGCTTCAAATTTACAGCAGAATCTCTGACAACATGATTAAGAAGGCTTTCCGGATATGAGGAATTGGTTACAAAGTCCGGATATGAGGGGTTATATTTAGATTAAAATAAAAGAACTGAAATCAGGTTTAACATTTATATCAATGTTTTATAGTAAACAATCGGTTTAATGGATAGCGGCTCGGATTAAGGAATCGAAGAGCCGAATTTGAATTCCAGCCTACTACGTACTAATACCCTTGGGAAAGGTATGAATCCTCTTCTACCCCCAGCAAGAAAGACCGGGTTCTATAGCCTTGGATGGCAACTGGTTTATCGCAGAAAGAAATAGCAACCTACTGCGAGAAAAAAAATCTGCCTCGCAGTCATGTATCACGCATTGCACATAACTGACTGATAGTAAACAAAATAAGCTAATGGTGAGTGAAATATAACGGAACTGATTTTGAGGAAAAAGAAATAAATTACATAATGTTAATGAAAATTAAGTATGCAAAACAAATAATGATGATTTTTTTAATCGCTGATGCATGATGATTCTTTCTCTTCTAATATCATTTGCAACTTTTTCCGTATTTCGTTTTGCTTTTGTTCTTGAATTTTTTTAAACGAAAGAAACTTTTTTTAACTCTGCATGCGTTATTGCAATAGATATAGGTGAATGCTGGCTTTCTTTCCATAAAACTGACAACCTTTTCAATAGCTTTTTCAGTTTTAGTCCAGGTTTCATCACAATCATGCATCTCATCGCTATCTTGTCAGAGATGTGTCTCGTTGTCATCCTTTCCTCTTATTTACACCATCTTTTGCACCAATTCAAGCCTTTAGGGTGAAATAAGCATAAGCAAATTTCCTGAAAAACATTTCCTGTAAAAAATAGTAATTTCAAATCAGTTACATATCACCCAAATAGTTCAAATATACACATCAAAATCATGTCCGCATATGCGAGATTCCTGACATGAGCACTCCGGATATGAGAGATTCCGGATATTAGGGATTCTATTGTATTACAATCTACTATGCGTGCTATACATGTATGTATATATTTTGTATAAAGTACATATGCAACACAAAACAATAAGATAATAAACTCATAAAAGTCATATTTTTCTTGCAGGTTTATATAATTGCTAACGGAAATAAAATAAAAATAACGTTTATGAAGACCGTTGAACAAACAGAGAAAAACAAGGAAACTTTTAGTCGGTAAGATTCACAACTGGAATATATTTATATTGTATACATTCAGACTAATATCCTCATCTTTGTTGTTACTATCACAACGTTTCGACCGTTTAATCCTCCGACCTTCTTCAGATGTCTACCGATCTGGATAGCCTTTTAATGAACCCTTTATTTAATCTACGGGGATACATCGTTCTCGTTTCATTGCATATTTCTTGGCATATATCGTCTAGTTCTTATTTAATAATACTCTGAGTCCAAGTACACATTCACTACCTATCCATTGAATTGTGACGATTCGTGAGTAATTATGAGTTCCATCTCTTGGCTGGGAAGTGTATATTTGAACTAGACAAGATACACCAAGTCATCAATTTATTAGCTGCGCACAGAGCTATGGGGCCCAGTTCATTGTGCCTGATGAAGGTTGACCCTTACAAGAAGGTTCATCCACCCTTTAAAAGTTTTGCTTGTCATCCTGCTTGGTGTCTAGTCATCCTCCACACCAAAAATAAGCTCTTTTCGGAACTGGTTTACTTACCAATGACATGATCATATGGCAATGAAGTACTGGGTTACATGATAACAGTAGCCCACATAGATGTCTCACTGTCATAAAGATTTAAACAAAATAATAAAAGCAACGTTATTCTTGGGTAAGACGATAAACTACATCCAACAGCAAGGCCTCTGATCAAGAGGTTTTGAAGAGCGTGGAACCACCTCTTAATTGCTGGTGTTCCCAGGTCCACCCTGATTTGGGGTGGTAGCACCTGTTAGGGTCTCAGCTATGGACAAATACGTGACCCCCAAACTAAGGTCAAAACACTATGAAAGTGTAAAAATAGGTTTTAATACCAGCAATACATTTTTGCAAAAATATTACCATTATTGAATTTTTGAAGAAAAAAATATTACCCGCAATACATTTTTGGAAAAGAAAAATATTACCAGCAATACATTTTTGGAGAAAAAAAAATATTACCAGCAATACATTTATGGAAAAGAAAAATATTACCAGCAATACATTTTTGGAGAAAAAAAAATATTACCCGCAATACATTTTTGGAAAAGAAAAATATTACCAGCAATACATTTTTGGAGAGAAAAAAAATATTAGCAGCAATACATTTTTGGAAAAGAAAAATATTACCAGCAATACATTTTTTAATAAAAAAATAGCAGAAATAAAAATCTTGTCAGCATTAAATCACACATTAAGGTTGATATACCGTTAAACAAACCAAACAAAACAAACCAACATTAACTAATCTCTAAAAATGCAAACATTTTATGCCATTTCTTAAAAATATGTTTGATTTGTTTCCACGATTATATTTGTCCTTAATTGTTTCCTTTACTTTCATTTAAAGTCAAAATGTTTGATAGTCTTCAAAAAACTGGCTTGAAATAATGTAGCGATAGAAAAATAAAAAGTTCATTATTTCAAGAAATAAAAAAAATAGAAAACTAAAAGTTGGCAAACCATTTTGGTTTTCCATAAAGAAATAAAAACAAAAAGATAAAAAAAGGAAATAAATAAAAGGGGCCAAAAGGTCATCATTCCTAAAACGGATGGTCAAATGTCATATCTGTGAACCAATCAGAAATCAAGAATCAATTCTGGAATGCATTCCTTTGTCTCGGAAAAGTGATAAACACAGAGAGACAATCAGGCAAAGGAACTGGAGAGTCGATGAAATGCTTTCACCCGTTCTCTTATGCCCGACATTTTCGGACATCTAAACATCGTACAGAGAATCGAGAGGATTACTACTATCAATGAGATACATATATATATATATATACAAATTAACAAGAACTCTCTTCTCTCTCACACCCTCTCTCTCTATTTTATGCTAAAGGACTTAGATGTTTAACACGAGAACTTTTTTATATGAACTTATGAGTCTGTCTATATTTCTGAGATTAGGTATTATGTACAGTATTTACATTAGTCGGACTATTGTCCTCATCTTTGTCGCCATATTTGTCACAACGTTTCGGCCGTTGTACGCTTCGGCCTTCTTCAGGTGGTTGGAATTTCGAACCGAACCCTTTATTTCGATCACTGGGGTAGACTGTCAAGGACACATGGTACAGTGGATAAAGGCGTTGGTTAGATCCAGTGACAGACCCAAAGAGTGTGAGTTCAATACCCGGTTCAGGCAGTGGAGAACTTTCAGAGGGAAAATTACCAGGAGATAACTGATAACTGACATCCATCAAACATGGCTCGTGGAACTAGAACAGTCTACCCCAGTGATCGAAATAAAGGGTTCGGTTCGAAATTCCAACCACCTGAAGAAGGCCGGAGCGTACAACGGCCGAAACGTTGTGACAAATATGGCAACAAAGATGAGGACAATAGTCCGACTAATGTAAATAATGAACTTATGAATTATTTAAATACTATACATTTTATTTTTAAAGATATAAAATTTTATCAATACATGCAAAATATATCTTTTGTACGAATTATCTTTGCATGCATTTTTAAAAGGCCAAAAATTGGTGTAGATTTAGATTAAAGAATTTATCCGAAGATAACCACTTGTAAATAAGTAAACCCCTACTTTGGCACCTTCCACAATAACAGACCTTCACACCAGGACTTCGACCACCATACCAGGACTTCGACCACCATACAGACTCGGTAACACCTTTAGGGTGATACTGAGGTTTTATTTAAGCAAAAAACTATAGCCAGCCTTATTTTTTTTCGAAAATTTTTAATTCGTAAAACAAATATTCAACACGACTAATGTTGTAACATTTTTTTAAATAAATATATGGGGATTCAAGCTTCGGACACCTAAAAATCCCACAGAGATTATTATTGTATATTATTATTTTTAAAGATATAAAATTTTATCAATACATGCAAAATGTATCTTTTGTACCAATTATCTTTGCATGCATTTTTAAAAGGCCAAACATTGGTGTAGATTTAGATTAAAGAATTTATCCGAAGATAACCACTTGTAAACATATAACCCAACAAATTAAACCCCTACAATATCTTCCTGATGTTATATTTTCTCTCTTTTTTAGTCAATTGGGAAATATTTTGGGTAAAAATATCACAATTGTGCCTGGAAAAATCGAACCACTTCAAAGAGCAGATGGAACATATGAGAAAAGAAAGTAAGTCAATATAAGTTTAATTATCATTAATATTCACTAACACAGAAACACTATACAAAAACCCCTATTAAGATTCTTCTTCTGTGCCCTGTTTCTTTAAGCTCTCCACAACTTCTTGTGTGGTTCTTAGCAGTTTTTCCCCTTTTGCTAAAGCTCCTCCTTTCACCATCGATTCACACAAGCTCGCTACCCACTATATCTCTTGCCCCCAATATGCCCAACTTTTTTTAGTGTTATATATGTGTGGGTATATATACGCATGACTGTGTGTGTGTCCGTATGTACGTGTGTGTATGTTCACATTTGTAGAATGTCATGGTATACATATACGTACAGGCATACACACACACACACACGCACGCAAAGAAGATAACATCTAACATTAATAAAAAGTGCATGATTTTTTTAAACTTAATATAAAAATAATGAAAAAATCTAGTCAATTAGAGAAAACTGTCGAGTGAAGCATAAAATTACAAAAATGTTTGTCTACGAAACTTTGGAGTTAGGATGCTGACTATTGCATCAATCAACTAAGTTACAAATTTCATATTTGTATTAATGCTATTAATGCTCTGTCTCTGATATCAAGCACTTTACTGCAAAGGCTGCTTGTCTTAAATGTATTTTTATTTTAGACTTCTACTGATTGACTTCCCACAATCTTTGTTATATATATATATATATGTGGTGCGGGTTCAATTTATATTACGCGAATCATTCATACGAAAAGCAGATAATGAAGTTAATGATATGGCAAGAATCACTCTCGCAAACAATTCGATTCGAGGTTAATGTATTTTATTATTAAAAATTGTTTGCGAGAGTTATTCTTGCCATATCATTAACTTCATTATCTGCTTTTCGTATGAATGATTCGCGTAATATAAATTGAACCTGCACCACATAATTGATATTAAAATAACTGATCCGACGTGCGAATTCCTGATAATAACTGTGACATTACTCTATTTATTGAACAATTTATTTCATGCCACCTTTACTAAAAAAACCTACTTCTACAAAAGAATTCTCATATTACTATATTAGTACAAGAACGGACAATTTTAAAATTTAAAAAAATTCAACCTAAGCGTCGTGACTACACGCTCCAAAAGTATTTCTTACAGTTAACAATATCACATTTCTAAAAACACTTCTTTCGGATTACACTTTATCTTTCGATGTCCTGTTATTACCTGGATGTAAAAAACTTACCTATTTCCCTACCTGATGATGATTGTATGAAACAATTGAAAGCTAGTAGTAAAAAAAAGTCCTGATAAAACCGGAATTTATAAATAAGGATCATACCATTCATTAACGGATTCGAGGTTAATGTATTTTATTATTAAAAATAATATATATATATATATATATATATATATATATATATATATATATATATATATATATATGGATATTAGTTTGTAACTCTGGCTTTCACGCTTATGCGATCATCTGACAAACTGTCAGATGGTCGCAAAAACATGAAACCCAGGGTTACAACTAAACATGTTAACGCTATCACGGATATTGAGTACTTTCCGCTAATTATATATATATATATATATATATATATATATATATATATATATATATATATAAGTGAACATAGAAGTCAGCACTTAGAGGCGACAGTCTGTTTCATGCTAGTGCAATCGTCAGGCAACTAGTGCTGTTATTTTTCTCGGCTACATATAAAATCCCGTATTTCCGTACATAAACGGGATATTCGCCTCGGTAATTTAAATAGTGCATTGCTTGTACACCTAGCCAAATCTGATCACAATTTTGATTTCGACTCTGTGAAGATTTTAAAATATATCCACAATAAAAACCTTAGGCAGATTTACGAGGCAGGCATGATATCCACTTCACGTACGGTAAACACTAGACCGGGGTTCTTTAACATATCAACTTTCCTAGCAAGGTTAATGCTTGAGAAACATACCGATAAGCTATAGTTTTAAATAGGATCCCCCCCCTTTCCACTTAAGATAAAATCTCCTTCCTGGGAGCACGTTTTCTCAGCACCGCCCACGCGGCGCCAGCGTAACCGAATCCAAGATAGAGAACTCCGACTTTAGAATTTCAGTTTTTCTGTTTCTGACTAGTCCTGTATATATCGTCTCTTCATTTAACTTAAATTTAATATAAATATGTCTCCATTAGCCATGTCCTGAAGATGGTCTATTAGACCGAAACGTCTGACGTTGACAGAAAAAAACAAAAAACAAAATAAAAAACAGTAAACTCATATATTCGGATTTTGCTTTGTCTTTTCCACATTTTCATCATATATATATATATATATATATATATATATATATATATATATTCAAAATTAAAACATATTCATGTTTTTATTGATTGCAAAATAAAAGGTTTTAAGTGTTCAAAAATCAACCAACACCCCCTAAGTAGGAGAAACATTGTTATGTAACCAATGATGACCAGTCAGAATACAAGTATATAGTAATTCAAAATGACGTGAAAATAAACCCTAAGTACAATCTATTGAGCACTCTCCAGTCTATTTTATGCTATGCTCCTATTATATACACTAATTGATTTGCTTCTTGATAACTATTTGTTTCTAATATTCCAGGACAGTCATGTTTATCTATGGCTTTCAAAATGAAAAAATCATGTCAGCAGAAAATCTTCAAAAGTAAGTTGCATTTACATTAACTTTGATCATGTAATAAAAATCAGTGTTTTATTTTCTTTTTCTATTGAATGTCATCAGAAACAGTCATTTGTTGTCATACAGTGTGTAGTACATCTTGTCCGGAAAAATTTATAGGATTTATCCCAGTCTAGAAGCAATACTAAATGACATATGAGAAAACTTAATTCAGGAGTAATTCCAAATCCGAGTCCGTCTTATTCACTCCTGTTGGAGGAACCTGGCCATGTAGTGGTGAGGTATCCGGCCAGATCGCTGTGCCATGTTGCCTTTGGCTGCCCTCTAGTTCTTTTCCACTGCCTCAGTGTCCACTCTGTCGCTCTAATATTCCACCTCTTGTATCTGAGAAGAGAGATGTATCCAGCCTGTCTATATTTGCCCTTTTTGATGGTCTCAATAATATCCTTTACTCCAGTCTGCTGTTGAATCCAAGTGTTGTTCATACTGCCTCATAAGGTGATGCTGGGCATGATTTACTCTATTTTACACTGGGATACTGCAAGAGTCTCTGCAGTGGTGTTGTTCAGTGCCCATGGCTCACTTCTATGTGTTCATCACCTGCAGTATATATTAATTAAACAACGTTCTCTAGGTTTCGATTGTTGACTTGAGACTTCTCATGATGTTATAAAGTTTTCCAACAGCCGTCAGTCCAGCACATTCCTTCTTTAGACATCCAAAAGTAGGGCACCATCTCTAGCAAACTTCTTTCCGAGGCACACATAACAATCTAATTCCACGATCTTCTTTCTATCCTCAATATCTGGTGAGAGTTTAATGTGGATGTTAAACATGACCATGATTTTCCCCAGATGCATTTTAGGATTCACTGGTTGGCACGCAGTGTGGATAGCATTGAGTACTTCCATCAATTCCTGTGGCTATTAGGAAAACAAAAAGTCCAGAATATAAATAAACAAATGAAACATGTATTAACTTAAATAAAAGATTATATAAACATAAAAGTGGCCTTTTAAAAGATAATACATTCAATACATTAGTCATCCATTGTAAGAGGTTTAACTATAATTTTGAATGCGGTTTTCATTAAGAGAAAGTAATTTTTTAAAATGAAAATATAAGGAAAATACTTTAATTACAGAATCATACAATATATCGCCTTTCCTCACAAAATCAATATAAATACAATGTAGAAGATTTAAAGACAATGACAATGAAAAATAACATTAATAAAATGCTTGATGGTATAGACCAGTGCTTTCCAAATGGTGTGGAGTGCCTGATATGTGCAGCGGAAGAGAATAAGATGTCATATGGAATGATTGAAAGACAAAGATTTAGAAACAGTTTTAAAAAGTTTATGCCAAAAATAAATATGATTTCAAAATTTAAAATATTATTATGGATTACTTGTAATTGCATGCATGAGTCCCAGTCTAAATAGTTATAAATAATTATTGACCGATTTTATCACTGTGATATTTTTGCATTATATCAAGTATTAAGAATATAGTAACTAGGGTCTGCAATTTGAAGGCGAGAGTTATCAATGATAATGTTCTGATTTTGCGGTTATCTCCCTTTAAAACCCCTCTCTGTTCTTTATTATTATTATTATTATTTTTAAATGTACTTTTTATGACATAAAATTTTGTGAGGCGCGATCATATTTTCATTCTGAAAAAGCGGCCTAAATAAAAAAAGGTTTAGGAACCACTTGTCTAACAGATTAGCATGCTAATAATCGATCTGTTCCACAATCTTTTATGGAATGTAATGGCTGCGTGTTGGTCTATATTTTAGGTGTGGCTGCGTGTTGATATGTGAACAATTAAGTGGAAGAAGCATACAAAATATTGGGTTTCTATCACGGACAGTGATAATGTTCTGACTTTGAATTCACGGTTAACTCCCTTTAACTCTCTCTCTCTCCCTCTCTCCCTCTCCCTCTCAAATGTACTTTTTATCACATAAAATTTGGCGAGGCGAGATTAAGTTTTCATTCCGAAAATGCGACCCAGAGAAAAAATAGTTTGGGAACCACTGCTATAAATGAAGGCTCAAGATTTAAATTGTAATGTTGATTGTCGCTTTAACTTTAATGTTACGAAGCAAATTGTAACCGACGTTTGTTGCATTTCTACTTTGCTACCCATTTTGTATATTCATTAACAGATTTTTCCTAAAGATGTTCCTTCTTAGAACAAAACGAGTCACTAAGAATTATTTACAAATGGGAAATGTAATTGTTAAAATGAACGCAACTGTGACTTCCTTTATGAGTGTGTAATTCTCTTTTTCAGGCTTATCGACTGGAATACGAAAAAACTAAGTGAAATCCAAAACAAATATTCTATTATTAGTATAATGGTAAGTAATTTGAGAGTTGTCAGTTGTGGGTGGGAAATAATGAATTATTATTATTATTATTAATAATAATAATAATAATATTATTATTCTTCAGAATGTTATCGATAACTATCCACAATACTGTCTCTTGTAACTCTTAATAAATTTTGTCTTTTCTTATCTCTCCTAAACGCTGTTTACTCAAAATTTCTAGCTAGGTTATGCGTTGTTTTCCTCTGCCCATCTTGCCTTCAATCTACCCTGAGTGTATCAAATTTTTCAAACCCTCTTTTTCTTTATCTGCTTTAGAAATTCCAACTATCTTATAGCTATTATATGTAGAATATAAATTTATTATTGTCAGTGTTCCCCTTAGAAATGTGTTGTAAATTATTTAACAGTAGAAATGTGTTGAGACTCAAAGGTCAAGGTTTTCAATGACCAGCATGTGTTACTAACAGAAAAGACTCTTATTTTTATTGTTTCGACATATAGTAAGCGTTTCCTTATAATGAAACATTTGACATTCATTAACCAAGCAGTAGGTGCTACTCGAGTTAGGCTGTTTTTCGCTTTCCGAGTTGGGATCAAACTGTAGTATCTGTTCTCCTAATTTTTAATGGTAATATTAGTCATTATTTACATTATTCGGACTATTGTCCTCATCTTTGTTGCCATATTTATTACAACGTTTCGGCCGTTGTACGCTCCGGCCTTCTTCAGGTGGTTGGTCGAACTGAACCATTTATTTCACTCACTGGGGGTAGAAAGTTCTTGTTTTATGGATGTCAGTTATCAGTTATCTCCTGTTAATTTCCCTCTGAAATTTCTCCACTGCCTTAGCCGGGTATTGAACTCACACTCTTTGAGTCCTGTCACTGGATCTAACCAACGCCTTTATCCACTGTGCCACTGTGAGTTCAATTGTTTCACATTTTATACCTGGAGCATAAGACGGCCCCCTATTTTTAGGGGGATTTATTATGGCTAAATGGTCGCCTTGTACGCCGACATGTACAGTATATTAATACTGATACATTATGACCCTCGAAGCAATACTCATATAACAAAAACAACTATCAATAATAGAATATTTCGATTTTACCAAATCTCTGCCAATGTTTTGAATCAATTTAAATGATCTTGGTGAAATTCTATTTTTTAATTAATTATGGCTCGCTACAGATTGTCAACGAATTACTATGATTTGTAAAGCTAACATAGCAAGGGAAAATATCGCTCGAGTAATTTATGAATGATATAAACCCAAGAGATGTCTTCTATAAAACATTCACATCGATGTCTGTAAATTTTGCCAGGAGTTTTTTTTTTCCCTAATGTCATGTTTACCAGGGTGTAAGCAATTGAGGATCTGTTCAAATTTATTTTCTTTATTATCCGTGAATTGCCATAATTTCTTGGGAAAGATAGTGGGGTGGTTTCTTATTACCTCCTCCATGCTTTGGAACTCAGAATAGTTCTTCTCCTAGAATGGCTTTCAGCCCAGTCAACTTTGCTATTTTAACCTATAACTCGATTACTCGATACTGAAATTAAAAGCAAATAAGTAAAATCAAATCAAGCAGATATTCATGTCTCTCCACAGCTTCCATTTTTTAACATTTGGAAATTTGGAAAAGTTAGTGCAGTAGGTTCCTCTTGCATTCTGCATCGTTTTGAATCTGAAGTAGTCTTTTCAGACTAGTTACCCTACCAAAGCTAGAAAACCTAGATACCTTTGTTATTTTTCCCATACCTAGGAAGAGATGGATTCATGCCTTTTATTTTCCGTGCCAATAACGAATAATGTTTTGTTTTCTTTTTGTTTTGTTTTTAATCGGGGGATCCTGTGAAATTAAATTTTGTATAAAAAAGAACTTTATTTGTTTTCCCAGAGCGTGGAACAAAAATCTGCAACCTCAAGTAATTCTTCCAAGAACCAAGTGATATTATCAGCGGTTATAGCTCTCCTCGGCATCACACTTTTGGTAGTCCTTTTCCTGTTCTATGGAAGTATCCAAAGGTCAGTTGATTATTCAGTCAATCAAATGTTTTACTCGGTTATAATATGTGCAAAAATGTAGTTTTTCTCCTACAGATAAAATAATTTACAGACAGACAAAAGATTTTTAACCCTTTGCCTGTCATGCGCATATGTGATGCATAGGATATGTGATTTTCACGTCTGTGCATCCTATGTTGTTCACACAAGCCATAATTTTTAAGAGAATGGTAAAACTAAGGACGCTTAAGAAAAGAGTCTATTATTGAGCAAGGACGTCTGAGGAAAAGCCTAATCTAATATTTTGGGCATCATATATGGCCACAGGATACTTAACTGTTTTCAGATTTATAACTACTGCAAGGCAATCTCAGCTTATTTTACAAATGGAATCTGTTGATATTGTCGGAATTTTATTAACTTTAGGTCCGCACCTAAAGAATAAAACTTACTACTGGTATATTAACCGGGGTCCGACGTAAGAAAAAAAAATGTAACTTCGAAATACAACTACGTACACTGCTGTAGGTCCAAATATATTTTTATTAATAGGGGTAAAAAAAGTAACCTTCCTTGCAAGATATTCCCCTTGCTAGGGAGTTGGAAATTCCCCGTTGTAACAATAAAAAAATGGCACAACAAAACAAAAGTAGAGTACAAAAAACAAATAAAAATAATAAAAGAATTACCCACTTTTTCCTTTGCCAAAAATAAATGGCCACTATAACACGTGGTCAAGATAATTCTAGGTCTCCCTCGTGGGAGTAAAAACAAAGTTCTTGTTAAAATGGCCTCGTTAACACGCGGCCTATATAATTCTAGTATTCCCTCGTGGGAGTACAAAACAGTTCTAGGAGTCGAAGAAGGACTAGGAGCTTCTTTGAAAATTTTTTCCTCAGCACTTCTTTCACTACTGGGTCTTCCCGGAAATTTCTTTTTTCAACTGCCTCTCGCCGACTCGTCTGAGATCTTCTTTATAAGGAACAATTCCTAAAAGTTCTTCTTCGGATATAGAACCCTACTCAGGAAATAAACTAACTCGCTTATTCCTTGGTTCTAAAATTACTGCTCCCTCGGCTAATGGCACTATCTGTCAGAAACTCGCCACCTCACCGGACCTCCCGTAACTTGTTAAGCAGTCACGCTGCCTAAAACGAAGGTCTGACTCCCAACAGGAGGTATCAAAAAGAGGACGGAAGTCGTTTAGACCAGCGTTTATATACGCCTTCTTCCCTTACCACTCGCTGCTGCTGCTGCTATCAGTGACAGGCCCGGAAATCCCCAAAGGGCGATAACCTCCCAGTCCTTCTTCATTATAAATTTTCACAATATATAGTGTTTCACATAATAAAAAACATAAGCATCGCATGTGATGCACAGAGCGTAGTGTAAATAATTTACAAATGTCACTGGTACCACATAACCCAGTACTACTTACGACATGGTCAGGCCATCGGCGACTAAACCAGTCCGCACAACAAGCTTTCTTGGTGTCGAGAGTAGCTAAGCACACAGCATGATTAAAAATAAGACCTGTCAAAGGGCAGATGAACCTTATAGGTCCAACGGTTACCTGGCACAATGGAATAGACTAGGCTCGATAGCTATGGATACAGCCAGTGTGATGACGACACAGCAAGACGGCTTCCTACACTGAAATCAAGGGGCCTGGGCGGAAGGTCTTCCGGTTGAATCGACGGCTACCTGTTCACATTTCGTGCAATGTCTTTTTCCGTTGTCATGCTACACATTTTCTTATAATTAACAATATTTGTTAGATTTTTAAAATGTAGTATTGATAGTGTCAACATTGTTTACTTTCTTTTACTCCTCAGCTATGAACTAAATGCTGGGGTCATTACCACTTTCAAGGCAGAAAATGAATTTTTTTGACTAATTAAGTAATTTAAATAAACAATTTTAATTTAATAAAACGACAAAATAATTACAAAAGAATAGATACGAAATAAACAACAATACTGCTGATATTTTTTTTCTTTATAGCTAGACATACAATTTCACTATCACCTTGAAGCAAAAACTGTAAAGCTCACACAGACATTATATTTGATTACTTTAATGGGATGCTTGGAAAGAGAGAAGGATTATCTTGGTTGTCTCCAATGCCCATAATAGGCATTATAATATCCATGATATACTAACACTTTAACGCAATGGAAGGACTGACGAGAATAACTTAAAGAAATAAATGCTAAATATGCACTCTGCTCAAAAAGATTTTATGTAAAGATATGTCACACAAGAAATTATATAAATATATATACATATCACTATTTGTCAAACACAGAGAAATTATAACAAATATAGATAAAACAACCAGTGTGAATAGGTGAAGATTGAGAGGGTCTTACTTGTAATAATTCTTGGAAGAAAAAGTTAATCCCGGTGGTGTCATTTATGTTCTTTGTTTGGGACACTTGGTTTCCATTCGTCTTTGTCATTACTGCGGGCAATCACGTCTATCTTTCTCACGGTTCTCCAGTAACTGATGTTCGTCTCTCCACGAACTGTCGTCACGCCCAAGCTGACATTCTTCTGATGTCACATTGTAGCGACTACTACTCTTCCCACGCCCACAATTTATTCGTCTGTGATTGGCTAATAAATAGACACTGCTTTACCATAAAACAATTTAGCAATCGCAGTCACCACTTTGAATTTTTCTGCCTTGAATTTGCTCACATATGTTTTTGTTACAAAATCAGTGATTGGTTGAATTTTAACCAATCAAACATTTTTGTGATAAATCTACTTTACCGCGTTGTCGCCTGGAGCCTAGCAGCAGTTATATAAATAAGTGATTTGTTTCCACAATTTTCAGTAGAGTCCAGATATCACGCCTGTCTACACAAATCCACGACTTTGCTCACAACGCACACACAGGCACAGATTTTTGTATCACATTACACTATTCTTCTTCTCTGTGACTAAGCCAAGTTTACAAACCAGCACTCTCTTAATTACACAAAACAACACTCTTCTTAATTGACTGTATTCCATTCTATACCAGACATTCTATTCAACATGGAATCCTGAACATTCTTATCCAAGATAAATTCTTTCGAACATTCAATCTTGTTCAGGACACAGTTAAAGGGAAGCTACTTTTTCTCCCTTAATTATTACACACCATTGCATGATTGTTTTGTATGTTATTGTTTCAATATATATTTTATTGTTGATGCACAATTGGAGTCTCGTTGTTTTTTCTTGAATCGTTAAATGTATGATAGTTGAATGCTCTTAGAACACGCAATTACATTTGATAACCCCAACGGATAAATCAAGCAGCATCAACAACATGACCTTCGTAAATTTGTCCTAAAACAGGAGATAATCCCCCACTGCATCCCTACAAAATGATTTGATTTTTGTTTGTGGGTGCGTTTGTTCTCTTAACAGCAAAAAGGCATATTGTACTATGTTGCGTTTTTTAAGAAAATATTAATTTCATCACACCCAAACACTATTGTCTCGACTGTCGATTAGTTGTCCTATGGTCATTGTCTGTGATGGATGTTACTCCAAGGAAACGTACGAAAAATCAAACACTGCATGAACACACTGGCAAGCCTTACCAGTGAGCAAATCAAAGTGCTATCTACTGGCTCGGAAACTCTCCTGATTTAAATCCAATCGAGAATCCGTGGTCAATCTGCAAGGAAAGGCTTTGTGTAATGAACATACGAAGTACTAACATGTGCACTGGGTCATGTTTAAATTTAAAAAAAAGTAAATAATAAAAAATATAGTAAATAATTGAAAAAAAGTAAATAATAACGGAATTCTTTGTTTTGTTTCAATTAATTTGCAAAAGGGTGTAGATGACCCGTTGCCTCCTCATATCTTTCTTGCTTTCAATATTCGTTGTTAAGGTGAAGTTTTCAAAGTCTTTCCTCATATGTGTTCAAGAATTTCAGCTGTCACTTTCTGATTCTGAGCATAAGTGTTCATTTTGTTGCCATTGAGAGTTTTCCCTCTCTTAGACTGGTTGCCAACCAGGGCTATAAGGCCACCGTCTATCTTGCTATTTACCCATAGCTGAGGGGAAGAAGAGATGGATTTCCGAGGGGTACTTGCATATAAGTGAATGCAATGAACTCAACTGGAATACAGAATTGCTTTCTGATTTCTCACTGAGTTGCAAGGCATACACCACCATGCATCCATTTACATGAAATACTAAGTCTAAATTAAATTAGAAAAAACAAAAAAAAAATGATTAAAAACTTATTTAATTTCTTACCTTTTTCATTTCCAGGTTCAAAAGGAAATTGAAAGCGGCTAATATTGATATTCATAGTAAGTCATTATTTGCTGATTTTTATTAGTTTCTTTCTTTTTTGCTCTTTGCTTTTACTTCCATTCATTCCTTTACTTTCCTTTTTTACATTCTCTTACTGTTTTTCTATTTTTCCTGATTCTTCATGTTTTTTCTTTCTTTTATTTTTGCTTTTTTCCTCTTATTTTTTCTTTCTTTTACTTTTTTTATCCTTTTTACTTCTTTTCTTTCTTTTACTTTTTGTTTTTTCTCCTCTTTTTACTTTTCTTTCTTTTACTTCTTTTCTTTCTTTCAGTTTTTTGTTTTTTTCTCCTCTTACTTTTCTTTCTTTTACTTTTTTGTTCTTTTCGCCTCTTACTTTTCTATCTTTTTCTTTTCTTTCTTTTACATTTTTTCTCCTCTTACTTTTCTATCTTTTACTTCTTTTCTTTCTTTTATATTTTTTTCTCCTCTTACTTTTCTTTCTTTTACTCTTTTGTTTTTTCTCCTCTTACTTTCTTTCTTTTACTTTTTTCTTTTTTTCTCCTCTTACTTTCTTTCTTTTTACATTTGTTTCTCCTCTTCTTACTTTTTTCTCCTCTTCTTAATTTTCTTTCTTTTACTTCTTTTCTTTCTTTTATTTTTTTGTTTTTTTCTCCTCTGACTTTTCTTTCTTTTACTATTATTTTTCTCCTCTTTCTTTTTATATTTTTTCTCCTCTTTTTACTTTTTTCTCTTGTTCTTAATTTTTACTTATTTTCTTTCTTTTACTTTTTTGTTTTTTTCTCCTCTTCTTACTTTTCTTTTTCTACTTTTCTTTCTTTTACTTTTTTGTTTTTTCTCCTCTTACTTTTCTTTCTTTTACTTTTTTGTTTTTCTCCTCTTACTTTTCTTTCTTTTTACATTTTTTTCTCCTCTTCTTAATTTTCTTACTTTTACTTCTTTTCTTTCTTTTGCTCCTTTTCTTTTTTTGCTCCTTTTCTTTCTTTTACTTTTTTGTTTTTTCTACACTTCTTACTTTTCTTTCTTTTCTTTCTTTTACTTTTGTTTCTTTTTTTTCTCCTCTTTCTTTTTCTGTTACTTTTTTGTTTTTTTCTCCTCTTACTTTTCTTTCTTTTTCTTTATTGTTTTTTTCTCCTCTTACTTTTCTTTCTTTTTAGATTTTTTCTGCTCTTCTTACTTTTTTCTCCCGTTCTTAATTTTCTTTCTTTTTCTTCTTTTCTTTCTTTTACATCTTTTCTTTCTTTCACTTTTGTTTTTTTCTCCCCTTACTTTTCTTTCTTTTACTTTTTTGGTTTTTTTCTCCTCTTACTTTTCTTTCATTTTTTTAAAATTTTTTTCTGCTGTTACTTTTTTTAAATTTTTTTCTCCGCTTACTTTTTTTTCTTTTACTTTTTTGTTTTTTTTCTCCTCTTCTTACTTTTCTTTCTTTTACTTCTTTTCTTTCTTTTACTGTTTTGTTTTTTTTCTCCTCTTACTTTTCTTTCTATTCTTTTTTCTTCTTTTCTTTCTTTTACTTTTCTTTTTTCTATTTTGCCCTTTTCTTATAATTTTTCTTTTTTCTCTTTATTTTTTCTATTTTCTTCTTTTACCACTTCTCTTTAATTTTTTCTCACTTATTTTTCTCTATCCATTCTCTATTTTTTCTTTTGTTCTTGTTTTTCTTTATTCTTTTCTTATTTCTTCATTTTTTTATTTTCCCTCTTCCTCTTTTCTACTTTATTTCTTTACTTTATTTTTCCTTTCTATCACATACTAGCCCTCACTCTCACTCTTCCTTCTCTCATTTCGTTTGGTATTGCCCACAAACGAAAGTCAGTCTAACTATTCGCCTATTTTATATTATTGCTTCTATTTATTACAGTCATGATGGCTAATCGAATGGAAAAATAGAAAAAAATTCTCATTACACGTTTCATCCTTTGAAAGGTCTTCTTCAGTCTAAATAATTTTTTTATATATATTTTTAATGACAATAAAGCAATGAATTTTTCTCTTTGTTTTGAGTCACCAATCAGTGTTCATAGCAATTATAATTTTTTATGGATTCCAAAGACTAAAGAGTACTAACTTTACTCTTGTTTATTTATAGCAGGATGGAAAAAATTAGATTAATGCCTTTCCAAGATATGCAATGTAAATCTATATTCATGACAAATCAGAATGTTTCTGTGGTTGAAAGCAACCATGATTGTCTCCTCTTTAACTAAGTCAGTTAAATGCAAAACATGATACACACTTGGTTGATCATGTCTCTTTTGATTCATGACTGACTAGACAAAACATTTTCTTATTTCAACCAAGGCTATAGAACGCAGTCTGTCCTGCTATTCAACCCATAGCTAGGGGAAAGAAAGAAGTGATCATATCTTTTCCAACAGTGTTTTTGTATGAGTGAATGTCAGGAACTCGACTGGAATTTGAACTCAGATCTCCGATTTCTCATTTGAAGCTGATATCCATTACACCACCTTCACATCCCCCTTGACTATAAAAGAAATGTTCAAACCTCACTAATCAGCAGTAGTCAAATGTCATTGAATAAAGCTTCATTGCAAGCTTAAATGTTTGGCTGTTTTTCTTTACAGTTTCGTTTATTTTGTTGTGTTTTACGGTATATCAACCTCAACGGGTTATTTAATATCGACAACTTTTTTTTTCTGGTAATGTTTTGTCAAAAATCCATTTCTGGTAATATTTTTTTCGTTAAAAATGTATAGCTGGTAATATTATTTTAAATCATGTATTGCTGGTAATAATTTTTTTTCAAAAACGTATTCCTGGTAATGTCTTATTTTTTTTCAAAAATATATTGCTGGTTATAGTTTTTTTCAAAAATATATTGCTGGTAATGGTTTTTTTTCTTCAAAAATTTATTTCTGGTAATAATTTTTTACAAAGTATTTCTGGTATTAAAACTTATTTTTACACTTTTATAATGCTTACCTCAGTTTGGGGGTTAACTATTTGCCCATAGCTGGGACCCTAACAGGTGCTGCCACCCCGGGTCAGGGTGGACCTGAGAACACCAACAATTAAGAGGTGGTTCTACGCTCCTCAAAACCTCCTGATCAGAGGCCTTGCTGTTGGACATAGTTTATCGTCTTTCCTAGGATGCGGATGCAGTTTATCGTCATACCCAGAACGATTTACAGTCTCATTGAATGAAAAGAAGAAATATTTCTAGTCGCTTTTGTATTTTCATTTTTGTTGACAAAATTTTCCAAATAAACTTTTAATCTGTTCTTTTCAGATAATAAAGAAGATTTTCAAAAATGGATTGTTCCTGGTTCCAATGTCCATGCTTTGGGAGAGTGAGTATTTTACAAGAGAATATAAAAACTTTTTTTGCAGATTACCACAATTATCTTTTTTTAATTTATTAATGATTTCTTTGCTAACAAAGAAAAGAGTACTGAACTGCTACATGACATCTGTCCTCCCTTACTTCAGCAAATTTTAGACGGTCTCCTCAAAGATGAAGAAGAGACTCAAGGCAATGGAGGTATGCTTCTACATGAGGATGCTAAGGATATCATCGACCGAGCATGTAAGCAATGATAAGGTTTTGGAGAGAATGCAAAGGAGGAGGAAGCTTATACTTAATATCTGGAAGAGGCAGCTGAAGTTCCTTGGGCATGTAATTAGAAAGGATGGCTTGGAGAATCTGATACTCACAGGTCGAATAGAGGGAAGGAAAGATAAAGGAAGGCAATACATGACATACCTAGCCGGCTTGAGTGGGTGGATGACAGAACATGGCCTGGGGGAAGTAACAAGGGGACAAAGGTTATTGAGAGCTACAAGAGATAGGAGGAAGTGGAGAGCCATGATTGTCTACGTCCTGAAGAGACACGGCGCATAAAAGAAGA
Organism: Acanthosepion esculentum; assembly: GCA_964036315.1. Lineage (NCBI taxonomy): Eukaryota > Metazoa > Mollusca > Cephalopoda > Sepiida > Sepiidae > Acanthosepion > Acanthosepion esculentum. The sequence continues at coordinate 11,120,472 of OZ038506.1, read as the reverse complement.
AGAAGCATTATGCACAATGGCAAATTGAGAGACGTAAGCAGAAAATTTGTGTTGTACCAGTGTTCAAAGTAGGGAAGGCCTACCTACCTTGAAAATCAGCAAGAGGCAGATCATACCAAAAATGGAGCACTGCTGTCATATCTGGGCTGATGCTACCCAATCCTCTCTTTCCAGCCTTGACAGAGATCAAAATTGTTTACCCTACCTTATGGGGATTTCTTATTTTCCACCCTACAGTTTTTTTGTTTTTTTTAAGCGTATCACCCCAAGCAAGGCTGGAGGCCACTATCACGCATGGGGTTATAGAAGGGTTGGAGGAAGAGCAGATAGGAGTGGTAAAGGAGAGGATGTGGAGAAAGAGAAAGACAGTGGGTCGATCAAGGCAAGGGGGTTACAGAAGATTTGGAGCGAGAGCATATAGGAATGAAGGATGAAAGGATGTAGAGAAGGGAAGTGGATAGATCAAGGCAACTGGAGATGTCGATTGACACTACACTTAAACCGTTACTTTCCCACAAACACAAAATCGCAAGCCTATTGCTACTCTATAACTACTACTATAGCAAATGTTCAGATCAGTTCCACTTTTTAACACCACCAGTTCATACATTTGCAGCCAAAATCCACCTTACTACACCTACAGAATAGAATTTCTCTCATTCTTTCCGTATTCCTTTAGTAAGAAAGAAGTTCCATGCCAAAAATGTCTTTCCAAGAACTATTAATTTGTGGAATAGACGCCCATGAGACTGCTTCTCTGAACACCTGAATGTTAACCTCTTCAAGCCAAGGGTCATTCATTTTCACTCTGTCATATCCTCAAAATATTCATGTCCTATTTCCTCCTGTAACATTTATATCACACACTTCATACCATAAGCCTCTACCTTGAGTAACTCTTGGGCCTTTTATTGGGTGAACTTAAGTAAAAAAAGAAGTCCAGTTTAAAGATAGCATGAGACTTGAATCAATACTTGAGGTGACTCATTTACATATGAAGTCACAAAGACTATAAATAGCTATGTCTATTACCAATGTGGCAGTTGAGTGCATACTACTTCCCGCAAGTAGGTATCACTACAAAACATTAATATTTAATGTTACATTTTATTTAGCTATGGTTATTACCCATGAGGCAGTTGAGTGCAAATTAATTTCCTGCAAATAGGTATCACTTCACAACACTAATATTTAATGTTACATCTTATTTAACTCTTGACTTCATTAATTACTGTCAGCAATTTTTTTTTGTGTGGTCCTAGACTCATCACCAAAACGTTGATGATACATTCTTCTGTCTGATGTCTGAGAGAATCTACTTATATCCTCTCTGGGGTGGGTGTTTATATCTCTTCTGAAACATGGTTCTTTCCCATAATTGAAACCCAGACGCAATAATTTTGTAATTACCAGTTAATGTAACAGGGTATTGACCCTGCTTTGACATTTAGTTTTATGAGAATTTTGAGGTGATTTGAGGTGATACCGAATTTTCATTATTCGGACTATTGTCCTCATCTTTGTTGCCAATGTTTCGACCGTTGTACACTCTTCAGGTGGTTGGAATGTCGAACTGAACCCTTTATTTCACTCACTGGGGTAGACTTTTTCTAGTTCCTCGTGCCATGTTTAATGTATGTCGGTTATCAGTTATCTCCTGTTAATTCCCCTCTCCAAGTTCTCAACTGCCTTAACCGGATATTGAACTCACACTCTTTGGGTTCTGTCACAGGATCTAACTAACACCTTTATCCACTGTGCCATGTGTCCTTGAGAACATCTGTGTATGAATTTCTGGGTATTATAAAACTAATGTCTTCAGCAATATTTTTTATCAGTGCTCATATTGCAATTTTTTGCTGTTATCATTGCATGCTTTTACCAGAGCTCATATTGCAATTTTTGTTGTTATTATCGCTTTTTCTCTGGCATCCCTTATTGTATTCATTTCTATGCTTGGTCAGCACAGGAGATTGTTGTGGCCTAGCATATGTGCCGATTCCTTAAGTTTATGAATTTTCCAATGGTGTTCTCTGTCTATGATCTCAACCTGATCTCACAGAGGGCGGTGATCTCCCTTCTCTCTCCAAATAAAGGGTTCAGTTTGACATTTCAACCCCCTGAAGAAGGCCGGAGCATAGAACATCTGAAATGTTGTAATAAATATGGTGACAAAGATGAGAACAATAGTCCGAATAATGTAAATAGTATACATAATACCTCATCTCAGAAATATAGACAGATACTCCCTGAGTGATGTCTTTAATAATTGGAAGTAAAATGGAAAAATAAACAGAAAATTAAAATTATATCCAATATATAAAATAGAATTGCCGAGGGAATGTGAGAGGGTTGAAAGATGAAAAAATTTAATGAAAATTAATTTTGGAATTTCTCAAAATTGGTTTGATATGGATAAATATTTGCTTGGAATCATAGTCATTTAAAGCTTCATAATTCTTTCATTAGCTAAAAAATATATACTTTGCCAGGGCTACATATGGTTTTGAATTCAGAATTGTCCTTCTAAGACTGATTGTCACCTAAATCTGAAGAGCCTACTGTTTAATCCATGGCTGGAGGGATTCACAAGGGAATAAATTCATACCTTTCCCAGGGGCATTTGCACATAAATAAATGTAATAAACTCAACTGGAATTTAAACTTGGCCCTCTGATTCCTTATTCTGAGCCGTTATCCATTATACCAGTGCTTCTCAAAGTGGTGGTCTACAGACCAGTGACAGTCCGTGAACCATTAGCTACTGGTACATGGTCACTGGTCAGTGTCCAGGCCATCCTAAGGAATCATTTGTAAAGATTAAGGTTATATGATTTTTGTATTTTTGTTAATAAACTGCTTATTTTTTTTATTGTTTTGGTATTTAATTATTTTTTGCAAAATAAATGAAAGATAAAAAAATAATCAACTTTTATTATATTCATTAAATATATCGTTTCCAATATAAATTAATGTCACCATGAAATATTACCAGTACGTGACACATTGAGAATAAAAAACGCTGATCTGCTATACCAGATAATTTGAGAGACATTGCATTATACTACCCACACATCTTCAAAAATATTTTAAAAAAATGCTTAATATAGCCAGAGGAAACTACAGATTCAATCTTGCATAAATAGAAAAGAAGTTTTTAAACTATATTTCAAATAGATGGCTAGAACCGTGCTTATAAAATACGGTAAAAGAATTTTTTCTTCTTCCCAGAATATATGTCAGTGTAACTCGGATATAAGAGACCCGGATATAAGATAAACCCGGATATAAGAGCCTGTGTTAATGTATATATAATAGACCAAACCCGGATATAAGAGAAACTCGTATATAAGAGACTTCTTCTCCAGTCCCAAATACTCTCTTATATCCGGGTTACACTGTATATATGTAGAGACAGGAAACATCAGCAATATTTCATGTTTTGCCATAAGAATTTGTCTCATGTGAGTTTGCCTGAAACCCCAGTTAAAGACATGATGGATAAAGTATAACACATGTGTATAAGATAAGAAGACCACATCCAATCTTGGTTGATTTTAAAATATTTTTTTATCTGTAAAAGTTGTAATTTAAAATGGTCAGTGTTAAATTCTTTTAGGGATATTATCCAGACAACAAAAAATCTGTTCACTCCTGAATTACTTGAACAAAAATTCAGCAGGCAACTGAAAGTGTTTTTTCACTAGAGAAAAACAACTGGCTTAAATTGGGTTACTTGGGTAGAATCCATCTGAACCAGCAGGGGAGATAGGTTAATCCAACAATGCATTAGTTTTTGTTTTTTTTATAATAACCAAGTGAATGTAAGTTCAATCCCTATGCTGGGCAACAAATATTGTCCATAGAACAGAACTTAACAAAAGATTTTTTTTCTTTCAGGTCAAATCCAATTTATAACAAAGATATTAATCCTGTTATGAATCTGCCCGACAAAGTAAGGTAAGAAAATCTGAAATTTTGACTGGTTTTATACAGAAAATCTTACAGTAAGATATGTTTAAATACTTTCATATATTAAAGCTTAAAATTAATATGTTGTGACTCTCCCATTAATTATGACATCTGAACCACCAAAATACCTACACATATGATTTGATTATAATGGTGAAGGCTTGAACCCTGGGTCATAGTGGACCTGGCAACACCAGAAATTAAGAGGTTGTTCCACACTCCTCAAAACTTCCCAATCAGAGGCCTTGCTGCAGGATGTAGTTTATCATTATACTCAGGGTGAGGTTAGGAAGGAAACTCGTATCAATACTAGAAAGAATGATAACAATGGAGATAAGACAATTTCTTTTACTTGCATTATTTACATTATTTACACTGTTATCCTCATTTTCATTGACATATTCACACTGTTTTGGCCATTGTACACTCCAGCCTTCTTCAAGTGATTGAAATTTCAAACCGAAATAAAGGGTTCAGTTTGAAATTCCAGTCACCTGAAGAAGGCCAGAGCACACAACAGCTAAAATGTGAATATGGCAATGAAGATGAGGATAATAGTCCAATTAATGTAAATAATGCAAGTAATCATAATACCCAATCTCAGAGATATAGACGCCAAAAATTTGTGAATATGGCAATGAAGATGAGGATAACAATCTGAATAATACAAATAATCATAATAGCTCATCTCAGAGATATAGAGGCCGATACATTGTGAATATGGCAATGAAGATGAAGATAACGGTCCGAATCATGTAAATAATGCAAGTAATCATAATACCTCATAAAATAAATATTAATATACAGTACATGATTTATACCAGGAAATACAAAATGGTTTGAATTGAACCTGATGTCAATAAGGAACTTTTCTTCTAATAAAAATTGATAGAGTTTTGCACCATAGCATCAGACAAACCAAGTGCATCATTGGGTTGTCCTGGAAGATAACCTCCTAGACACAAGTTGCAGATTCGCTCCTTCAACATGTAAACAGGTGGTCAACCAAGCTGCGCTTAGGATTTACACATGTGAGAGAACTGGGTGACAGGAAGATATATAAACACCCACCCAAGAAGGAAAAGGTAGAGTCTCTCACATCAAATGTTCCGGACACAGTTCAAATACTGACAAGATTTTTAGCATAGGTTCATAAGAATAGAATGTGTATTCTTTGTAAGAAATTAGTTTGTAGATCAGGTTTCATTGACATATTATCTTGATATCTCCAAAGTGTTTGATAAGGTTTGGCATGTCGGCCTTCTTCACAAGCTTCATGGTTATGGAATTTCAGGTCAATTGTTTGACCTAATACAATCATTCCTGTCAAACCGTGTATTGAAGGTCATTCTCAATGGATTCTCCTCCAGCTCCTATCCCATGAATGCTGGTGTTCCCCAAGGCTCCATCCTAGGCCCTATTCTGTTCCTTATCTTCATCAATGATCTTCCTGACGTAATAGATTCCCAGTGTAGGCATCTACGCAGACAACACTACAATTTAATCCTGCCTCAAAAACAAATCTAGTGTCATTGACAAAACTAACCTGGCCATTTGTCTCGAAAAGGACCTCCAATCGAACTGTAAACTGGGGCAGGAATTGGCTGGTTAACTTTAACGCCTCAAAAACAAAACTGCTCTCTATTACTCATCATAGAGAACCATCCCTGCCCCCCATTAGAATGTCTGATGCCCAACTTCTCGAGAGTTCCTCTTTGCGACTACTCAGTCTCACATTGACTGCTGACCTGAGATGGAACAAATACATTGAGTCAATAGCTTCATCCACTACAAGGAGAGTTGGCTCCCTGTGACGTGCTAGGAAATTTTCTTACCGGAGTTGATCCTTCAAATCTACAAATCAACCATTCACCCTTGCATAGAGTATTGCTGCCATATATGGTCTGGTGCCTCTTCTGTTTGTCTCAAGGTTCTTGATAAGATCCAGAGATGTGCCGTCACCTCCCTCTGTCTTTTTTATAAATACTTTCATAGTAACTGCTCTGATGAGCTGTTTTCGCTGGTTCCCAGACTTCATGAATTTAAGCGTTCTACTAGGCTGGCATCTAACTCACACCTGTTCACTGTCAAAACTGTTAAATGTAGCCATCTCGTTTACTTCAATAGCTTCATGTCTCGCACCTCTCACCTGTGGAACTCCCTCCCCTTTTCCTGTTTTCCTGATAGCTTTAATCTCCAACTATTCAAATGTAATATCAATCAACGTCTCCAGATGTTTTGATCTATCCCCTATCCTTCTCTTCATCCTTTCCTCTATCACTCCTATTTGGACTCACTCCAATCCTCTGTAACCCTTTGTGTGCTAGTGGCTTCCCACCTTGCTTGGGGTGAAACGCAAAAAAAAAAAAAAGTTTTTTTTTTTGTCAAGAGTCAAATTTATTGCTGATAATATTTTCTTTTCAAAAATATATTTCTAGTATTTTTACTATAAAAATCTATTTTTATACTTTCATAGTGTTTTGACCCCAGTTTGGGGGTTAACTAATTGCCCATAGCTGGGACCTTAACAGGTGTTACCACACTGGGTCACTGTAGACCTGGGAACAACAGCAATTAAGAGGCAGCTCCATGCTCCTCAGAACCTCTTGATCAGAGGCTTTGCAACTGGATGTAGTTTATTGTCATACCTAGGATGATTAATTCTAGACATAGCATTTTTTCATTTTGTTATTAGTTGTTAAAGTATGTTTATGGCCAAATGGCTACATTGTTAGTGTTCTGACCATGAGATTCGAGTTCAAATCTCATTCTGGTCGATTAGTCCAATAGACAACTTCTTGATAACATCATCCTAAGTGGATGATCTCGACACAAAGCAAGAGTCCACCCCTCTCCAGGCTGGTTTGAATTCAATGTTTTTCTTCTCCTAGACTGGCTGCTAACCAAGGCTAAAGGACCCAGTCTGTCCTGCTATTTTACCCAGGGATATACTCACCTGAAAAATACACAATGTTGGAAATTATTACAAAAAGAAATGTTATATGAATTATTAAAATATACATTGTACAAAGCAATCTTTATGTAAATGTTATGTTCCTTGCTAATAGGAATAGGGAATGAACAAACATGGTGGATAAATAGTAAGAGGTTTATTGTAGAAACCAGTACAACAAGCAAGGAAGTAATAGGAATATGGAATGGACAAACATGGTGGATAAATAGTAACAGGTTTATTGTAGAAACCAGTACAACAAGCAAGGAAGTAATAGGAATATGGAATGGACAAACATGGTGGATAAATAGTAACAGGTTTATTGTAGAAACCAGTACAACAAGCAAGGAAGTAATAGGAATATGGAATGGACAAACATGGTGGATAAATAGTAAGAGGTTTATTGTAGAAACCAGTACAACAAGCAAGGAAGTAATAGTTATCCTCACAGTCGTTGCAAGTCAGTACAGTTGTGTGCATGCTGCTATCGAAAGGCTGCTAGTTCTCACAGATCCCAGTTCGACTCTGCTGTCTGCTGTCCAAACGGATACTTATAGGTGGTTACCACTTATAGTGCTGCAACTCATGGGGGTGGCAGGTTATTCCATCACATCAGTATATACTTACCTAACACTCATAACTTCAAATAAAAAAGTGACTCAACTGCAACAATATTTAACATATTCTCTAAAAACTGCAAGAACTAGCACTGTGTTGAAATTTATTCCTTTTCTTCTTCTATCTTTACAAATGACAACTCAAGATTTACACGTGAAAACTTAAGTTGCCACTATTTTTAATTGAGTTAGAAATAGTAACAGCAAGAAAATTTTCATATGTAAATGATGAATTGTCATCATTTGTAGAGGTAAAGAAGAAAAAGAATAGGTTGAGAAGAGAAAAGAGGAAAAGGAAGATTATGCCTGAGCTTTTATAGTCTTGAAAGAGCACCACCTCAGGCATTGGTAGACCACCAATATTTTTTTGAGTCCTAAATTTTCTTGTATCAATCCATGCAATGATTGCTTCTGAATTCAATCCAACCATTTTTACTTTTTCAGTTTGAATTCCCTTGATATGAATGAAGTTGGAGATTCTGCTGTCTTTGTGGATCCATTTGATGAGCAGGAAGTTGCTTTGGATTTTATCGATGACCCCCCAAATGAAACAAGTACCACATCCAAAGATTATTCCAAAACTTTCTTGGACAATGTCATCAAAGAACGTGAAGCAGAAATGAACAAGAAGAATCAGAACTCTGGGTCAATGTCTGGCAGCACAAACATGGCACTGAATGTTACCAACCTAGAAACAACAGATGTGTAACTTGAACTCAGAAAAAACGGGCTCAAATGAATTTTCTATTGTTCTTTGCCATTTGTGATAAGCAAATTTAACTTGCAATTGTACTTTTGCATACACCTTATATATATATATATATATATATATATATATATATATATATATATATATATATGTTTCATAATATTTTTATAAGAAGAAATTGGTTTTCTACTCCCTATTTGGTCTCTGACTTAAAAAAAAAAAAAAAAAAAAAAAAGGCACTGGGGACTTTTGCATATACCATCAATCTAACCAAGTGCTGAATAATCAAATTTCATTTTCTGCACCCCCTCATATGTGTTTATATATATATATATATATATAATATATATATAGTAATGTATATTTGGGGAGCAACCTTACTTTTAAAACTTTTTCATTAAATATGTCAGACAAGAACAATTTAATTAATTTTTTATTTAGTTTTTCAAGCATTCTACATCTGTTTCTCTTTACATACATATATATATATATATATATATGTAGCTGGCCACTTATTTTCAAGCAAACCCACCTGTTGGCGCAGATAGCCCATCCCTGTAGCAGATGCCTACTCAGGCATGTTTATTCAAATTTTCAATTAAGATGTTGCATATTGGGAACAAAATTGTGGACACACTTGCCAAAATTAATGTTTTTGCTCAAGTACTTTTAACTATCTCAGTCATTATAAAGAACTAGGTGTCTTCAATGTGGTAAACAAGATTTTGTTGGCTATATCCTGGCATTTTTAGGGAGTGCTGAATTCAAATGAATCCAGTGCTATTATATATATATATAAAATAAAGAGAAGTTATTTAGAAAAACTAAAACATGTTTTCTATATAATCCCTTTAATCCAACTATATGATCCCTTTAATCCAAAATAGACGCGCATGTGCACTCGTGCCTGAAATTGCTCAATATCAAGTGAGAGAGCATTAATAGTAACAAAATTAAATCTTCAACTTATCTTCCTGACTTGGAGTTTCATGGATATGAGATAAGATGTCTGCTCATCAGCAGGCTTGATAGTCAAATTTTAGGGTTACTTGATGAACCAATGTCATATCTGCAAAACTCTAAGTCAGAAAGCTAATTTACACACACACACACACACACACATATATATATATATATATATATATATATATATATATGCACACACACACACACTACCTAAACTAAATATATATATATATTTTTTTTTAATGTATTATACATATGAAGGTATGCCAAAATATTCTCACCCCACCCACTTCCCCAAATCTATCTAAATGATCAAACATCAGAATTTTAGGTAAAGGACACCTTTATTGATTTGAGAACTTTTCAGAACTTTCTGGGGTGGCAACAGCTTCTTGTCAAGAAGCCTTTTGAAAAAATTCTAACATTTAGTCATTTCAACAGATTTTGAATATATATGAAAATAATTTCCTATATATATACAAGAATAATTCCCTACACGTTTATGAAAATAATTTTCTATATATATATATGAAAATAATTTCCTATATATACAAGAATAATTCCCTACACGTTTATGAAAATAATTTCCTATATATATATATATAGGAAAATAATTTCCTATATATACAAGAATAATTCCCTACACATTTATGAAAATAATTTCCTATATATATGAAAATAATTCCCTACATATACAAAAATAATTCCCTACACATTTATGAAAATAATTTCCTATATATATAGGAAAATAATTTCCTATATATATAGGAAAATAATTTCCTATATATATATAGGAAAATAATTTCCTATGTAGCCTGATTCTTTCAATTGAGATTTTCATTTTAATTGTATTTTTCATAATATGTTTTGCCCAATCAACTCTCTGGCCTTCCGAAGTCTGAGTCAATATTTGAATATATTGTTTTTCAAGAACAAGGTTTGAATATTCTAGAGGCCAATTCTATTTTTAATGCAGAGAAAAAACTAAAATTTCCTAAATGACAAAATAATAATGAAAAATAGCTTCTTTTGAAAAGAAAAGAAATCTTCTCAAACTAAAAAGGCAAAATCTGAAGAGGAACATCAGGAATCCACCAAACTCTTTGTCTTAAAAATGAATCATATAAAACATTTAAAATTAAGATTTTATAACACAACCTCAGTTAATATCCTGTACACACTGCTATATTGCAGTGAATTTTAAATTCTATAATACTTTCCATGTATCTATACTATGTGTTGCTAGACCTTCATACAGTTTTGAAGTCAGATCAGTGACCAAGAGCAATTGATTAGAGCTGTAAGGGATAGGAAATTGTGGAGAGTCATGAATGTCCATGTGTTAAAATGACCTAACTCACAAAAACTAATCCAGAATTCATTTTGTTTTGTGTAGTGATCAATTTTCTTTTCCAGCATGAAATTATGCTAACAAATCAGTATATATTAAGTCATATTAAGTAATAATAAAAAATTGTTCATGACAGTTGATATTATACAGTCATTGTGAACTCTATGATTTTATCAATCATGGCATAGTATGTGCTACACCAGGGTGACATACGCTTTGGAATTCAGAATTCTCCTCCTAGGCAATATGCTAACCTTCACTCTACCTGCATATCCGAACATTTTACAACATCTTAAAGGGGAATAGAAATTTTGTAAGTTTTTTTTCTTTTTCCTTTTTAAAGTTTATATTACAATATGGTCAGGTTTGGTTTTATATCTCCATTTTATATAAACCTAAAATAAAATGAATCAAAAATGAAAACTGAAATATAATAAAACAATTTTAATTTAAAAAAATTTAACAAAAGAAATTAAAAAATTGATTTGAATTCTGGTTGACTGAAATTGAAGCCTTAAACTTGTCATATTCCTCATTTCACAATTTATTCATACTAATATCCTCATCCTTATTATCTTTATTATTATACTAGTTTGGTACACGTCACTTCCCTAATGGCAAGATGACCAAATTTCAAATCTAAATTGTTTGTTCAATTAAAATCTTACATCTATTAGAAAATCTATTCAGTTTAAATAAAAAGAAAAATCATAAAAATGACTTCAAGGGCCACAAATTTCGGCTGATATTTTTACCTCTTGCCCAGAGGTTGTTACCAGACAGAAAAAAAAAATTCTCCCTCATGACCCAGATATCCATTTGTATTTCATTCAAATGATGTTGATGTATGTATGCATATTTTAATTCAATGACAAAGATAAAAATATTTCTACAAAATTTTAAAATAAAACTTTAAAAATTTTTTATTTATTACCCAATAATTTTTGAAAAGCTGAATAAAATCTGAGTTTTTTTTGGTTTTTTTTCAAATTAACAGGTGTTTTACCAAAAGATTAGTTGTGTCATTTTCCCCCTCTCATTCCATTTGTGCCATTTTTATCAGAATTCATTTCTTGATGGCATTAATTTGAAAAAAAAAAGGTCAACCTAAATTCATTTTATCATAATTAATAAATTGGACATTTACTTTGTGGCCATCTCTAGACTTTCAGGTGCCATTGAATAGATATGAATAGACTGCTATTAATATATAATATTCGTCAATAGATAGAATATAGCAAATTTTTAAAATTTTCTCTCACAGCTGTACACGAGACAGTTTGATGGACACTAAGTCATTTCTTTTTTTTCCACTTGTCTCTAAATTCAGTATTTTATTTCTTAGCCCATGGTAGGGTTCGTTCAGGCTGAGTCAGAGGGAAATGTATTATACCAGTGTCTTATTTCAGACTCAGTTAAATTATATATATATATATATATATATATATATATATATATATATATATATATATATACATACATACACATATATATATATATATATATATATATTTGTGCTAGCATAAAGACACAAGTCATTGTGACTGAGGATTTCAGTGTACTGGCATTGTTCAAACTGCTGATCATGTTTTCTCCAAGAAACTTTAACTAAAGCCTACTCAGTCTAGTTGCACCATTAACCACAAATGTGTTTGAGAATAACCAAAGAATATAAGCTCAAAGCTTAAAATGTAAAATACACTAAAATTTCAACACCAAAGTTGGTAGATCTTAAAGATAATATAATAATATTATTAATGCAATATCAAAGTCAGTTGCTCAGTTTCCAGCAGGAACCCAATCACCAGTCAGATATAATATCTCTGCCTTTTATCCTAATATTTTATCTGACTGACAATTGTGTTAACACATGAAACTCTGAGTAGCATATTTTTATATTATTGTATTAATGATATATATTATGTGTGTGTTAGTCTATATCTATCATTGTCTGTTTATATCTATTTGTTTCTATATTTCTCTCTCAGTCTGTTCATTATATATTATCTATCATTACCCAAGACATTATTGCACCATTCAAACTGACCAAAGCAGAGAAATAAATATCATAGAATTTATAGATAAGATTCATTGAGAAGAGGCAGAAGTGTGCTTAGTCCATGGTCTTTTTCTTCTTTTTTGTTTCTCAAAGATGTAAATTATCATTCAAGAGGCGTTTTCACATCTGTTGTATCTGTGACTGACATGTAGACTTCAAAATGAATTCAAATCCAAAAGAATATCAATATTATTTCAAAACTAAAAATGATCCACGGATTATTATTATTATTATATATTTCCATAACTTCTTTTATTTATTATTGTTTTATTACTTGTTTATTATTACTTGCTTAGGTCCATCTTATTATTTTTATGTATTATCCTAACATTTCATGTTGATGCAGTCTTCCGTATTCAGTTATGTGCCATATGTGATACACACTTAGAAAATCATGTATCTTTCGATACATGACTGACAGAAGCAGATTCTTTCACACAGTAGGTTGCCATTTCTTTCTGCAGTAGACCAGTTGCCAACCAAGGCTATAGAACCCGGCCTGTCCTGCTATTTTACCCATAGCGGGGGCGAGAAAAAGAGGATTCATATCTTTCCCAAGAGTATTAGCATGTAAGTGAATGGATTTGACTGGAAATTCCCTATTACATTTTTGTATTCCATTTTATCCCTATTACTTTTTATCATGATAAATGGAATCCAGATTAAATTGTGATTTAATAATTAATATGCCATGACTACACAGGTCGTTTGGTACTTTTTATTAAACAGAATAGATATTAGATACTAACAATTATCAAAACCTGTGATAGAATTAAAGGCAAAACTCTGTTAGGTTTGAGTTTTTGCCATGAGGAATTAGCATTATTTATATCCTGACTAATATCCTTATCTTTGTTGTTGTTATCAAAACAGCCCAAAATATGATAATAGCAATAAAGATGAGGACGTTAGACCAAATGTGAATAACAAATAAAACTATTTTCTTTTTTAATAATACTAACTTCTAACTATAATTACTGTATAAAAATACTTGTTTATATATAATTACTTATGCGTACATATACATAAACACAGGGACTGACTTCCAAATGTATAGCTTGAGAGATTGTCTTTCTGATTAGTTACAAAGTGAAACAGTTGCATAAAAGAAAATTTGAGTAAGTACAAATAAAAACCAAATACAAATTTTATAGTAATAATACATGAAACGTTGCTTGAGAGAATGTTCATTGTAAATAGATAAAATTTTCTTTTAAGATCTACATTTCTGTTGCATCAACCAGCTGTTGTCAGTTTTAAAACATATATGAAATCATTTTAATTTTCAATTACCATACTTTCTGGCACCATGTATTGTTTACATTAATCACTCGTCTGATTTCGTTTGTATGGCAACGATATACTAGTCAAGAGCAGAAACACTCCCACCACTGCAAGTAAACAGAGCATGTTTAAAGCTTGTGGCGTGGCATGGCTCCAGGAAGATTTATAGTCTTGGAAATACTTGTAACAGCTAAGTACAGAGGTTACATCATATAAAAAGCTGAATTAGATAGCTAACATTATAGTGTAATAACTCAACATACAAATCCACATCCCTGTCAGTCAAGCCAATTAGGTGATCATCCAAGTTTACTTGAGCCTGGGCATTGCCCTACATTCATCTTGGAAGACGCACATGTATTTTCAGGGTATTTTTTAGGAAATAAGTGCGTCTTGTAATCCAGAAAATACAGTAATTTGACAGTTTTTTTAAATGAATATTCAAATCTGTAAATAATTGAATTAAATTAAAATATAACTCTTGTTGGTGTAATATATATTGTTTTAATTTAATGCTATTCGTAGGTATACTGGCCATCTGCGTATCCAATGGAGAGGTGTTGTTGCGGTCTATCTAAGGAATCAAGAGGCATAAATGATCCCTGTTAATTGATGGATATTGATTAACTGAAATTAGTAATATGAAATTACCATGGGTATGACTCTGATAATAATATGAATGAATATTGTTTATCTATTAATATATATTGGGATCATGTTATCTTCAAAAGATAGGCTTTTCATAAATAGTGAAATCTGCAGATAATATGAAACCATCTACATATGTTTAAAAATGGAAAATGAGAACCATATCCTACAACATGACTGTTTGAATTTGACCAAAACATTTCAGGTGTTATGGAACAAATTCTTATTTATTTTATTAATTTCCTGATATGATGACACAGACTTTGAGAGGATTTAAATTGATTTTTTTTAAAAACATTTTCACAATATTATTATTAAAGAATTATGTTATATCTAAGTTTGTTTTGTTTTTTTATATATTTGACTCTCTTGAAATATATATTGCTTAGTTTGAGTTGATAAGTTTTTAAACTAAATATTTTGCTGATTGGACCAATCACAGAAGGTAAAGTTCTGTGAATGGTTCTGCTGTATTTTTTACCAATTATTTTTATTCCAAATGTTCTAAAATTATCTGATTTGCAAGTTGATTACAATAAGTATAATATGAAAATCTGTGATTGTTTTCCAAGAAGATTTGATAGCTGTATATTTCTTGTAATAAAATTTTGAAAAATGTCTTCTTTTTTTTTGTCTACAATCACTCTTCTTATTAGAATAATATTTCAGTGAAGATATTATGAAAAAAAACCTATTAATGTGTATATTTGTGGGGGTTAGGTTAAAAGAGGGGGGAGGCTGGAGATCAAGCGACAACAAGGTGCACTGTAAAAAATGACAAGTGAACTATTGCTAGTCATGATGAACAGATGATCCTTGAGGAGGCCTGATGCCTTGAGAGGATGTTGGGCCCCAAACTCACACCTGACCTCAAGTGGAATTCTTATCTAGGAGCCATCGCTAAAGATGCAGGTAAAATGATGGTCTCCCTGTACCGATCTAGTAAGTACTTGACTCCTCATGCTATTCTCTACCTTTTATAAGAGCAAAAATGGAGTACTCTTGCCATATTTGGGCAGGAGCTATCTAGATCTCACTGTCCAGTCTTGATAGAGTTCAAAAGAATCTTCGAGTGCTTCTGAGAGAAGGATTATTTTCCATCCACCAACCTCTCTCTCACAGGCAGGATGTAGTGAGCCTCTCACTGCTCTATGGAAAGTGCTGCATCTGCTGGTTCCACCAAGTCTGAATTTCATGTCTAGGACCTGCCATACCACTTACATAGTAGCAAACCATCCACATTCCCTCTGTATTCCATCGGTGAGAAGTAAGTTCCTCTAAAAGCAGCTTCTTTCCACAAATAACTGCTCTATGGAACTGACTTCCTAGAGGATGTTCTTCAACACTCTAAGTTACACACAAGTCAAAACCAGCCACTTCTTAGATATATAGCGAAAATCATCCCAATTAACTATATATATATATATATATGTAGAGGACCACGTGGGTTTGAGGTGTTGTTGTTGAATTGAGAAACACTTGCTGTTTATTCCTGCTAGAGGAAGGTCTAACTACAAGAAAATGGCGGATTCAAATTTAGTCCAACCGAAGATGTAAAGAAAACAAAGACCGATATATATATATATGTCAACAAATATTAAACAACAAATTTACAAGTGACAAAGACATTAACATTTGTGTTTGTGTGTGAACGTAAAGAGTTTGTATGTTGGTGAAAGTTCGTACGTACGTGTATGTGTGTTTCATGGCGTCTTCCCACAAGTGGGCGAAAACGCGGATCTCTACGAGAGATTACATTTTTAAATGTGTCCGCTGGAATGCAAAGTAGAAAAGAGAACGAGGCAAGAAATCGCCCAGTATTTATAGTGTAGGGAGAAAGAAAATAATCAAAGAAAAAATCCCGATGGTATCCGAAACAAACTGGGCGATAACATTAGAAAAATCTATATGCCATTTCAATGTTCTTTTTAGTAAAATAATACCATGTCTTTCAAATTAGAAAAAAGCATGTTATATATATATATATATATATATATATATATATATATATATATAATTTAAAAATACGACTTGTGTCAAATGAAATCCGCTTATCATGAACATAAATGAATTCGTTAAAACACACACACACGCACACATATACTGTATAAGGCAGTGGTTCCCAACCTTTTTTACATGGCGGCACACTATTGAGTTCATTAAATTTTCGCGGCACACCTATCACAAAAAATAAATATTTTCCACTCATAAAGCCTTTTTGCAATAACATAATAAAAAACAAAGAATATTATATAAGAAGAATTTTTATTCCCATAAATCAACATATCCTGTATTCAATATCGTGTATAAAATAATAATGGTGAATGTCAGTGGGACAGTTGTGCCTGGTGCTTCTTGACTACTGCTGCAATATTTGGGCGCATGTGAGAGAGAAACACTTTTAACTCTTCTTCAATATTTTTAAGTCTTTCACGTTTTTTATTTTTAACGTTTAGGTAAGAAAATCCCAGTCCACATAGGTACGAAGTTGAGAATCGCAGTAAAATTTTGATGGCTTTTTTACTTAGAGTTGGATACTCATCCATAACAGAAATCCAAAAGGCGTCCAATGGCAGTTGTGCGTACTTCAATTTGAGACCACGATCACTGGAAAGGCTTGCTAATTCTTCCTCTTCGCGTAACTCAAAATTGAAAAGGTTGATGACTGATAAATCTAGAAATTCGGCCATTTTGAATTGAGCGGTGTCATCAGGATTAAGAAATTGAATGTCTTTATTAAACAAAATGAAATTAAATGGCTTCTAGGTATTATCTCTTCGCGGCACACCAGTAATCATTCCGCGGCACATTAGTGTGCCGTGGCACGGTGGTTGGGAACCACTGGTATAAGGTATGCTATATTTATATGGTAAAAACGTTCAATATCCTAAGAACGTATGTAAATATAAGCAATAAATAGCGAATGTCTTGTTATGCTTGAACACAATCTGCAGATGACCTGAAGATAGCATTCAAATGAAATAGACTTGTAGAATCGTCCGTATTTTTCCACTCAACCCGTTTAAAGGCGGAATTTTCCATAAGAGCTAGTTTCGACCAATCAACACCACACATTGCGAAACTCGGCTTATTATTGGTCGAGACGCCCCAGGATAAATTTCGGCGGGAACGCGCTGGGAGCCGATCTAATTTTCGCAGAGTAAATAAAAGGGCGAATCTTAGTCCGATTCACTAGTCAGCAATTCACTCTCAGAGAGATTTCTACAGAGATCCACGCATGTCTACATCTTGACTTAAAGGACTTTTCGCGCGTCAACACCTGACTCAACCTTCAACCTCTTTCTCTCTCTCTCTCTGAAATCTTTGCACGTTTCTAAAAAAGTGTTATTCTACACTACCAAACAGAAATTATTACTAAAACAAATATATATAAAAAATACGGTCCAAGGTGAATAACTCTGCCAAAACAAAAACATACAAAATTCAGCAAAAAAATCTCGCAACTACAATACTTTAAAATTTATCTCTCGATAAATTTTCCTCAAATTTTTATGTCAACACTTTTCCTAAACAAAGGAACATTCATGAACTTTGAGTTCATAAAATACTTCATTCAACTTTTGTTCAACAATTCAGTTATTTCGACTGAAACACAACTTTTTCCAAAAATTGTATTGTAATTTATTTGTACATAAATATTCAATGTTTGTTTCTAATTGAATTCACGACTACCTTTATTTCTTCGTTCAATATTGCCTTTGAGATTTATTCCTTTTGTATGTCTACGCTAAATTGTTGTGATTAATATGAAGAACATGCTTTTCACGTTTATTACCACAAACCTAAAAACCCTTCTGATTACACACTAATTCATAGCAATCCCAACAGACTGTCGCCATTCGGATTTGATCTATGTTTTCATACTATAAATGCGCACGCGTGTGTGTGTGTGTGTATTTCATTAAAGACGACAGACAAGGTAGTGTGATTAAACTTTTATTTAATTTTTCTTGTGTTCAAACAATTATTTTCTTTTCTGGACACAGAGTGTGTAGAAACTGCCCAAATATTCTGTAATTCTGAGCGCTTTCGGCTACACTTTTAGCCATTATCAAGGATGATTTTATTTTTTTCAATTTAGTGTGTGGGTTGTGTGTATGTTTTTAGTGTTATAGAGATGTTTCATTTTCCGAACACAGCACATTGTGGTCGTGTTCGTAGTTAATATTATTAAGTGTTGGGTTTTTCTTTTTTATTATTAGGGCTTCCATTATTATTTTTAATCTTTTTTTTACATCTGGATAAAGTTATTATCTTTGTATTTTCTACTAGTATGTTTCGGATGGAATCTTGATAATGGCTAACAGTATAAGCGAAAGCGTTTGAAATTAGAGAAAATTTGGACATTTTGTACACAATCTGTGTAAAAAAAACAACACTTGTTCGAACAATAAATAAAAAGCTTAATCGCAGTACCTTGTCTGTCGTCTTTAATGAAACATGTATAAATGAAGAATTGCTGCCTAAATATATACATATATATGTGTATGTGTGTGTGTGTGTGTGTGTGTGTGTGTGTTCATATAATGAGTTCAAATGTATTAACTAGTCTGTCTCCTGACGAGAAGAATATATCTGCGAAAGTCGGAGATAAGTTGTTTAACTTTTTTATTTTTGTTGTTTAAAATTAATGTCCTATTTCTTCATGTTGAGCATTTTACTTATAAAGAGATTTTGCCTCAAAAGTGTTCCCCTACAGAAAATGTTCCGGTTGATGGTGTTTTATATTATTTATTTACTTTATGAAACATAGTTTTGGTTGTATGTATATATATATATATATATATATATATATATGTGGATGTAGATCCGACGGTATGATGAAAATGTGGAAAAGACAAAGCAAAATCCGAATATGTGAGTTTACTGTTTTTATTTTGTTTTTGTTTTTGTTATTCTGTCGACGTCAGACGTTTCGGTCAAATAGACCTTCTTCAGGACATGGTTAATGGAGACATATTTATATTAGATTTAAGTTAGATGAAGAGACGATATATACAGGACTGGTCAGAAACAGAAAAACTGAAATTCTAAAGTCAGAGTATTCTTTCTTGGAGTCGGATACGCTGGCGTCACGTGGGCGGCGCTACGAAAACCTGCTCCCAGGGAAGAGATTGTATCCTAAGTGGAAAGTGGGGGGGGGACTTATTTAAAACTATAGCTTATCGGTACGTTTGTCAAGTATTAATCTTGCTAGAAAACTTGATATATTAAAGAAACCTTGTCGGGTGTTTATTGTGTGTGAGGTGGCTATCATGCCAGCCTCGTAAATCTGCCTAAGGTTTTTATTGTGGATATATTTTAAAATCTTCACAGAGTCGAAATCAAAATTGTGATCAGATTTGGCTATGTGTACAACCAAAGCACTGCTTAGATTACCGAGGCGAATATCTCGTTTATGTTCGGAAATGCGGGATTTCAATGACCTACCTGTCTCGCCTACATAACTCAAGTTGCAGTCTCTGCATGGCACCTGATAGACGCAAGCATCGGATGTAATATGCTGTCTGCTGCTATTGTTTAATATACTACGGATAGTTTTATATATATATATTGTGTGTGTGTGTGTGTGTGTGTGTGTGTGTGTATAAATGTGAATATAAACTAAATAATTAGATATTAGCAACTGTATATACAGGCGTTAGCGTGCATATACAGGTAAGCGAATAAATATTTACTTAATTTAATATAAGGTGTAAACAAAACAGTGCTCAATGTGGTTAGACAGAGCTAAGACGTATATATTAATAAATATAGATATACCTACGTTTGTAGTAGAACTTAAAATTTATACTGAGTCTCATGGGAGGAACGCTACATTAAATGTAGATTCAAAGCTGAAAGTTAATATAAACTTAATATATTATTGGGATGTAAATAGAAAATATAAAGTGTAGGTAGGGTTCTATCGTAAAAAAAAGATGCAAGGTTAAAGTTTAAAAGAGGAACGCCTGGTAACTCGTTAAGTATTAATGGACGTTAAAAGGGTTAAAGTAGTAATCAATGTGTAACCTAACATTTGGATAATTTATCTATCCAGAATTAAAATACTTTAAGAGAGCTTTTTTTCTGAGATTACAACCTAAGTTCATTATGTTTATTAAGTAGATTTCCGTATGAATTTTTTTTCCGGCGAACACAGGTTGCATTGATCGCTGTGGCCAGAATGGTCAAGTATGATTATATTTCAATATTTTAAATATAACCTTGCCATCAGTGACGATAAAAAAAATTAAGCATGTTTCATCATTCTAAAAATAACCTTGTCATCAGTTATGATAGAAAAAAAGGATATTTCGTCACCCTAACCACCCGTGATTATAAAAACGACCTGTCCACCACGTGAATGGGCCAGTAGACAAGTAATAGTAGTCAGTAAAAAACCACATCAGCCAGCACTCCGGGAAAACAGACAATGTCAAACGCCATCCTCACAAACGAAATTCTCGGAACCAAACCATGTCAAACGCCATCCTCAACTCCAGAAGATCGAAAACAGGCAATTTCAAACGCATCTTTACAAACGAAATTCTCGGAAGCAAACCACATCAAACGCCATCCTCATTTCCGGAAGATCGAAAACAGACGATTTCAAACGCATCTTCACAAACAAAATTCTCGGAAGCAAACCATATCAAACGCCATCCTCATTTCCGGAAGATAAAAAACAAACGATTTCAAACGCATCTTCACTAACAAAATTCTCGGAACCAAACCATGTAAGCACTGCCTTTTAAATAAATGACACTGAGAACATTTTTACATTACCAATATTCTGTAATTCGCATCACAAAAAGAAAATACAAATTCTTGCTATTTATTTCAACAAGTGTTTCAAGTTTTTATTGTTTATGTTATTTTTGTACGTTTTAATTCATTTTGTTTTCAATATAAAAAAAAAGAGAAAAGGATTCCTTCTATACTACAAATAAATATAGCAACGGGGTAATTACTTTAACAACACTCAAATAATATTAAGTCAAGATCACTACTACCACAACCATAACTTGCCTACCCCGTTACAAGGGTGTAGATTTGGCGATGAATTTTCAATTTACTACCGGTGTATAATCGTCTGTTTTAGTCTCCAAGTAAAATTTTGAGAGTCCGTGGTATTTGCATATTGTTTATTGCTAAGAATCATTTTATGCTGATAATATCGGATTTTCCAGTGGTTGGCCGTGGGACCGAAATAAAATTATTTCTTGTTGCAATAGAAATTTCGTCTCATTACAATAGCCCCCCTACTTACACTCTACATTTTTTTATTTACACCCCAATAATATATTAAGTTTATATTAACTTTGAGCTTTGAATCTACGTTTAATTTAGCGTTCCTCCCATGAGACCCAGTATTTAAAAAAAACAAAAACAACCGTAATAGTTCGTGCCTGACAAGTTGGTAAGACCATCAAACGAAACGAATGTGTGTGTGTGTGTGTGTGTGTGTGTGTGTGTGTGTGTGTGTGTGTGTGTGTGTGTGTGGTTGAAAGATGTATGACAAAGTGTAAAAATTTTTCATGTGACGCATTTCGTCCCTTAGGACTTCATCGAACTAGGTTTGTTAACCCTAACCCAGTCCGATGAAGTCGTAAGGCAGGAAACGCGTCACACGAAAACTTTTTCCTCTTTGTGATACATATTTCCTCCAAAACTGTTCTTGATATATAAAAATTGATATAACGTTATTCTTATATATATATATATATATATATATATATATATATAAAAAGAAAGAACAGTAAGATATAAAATCCGATGTTTTTATAGATATTTTTATTTTTACACAATAGTGCTGTTATCACTGTGTAGCGAAAAAAAAACATATTTTAAATCAATTAATTTATATATATATATATATATATATATATATATATATATATATATATATATATATAACCTAAAAAAAAACAAGGAAGTAAGAAACACCTGAGACTGGCCAGAGAATTATTGGTTGAAATGCCATAAGAAAAGCCACTAAAGTAGGTATGTCCAATATTTCGCTAAAAAGTGGTATACCTTGACGACAAAAGGTCCCCAAATTGATAAAACAATTTTTAACGTTTAAATATTTATGTTGTTATTAAAGAGGAAAGACCAAAGTATTTTCTGAATATTTTTTCAGATTTTTTAATCCTTCCTATAAATGTTAAAAATTTTATTAAAAAATCTTGTTTTTTTTTCGAGTCAAAAAATTTCGTAAAATCGAACATTTCTGTCGGAAAGATCATAGTTTGTTAGTTAAAAAATCATGAAAAATCAATTACACCTTTTTCTTTTGTTATCTTAGGAAATTTAGAATGATTAAAGTATACTTAATGTAATTTGAAAGAAACATTACTTACATTTTTAGCAGAAATTTTTTTTAGAGAGATATATCCAACCGTAGTCGTTCCTTTTTTAAGTAATTGACAGGCGTTAATTGACGTACGTCAATATATTCACAACTTACCGCACGGAAATTTATTGGATGGTAGCACCGAAGTGATATAATTCGTTCTAATTTTAAGTGCATCTGGTTAGTAGATTTTTTTTTAAAAAATTCACTTTCAAATTTTTTTTTTTTTTTTTTACCTTACGTTTGAGGAAGAATTCTGCACTGAAAATAACATTTAAATTATGAAAGAAAATCAAATTTTACAAGTAAAAATAAAGCAGTAAAAAAAATTCATTTTTTTAAATTGAGGTTTATTATTTCAGTCATGAAATATTTTTCTGAGAATATAAAAATTACATGAAACACTATTAATTGAAACGGGTTAACTTAATGAAATGAGATTTTATTTCTTTTTTATTAAGGCAGATTTTTTTTCTATTTATTAATAATTATATGGCAGTAATTTTAATATGAGTTTTATTTTATTTATTAATAAAATTAACATGCTATGTTGGTTTGGTTTTGACTCAACAAGTATTTTTTAGTTTGAGTAGTAGCGAGCTAACCCCAGAAAATTTAAACTCCAAAAATCGTTTTAATTGATAATTTGTCGTGTGGATAATAATTCCAAAGTAATGTACAATGAATTTATGCATTCGATTTCAAACTTGAAAATTTGGGTGGACTTCCAAGGGCGTTTTTTTTTTTTTTGTAATTGTAAATAGTCGATATTTTCTTTTATCCCACTATTCGATTATATTTGAATAGAAAAAGAAAAAAATTGAAAATAATACGACGATATTCAGAAAACTTGACAAGCGTTGTTTTGTTGGTACTGAACGAATCAAAGCCATTTCTGAAGTAAAAAAAAAAACTTGCTTCTATCAAAGGAAACTACTCATGTGACATTATTTCAACAATGTGCATCCGTACTTTCGTTGTAGACGATTTTAAATACAATTTTGGAATATTAAAAATTATTTTTAAAATAATTATGTTTGTCAGATTTTAATAAGCTTTCGAATTTATGATCTTTAAAAAGTAGAGAACATAATATATCATTTCCATAAGGTTGCAGAAAGAACTTAATGTATAAATATATAACAACATTTTGTCATATTGTGTATTTAAAATTGAAAAAAAAAAGAAAATTAATGTAAAAATTCATTGTTCATCAAAAAAATTTTTTTCTTTCAGATAATCATTACCTTCGTATATATTATTCAGAAAAGCCATTAAAAACTTTCTTAATTAAATATTGTCTTAGTTTTATTGGGTTTTGTATTTTTACAATTGAGGTAAAAGTTTGGACAATTTCGGACATTTTTTTAACAAAAAAATCGATGATTTAGATTTTTCAGAGTTTTGTGCATTTAATTAAAAAGAAAATTCAGGTTGCAGATAAATTTTTTTTTGTGTTTTCATAAAATTAAGTTCGAGGGGGGTAACAGATATAAAAAAAAATATTTATACCATGACTTTCAAAGAGACAAACATTTCTAAAATAAGTTCATTCATTTCTGAATAAGTTCTGAAGTTTTCATTAAAATCCAACAAGTAGTTAATTTTTACAAGAATTTCGAAATTAATGTGTCTTTCAACTGACAAAAAAACAACTAAAAAAAACGCTAAAAAGGTCAAAATTGGACATACCTACACTAAAGCGAAGTGACTAATCTATATATTAGTACTGTCGTATCACCCTACCTTCCGCCCTTAGTGTTGTGTGTCACGCTTCAAAAGAAAACTAAATAAAACTTGACTCGCTTTAAAAGTTCAAACAGATGAAGGGACAATAACACTAAAAAGAGCAAATCAATCCTCGTTTGTCATCCTCTCGCCTCCTTTTCTTTTCGTTTTTCTTCGGGTTTCTTACTTTCCCTTTTATACCTTCTTACCTTCTCTCTCTTGCCTTTTCCAATTCTGTTGCTGTGTCGAAATGAGTAGATAGGCAGTCGATGGAGTTGTGCAGACGCGTCGCCAAGTGGGTGGGTGGATAGGGAGGCCTGCTTACGAAGAGAAAATCATTTACCCCCAGTTTCCAGGAAAAAAAAACGAGGTGAATTAATTTTAGCTTGCAAATTCTCACCTGTGCCTCTTGTTACTATAACTTCACGGAGCAAAAAGAGGAAGATTGACTTTCCCGCTTAACGATGCCTCGTGCGGGTGTCGTCAGGTCACGTGACTGTTTTTTTTTATTCACGTGAATATTTGCAACTACAAAACTTTTTTTAACATTTAAGAACGCACAAAATATCTCACAAATGGTGTTTAAATTTTTTTGAACGACTGCTAAGAAATTTTGTATATGCGCGTGTGGGTACGCATATAAGGATAACTGGCAGGGTTCTTGTGTATATGTGAGTAAGAGAGCATTGTGAGAGAGAAATGTATCACTGTTAGGTACATGGGAGAAATAAAGAGTGAAATTATAGTTTCTTCGACGGGAAGTTTCACTAAAGTGGCTACGCATAGACGAGTTCTCGTGTATTGTCAGATTTCCAGCGTGGAAACAACCATTTCTCAGCTGAAAAGAATTACTTGAAAACAAAGTTTAATATTTATTTATTCAAACACTGTACCATTACTACTTCCCCCCCCCACACACACATATGTATGCCGTGACAATATTTCTTAAGAGCACATGAGTGTGTCGTGGCACGGCGGTTCGGAATCATTAATCTGTTTAGATTTCCACTACACAATTTAACATTTAAAAAGAAATGAAAACGTTTGGTTGAAAATGTTATCAATTTCCAAAATAAATGAATTCGGCATTTATTTACTTCGTTTAGAAGAATGGAAATGGTTTATCATGTCAATAGATTCTCTCAAAAGAATATTACAAGCAAAATGAGAATACGAAAATTGAACTATGACATTAGGTTACCAGTTTGTAGCAGCGTTGCCGGGTTTTTTGGAGAGGGATATTTTCTTGTGTGGGAGGGAGATATATATATTTATATGATAGTACCGTGACCATAAAAAATTAATTATAGTGTCAAAAAATAACTATAAAAACATAATTATATCAATTATAATTATCATTAATTCGCTATTTCTAAACCAATGAGAATTGATCCCACTTTTCTCTTGTACACGCACAAACACGTGGCATCCTCACTATCGGACAAGCAGTTCACACGGACATGTCGTAAAAACGTGTGTCAACGTAAATTTCATCTCTTTTTTTCAGGCCATAATAACATTTATCTTTCAACACTCAACAAAAATTCGAGGTAAGAAAACCCCTAACACTTCTTGTATTTTTTCAACTAAATTATTTGAACACTCATTACACACACACACACACACACACACACACACACACACACACACATATATATATATATATATATATATATATATATATATATATATATAAAACATACAAGAAAGACGGTATAAACTTTACTTATTCTTTATCTTATCCTTCTGTCAGATTCCGATCCATGTTTGATTTACATTTGACGCCAAACTTACAATTTTGCTCAGTAATACTGTCTTTCGTTTATCCAACATCACATAACAACTAGATAATAAATACTCGGTTTGTTGCGTTCATGTTCTTGCTGTTTTTCATTTTTACGTATATTTATATATATATAAATGTTAGGGGCTTCATAATTATTGACCCACAGTTATAATTCCCCTGCAATAGGTCGTTGTAGATATTATTATGGTCGTATGAGATTTTTCTGAACGGGAGATAGTGTAGCGTGCTGCATGCGACACGTGGTTAGCCTACCGAGAGACGTGTAGTGGAAAGATTGGTGGTTACCATTTATTTAATGGTGTTAACGGCCCAAATCAATCCATACAATTTTTTTACTCTTCGAATATGTTTAGCAACATGTAAAAACAACAAGAGAAAAGAACAAGAAACATTTGGGATAAAAGACAAAAGAGAAATATTTGAATAACAAGTAATTTTCAATGTATTTTTGTAATGAAAATATTTGATAAAAAATAAAAAATATAGTCGATTTTTTTAGGTTTAATTTATGTTATGTTGAACTCAAGTTTGGTGAAAGATTAAATTTTGTTAATGAGTTCTAATTCAAAAGGTTGTTCGTTAGAATCTGTTATTGAAGATTCTGTAAATTAATTGCAAGAGAAAAATTTACTGTTTATGTAAGTAGTAAATGTTTGTAAAGTTAAATGCAATTTGTGATCAAAGAAGTTATCTACCTTTGATTGTTTTGTGTAATACAATGTTCTCGAATGTAGAGAAATAAGTTGATTTGTTAGCAGGAATTTGTTTAACTTCTGCATAAAGGAATTTGGTGAGTGAATAAAATTCACTGATAAGTTTTGATGAGTGAGTGTCAATATCGTTAAGTTGTATAATGTTCGTATGAATGAAAAAACTTAAAATTGTGCGACGTGAAGTTTAGTTGCAATTTGATTGATGTCACAATTCTCACTGGAGAGTGTGAATGAGTTTCTGTTTTTATTTGCTTCGGGTGGCTCACAGAGACTTGGCACGAACTTGGATTTCACTCACGAGCTGTAAAAATTAGTTAAGTGTGGGTGGATAGTCATGCCTACTTGTATATTTATTAACCAATGAGGGCTCAAGATTTTTTTGAAAGTGTATGAATTTGAAAGTGTTCTGTGATCCACTTTTTGCAAAGATTTAACCCAACTATTTTGGGTAGTGAAATAATATAGAATTTGGGTTCTACAGACATCTTATCACTGCGGCATCCTGTCGTTGATGAGAGGGAAAAGAGAGAGAGAGAGTTTGTGTCCTTTCCTTTTATACTGCTTTATACAACGCTGTCACAGTTAGCTCCTCCTCAATTCCTTAATCCTTCAACAGGGGTCTCTCTCTCCCACGAGTATAAATACTGACTGACCTTTCGCCTCTTCCTCTTTTACGGCTTACGCACACGTGCGGCCAGCTGTCTCGACTCAGGCCGCAACCTCGCGCGTGAAGCAAGGTAAAAAAAACTTTCTCTTTTTTTTTTACTTATTCCAGTATGTGACCTCTCACACATACAGCGTTTCCCATATTCTGGGAATACGCTAAAAACAATATACGCGTTCGTACGGACACTCAACACACTCACCATAACTTCTCCATACAACACTCTGTAACCCTTCATGTCATTGTAATTTGTTATTAATATATATTTGTTTGCATACATGTATATCGGTCTTGTTTGTTTCTTTATCTTCTTTGGACTCCATTAAAGTCCAACATTCTTATGTAGCTGGACCGGCCAGCAGGAAAGTTTAACCCAGAGATATCGCCTCACATCATCCTCACATTCACCCCTCGGTCCTCTACAACGCCACCTTGTAAAAGTCCCCTGACATACAAGGTAGAGTAATCTCACAGAGAATGTTTTCTTTCTGATTAAAAAGTTGCGCCATATAATGTGTTTATTAACAGATCTGCGCGAAAAAAACAAAAAACAAACTCAAACGACCAGCAATCTAATCACTTTGTTTATCCATTTCCGTTCGTCAATGGTCAGCGTGGCATTTGCAATCAAATACATTGGAAGAGTTGATTGCTCATGCATATGCAATTTTTCTCGCCAGAATCTCTTTCATATTTATAAGTCGTTCTTTCTTTGAATATTGCTACAACATTTGATCTTCAAGAATTTAAATGTAATGTCAATTATTACCTTCTGTCTTCTTAATCCTTGTTCTTTTATTGTCTTCTCTCCTCAATAGTATATTTTTTCTATAAATAAAGATGTCTAGGGAGAATTTGTAAGAAGGTAAATGAAGTTTTTTTTCTAGAAAGAAAACATGCTAACAAAGTATAGAAAGCATGTGTTACATGCTTTCTTGCTGACTCTGAAAACGAAAGCTAGTTGATGTTACACAAGCTGTCTTTACTCACAAGTCCGACACCACACGTCATCGTACAAGGTGGCAAGAGTCTGTGTGATTACCACATTCTGTCTGCCAATGGATTTTGCTTAACACCACTAGGTGGCATTCTATTCAGAACTATAAACCCATATTCTCTCTCTCTCTCTCTCTCTCTCTCTCTCTCTCTCTCTCTCTCTCTCTCTCTCTCTCTCTCCCCACAATAGGATGTGGTAGGTACAAGACATTGCTCGGTCTTCCAGGGGTAGTCAGAAATAAATTAATTCAACATAAGGAAGATTACATAAAGAACAACATGATGTCGCTGTTAGCTCCTCCTCAGTTTCCTTAATCCTTCAACAGGGGTCTCTCTCCCCTGACTATAAATACTGGCTGACCCTTCTCTCTCTCTCTCTCCTTTTCGACCCAGGCCTTGGGCCGCTACCTCACACGGAGACGAGGTAAAATCGTTCTTTTTCCACTTACACCAATTTGTGACCTCTCACCGATACAGCATTTCCCATATTCTGGGAACACGCTAAGGACAATACGCGTACGTACGGACACTCAACACACACACATAACTTCTCCATACAAACACTATGAGACTTTCATGTCTTCATAATTTGTTATTAATATATATTTGTTTGCATATATGTATCGGTCTTGTTTGTTTCTTTATCTTCTTTGGACTCCATTAAAGTCCAACATTCTCATGTAGCTGGACCGGCCAGCAGGAAATCTTAACCCAGAGATTATCATCCTCACCTTCACACCCCGGTTCACTACAATGACTTACAAAAAAAGAGAACATTATAATTATGTGTATCCAGATAGATCGAAAAAGAAAAGTAAAAACATTTACAGTATCATTAGCAGTAGTGTGTGTGTGATAGTTTCCTGATTTTCTATCCCTGGTTAGTCAATGAAATGAAATGCTTCAAGGTCATCTTCTGTTTCTATTTTCCGACTTTTAAGAGTTATATGTGATAGTGTGAGATTATCCTTTTTAAGTTCTTAAAGATATTTTTAATATTACTGCCACAGCTATTCTTGGCCTGCTTAGTCCGATTTATATTTTAAAATAAAATGTAATCGCTTTATTTGCGGTGATATCGTTGTCATGTTTGAGTTTGAGAATGTGACCCAATGTTTTTTTGTTTTTTTTTTTAACTTAGATCTAATAATGGCTTGTGATAAATGGTTATTCATGGTATATTATATAATTTTCTGATATTTTATTTAGATAACATATGTTCAGGTGCCTTAACCAATTGTTTTCTATGGAATGTCTCTAATCCTTCTTCTTTGATCATAGACAAGCACCAGGATTGTTTTAAAAAGAGGTTCATTTTTCTATGAATAATCGTGAACTTTATTTTATAGAGTACTTCTCTTGCTATTACACCGACAGATTGATTCGGTGTCAGTCCGACGAATGATTTAGATTTTGACCGGTTTTGTTTGGATTCGGAATTTCTTGCTAAATACGATTATCAACTTGGTTCAGGTAAAAATAATAATAATCATTAGATTCTTACATACGTATAAACTTGCATTGTAAAATTTAAATCTACTTATTTTTTATCTATTTTTTTTTTTTTTTTACATAAAATTTTAAGTAAAATTAAGATTTTTTTGTAATTTTTTTTATTTAAAAACAAGACATTTCTTTTGGTTTGGTCTTCGAGAGATGGTAATTTTTTTTTAAATTAAATTTTTTAAAGCCCAGCTCGCTAAGAAAATATTTCTTTCTCAGCACAAAAAAAATGATAAATACATTTAAAAAAAAAGCAAAAGTCAAAACTTAGCAGAATTTTTCGACAACAAAGTTTTCAAAATCATTATTAATATTAATTAATTAATTACTATCATTTAAATTTTAATGGATTTTTAAAAACGTGGAGGTCTCATTCATACTTTATATTTCTATCGTTTTTAGACTTTTTTGTTAGCCAGTTCGAAATTTTTTAATATTTTTATTTTGTTTTCTGAGAATAATAGACTAACATTAAAATTGATTATTAATTTTTATAATTATTATTTCTTAAAAAAATAGTTTTAATAAATAGGTAGTTTCTAAAACGTCTGAGAAGGCCAGCTTTTGAACAGAAACATTTCATTTATGAAAATATGGTCACGTAATAATCTCCTATTCCACTCAACTACGAAACTATAAAAAAAATTGACTTGTTATTGTTTTGAAAGTGAATAAGTTTTAAAGTTTTGTTTTATGTGTTATGAATTTTTGGGTTGGGGTGGGGTTTTGTGCGTGTGACTGTTTGTGTTCGCTGTGGACGCGGTTGGAAGGATTGCGATTTATTGTTCCATAAATTACGTTTTATTTATTTTTTTTTAATCCCAATCTGTTTCGGAACAGAACGTGACGTTATTAAATTTTCCTAATCGAGAAGGAGATAACAGATTTCTGAAGGACATCTCAGTACTACCGAAGTCACCCGCCGAACACTTTTTTTAAACAACTTGGTTGTTTTTCTTTTTAAATGAATAACCCTTAAGTTCTTTAACTACTTCTGTTTAAGATACACTCACTTACTTATCGCTATGATGAACATTGAACATAAACATTTGGAATTTAAAAAAAGAAATGACAATATTGAAATAAAGTTTATAATTTTTCTTAGAAGAAATCTTAAATGAATGATGACCTTTAAAAATTATCTGCACAAAATTCTCATTCTCTTTAGCAACGAAGTTTTGTATCTTTTCCATCAAGCATAGCTTAGTTTTTTTTATCACTTTGTTACAAGCATAGGGCACCCAGGATCGAACTCACAACTAATAATTTGCGAGTAGCTTGGTGACCATTGGCATCATACCACGATGAGGCGCCTTTTATTTACGAAACTTTGGGCTCGAGTCCACGTGTATCGGTTGTCCAGTAAGGCTCGCTTGATCAGTAGTAGCAATCAACAAACAAGTTATCTCGTTAACCATTTACTCTACCGAGGTACTCTATTTACTAACCTTACCTTAGGTTGGCACAAGGCTACAAGTGTGGGGGTAAATAATGAAGATCTAACTCATCTCTTTGCTGCAGAAAACAAGATGAGAGAGAACACATATCCAGACTTTTATTTGTTTGCTTAGCCTCATGGCGACGTTTTTGTCATTAGTTCTTGGACTGAACTGTTATATCTGTCCTACTGTATGGCATTGAATGCTGGACAATTTCCTAAAAGATGAAGAAGAGATTTGAAGCAATAGAAATGTGGTACTACAGAAAGATGCTGAGGATACCATGGACTGAACATGTGAACGATGACAAGATTTAGAGAAAAATGGAAACAAAAAGAAAACTTATACAAAACAGTTGAAATTTCCGAGGCACATAATGTGGAAGGAGGGCTTGGAACATGGTTTAGAAATAAAAACAGAATTTATTTCAGTCAGTTATGTGCCATGCGTGATACACGCTTAGGCGATCATGTATATCTTTTGATACATGATTGATGAAGCAGATTTTCCCACAGTAGGTTGCCGTTTCTTTCTGCGGTAGACCAGTTGCCATTCAAGGCTATAGAACCTGGTCTGCCCTGCTATTTACCCATAGCTGGGGTGGGGGAGAAGAGGATTCCTACCTTTCCCAAGGGTATTAGCACATAAGTGAATGTAATGGATTTGACTGAAATTCGAACTCTGCTCTCTGATTCCTCAATCCGAGCCACTATCCATTACTCCACTGTGCCTCCAAATTTATTTAGTGTGGAGAAATTAAATGTTTGTCAGGCAGGAAAAAAGCAGTGCACTTGTGTTGTTGAAATCCTTAGACCTTACTAAACAAAAAGTTTGTTGTTATCATTACTAATCATTTATAGTTACAGTGGTTATGTGACTGGCTTACCATGTGTCACTGAATTTTTATATAAGGAGAGGAAATCTATCTCTCTTTTTTTAAAAAAAAATACACTCTATGTTACCAAGTTATCAGACTGTTATTATATGTTGTGGAAAATTGCAATCTATTTCACAATTTAAGGTAGGCGCTATTGCTTTTTTTTCCTCAACCTGACGGGTCTCTGTTTGGAGGATCGGGAGCATTTTGTCAATGTTAGAACTGCAAGAGATAGGAAATTGTGGAGAGCCATGACTGCCTACGTCCTGAGAGGATACAGCAAATAAAGAAGTTCTAGGACAAAGCAAATGAGGGATTTTTTTTTTATCTTTGGGCGTTATATTATAAACGGAAACTTATTACCATAATTCTCCATGAATAATACATTTTTTTTTTCTAAAAAATAATAAGCAAAATCAGGGGGTGCGTATTATTCACAGCTACAAAAAATCTTTAAAAAATTGAAATAAAATAAGAATTATCATAAAACTAAATTAGAATATTTTAAAGAAGAGTAGAAGACGATGACCATAATGAAATTGGAGAGATACAATTTATAGGGTTTGATTACCAAAGAAGAGGTGCATATTATACGTGACCAGAAGAATTTTCCCACACTTTCAGCGCAAATTTTAGGGTGTGTATTATGGATAAAGGCATATTATATGTGGGGAATTATGGTACTTATTTCTTCATTTGATTCTGTGTGTGTTGTTTATTTACTTTTTTTGTTGCACCTGGAGACTACTGTTCAATTTCATTGTGCACTATACACTAACAAAAAGAATAAATGAAATAAAATAAATGTAGCCATCTACAAATTCAACTTATTTTTGTGTTTTTACAACTAAATTTTTCTCAGCATGTATGAGTGTTAAAGTTCCTTGTTTTTTAATTGTTTGTTAAGATGAAAACAAATGTGATTTTTTTGTGTGTATGTGAGAAAGAAGAGGTAGAAAGTGTAAGTGTTCCATAGCTTGGTGAGGAAGATGGGTAAATGTGTAAGGGAATTTCTTTTCGTTCCAACATCATGATCTATTACCGTTGTCTCACCTTACTCCCTTTCCTGTCTAGAAACTTTGCTTAAATACCCTTCAAAGGGATCACAAAGCATGTTTTTAATTGTTGGCAGGAATGCAGTATTTCTCAAATATAGTGTATCACTGTATAATTTGAGTAATTCTAATGATATCAGTCACTGGTGGTATTCGCTGCAGCATATTTACCTTCATACTTTTCCCAAGGCTATGTTATATGTTTGGTTGTAAAAGGAAAGGAATAATGAGGATTAGGTTTTTAAACAACATGTATTTGCTTAATATATCAGGTGTCTTACAGCATTGTTGGAAAATTGGGGATATGTTGATTTCAGTTGCTGATCATAAGGATGGTGATTAGGTGTAAAGATAGCACCAGGAGTCAACCAATTTCTTGGGTTGGTTTGACTGAGGTCACTGGATATAGTTGTTAGTTGGGTCTACATGAGTTGGTCAATTGAGGTCACAGTGGTGGGTCGATTCATGGTAGGGTGCATTGGTTGCCACGGTGATGTGGGATTGGTGTAGCTGGTAGGACCGTGTTGTGTGAAACTGGGTCACATGCTTGCAGAGTTGCTATGCCAAGGTGACAATGGTGGCAATGAAGAAGGTTTGTAGCTGGGTAGTGTCAATGTTGGGATGTTATCAATAACAATGGTTGGTATCTGGAGCCTAGCAGTGCCAACCTGGATAGTCGGCCACTGTAGTGTGTCAGGTTTGCTGAGGTGATGACATTGGCGACAAGGAAGGCTTGTAGCTGGGTGGCGATGACATTGAGATGTTATCAATCACAACGGTATCTGGAGCCTGGCAATATCAAAGCTGGTTAGTCAGACTCTGTATTGAGTCAAGTTTGCCGAGGTGATGGTGTCGGTGATGAGGAAGGCTTAAATGCTGCTATGATGTACTGTTTTTGCTGTGTCATATTAACAAATGTGCAAACATGGAAATCATAATCAGATGATTATGAAACAGATTATTTTTAATTTACTTTTATTTGTTTACTTTTTATCTACATCTGTACATGAAGATGGAATGCATGAAAACCTGTTGGAAGTTGAAAATGTTATTCTTGTTGTTGACATTTTACTCTTTTTATGTGAGCATTATCAAAACATTACTGAAAAAATTCTAATATATCTACCATGACAACACTGTTATATAAAAACACTGTAGTTAATATGAAAATTTTCAACAGTTAATAAAATTAAAATAAAAATATCTAATATCTGCAAACAAATCAATGAGACTTGTACATAGGACATAGGCAGTCATGGCTCTCCACAACTTTCATGTAGCTCTTAGTGATTTTTATCCTTTTGCTAAAGCTCCTCCACCTCCATTCTGCCATTCTTTCACACAAGCTCATCAGGCAAGTAACTCCCTTCCTTCTATCTCTCTTGTCCTCAAGATGTGCTGTGAGGGTTAAGTTTTCCAAGCCCTCCTTCCTCATTATGTGTCCAAGAAATTTCAGCTGTCTCTTTCCTAATTCTGAGTTGCTTACTCACTCCATCCATGGAATTCTCAGTATCCTTCTGTAGAACCACATTTCTGCTGCCTCTTGATTTTTTTTCATCAACCGTGGGAAGACATTTTAGCTTTCACTGCCATATAAGACAATCTAGAACTCTTTTCTATATTTCTAACAAAATTTTTCCATTTCTCAGCACCTTGCAAAATGTGTGTAAATAAAGAAAATAGTACATACTTATGACTAAAAATGCAATTTATAATTATATATCATTTTGGTATTAAAGAAGTGTAAAATTTAATTAAAATATACTAAGATGATTAACCAGTGTCAAATTCAATATTTTTTATCAATTATTATAATTTAGATTTTAAGAAAATCTTTCAAAGAAATTCTTTTTTTTTGTTTTTTCAGATTAAATTTCACATTTGATCACTTCCATTGCAAAGATGCTTCATGGTTTGTCCCTGTGTCAAAGATGTGCTTCCTACCTCTTTCAATTACACCGTACTCTTCCTAAAGCTACGGTGAAACGTAGCCTTTCCAGTCAGCCCGTTGACATGCTGGCCAACAACTGCTACATACCTAGACGGGCAGTTCTTTATGTTCCAGGTAGTGACATGAAGAAATTGAACAAGATTCAGTCACTTAAGGCAGACTGCATTGTTCTTGACTGTGAAGATGGTGTAGCTTATAACATGAAGGTAAGAAGTAAGGATTAAAAGTAGAGAATTTTGTGTTTGAATGATTTTTTTTTTTTTAATCATTTCACCCCAAGCAAGACAATAATGCGACTAAGATGCAAGAGGTTACTAGGAGTGAAAGAGAATAAGAAGTGTAGTTTCCAATCCTGTAGTGGAAATGAAATGCAAACAGAGTATCCAACCACTATTGATAATGGTACCTGCCCTGTCGGTCAAAGAGACAACGTTTAGTGTGCTGTCTCTGCAAAAAGAAAGCAAATGGCCACCCTGCCAGACCAGATCTGGTACAAACCCCAGAAGGTTTATGAAAAAAGATGGTGTCTACCAGTTTCCCCATGTTAGTTGGAACGGTGAGTTGAGTAGTGTTATCTATGCAAATGATTCCTTTGCAAGCCAACCACTAAAGTTTTAGGCTCCATAAAAGCAGGCACATTTTCTGAAGAGGCAGTTTGCCATGGTGACCATATAACGAGTATGTTACCAAGGATTTCTGATCATGTTACCCAGCATCATTTGAAAGTCATTTGTTAATGTTTGTGTTTCGGCTCTGTTTATCCCATATGTGTGGTGTTCCCGTTTGAAAGTCTTGTTCATGCCCCGCCTGTCATGATCCAGTGTTTGATTCTGGTGCTGATGATTTTTTTCTGTTCCTCTTCATTGGCAGATACCCAACCAATAAAAATAAAATCTACAAATTCCAAAGGAACGACTGCTACAAGCATCCCCCTCCCTAAATATATAGACAAATCCTGCAGATGGGATTTCTTCCTAACCTATAAAAATAGACCAATTCTCGGTTTCATCTGCAATATCACTTGATGGTATCTCTTTTGCATGCGAATACAATTCTTACTTTGTAACCTTCTTGCCTTATTAATGTTGCTTTGCCTAGTTTTGACTTTCATATATGTTGTTTGCTTAGTATTATTTTGCCCTGTTCTTTTTCTTCCTTTTCTTATTGTTCATTGAGAACTTTGTCAATTCCAACTGTTGAGGATTTTGTCAGTTACACTTTATCATGGTCTATTACTCTACAAGAAGAGAAAGAACAATAAAAGAACACAATTCAGGAAAATAGAAGATGACAGTTGACACTGCATTTAA
Source organism: Acanthosepion esculentum (assembly GCA_964036315.1). Classification (NCBI taxonomy): domain Eukaryota; kingdom Metazoa; phylum Mollusca; class Cephalopoda; order Sepiida; family Sepiidae; genus Acanthosepion; species Acanthosepion esculentum. Next base: position 11,083,511 of record OZ038506.1, on the reverse strand, counting down.
ATTTTGAAAGAACATAGTTGACACAGAAGCAATAAATCAAAAGGAGTTCCACAAGAAAAAAAGTGCAAGAAAAGAAAATATTAGAACTTATGGTTACATCTAGCTATTTCAACAGTACAATGATGGGACCTAATATCCAATTCAGTAGTTTGCTTAAATTCATGCAGTTGAGCTACCAATGTCTTCTTGGACTCAGTGGAAACACAGCTTGATGAGAGCCTTTCAACTCTCATTAGGTATGCTCATGTTACAATACTGATTTCACAAACTGAAACTGTCTACAAAAAGAACTTGAAAATACTTGCAAGAAATGGGAACTGAAATGGGAAAATTCAACGTAATAACAAAAGAAATGGGAAAATTTCAACGTAATAACAAACTGAAATGGGAAATTCAAAGTTATAACAAACGAAAATGATAACATAGTGAAGCTATTAAAGATGTTGAAAACTTTTTCTTTCTAGGATCAGTTGTTTCAGCTCATTGGAGGATATACGGGGTCTGTCTGAAAAGTAACAGGGCTGATGTCACAAACAATTTATTTCAATTCCAAGCAACAAACTACATGGTTTCCCATTCAATGTAATTCCCCCTCACAAGACTAATGCACTTTCCCATCCTTTTCTGGCACACTTCTATGCACTGCTCGAAGGATTCTTCTTGGATGCCCTCTCAGCTCTGTCTTTATGGCCCTCTTGATGGCCGCCACACCTCCTCCAAAACAGATCCCCTTGGGGGAAAGAAAAAAGTCATAGCCTTCTCGCCCAGGAACATCAAGATGTGAACAAGGGCATTGCGAGCAAGGGCATTGTCGTGGTGAAACACCCACAATTGGTCCTGCCACAAAATCATGTGAAAAAAGAAATGGAATGGTTGTAGAAAGCTAAGATTACAGTTCTATACCCAGAGCTCACACACAACACCCAGTCCTGTTACTTTCCCAACAGGCCTTATAAAGTGAACAACAGCACTTCAAACTGCTTTTGGAAGCCTGAAGGAAAAATCTGGGACAGATAAGACATTACTTATATCATGACCAGATACTACATTGTACTGATCATCTCCATAGCAATTTATGCCGATTAAACCCAGATACTGAGAAAAGAGGATGTACAAAAGTTCTCGGTCTTCGAAAACAACTGCCTCCGAACCATGGCTGGGAAAAATATCAGAGACAGAATCAAAATGGCTGCCATAAGAAAAATAAATTAGATGTAAAAACTGACATAATTTCCCTGATTAGGAGGAGGAGGAGGCTAAGTTGGTTTGGCTATGTGTATTGATCCTACAAAAATAACTTACCTGGCAAAAGACCATGTGGTAGACAACAAGAGATGTGAAGACCAAATCAGAGTAACATCGGATTGACACTTGACAGTATTCCTTTGAACAAGAAGTGTGAAAGGATATGTTTGGCAACTAATATAGAAGGACAACTCTGAATTCAAAACTGCATGTGCTCTTGGTGGTGCACATACTTTTCATTCTTGAAAAAGAAAAAAAAGAAAATATACCTCCGAACCATGGCTAGAGAAAATATCAGAGACAAAATAAAAATGGCTGCCATAAGGAAATAAAGCTAGATGGAAAGACTGACATAATTTTTCTCATTAGAAAAAAAGGGGTTAAATTGGTTTGATCATGAAAGCAGAAGAGGAGAACAAGGCTTTGTGTAGATTCTACAAAGACAATATCCCTGGCAAAAGTTCATTTGGTAGACAATTTAAGAGATGTGAAGACCAAATCAAAGAGAACATCGGCTTGACACTTGAAAGTATTGATTTGAACAAGAAGTGTGAAAGGATATGGTTGGCAACCAATATAGGAGAAAGACAACTCTGAATTCAAAACTGCATGTGCTCTCTGGTGGTGCACTATCCTCTCGTTCTTGAAAAAGAAAAAAAAGAAAATATACCTCCGAACCATGGCTAGAGAAAATATCAGAGACAAAATCAAAATGGCTGCCATAAGGAAATAAAGCTAGATGGAAAGACTGACATCATTTTTCTCATTAGAAAAAAAAGAGGTTAAATTGGTTTGATCATGAAAGCAGAAGAGGAGAACAAGGCTTTGTGTAGATTCTACAAAGACAATATCCCTGGCAAAAGTTCATTTGGTAGACAACTTAAGAGATGTGAAGACCAAATCAGATAGAACACTGATTTGCCACTTCCAATACTAGAAAAGATTGCTTTGTGCAAAAAGAAATGGTACAGTTGTTTGAACAAAAAGTGTATGAGGACTTTTTAGTAACTAATTAATGAATAATAATATTTTTTCTTATTTTTTGCTTTGCCACAACTACAACTTGGTATTTTCACAGTATCCAGTCACATACAAAGTGCTCATTTTTACAACTGGATCTTTGAAAAAATGTCATGTGGCAGACCAGTGATAACCAAAACCCTGGATTAGTTCAATGAAGAGCTAAAACCGAGTTGGAGGATCACAAGTGCCAAAAAATATAATTAATAATAACCATAGACTCTCCGAGATGTTGAAGTTGGGTTAATCATTTCCTTCAGTTCAAAGATGCTGATTTGCTCAACCACAAACCTTCTTGTCAGTGTCTTTTGAATTTTAATTTTAATCTTCTTCCTTTTACAGGATGTTGCTCGACAAAACATTGGCAAGATGTTGGGTGTCATAGAATTTGGCATTGCCGACTGTACTGTACGTGTCAATTCAGTGAGTAGCGGAATTATTGAAGATGATCTTAAAGCTGTTTTGAAGGCGTCACGCCTACCACAGACTGTCATCCTCCCAAAGGTAGATTATGTCCAAGAAATAGAAGAGGTACCTGATTTTTTTCTTCTTTTTGTTTAGAATAACTGCCATTAATGTAAATACCTTGTAAATTATGTTAATATAGAAATGCATTGAGAATGATTGTCATTATGGCAGATTTTATTGAGAAAATATTGCTTTATATTACCTAATGTAATTGCATTGCTATTGAATTTTATGATAAAGATTATCAGTAGTCAAGAATTAATAATTTGTTTGTTTGTTTAACAGCATATCAACACCTTATGGGTCATTTAATGCCGAAATTTAATTTTCTTGGGAGCATTAATAATTTCTTTGATAAAAAATGTATTGCTGGTAATGTTTTATTTTTCCTTACAGAAATGTATTGCTGGTAATGTTTTATTTTTCCTTACAGAAATGTATTGCTGGTAATGTTTTATTTTTCCTTACAGAAATGTATTGCTGGTAATGTTTTATTTTTCCTTACAGAAATGTATTGCTGGTAATGTTTTATTTTTCCTTACAGAAATGTATTGCTGGTAATGTTTTATTTTTCCTTACAGAAATGTATTGCTGGTAATGTTTTATTTTTCCTTACAGAAATGTATTGCTGGTAATGTTTTATTTTTCCTTACAGAAATGTATTGCTGGTAATGTTTTATTTTTCCTTACAGAAATGTATTGCTGGTAATGTTTTATTTTTCCTTACAGAAATGTATTGTTGGTAATTTTTTTACTATGAAAATGTATTGCTTGTATTTTTACTACATTACTATATCAGTAACTATTTTTACTATAATACTTTTTTTTCGGTGGGATTAACTATTTGGCCATTGCTGGTAGCTTAACAGTGTTACTGCCCTGAGTTGGGGTAGAACTGGGAACATCAGCAATTAAGAGGTGGTTCCACACTCTTTAAAACTTCCTGATCAAAGGCCTTGCTACTGGATGTAGTTTATCATCTTACCTATGGTACAATAATGTGTTACTGATAAAACATTGTTATTATATGTTTAATAAAATCCTGTGTTCTTTTCTAAAATGAAACCATGAAAATTTACCCAGTGTTCATAAGCTCAACTAATTATGGGGAAAATAGTTTTGACATCATCATCAGTCCCATGACCAGGTGTGGTTGTAGGGTGGCTGTTTTCCTTAAGACTTCCTCATTACTCACATGTTGTGTCATAGTGCCCTTAGCCTTTGTTAGCAGACCAATATCTCTCTTGCTTCAAGTCTCTTCGTCATCTTGAAAGTAATTGTCCAGCAATCACTGCCATATAGAAGATTAGATATTATTACATAGCAGTTCAGCACTTGTTCTTTTTGTTTCTAATGATATCTTCCTGTTTCCTATTTGCTTAATTTCTGGAAGAGATCTTTTACTACTGCTATATGAATTCAGATTTCTGCACCATATTTTCTGTTGTCTGTTGCAACACTATCAAGATAGGTGAATCATTGGTATTTAACCAAACTCATATATATTTTAAATTTGGAAATAAACTCACCAACAGTATGTTTTTTTTTTTATTCTATCGTAAATTTCTGGAATAAAATGGAATCCTTGAAATAATGACAAAAATGATAATAATGACTGCCCAATCAAAAGTATAAATTGACTTTTTATTTCTTTTCAATTCTGATATTTTTTGTAGTTCACTGCTATGTTGGAAGATATTTGCTTCCAATACAAGATTGAATCATGGAAACCGGCCCTTATCACCTGTGTCGAAACAAGTATTGGCCTGCTTAACTTGCAGGCAATTCTTCAACGAGCTAAAGAACTTTCACAGACTGGATGCAGATATCGGCTGGATGGTGTTTTATTTGGGTCGGATGATTTTTGTGCTGATATTGGTAATTATTCACTCTGAATTAAATTCTTTGTGCAAACTAACATCCTCATCATCAATTAATTTTTTTCAACTTTAAAATTTTTGAGTATTTTATGGACTTCTGCGAAAATGTTATTTCAAACATTGTTGAAACAGTTTAAAGAGTACATCAGACCAAACACAATTGTAATAACCACTTTTTAATGTTTATATTTCTGGCAAGAGCAAGTCTTTCAAATTTACCCCAAGCAAGGCAATAAAGCCACTAAGGCACAAGGAGTTACTGTGTGTGAAAAAATTAGAAAACAGAAACATTATTAAGGAGTGAGAACAATAGAAGAGTAATCAGGAAGACAGTAGATAATGATTAGCATTGCTTTTAAATGTTTGAAGATTAAAATTGGCCAGAAAAGCATGTAGCTCAAAGAGAGTTCCAGAAGCAAGAAATGCGAGAAAAGAAACTGTTAGCATAGAACTATATGGTTACATCTAGCCAATTTAACTGTAAATTGATGAGACTTTGTTGCCAATCTAGAACTGTGCTTAAATTCATAAAGTCTAGGTATCATAGCTAAAAGCTCATCATGCAATGTTATCGTCTACTTTTATGTGCCGTATCCCCCTTCAGGGCGTCGGCAATCATGGCCTCCTCCTGTCCCTTGTAGTTTAGTCCTTTTGTTATTTCTCCAAAACCCTGCCCCACCATCCATTTGCTCAAGCCCATCAAGTATGTTACACGCTGCTTTCCTCTGTCCCTATTTCACTCTATTTGCCCTGTGAGTATCAGATTTTCCAAGCCTTCCTTCTTCATTATGTGCTCCAGAAATTTCAACTGCCTCTTCTTGATGTTAAGTACAAGTTTACTCCTCTTTTCCATTCTCCTCAAAACCTTGTTGCTCACATGTTCAGCCCATGGTATCCTCAGCATCTTTCTGTAGAACTTCATTTCGTTTGCTTCAAGTCTCTTCTTCATCTTTGAGGAGATTGTCCAGCATTCACTGCCATACAGGAGGACAGATAACACGTAACAGTTCAGTACTCTTTTCTTTGTTTCTAACAAATTTTTCCTGTTTCTTAATACTCTGCTTAGCTTTTGGAATGCTTCTTTGGCCATCCCAATATGTCTTTGAATTTCTAAGGCCATTATTATTATAAATAAATTATAAAATAATAATAAAAATTATAAATAAAATAAAACAATAATATTTAAACTTTGTTTAAAATAAATTAAATAAAAATAATAACTCTCCCAGCATAGAACAAAAACTGTTCCTGCTGGAAATATAAACATCCCAACAAAAGACGTTAAATTCAATCTATTCACCACGAACCTTTGTATGGGCAACACGTCCGACTTCTCTCTGTGATATGGTGTGTAATAATATGAAGTAACTTCTTCCTCTCATTGCATGTACCATGAAACAATTGTAACCTAAAAAATACACACAAAAAATATAAATGAATTGTATGAAATTAACATACAATTTACCATGTTTTCTTGTTATTTCTGTACGTTATATTTCCTATCAAGTATGCTTTTATCTCTGTAAACAGAAGACGAATTTCTGCTGCTATGATGTGAGTGACCCGACAAATTCTTCTTAGGTTTTCTGGTATATTTCCACTCTTATAGATTTCATTTATTATTTCTGTAATCTTGTCTATGCCAAAGTCATCTAAGGCTGCCAGCATCTCTACTAAAATTCCGTCTGGCCCTACCACTTTGTTTCTGTTCAATTTGGCCAGTCAGCTTCCATTTTGGTTTTTAATATTTCTGGTTTGTCTGTATTTCTGTGTATTACTAGTTCTCGTTTGTTGTGGAAGAATTCTCTTATATATTCGTTCCATTTTTCTCTTTCTCTAATATCATCATTCTGTCCTTGGATTTTATGCAGCCTGTTGATGAGCATGTCTTTTGTCCTATTCTCTTATTTTTTTATGTTATTGTTATATAGATTAATAAGAACACAAGATATTTAAAATTATTGCTTATTCAACTTCAGACTTTGGCAATTAATATTAGTGTGTGGGTATGTGGCTATGGCGGCTTTCTTCAAATGCAGATTCTTCTTTCTCTTCCTCTCAGGTGGAGAACTTATATATCTACCTGTTATCCTACATGTGCACATTCGCAGGGCACCTGGGTCAACCATCTGTTTATGTTTACATGTCAGGAGTAGCGACTGACATCTAGTGAAGGTACAGATTTGCACTTGGTGGCTAGGAGCTTGTCTTCCAGGTGAACATGCTGATGCACTTGGCTCTTCTGATGCTCTGAGTGTAGTCTATTTTGGTATAATCTGCAGTAGGCCCAGTACAAATTGGAGTCATTGCATATTAAATCCTCTTAAAACAAAGTTCCTTATTGACATTAAATTCAAAATATTTTCTTGGCAATAGTTCTAATGAGCTTTCCTCCTTTGTAACTTGACTGCATTTATTTAAGTGTATTACTAGGTTGGCAACTAGGTCTCATCATGTTACTGTTAAAATAGATGTAACTGTAAGTTCTATTCTAATAGTTTCATTTCTCACACTCCTTGCTTGTGGAACTCCTTTCCATTTACTTGCTTCCTTGATAACTACAATCTTGAAAAATTTAAATGCAATGCTAATCGCCATCTTTTGTCTTCCTTACCCCTGTACTTTTATTGTCCTTTCTCTTCACTAAAGTCTTCTTATTCTCTTTTTTATTTCCAGTAGGCCCCTTGCACCTTAGTGGCATTATTGCCTTGCTTGGGTTGAAATAATTAAAAAAGGAAGAATTTAGACCATCAGGTATTTTCTTGCAAGAATCACCTACTATACGCCTTATTTTTTTGTTTTTTTTCAAATTCAAACTTTCCCCAAAGTTGTAAATTTCTTCACTTTTTTTTTTCTTTTTTAATAAATTGGTCAGAAGTCTATTTTCTCCTACCGACCTTAATATCAAGTTTCCACATTAGAGACATCAGATAAGAATTGAAACTAAACTGACTCCATCAAATTAACAGTGGCTGATTCTTAAGTATGTGGTTTCAGGTTTTTTTCTTTGAATGTCTAATCTTCTTTTTGTGAGGATGCTAGGGATTCTGCCTTTTCCCCCCTCATAAATCATGTGTGTGTTTATAGCTTCCTGTTATCTGCTTGTGTGTGTGTGTGTTAAATTCAACTGGGTTTACTTCCTTGTTTGTGTTAGTGTATCCACCAACATCATTTAATATCTGATTCTGTACTTAATAGCTTTAAGTTGACACCTCAGTAAACTCTTTGAGACTTCTAGTTCTTTTGAATGTCTGAGTTGACACCAGGTAAAAAAACCTACATTATTATCTCTTAGGGTAAACTTGAAAATATTGGGGTCACCACAAATCAACTCTTCTTAGATAAAAGTCTCCTGATGGACATTAAATTCGATTCAGACCTCTATTTCCTGGTGTGACC
>OZ038506.1:10925499-11070499 GCA_964036315.1 Acanthosepion esculentum | reverse complement strand
CTGATTCTTTGGATTTTTTTTTTTTGTTTAAAACTTAATTTTCCATTCCTGTTATGGATAATAAAAAGATATAAATATTTATTGATTTTAAACTATCAATAAAAGTAAATTCTATAGATCATAATGACACCTAAGTTAAGTATGATGTAAATATATTTTACCAGTGTAAAAACAAAAAAAAAAAGTTCTCAAACTTTCCATAAAGTTTGCTAGTTTAAAGTCAATTTTAATTCAAAAGAAAATTTTAATTTTTAATTTCTTCTTAAACGTTGTTAATTCACGCATAAATGTATTTAATAATTATAATTGCAATTACAATTAACATAAACACAAAATGAAATCACATTGCTGTTCTGCCAGGCTCTCTTTTAAGATAATTTTTATTATTTTTTTTTTTAATTTATAAAAAAGAAAAGAAAATGAACATATGGAATTCCCACCAAGGTCACATTTGATTTCTTCACATAAAAAATTGACTTGTGTCACACATTGTCCTCATCGTAAGGCAGTTAAATTACAACAATTTGTTTTTATAATAATTTTAATCCATAAAATCATTTTTAGTCTTCATTATTGAAAAGATTTATTTTGTTTACATAGCATACTACATAAACAAAAATCAGTCTTCTTTTCAATAACCAAGACTTAAAAAAGTAAACATTCTTTGTATGAAACTTAAATTTGTTTCTACAAAATTCATGTATTTCTTAAAATTTTATAGTTTTCAAAAAGATTTTCATCTTTTATTTACTTAAAAAAAAAACTTTTAAGTTTCCTGGAAAAAAGCTTTTTCACACAAAAGTTTGTATTAAAAAACCTAAAATTTAATTTCCATCAAAAATTGTATTTAATTTTTTTTTAGTAGTGAGAAATTTATTTTACACAGTAAAACTTATTAGTGATTAATTTTTTTAGATAAGATTGTAAATTACTAGGGAGTGAATAATTTATTTGGATTTAAAAGCAAAATACAGCCTCTTTTTTTCAAAAAAGAAGGTTATAAGTCTTGAGGGCTATATTGGTAGTACTAAGAATTACTTCAAGACAAGGTGGTATTAGCATATCCTGTCCTTCACCAATAGTACTTACAGAATTAATATATCACTTTCTAAATATTTTTGGAGGTTAAAAGATGATTATAAGACTCCTATGGTGAAATGGAAAATTTAAAAAACAGCAAAGACATGCAAATTTTTATATGAACCCTGTTTTCTGTGTTTACATGAAAAATTGGAAATTATCAGATTTATTTTAATGGAAATTCCTTATTAAATCAAAGAAGTGAATTAACAGTAAATTGTTTACCTTTCACCTTACAATTTAGTTAAACTTTGGAATTTGATTATTTTTTTTACATAGGAAATTCACAAAGCATATAACTTGTTTAGCATTTAGTTAAATTACCTCTCTACCCAAGCCTTTTATTTTTTAGGAAAATGAATTGTCTGGTTTGTATATTTTATATAACCATATGTATCCGCTTTAAGTTAATGTCTGGCTGCCAATCTACAGGTCATGACCCATTTATATAAAAAATAATTTTTAATTTTTGCTTCTTTGCTTAGTTTAAATGTAACGTAGGTCATATTTGATTGGTTGTTCATGGTCAAGCCCTCAAGCCTTGTAACTTTTTAAAAAAAAAAAAAGGTTGTATTTTGTTTTTAAATCCAAATAAATCATTCACTCACCAGTAATTTACAATCTCGTGATGAGACACATTGATATGCATTGAAACGTGACTGCAACTGGGTAGCAATTTTACATATTTTTGGTGTAATATCCTAAAATATGTATCTGGAGGCTGTGGTTGAGGCCAATGGCAATTTTAAATTTAAATTTTAAATTTACTCTGTAGTATTTTAAGATGTTTTTTACGTACTTTTAGTAAATATATCTGTTAAAATGAAATGTCAGTGTTATTTTAATTTTTGTGTAATTTAGACAACAATTTATCCATCGCACACTATACACAGGAAAATTAAAGACAAAGTGGAAAAAAATTTGTGGGTTATGTTTTGTCCTTTAGGACTTAACCAAACTAAAGTGATATAAGTACACATGTGCACGACTGAGAGGGGACACTGAAATTTTAAACTTGTAAATTTTTTTTTATTTTTTATTATGTGTTTGTATATATTTTATGTTTTCATCACTTTAATTATTACGTAATCCCATATTGTGTTAATAGAAGATCTGTCAGAAAAGGTGAAATGTAAGAAGCTGGATGTAAATTTACTGTGGATGATCTAGCAATTAAAGCACTTTCTATACACATTCATCTTAATAAATTGTTTTCCGCTTTAATTAAAATCCAAGTGTATTGTAAATATATTGGTGGGGGGTTAAATTCCTTTTTCTTTTTATTCAGCTGCATATGCAATTAAGAAAAATTTTATGATATATAAGCAACAATACACTTGCTTTTCTTTCCTTCCCTCTTCTTCTTCCTTCCTCCTCCTCCCATTCTTTTACACCCAACATCATACATTTGTTTCTTTATTTTTGAAAATAATAATGTAGAGTTCATTAGTTTTTTTTTTTTTTTTTTTTTTAAATAAAAAACCGTTAGGTGGTCATTTGATAAAAATCACCTAAAGATACTGTAAGGTCGAAACAGAGGTAGCAGATTCAACTGACCTCCTGATTTTTAAAGTTAAAAGCTCTACACGTTATTATTACTTTTGTATTTTCACATGTGTATTGAGCACTTTTCCTGGTCTGATTCATCTCGGACTATTAGCCTTTTATGTATTATTTATCTATATATATATATATATATATATAATCATTTATTTGAATATTACAACATAAATATGTTATAAAATCACTACAAAAATAGCCATTTTGTTTCAACACTTCTGGTGTCTTATCAAGTGATGATGTAGAATATAGAATAAATGGTTTTAAAAGTTTCAAATTAATTAACGATCCTTAGCTAGGAGTAAACGCTGTTACATAAGCTAGGATGACCAATCAAAATACAAGTATAGGGTAATTCGAAAAATTAGACAACTAAGCAAGGTTATCATAGATATTAAAAGATTTATAAAATTTGAAATTAAGATTAAAAGTAAAAAATTACCTATTTAAAAATCTAAATCAAATCTATTAAGTTTTAAATTGTAGAATTACTGAGGAGAAAAAATATAAAAATATAAAAATAAAAATAAAAGATATATATGCCATTTAATTTATATTTTCATTGAAATTATTTTAAAAAGGATGTTCAGAGCCCCAGACAAAAATGTATACATTTTTATACTTTCATTTCAACATGGTAGTCGCCTCTCACGCAAAATCATTTGAACATACTCAGGTTATAATACATAACCGCTCAGACATATTTAGATGTATATACACACATAAAATACGGTGACGAGACACGACCCTTGATAAAAAAAAAAAAAGAACATCTACACTACATGCAAACATACAACCAAACGTGCATGCACTTTCCTTACACATAGACATCAATAAACACAGGCACATACATCCACATTCACATTGATCTAGACGTTCAGATGTCATAGCTAAAATGAACATACTCGTGTCTTAATGTGTTATTAAACGAATTTTAACTTGAAATATAACTAATCTGGTCAAATATATATAGATAAAATTTAAACAAATAAATATATATATATATATATTTTTAAACCATATAGTTTTCCACACACTACATGCAAAAGTAAATAGCTACCTCCATATATAATTGTACATTCACACATACGCATACAAATCTGCACCTGTACCTACATATCCATATATACGCATAATAGGTACGCATATACAGACATACGCACATAGACATACATATACATAAGCACGTATAAATATATCGACCCATACAGCAACGCAAAAAAGTAAATAAAGCAAGTAAAAATATATATACATAAAGATGCAAATATATACAAATACATACATCTGTATTGAGCACTCTTTAAAGAATAATAATTGTTGGTTATTGGAATTTACTCCGTATATACCAATCCCACACTTGTGTATGTATGTATGTATGTATATATATATATATATATATATATATATATATATATATATATATATATATATATATATATATATATATAATTTTATAAATGTAAAAGACAATAGGAAGACTGTAATATTAGCCAACGCGTTTCATCCAGTGTGAACTTTTTCAAGTCAAAAACGAAATGAATTTATTAAACAAAGTAACTAATAATAACTTTAATGAATTCACTTCGTTTTTACCTTGAAAAAGTCTGCATTGAACAAAACACGTTGGCTAATATTAGTTTTCCTATTGTTTTTTACATTTATAAATATTGTCTTTTTCTACAGGTTAACTCTGAAACATTTTTCATATATATAATTGTAAATATGGTAATAATCAAATTTTGATGACATAAAATATAAAAAATTTTTCCTTTTTCCTTTGCCAAGATTTGGATGCTCTTAGAAAAACATCTGTAGAAGGTGCCGGAATGGGTTTTACCGGCAAACAAGTGATCCACCCTGCACAAGTGCCTGTCGTCCAAGTGGCATTCAGCCCTTCTCTGGAGAAAGTAGCTTGGGCAACTGATCTCATCAGACAATTTGAAGATCATGTAGCTGCTGGAAAAGTGAGTAAATTTTTATAATCTATGATTATTGATTCAAACATCAGCATCCTTAGAAAAAAATTTCAAGCCTCTTGAAATTTTTCCTTTTCTTCTTAGTTTTGAAACACAATTCCATGTTGATAGCCATGCTTTCTAGTGTAACATGAGATTCACGACAGGAAAATACATTTTGGTCTGAATTGATTTAATGTCTATCATGAAACTTTTGATCTAATGAGAATTGATTTGTGATGACCCCAAAATGTACTGGGATCACTCTAAGAGATGCCAAAGCTTTGTACTTGGTGTCTTGTCAGAACATCAAAAGATCTATGTGCCTCAGTGGGTTGATATAGAAGGTGACTTCATTATCACCAAGTGCAGATTTGGACCGCAAAGGATGTCAGTAGATGTCATAAACAGGAATTGGATCCAGCTGAACTTAGGATATACATAGACACTGCAACTCGGATGACAGGAAGTTATATAAATTCCCAATCCATGATGGGGAAAGTGGATCCTATTCTCATGAGAAGATTGAATGTTTAAAAAAAAAAACCTCAAAAAACCACATATCCTCCTTGGCTGATAATTTGAGATGATCCAGAAGTGAATAAACAATTATTTTTATGTATGAAAAATTTAATCTTGTTTTTCATTCATGTTACATTAGGTATTGCACATTTTACTAAGTACAAAATTGCACATTTAAAAATGTGATATTTGTTGCAAGGGTCTGCCACAATAGGTGGGGATAGGTGGAAATACATCCTTACAAATGATCTGATTTGCTGCAATCTACTAAGTTGACATTTTTTTTTTTTTCAGGGGGCATTTACATACCATGGCCAGATGATAGATATGCCATTACTCTTACAGGCAAAGAACATCATCAACATGTCAAAAATTGTAGCCCAAAAATGAAATCAGTTGGTAGGGGGAGTGGAGAAAAATCTTATTAATTTTATTTCGATTTATACATTCAACCAAATGTGAAGGTGATGTTTATAATGTTATTGGTAAATCTTGATTGCCTATCAGGTGGAATGGGGAGTTGAATTAAACATGACTAAAAAGAATGTGTGTGTGTGTGTGTATATATATATATATTTATATGAATGAGGAAAAACTATTCTTAGCCAATGCGTTTTGTCCTCGGAGCGTCTTTATCAAGGTAAATGTGCCTTGATAAAATCCCTCAGAGGACAAAATGCTTCAGCTAAGAATAGATATCCTCTTGTTTTTTTATTTATTTTGTACCTTCACAGACATGCCCTATCTAAAATTAATTTACACACACACACGCACACACACATATGTATATACATACACATACATACACTTTTATTGTTCTTTCTCCTCACTAAAGTCTTCTCGTTCTGTTTCACTCAAAGTAACCACTGACATCTTAGTGGCATTATTGTTTTGACTGGCATGAAATCATTAAATATATATATATATATATATAGGGCTTTACACACTCCATTATTTTTGGAGCTGCTCCCATTCCTGCTCCCATACCCAAAATTGGAGTTGGTTCCCCTCATGCTCCCTATTTTCAACTCCATTAAAAAAAAGAGTGGCTATTTTTAGTGCTCCATAATTAAAGTGTACCTCTTTTCATAAACTTTGGACATTTATTAGTTTTAAAAATCTTTCAAAAATAAAATATATATTTGTGATATGTGATTTGAGTAAAATTAGCAAATTTAAAGTTAAAACAATGCTAAATATTATGTTAATGCTGACCTAAAAAAACAAAACAAGATTTTTAACCTTAAATTTTGAACGCGCTAGAAAGGATTAAAAAATTTTTTTTTAAATTAAAAAATACTTCCCTTTTAATACTAACAAACATTTTTGTAATAAAACTGTTTTTATTAAGTTTGGGGCCTTTTTCATCATGCTATGAATTTTGACAAATTAGTGAACATGCCTACTTTTATCTCGCAAATGTAAGTAAAAATGAAGTATTAGAAGAAAAAAAAACATTGAATAACTAATACAGAATTTATTCATTTCAGTGTATCAGTCAGATGAAAGGCACAAGTAAGTGGTCAAGGGAGGGTGGAAGGTAAGACTAATACCGTCCGCTCTCCCTTGACCACTGCCTTGTGGCTTTCGTCTGACTGAAACATTGAAATGGATAAATTCTGTATTAGTTATTTGATGGTGTTTTTTTTTTAGCTTTCACAGTTAAATATCTAATTACAACACAAAATCAGTCTATATTGGGATTGAATAAGACCGACAGATTTTATTTTTTCATTAGTTAGAATAAGCTTATTCCCCATATGAGGTGATTTTGCATTTTATTGTCTATTAATTTCTACTCTGTAATAATAAATACATTGAGATCTTTTTGTGGATTAGTTTTAATATTTTATATTATAAGGATCCACTTGGATTATATACCAATGGATTTATTACCTTTACTATATATATATACATATATATGGCATAATAATATAAATTTTTATATATCAAGTTTTATATATAATAGTTTTAGGGGAAAGATATATGACAAAGTGGAAAAGATTTTCATGTGATGTGTTTCATTCCTTAGGACTTCAGACTAGTTTTGTTTATAATGATATGACTACATATGTGCACAAATAAGAGATGCCAGGGATTTTAAATTTAGGAAAAGACTTTTGTTTTGTCTTTTGTGTATATAATCTAACCAATTTCATTTGGATTCTTTTTCTTTTCATCATCTTTGTTAATAAATGTCCAACATTGTGATAGCAGAAAATCTACCAAAACTGGTGAAACATTGTAAGAACCTGGACACAAATTTACTATGGTTGAACTAGTGATTAAAGCACTTTCTAAACATTTTCATCTTAGTGAATTGTTTTCACTTTTAATTAGAGTAGCATTCTTTTATTAAAAGAGAAAATAATTCACTAAAACGAAAATGTTTAGAAAGTTCTTTAATCACCATTCTTGGCAGATCTTTTGTTATCCTGATGTTGAATATTTAATAATGAAGATGATAAAAAGAAAAAGAATCCAAATGAAATTGGCTAGATTATATACACAAAATATATCAAATAAAAAAAAATTATTTTTCTAAATTTAAAATTCCAAATGTCTCCCATTCATGTGCATGTGTAGTTGCATCAATGTAAACAAACCTTGTCCGATGAAGTCCGAAGATAGACGCTTCTGTCCAAGCCTTTTTTTTCTGGTTAATGTAAATTACCTTTATAGTAAGAGATTGGACAGAAGTGTCTATCTTTTTAAATTTGGATTTTTAATGTAACTATAACAACAGAGATATTTCGATTTTCATTTTTGCCTTGAAAAAGTCGGAAGATGAAACACGTCAGCAAAATCTAAGATTTTTCCAATTGTCATTTTATACCATTCTGTCTTATCCACAGAATTGATCTGGGAATTTAACTATATATATATATATATATATATATATATATATATATATATATATATGTGTGTGCGTGTGTTGCATCATCTTTAGGAAGTCATGATGGAAATAGTTTCAAATGGTTAGTAATGGTGAATAGTTAGGAGAAAATTAGGAATTATATTTTGCTTTTGTGATTTTTGGGCACATTTCATATTTCTTTCCATTTTCATCTTTTAAACAATCAGGATTTGCCAAGTGAAATTTCACGTTTAAAATTTGGGTTATTGTACAATTCAGGTAAAATTTACTTTGCTGTCCGAAACTTTTTGATAATTGTCAGTTTTTTTTTTCTAGCCACATATTGTGAATATGGCTTATTTGAAATTGTTGGGTATTTATAACTGGGAAATTTTAGAAAGTAAATGTAAAATGTTAGCAGAAAAACGTGTACTAAGTGAATTTTATAATGATTTAATTATATCACTTGAGCACTTCCAACAGAAGCAACAACTAAAATGGATATCAGGTATAACTCAAAGAAGGAATAATAATATAAGAGACTGACATTCCACACTACCTCAAACAAAAGGCAAGGAAAGAACACCCCTCTTCCAGTCAATACTGGAAAGAGCAATAACAGCTACTAAACTTGAGAAACCTATTTTCTTTAAAAATATTTTTTAAAACAAAGATTTTAACCAACAACAGCCCTGACTGCTTTGTCAATGAATGATGAATGTTTCCTTATAAGGAAATGGCTAATATTACCATTACTATTTGGACTATTTTGTAGTTGCTTTTATTACAAAATGATTTAAACTAGTGACTGTGGATACACTGTTGAGAAACTGTTTTTTGTGGAGCTGACATTTGTACACATCTAATATATTAACTAATTATATCTCTCTATATATAAATAAAGTAATATTTAAAAAATATATATAATATATATTATATGTGTATATTAGTTAATCCATTTTTTGTTAAATACACAGCAATTCCTCATTAAGGAGTCATTTATAACATGGCTCAGGCCTTTATTCACAAATTTTACTGGTTGTTATTAGATTGCTAAATCTAATAATGATCAAACTGTGTAATTTCTGTCAGTACTATAATGCTTTTCTCGCATACAACAAAGAAATTATCAGTTGGTTATCTCTTTAGGTGCACAATAAAAAAAGTACTTTTATGTGTTGTGACATTTAAACAGAAATTATTTGTTTATTTAGAATAATTAACATGAAAAGAAAAAGAGTATAAAGGCTGGCTCGAAATATTCTGTTTAGTATTCCCAAAAATTAAGCTAAGTAGAAAAAAATATTTATAAGAAAGTGGGGACTTACATTAGTTGATAAAAGTTTAAAAAAAAAAAAAAATCCTCAGTAGAAAAAGTGACCGAAGTTCACAAGTTGGTGTTAATTTTCTGTGCTGTTTAGTGTTAATAGGTCAACATAATGGTGGAAGCATCCATAGTTGAATGGAAGGAGATCTAAATAAATGTCTTTGTGGGAAACTAGGTGAAGTTGGTAGAGCCTTGTAGAATTATGGTAGCAATGAATAAGTTGTGTATCATCGAGGAAAACTTGTTTCATATCCCCCAAATTGACTGTATTACGATTTCATAAGTTGCTTGTAGTTGTCGGTTGGCTGCGTGATATCTTGGGCGTCTAACTTCCCCCTCTCAACTCGCTGCTGAACTTTATCTGATGACTTACATCCCTTCTGACTATGCATGCTATCAGGTTTTGAATGAATAGTGATTAAACCAAGTCCTTAGAAATTACTTTGTTGCACATGCATACTTTGCAGCAGAAGTGAATAAGGCAATGCATATTTCTTAAAAGGGGGGATCTAACCTCGTTGAGCGGTGAAACTCTCTGCCCAAGTGATCCATAGCATGCCAGATCAGACGACAATTTTCTCCACGAGGGGAAATGTGGATTCAAACCCTGTCAGAGGACATAGTTTCTTTATTAATATTCGAAAATGTATGGACCAGTAGATGTAATTGACACTGTTTAAAAAAAATGGGATATATATTCAAACACATGTATCCACTAAAATATTGCATTTAAAAAATAACACACATATATATATATATATATATATATATATATATATGAGAATTAATATAAGTACAAAGTTCTCATCAACGGACTAATAGAAGGAAGGGTGGTCTGTTAAAGCTGATTGTCTGTAGATCGGAAGGGATTATTTTTGTGTTATAAAACCACTATAGTAACTACCAGTAGTTATGATCCTAATGTAAATACTATAAACGTGTATATATGAAAAAAAATATGAATACATATATACTTAATATAGATATATTAATCAAAATAGCAAAAATAATAGATTTCTCACACACACACACGAAATTATCATACTTTATATACTGTACACCCATCTTTGTTAATAATTGAAATGCCTGCCACTGCCACCAAGTGGTCACTTTGAGAACTAATATGACTCACTCTGCTAAGCCTGCAAATTTTGAAAAACATTGCTGATGATTTGGAAGTTTTTTTGCCTGCAGATTTTTTTATTTTGCCTGCAGATGTTCTCCATTGCATCTGAAGTCTGTTGATAAGGGTTCCATAGATGAGATGTTTGTCTGTAATAGGTTTGTTACTTAGCATCGTGAATCCAGAATTTTGTAGACTGACCCTCTGGGAATCATTCTGTTGACTCCTCAGCAGGTATCAGCAATTGCCTGCTTATACTTCTTGATTTTTCTTTTTTATATTCATTGGTGTAAGTTTTTTTTTTTTTTTAGCGTATGTGCATATGTGTAGTAGAATGTCATAATTTTTATCCTTTTTGTAATAGTGTTTTGTTTTGTTTTTATTCACTTTACACTCAACCCTCGGTCTTTTCTCTCTTTGTCCTCTTTCCTTTCAATTGTTGCCATTTGACTTCTGGTTAGATAGATGTGTTGTTGTCGTTAATTTTTGAGTGTTCTAGCTTTTTCTTGAGTTAGGAATATTGTATTTTATTTTTTATTTTTTTACATAATTAATTTTAATGCTTAAATAATAAAGTATGCAGGCTTGTTGTCCTATCTTTCTATATCATGTCTTTTAATTTTCTCTCTCATCAAGGATTCTCTGAAGGAATAATGTAATCCTATCTTCTTCCACATACGGTCTGTCTTCAGCTTTAGATATAAATTTCTTACATTCCTTGATTCAGATGATATTTCTTTCTACATTTACATGAAATGTTATATATGCAAACTTTTCGCATCTACTTTGTTTCATGAAGGGTCAACTTTTGTAAAGAAATTATGAAAATTGGTTGTGCTATTGGATGACCACTCTAATGTTGTGATGCTTACAAATCCTTCATTGTCATTGAGTTTATTGTAACTTCATAGATCAGAGGTGGCCAAACTGGGGCTCATGAGGCCATATGTGGCTCTTTGAACTTTAATATGCAGCTTGTGGAAATATGTTGGCTGATCTGCGTTTGTCATCACAGTTAATAGAAGAGGTAAATGTGAAAAATTTCAAGCTTTACAATTATTTACCAGCATGAATTTAGATCCCATTGGATTAAAATATAAGTTTAATGTTCATGTGTATGTAACAAAAACACATGTAAATTTTGTTCATGTTTTGGAGGTCCCAAACATATATCATAAGTGGCGCTTATATTAAGCAATTTTGGCCACCCAGACAGAGATGGTGTCTATTCATTCTTCTGCCTTTCAGAAATTGTATAAGAGATATATATATATATATATATATATATATATATATATGGCTAGAGAGCCCGGTTCATTCCCTTACTATAAATGAAAAAAATTATGAATTCCAAATTGTCCTTTCCTTAGTCTGGTTGCTAACCATGTCTAGAGAGCCCAGTTGATTCCCTTACTATAAATGAAAAAAAATTATGAATTCCAAATTGTTCTTTCCTTAGTCTGGTTGCTAACCATGGCTAGAGAGCCCAGTTGATTCCATTACTATAAATGAAAAAAATTATGAATTCCGAATTGTTGTTTCCTTAGTCTGGTTGCTAACCATGTCTAGAGAGCCCAGTTGATTCCCTTACTATAAATGAAAAAAAATTATATGTTCCGAATTGTTCTTTCCTTAGTCTGGTTGCTAAACATGGCTAGAGAGCCCAGTTGATTCCCTTACTATAAATGAAAAAAAATTATGAATTCCAAATTGTTCTTTCCTTAGTCTGGTTGCTAACCATGGCTAGAGAGCCCAGTTGATTCCCTTACTATAAATGAAAAAAAATTATATGTTCCGAATTGTTCTTTCCTTAGTCTGGTTGCTAAACATGGCTAGAGAGCCCAGTTGATTCCCTTACTATAAATGAAAAAAAATTATGAATTCCAAATTGTTCTTTCCTTAGTCTGGTTGCTAACCATGGCTAGAGAGCCCAGTTGATTCCCTTACTATAAATGAAAAAAAATTATATGTTCCGAATTGTTCTTTCCTTAGTCTGGTTGCTAAACATGGCTAGAGAGCCCAGTTGATTCCCTTACTATAAATAAAAAAAATTATGAATTCCGAATTGTTCTTTCCTTAGTCTGGTTGCTAAACATGGCTAGAGAGCCCAGTTGATTCCCTTACTATAAATGAAAAAAAATTATATGTTCCGAATTGTTCTTTCCTTAGTCTGGTTGCTAAACATGGCTAGAGAGCCCAGTTGATTCCCTTACTATAAATAAAAAAAATTATGAATTCCGAATTGTTCTTTCCTTAGTCTGGTTGCTAACCATGGCTAGAGAGCCCAGTTGATTCCCTTACTATAAATGAAAAAAATTATGAATTCCGAATAGTTCTTTCCTTAGTCTGGTTGCTAACCATGGCTAGAGAGCCCAGTTGATTCCATTACTATAAATGAAAAAAATTATGAATTCCGAATTGTTGTTTCCTTAGTCTGGTTGCTAACCATGTCTAGAGAGCCCAGTTGATTCCCTTACTATAAATGAAAAAAAATTATATGTTCCGAATTGTTCTTTCCTTAGTCTGGTTGCTAAACATGGCTAGAGAGCCCAGTTGATTCCCTTACTATAAATGAAAAAAAATTATGAATTCCAAATTGTTCTTTCCTTAGTCTGGTTGCTAACCATGGCTAGAGAGCCCAGTTGATTCCCTTACTATAAATGAAAAAAAATTATATGTTCCGAATTGTTCTTTCCTTAGTCTGGTTGCTAAACATGGCTAGAGAGCCCAGTTGATTCCCTTACTATAAATGAAAAAAAATTATGAATTCCAAATTGTTCTTTCCTTAGTCTGGTTGCTAACCATGGCTAGAGAGCCCAGTTGATTCCCTTACTATAAATGAAAAAAAATTATATGTTCCGAATTGTTCTTTCCTTAGTCTGGTTGCTAAACATGGCTAGAGAGCCCAGTTGATTCCCTTACTATAAATAAAAAAAATTATGAATTCCGAATTGTTCTTTCCTTAGTCTGGTTGCTAACCATGGCTAGAGAGCCCAGTTGATTCCCTTACTATAAATGAAAAAAAATTATATGTTCCGAATTGTTCTTTCCTTAGTCTGGCTGCTAAACATGGCTAGAGAGCCCAGTTGATTCCCTTACTATAAATAAAAAAAATTATGAATTCCGAATTGTTCTTTCCTTAGTCTGGTTGCTAACCATGGCTAGAGAGCCCAGTTGATTCCCTTACTATAAATGAAAAAAATTATGAATTCCGAATAGTTCTTTCCTTAGTCTGGTTGCTAACCATGGCTAGAGAGCCCAGTTGATTCCCTTACTATAAATGAAAAAAATTATGAATTCCGAATTGTTCTTTCCTTAGTCTGGTTGCCAACCATGGCTAGAGAGCCCAGTTGATTCCCTTACTATAAATGAAAAAAATTATGATTTCCGAATTGTTCTTTCCTTAGTCTGGTTGCCAACCATGGCTAGAGAGCCCAGTTGATTCCCTTCCTATAAATGAAAAAAAATTATGAATTCCGAATTGTTCTTTCCTTAGTCTGGTTGCTAACCATGTCTAGAGAGCCCAGTTGATTCCCTTACTATAAATGAAAAAAAATTATATGTTCCGAATTGTTCTTTCCTTAGTCTGGTTGCTAAACATGGTTAGAGAGCCCAGTTGATTCCCTTACTATAAATGAAAAAAATGATGAATTCCGAATTGTTCTTTCCTTAGTCTGGTTGCTAACCATGGCTAGAGAGCCCAGTTGATTCCCTTACTATAAATGAAAAAAAATTATGAATTCCGAATTGTTCTTTCCTTAGTCTGGTTGCTAACCATGTCTAGAGAGCCCAGTTGATTCCCTTACTATAAATGAAAAAAAATTATATGTTCCGAATTGTTCTTTCCTTAGTCTGGTTGCTAAACATGGCTAGAGAGCCCAGTTGATTCCCTTACTATAAATAAAAAAAATTATGAATTCCGAATTGTTCTTTCCTTAGTCTGGTTGCTAACCATGGCTAGAGAGCCCAGTTGATTCCCTTACTATAAATGAAAAAAATTATGAATTCCAAATTGTTCTTTCCTTAGTCTGGTTGCTAAACATGGCTAGAGAGCCCAGTTGATTCCCTTACTATAAATAAAAAAAATTATGAATTCCGAATTGTTCTTTCCTTAGTCTGGTTGCTAACCATGGCTAGAGAGCCCAGTTGATTCCCTTACTATAAATGAAAAAAAATTATATGTTCCGAATTGTTCTTTCCTTAGTCTGGTTGCTAACCATGGCTAGAGAGCACAGTTGATTCCCTTACTATAAATGAAAAAAATTATGAATTCCGAATTGTTCTTTCCTTAGTCTGGTTGCTAACCATGGCTAGAGAGCCCAGTTGATTCCCTTACTATAAATGAAAAAAATGATGAATTCCGAATTGTTCTTTCCTTAGTCTGGTTGCTAAACATGGCTAGAGAGCCCAGTTGATTCCCTTACTATAAATAAAAAAAATTATTTGTTCAGAATTGTTCTTTCCTTAGTCTTGTTGCTAACCATGGCTAGAGAGCCCAGTTGATTCCCTTACTATTAATGAAAAAAAATTATATGTTCCGAATTGTTCTTTCCTTAGTCTGGTTGCTAACCATGGCTAGAGAGTCCAGTTGATTCCCTTACTATAAATGAAAAAAAATTATATGTTCCGAATTGTTCTTTCCTTAGTCTGGTTGCTAAACATGGCTAGAGAGCCCAGTTGATTCCCTTACTATAAATAAAAAAAATTATGAATTCCGAATTGTTCTTTCCTTAGTCTGGTTGCTAAACATGGCTAGAGAGCCCAGTTGATTCCCTTACTATAAATAAAAAAAATTATGAATTCCGAATTGTTCTTTCCTTAGTCTGGTTGCTAACCATGGCTAGAGAGCCCAGTTGATTCCCTTACTATAAATGAAAAAAAATTATATGTTCCGAATTGTTCTTTCCTTAGTCTGGTTGCTAAACATGGCTAGAGAGCCCAGTTGATTCCCTTACTATAAATGAAAAAAATTATGAATTCCGAATTGTTCTTTCCTTAGTCTGGTTGCTAACCATGGCTAGAGAGCCCAGTTGATTCCCTTACTATAAATGAAAAAAATGATGAATTCGGAATTGTTCTTTCCTTAGTCTGGTTGCTAAACATGGCTAGAGAGCCCAGTTGATTCCCTTACTATAAATAAAAAAAATTATTTGTTCCGAATTGTTCTTTCCTTAGTCTTGTTGCTAACCATGGCTAGAGAGCCCAGTTGATTCCCTTACTATTAATGAAAAAAAATTATATGTTCCGAATTGTTCTTTCCTTAGTCTGGTTGCTAACCATGGCTAGAGAGCCCAGTTGATTCCCTTACTATAAATGAAAAAAATTATGAATTCCGAATTGTTCTTTCCTTAGTCTGGTTGCTAAACATGGCTAGAGAGCCCAGTTGATTCCCTTACTATAAATAAAAAAAATTATTTGTTCCGAATTGTTCTTTCCTTAGTCTGGTTGCTAACCATGGCTAGAGAGCCCAGTTGATTCCCTTACTATAAATGAAAAAAATGATGAATTCCGAATTGTTCTTTCCTTAGTCTGGTTGCTAAACATGGCTAGAGAGCCCAGTTGATTCCCTTACTATAAATGAAAAAAATGATGAATTCCGAATTGTTCTTTCCTTAGTCTTGTTGCTAACCATGGCTAGAGAGCCCAGTTGATTCCCTTACTATTAATGAAAAAAAATTATATGTTCCGAATTGTTCTTTCCTTAGTCTGGTTGCTAACCATGGCTAGAGAGCCCAGTTGATTCCCTTACTATAAATGAAAAAAATTATGAATTCCGAATTGTTCTTTCCTTAGTCTGGTTGCTAACCATGGCTAGAGAGCCCAGTTGATACCCTTACTATAAATGAAAAAAAATTATGAATTCCGAATTGTTCTTTCCTTAGTCTGGTTGCTAAACATGGCTAGAGAGCCCAGTTGATTCCCTTACTATAAATGAAAAAAAATTATGAATTCCGAATTGTTCTTTCCTTAGTCTGGTTGCTAAACATGGCTAGAGAGCCCAGTTGATTCCCTTACTATAAATGAAAAAAATTATGAATTCCGAATTGTTCTTTCCTTAGTCTGGTTGCTAAACATGGCTAGAGAGCCCAGTTGATTCCCTTACTATAAATAAAAAAAATTATTTGTTCCGAATTGTTCTTTCCTTAGTCTGGTTGCTAACCATGGCTAGAGAGCCCAGTTGATTCCCTTACTATAAATGAAAAAAATGATGAATTCCGAATTGTTCTTTCCTTAGTCTGGTTGCTAAACATGGCTAGAGAGCCCAGTTGATTCCCTTACTATAAATGAAAAAAATTATGAATTCTGAATTGTTCTTTCCTTAGTCTTGTTGCTAACCATGGCTAGAGAGCCCAGTTGATTCCCTTACTATTAATGAAAAAAAATTATATGTTCCGAATTGTTCTTTCCTTAGTCTGGTTGCTAACCATGGCTAGAGAGCCCAGTTGATTCCCTTACTATAAATGAAAAAAATGATGAATTCCGAATTGTTCTTTCCTTAGTCTGGTTGCTAAACATGGCTAGAGAGCCCAGTTGATTCCCTTACTATAAATAAAAAAAATTATTTGTTCCGAATTGTTCTTTCCTTAGTCTGGTTGCTAACCATGGCTAGAGAGCCCAGTTGATTCCCTTACTATAAATGAAAAAAATGATGAATTCCGAATTGTTCTTTCCTTAGTCTGGTTGCTAAACATGGCTAGAGAGCCCAGTTGATTCCCTTACTATAAATGAAAAAAATTATGAATTCCGAATTGTTCTTTCCTTAGTCTTGTTGCTAACCATGGCTAGAGAGCCCAGTTGATTCCCTTACTATTAATGAAAAAAAATTATATGTTCCGAATTGTTCTTTCCTTAGTCTGGTTGCTAACCATGGCTAGAGAGCCCAGTTGATTCCCTTACTATAAATGAAAAAAATTATGAATTCCGAATTGTTCTTTCCTTAGTCTGGTTGCTAACCATGGCTAGAGAGCCCAGTTGATTCCCTTACTATAAATGAAAAAAATTATGAATTCCGAATTGTTCTTTCCTTAGTCTGGTTGCTAACCATGGCTAGAGAGCCCAGTTGATTCCCTTACTATAAATGAAAAAAAATTATGAATTCCGAATTGTTCTTTCCTTAGTCTGGTTGCTAACCATGGCTAGAGAGCCCAGTTGATTCCATTACTATAAATGAAAAAAATTATGAATTCCGAATTGTTCTTTCCTTAGTCTGGTTGCTAACCATGGCTAGAGAGCCCAGTTGATTCCCTTACTATAAATGAAAAAAAATTATGAATTCCGAATTGTTCTTTCCTTAGTCTGGTTGCTAAACATGGCTAGAGAGCCCAGTTGATTCCCTTACTATAAATGAAAAAAATGATGAATTCCGAATTGTTCTTTCCTTAGTCTGGTTGCTAACCATGGCTAGAGAGCCCAGTTGATTCCCTTACTATAAATGAAAAAAAATTATGAATTCCGAATTGTTCTTTCCTTAGTCTGGTTGCTAACCATGTCTAGAGAGCCCAGTTGATTCCCTTACTATAAATGAAAAAAAATTATATGTTCCGAATTGTTCTTTCCTTAGTCTGGTTGCTAAACATGGCTATAGAGCCCAGTTGATTCCCTTACTATAAATAAAAAAAATTATGAATTCCGAATTGTTCTTTCCTTAGTCTGGTTGCTAACCATGGCTAGAGAGCCCAGTTGATTCCCTTACTATAAATGAAAAAAATGATGAATTCCGAATTGTTCTTTCCTTAGTCTGGTTGCTAAACATGGCTAGAGAGCCCAGTTGATTCCCTTACTATAAATGAAAAAAATTATGAATTCCGAATTGTTCTTTCCTTAGTCTTGTTGCTAACCATGGCTAGAGAGCCCAGTTGATTCCCTTACTATTAATGAAAAAAAATTATATGTTCCGAATTGTTCTTTCCTTAGTCTGGTTGCTAACCATGGCTAGAGAGCCCAGTTGATTCCCTTACTATAAATGAAAAAAATGATGAATTCCGAATTGTTCTTTCCTTAGTCTGGTTGCTAAACATGGCTAGAGAGCCCAGTTGATTCCCTTACTATAAATAAAAAAAATTATTTGTTCCGAATTGTTCTTTCCTTAGTCTGGTTGCTAACCATGGCTAGAGAGCCCAGTTGATTCCCTTACTATAAATGAAAAAAATGATGAATTCCGAATTGTTCTTTCCTTAGTCTGGTTGCTAAACATGGCTAGAGAGCCCAGTTGATTCCCTTACTATAAATGAAAAAAATTATGAATTCCGAATTGTTCTTTCCTTAGTCTTGTTGCTAACCATGGCTAGAGAGCCCAGTTGATTCCCTTACTATTAATGAAAAAAAATTATATGTTCCGAATTGTTCTTTCCTTAGTCTGGTTGCTAACCATGGCTAGAGAGCCCAGTTGATTCCCTTACTATAAATGAAAAAAATTATGAATTCCGAATTGTTCTTTCCTTAGTCTGGTTGCTAACCATGGCTAGAGAGCCCAGTTGATTCCCTTACTATAAATGAAAAAAATTATGAATTCCGAATTGTTCTTTCCTTAGTCTGGTTGCTAACCATGGCTAGAGAGCCCAGTTGATTCCCTTACTATAAATGAAAAAAAATTATGAATTCCGAATTGTTCTTTCCTTAGTCTGGTTGCTAACCATGGCTAGAGAGCCCAGTTGATTCCCTTACTATAAATGAAAAAAAATTATGAATTCCGAATTGTTCTTTCCTTAGTCTGGTTGCTAACCATGGCTAGAGAGCCCAGTTGATTCCCTTTCTATAAATGAAAAAAAATTATGAATTCCGAATTGTTCTTTCCTTAGTCTGGTTGCTAACCATGGCTAGAGAGCCCAGTTGATTCCCTTACTATAAATGAAAAAAATGATGAATTCCGAATTGTTCTTTCCTTAGTCTGGTTGCTAAACATGGCTATAGAGCCCAGTTGATTCCCTTACTATAAATGAAAAAAATTATGAATTCCGAATTGTTCTTTCCTTAGTCTTGTTGCTAACCATGGCTAGAGAGCCCAGTTGATTCCCTTACTATTAATGAAAAAAAATTATATGTTCCGAATTGTTCTTTCCTTAGTCTGGTTGCTAACCATGGCTAGAGAGCCCAGTTGATTCCCTTACTATAAATGAAAAAAATTATGAATTCCGAATTGTTCTTTCCTTAGTCTTGTTGCTAACCATGGCTAGAGAGCCCAGTTGATTCCCTTACTATAAATGAAAAAAATTATGAATTCCGAATTGTTCTTTCCTTAGTCTGGTTGCTAACCATGGCTAGAGAGCCCAGTTGATTCCCTTACTATAAATGAAAAAAAATTATGAATTCCGAATTGTTCTTTCCTTAGTCTGGTTGCTAACCATGGCTAGAGAGCCCAGTTGATTCCATTACTATAAATGAAAAAAATTATGAATTCCGAATTGTTCTTTCCTTAGTCTGGTTGCTAACCATGGCTAGAGAGCCCAGTTGATTCCCTTACTATAAATGAAAAAAAATTATGAATTCCGAATTGTTCTTTCCTTAGTCTGGTTGCTAAACATGGCTAGAGAGCCCAGTTGATTCCCTTACTATAAATGAAAAAAATGATGAATTCCGAATTGTTCTTTCCTTAGTCTGGTTGCTAACCATGGCTAGAGAGCCCAGTTGATTCCCTTACTATAAATGAAAAAAAATTATGAATTCCGAATTGTTCTTTCCTTAGTCTGGTTGCTAACCATGTCTAGAGAGCCCAGTTGATTCCCTTACTATAAATGAAAAAAAATTATATGTTCCGAATTGTTCTTTCCTTAGTCTGGTTGCTAAACATGGCTATAGAGCCCAGTTGATTCCCTTACTATAAATAAAAAAAATTATGAATTCCGAATTGTTCTTTCCTTAGTCTGGTTGCTAACCATGGCTAGAGAGCCCAGTTGATTCCCTTACTATAAATGAAAAAAATGATGAATTCCGAATTGTTCTTTACTTAGTCTGGTTGCTAAACATGGCTAGAGAGCCCAGTTGATTCCCTTACTATAAATAAAAAAAATTATTTGTTCCGAATTGTTCTTTCCTTAGTCTGGTTGCTAACCATGGCTAGAGAGCCCAGTTGATTCCCTTACTATAAATGAAAAAAATGATGAATTCCGAATTGTTCTTTCCTTAGTCTGGTTGCTAAACATGGCTAGAGAGCCCAGTTGATTCCCTTACTATAAATGAAAAAAATTATGAATTCCGAATTGTTCTTTCCTTAGTCTTGTTGCTAACCATGGCTAGAGAGCCCAGTTGATTCCCTTACTATTAATGAAAAAAAATTATATGTTCCGAATTGTTCTTTCCTTAGTCTGGTTGCTAACCATGGCTAGAGAGCCCAGTTGATTCCCTTACTATAAATGAAAAAAATGATGAATTCCGAATTGTTCTTTCCTTAGTCTGGTTGCTAAACATGGCTAGAGAGCCCAGTTGATTCCCTTACTATAAATAAAAAAAATTATTTGTTCCGAATTGTTCTTTCCTTAGTCTGGTTGCTAACCATGGCTAGAGAGCCCAGTTGATTCCCTTACTATAAATGAAAAAAATGATGAATTCCGAATTGTTCTTTCCTTAGTCTGGTTGCTAAACATGGCTAGAGAGCCCAGTTGATTCCCTTACTATAAATGAAAAAAATTATGAATTCCGAATTGTTCTTTCCTTAGTCTTGTTGCTAACCATGGCTAGAGAGCCCAGTTGATTCCCTTACTATTAATGAAAAAAAATTATATGTTCCGAATTGTTCTTTCCTTAGTCTGGTTGCTAACCATGGCTAGAGAGCCCAGTTGATTCCCTTACTATAAATGAAAAAAATTATGAATTCCGAATTGTTCTTTCCTTAGTCTGGTTGCTAACCATGGCTAGAGAGCCCAGTTGATTCCCTTACTATAAATGAAAAAAATTATGAATTCCGAATTGTTCTTTCCTTAGTCTGGTTGCTAACCATGGCTAGAGAGCCCAGTTGATTCCCTTACTATAAATGAAAAAAAATTATGAATTCCGAATTGTTCTTTCCTTAGTCTGGTTGCTAACCATGGCTAGAGAGCCCAGTTGATTCCCTTACTATAAATGAAAAAAAATTATGAATTCCGAATTGTTCTTTCCTTAGTCTGGTTGCTAACCATGGCTAGAGAGCCCAGTTGATTCCCTTACTATAAATGAAAAAAAATTATGAATTCCGAATTGTTCTTTCCTTAGTCTGGTTGCTAACCATGGCTAGAGAGCCCAGTTGATTCCCTTACTATAAATGAAAAAAATGATGAATTCCGAATTGTTCTTTCCTTAGTCTGGTTGCTAAACATGGCTATAGAGCCCAGTTGATTCCCTTACTATAAATAAAAAAAATTATGAATTCCGAATTGTTCTTTCCTTAGTCTGGTTGCTAACCATGGCTAGAGAGCCCAGTTGATTCCCTTACTATAAATGAAAAAAATGATGAATTCCGAATTGTTCTTTACTTAGTCTGGTTGCTAAACATGGCTAGAGAGCCCAGTTGATTCCCTTACTATAAATAAAAAAAATTATTTGTTCCGAATTGTTCTTTCCTTAGTCTGGTTGCTAACCATGGCTAGAGAGCCCAGTTGATTCCCTTACTATAAATGAAAAAAATGATGAATTCCGAATTGTTCTTTCCTTAGTCTGGTTGCTAAACATGGCTAGAGAGCCCAGTTGATTCCCTTACTATAAATGAAAAAAATTATGAATTCCGAATTGTTCTTTCCTTAGTCTTGTTGCTAACCATGGCTAGAGAGCCCAGTTGATTCCCTTACTATTAATGAAAAAAAATTATATGTTCCGAATTGTTCTTTCCTTAGTCTGGTTGCTAACCATGGCTAGAGAGCCCAGTTGATTCCCTTACTATAAATGAAAAAAATGATGAATTCCGAATTGTTCTTTCCTTAGTCTGGTTGCTAAACATGGCTAGAGAGCCCAGTTGATTCCCTTACTATAAATAAAAAAAATTATTTGTTCCGAATTGTTCTTTCCTTAGTCTGGTTGCTAACCATGGCTAGAGAGCCCAGTTGATTCCCTTACTATAAATGAAAAAAATGATGAATTCCGAATTGTTCTTTCCTTAGTCTGGTTGCTAAACATGGCTAGAGAGCCCAGTTGATTCCCTTACTATAAATGAAAAAAATTATGAATTCCGAATTGTTCTTTCCTTAGTCTTGTTGCTAACCATGGCTAGAGAGCCCAGTTGATTCCCTTACTATTAATGAAAAAAAATTATATGTTCCGAATTGTTCTTTCCTTAGTCTGGTTGCTAACCATGGCTAGAGAGCCCAGTTGATTCCCTTACTATAAATGAAAAAAATTATGAATTCCGAATTGTTCTTTCCTTAGTCTGGTTGCTAACCATGGCTAGAGAGCCCAGTTGATTCCCTTACTATAAATGAAAAAAATTATGAATTCCGAATTGTTCTTTCCTTAGTCTGGTTGCTAACCATGGCTAGAGAGCCCAGTTGATTCCCTTACTATAAATGAAAAAAAATTATGAATTCCGAATTGTTCTTTCCTTAGTCTGGTTGCTAACCATGGCTAGAGAGCCCAGTTGATTCCCTTACTATAAATGAAAAAAATTATGAATTCCGAATTGTTCTTTCCTTAGTCTGGTTGCTAACCATGGCTAGAGAGCCCAGTTGATTCCCTTACTATAAATGAAAAAAATGATGAATTCTGAATTGTTCTTTCCTTAGTCTGGTTGCTAAACATGGCTAGAGAGCCCAGTTGATTCCCTTACTATAAATAAAAAAAATTATATGTTCCGAATTGTTCTTTCCTTAGTCTGGTTGCTAAACATGGCTAGAGAGCCCAGTTGATTCCCTTACTATAAATGAAAAAAATTATGAATTCCGAATTGTTCTTTCCTTAGTCTGGTTGCTAACCATGGCTAGAGAGCCCAGTTGATTCCCTTACTATAAATGAAAAAAAATTATATGTTCCGAATTGTTCTTTCCTTAGTCTGGTTGCTAAACATGGCTAGAGA
This sequence comes from Acanthosepion esculentum, assembly GCA_964036315.1. Lineage (NCBI taxonomy): Eukaryota > Metazoa > Mollusca > Cephalopoda > Sepiida > Sepiidae > Acanthosepion > Acanthosepion esculentum. Next base: position 11,047,102 of record OZ038506.1, on the reverse strand, counting down.
GCCCAGTTGATTCCCTTATTATAAATAAAAAAAACTATGAATTCCGAATTGTTCTTTCCTTAGTCTGGTTGCTAACCATGGCTAGAGAGCCCAGTTGATTCCCTTACTATAAATGAAAAAAAATTATATGTTCCGAATTGTTCTTTCCTTAGTCTGGTTGCTAAACATGGCTAGAGAGCCCAGTTGATTCCCTTACTATAAATAAAAAAAATGATGAATTCCGAATTGTTCTTTCCTTAGTCTGGTTGCTAACCATGGCTAGAGAGCCCAGTTGATTCCCTTACTATAAATGAAAAAAAATTATATGTTCCGAATTGTTCTTTCCTTAGTCTGGTTGCTAAACATGGCTAGAGAGCCCAGTTGATTCCCTTACTATAAATAAAAAAAATTATGAATTCCGAATTGTTCTTTCCTTAGTCTGGTTGCTAACCATGGCTAGAGAGCCCAGTTGATTCCCTTACTATCAATGAAAAAAATTATGAATTCCGAATTGTTCTTTCCTTAGTCTGGTTGCTAACCATGGCTAGAGAGCCCAGTTGATTCCCTTACTATCAATGAAAAAAATGATGAATTCCGAATTGTTCTTTCCTTAGTCTTGTTGCTAACCATGGCTAGAGAGCCCAGTTGATTCCCTTACTATAAATGAAAAAAAATTATATGTTCCGAATTGTTCTTTCCTTAGTCTGGTTGCTAACCATGGCTAGAGAGCCCAGTTGATTCCCTTACTATAAATGAAAAAAATTATGAATTCCGAATTGTTCTTTCCTTAGTCTGGTTGCTAACCATGTCTAGAGAGCCCAGTTGATTCCCTTACTATAAATGAAAAAAAATTATATGTTCCGAATTGTTCTTTCCTTAGTCTGGTTGCTAACCATGGCTAGAGAGCCCAGTTGATTCCCTTACTATAAATGAAAAAAAATTATGAATTCCGAATTGTTCTTTCCTTAGTCTGGTTGCTAACCATGTCTAGAGAGCCCAGTTGATTCCCTTACTATAAATGAAAAAAAATTATATGTTCCGAATTCTTCTTTCCTTAGTCTGGTTGCTAAACATGGCTAGAGAGCCCAGTTGATTCCCTTACTATAAATAAAAAAAATTATGAATTCCGAATTGTTCTTTCCTTAGTCTGGTTGCTAACCATGGCTAGAGAGCCCAGTTGATTCCCTTACTATAAATGAAAAAAATGATGAATTCCGAATTGTTCTTTCCTTAGTCTGGTTGCTAACCATGGCTAGAGAGCCCAGTTGATTCCCTTACTATAAATGAAAAAAATTATGAATTCCGAATTGTTCTTTCCTTAGTCTGGTTGCTAACCATTGTTAGAAAGCTTAATTAACCCTTGTCCATAAATCGAAACAAAATTATGAAACATAAAATAAGTCATACTTATACTAATTGAAAAGGCTGAAAAATCAAGTTGTTATTTTTTTTAGTTTGTAAATTGATATTATTTTTTTAATTCATTTTTTTAAAATTTAATAAAAAATAAAGAAAATGTCTTGACAAGGAAGTGCTTGTCAGATTTGCTGAATATCTTTTTGTTTATATTTATAACTTCTTGTTTGATGTCATCCTAAAGTTGAGGAAGAAACAAAATATATAATGAGTTCCATCATGAAATGTTTCTAAGTAGAAAACCTTAATCTTCCATTAATTCTAATGGAAATTTTTACCATTCTGCTGAATCACATAATGGTTTTTAAGAAGCTGTTAATGGCAGCATCATTTTGTGATAAACTTTTACATGTCAACCTTTAGTTGGGGGAAATAACTTTAAAAAAATTAAAACGTTTATGATCTCTACCCAGTGTCTCATTTCTCTCTCTCCCATCTCTATCTATATATATATATATATATATATATATATATATATATATATATATATATATATATGGGGGGTATGCTGAAAAGTTCTTGGTCCAACCATTAAGCCCTTATCAAAAATCTGATTTTTTAGATGTGGGTCTAGCTTAAAATCTGTATGTATGTACGTATGTATATATATATATATATATATATATATATATATATATATATTTAAGACAAAAGGAAAAAATCATGTTTACTTTGATAAAATTCCTCAGGGATCGAAATATGTTGGTAATGAAAAGTTTTTCTTTTGTCCTTTATTTATATCTGAATTTTTGCACACACAGACATATATACATACATATATATATATATATATATATATATATATATATATATATATATGTATATATTTCTCATGAATTAATAGATTTTTAATCTGACATTATTTCTCATTACTATAAACATATTTCGTGGATACATGAGTAGACATCTCTGTTTTGTCAACAGAATTATTGACATCTACCAGCTTGGGTTATTTGAGAGTCTTTTTTATGTACCCCATATAAGGGTATGGCATTTTCCGTCCTTGCCAAAAGGTACATTCTCTTTATTAAAGACTAAAAAAAACAAAAGACAATGCCAGTAGACATCAATTATTTTGTTTAAAATAACACAGATCTCTACTTAAACATATGTATCCACTAAATATAATGTTTATAGTAATGACAAATTGGATGATTAAATAATTAGGAAAGCTTTAAAAATTTGACGTGTTTAGCTATTTATTTAGCTTCATCAGAAATTTTTGGAGTTTAATTATTTGGAGTTATATTTCAGTTTTTAAATTATTTGTTGTTTTGGGGGGGGGGCGGGTTGTGTGTGTGTGTGTGTGTGTGTCTGTCAATTTTATTTCAAATAAAAAAATTATGATATACCTAATTTTGCCTTATTTTTTATTCAGTGTTAAATATTTAAAATTGCTTCATGCATCTGACTTTTTTTTATTTCAGAAAATAGATGAATAACAATAAAAAAATAAAAAAGAGGCACAAAATGTTATAAACATTGTCTTGGAGTCAGTGAGGATCAAACTCGCTACTTTTTGAGAATTCATCTTGATGGGCCTGTGCTCCAGTTAAATAGATCTTTATACAGCTTATTCTGGAACAGGATCATAATAATGAGGTGTAGAGTGAGCATCAAATCCACTACTAGCAAACTAACAAAAGCCTGTGAGATGTGGTGTGTTTCCCAGAAGGTTGCAATAGTTGACATGTGACAGTAACACCCAAAATCATACACAATGAATTTTGTTTTAAGTTTCTTGCAATGTTGGTTTACTCTTTCAGTTTAATTTGGTTAGGCTTGAACCAAAGGACTTTACCAAATAACAAAAACCACATCATTTGAACAACAGCAGCAACAACTAAAATATGTAGTACATGTAACTAGAAGGGAAAATAATGATATAATCAATATGTTGATATTCTACACTATCTTAAACAAAAAGTTAGTAAGGAAACTCCTCTCTGTACTAGAAAGATCTATAACATTAGATTTGAGAAACCTATTTTCCTGAAAAGTATTCTTTTTAATGGAAAGATTTTATAAATTTCAACCGACAGTAATGGTAACTGTTTGGTCAAAGAATGGCAAACATTTCCTCTATGGAAACGGTTATTCTCACCATTAGCATTTAAAGATTAAAACTGTCATATATTAGTTAACAAAAGAATGTATGTAAAATTAAGGTCTGAATGACCTATTTTCTGTCTCTAGTAGGGATCCAATTTCTCTGTGTTCATTATCATAACAACACAGTTTTTTTTTCTTTTCTGTTAAAATAATAAAACAAGGCAACTAGTTTCAGAGTAATTTTTAAAGTATAAATTTGATACATGTTTCCAAGGGAGATAACTCTAGATATGGTAATTGCTAATTATAGAATGGATTCCCCGCTTAATTAAAAAGTAAATATCACAGTGAAGAATCTTTGAAGCTTATTGATGATTAGCATTTGCAAATAATAATAATAATATAAATTCCAGAAATGGGAACTGGCGTGACGTCAAAGTGAAATGCTACCAAACTGAGAAAATTATGACTTAAATTCTTTTGTTTCTGCTGTAATGTTTCAGACTGATTGTTAAATAATATGAATTCTTTCCAATTTACTAAACGTGGTAACAATGCAGGAGCCCCTTTATAACTACTTAATAAATTTTGTATGACCTGGCATCAAATGTCCTGGGCATGATGGTAAACTTCATCCAGCAACAAGGCCTCTGATCAGGAGGTTTTGAGGAACATGGAACCACCTCATTAATTGCTGTTGTTCCTTGGTTCACCCTGACACAGAGTGGTAGCACCTTTTAGGGTCCCAGCTAGGGGCAAATAGTTAACCCCCCAAACTGGGGTGTAAACACTATAAAAGTATGAATACAGATTTTTATAGTAAAAATAATAACAGTACTTTTTTGAAAAAAAAAAAATTACTGGAAATACATTTTTGAAAAGAAAAAAAAATTACCAGCAATACATTTGACTCTTGACAAAAACTCAAAATATGTCAATGAAACCCGATCTACAAACCGATTTCTTACAAAGAATACATGTTCTATTCATATGAACATATTCTAAAAATCTTGTTGGCATTAAATAACCCATTGAGGTTTTGATGTGCTGTAAAACAAAATAAACCAAACCAAACCTGGAATTGAACTTTATCAACTGCAATAAAGATGTGCTAACGATTCTTTTACAACCGGGATTTTACAAACATTCTGATTACTTGAATTACTTCACTGTTAAATTATTTCTATCTGTAATATTAAGAAATGTACATGAATTTAAAGAAAGGTTTTCTGCAATATTGATTAATATTCATTGTACATTTGCTGTGTGACTTCTGGGTTTTCATATTCTCTTGTGTACAACGTTTTGCAATCAGCTGTTTAATCATTGCTAATTAAAATGAAAGAAATCATTAAGTGGAGAGGAAAAGAAGTATTGATTATAAATATAATTTGTGGGTGTCAAATTTAAAAGACATAATTTTTTGTAAAATGAGAAATAAAAAAAATGCCTTAAATGCAAGGAATGTAGTCAATTTATGCCATTTTAGAATGACACCAACAAATTTGACTACAACCTCAATAACAAACTTTCAATGGATAAACCACACGTGCACACACGTGTGTGTATATATATATATATATATATATATTTTAAACATATATTTTCTTTTGAATTTTCTCATATTTTCTAATGAGACTTTTTATTTGAAAATGATATCGAAAAAAAAAATGATATCAAATATAATAACGGACAATTTTTACTTCGATATCATTTTCAAGTAAAAAGTCTCATTAGAAAATATGCAGGACGATGTTGTCTTTAACATTCAACACAACATGTTTAAAAGAAAAGTTGCTGCCAAATTACACACACACACACACACACACACACACACACACATATATGTGAGTTAAAGATAAAATACGAATCGGAATCCGACAGGATAATAAAATAAAAAACAAATAGGAAACGTATATCAATCTAACATGTTTCACTTTTATTAAAGCTTTATCAGAGATTGAGAGAAAACAGACAAAAACAAAAATTATTTTTAATATTACCACACATGGTAACAATTAAAATAAATGAATAAAAAACAGGCTAGCTAACCGGTTTCAAACCTTTGCTCAACAGAGCTAAATTAAGGTTAATAAATAGGTATAGATTATCGATAAAAGGTATGGAGAATATGTGTGATAAAAAAATTATTTAAATGGAAATCAATTGGAGGCCAAAGATAAAATCCTTCTGCTTGCAAAGAGAAAATATATATGGCCTCTAATATTTTTAGGTGGTAATTAGGGTGGGACCTACTCAAGATGGAAAATGAGTCCACACTGAAATTAGTGGCACAATTGCAATTATTTATAAGGTGTTCTGTGATGGAAGCCCTCTATATGTTAGTCTGATAAATCTGAAGGTAAATAATAAAACTTCCAGATTTTTGTAGGCATGTGTTGCTTAGTCCTGACATCCAGCATTTGATTATTTCTTCCTATGTAGTGCAAACTGCAACTACATTTAAATAAATAAATCAAAGGATTATTATGGTGAAGTGGCAGAACATCTTTTCACATAGATGCAAGGAAAGGTTTAGTGGAGAAAACCACACATATTTTAGCAAGAAAAATAGCATTGTTGAACTGCCAAAGAAACCTGCTTAGCATATCTGTCACTAATGCTCCACAGCCAAGGAAGACATAGGTATATAGGACATCTCTCGACAGAAGCAGATTTGGCTTTGTTGAACTTCAAAAATTTTATTTCTAAGTACAGATTGATTTTCAAATATTTTAATACTTAGGTACAATCCTAGATTTTCAAATATTTTAAGACTATGTACAAACCTGACTTAATCAGCAGATTAAATTCTTTATTAAGAAAAAATTAAAAGTAAAATTAGAACTGCTGTGGCAAACAAGTCCTTTCTCCATTTGTGCTTGACCATCAAAGTCTGTCCCCCTTTCATTTCTTTCAGAATTAAAAAGGCCAATTTACATACAGGACAGAAAATAGAAGAGGGATTTATTTCCAATTTTCTATTTAAGCTTTCTTATGGCCTGACTTAATAGGAAATATTGTCAATTATGGAATAATACTATAGTCTGGCTTTCCTTCTTTGATTGGATATGGTTTATCCACAATACACTTATTCATGAATGCAGTCATTCCAGACTTGCATCAAAACATCTGAATAAGTTGCAGCACTTAATTTATTTAGAAACCACAAGAGGGAAAGTCATGACTACTTCTTCAGGTTGATACGCATAAGGTGAAAAAAAAAAAATGCAATTGTTTGTGTTATGTGGGTTACTGTGAATGGATTGGTCTGATCAGAATATTTGCCACTATTTCATTTCTGTTTAAAAACATCCAGTCAAGTGGGTTAAAAATGGGGTCTTGCCTACTGACATTTCTAATCTGATTAGACCCTCTGGTTCTATTCATCCCCATCTCTATAGTTTGCCTAAAAACTCATGAGGTTGGGGCTCTATTAAGACCTATTTTATCAATGATAGGGTCCTTCCAACATGATGTGGCTAAGTGACGTGCCACTATATTGCAGCCAGTTTTGGAAAGTTACAATTTGTTCTGTATCAAAGATTCTTCTGAATTTTCTGATTTTATACAGAATTACCTGTAGACTGACAGATTTATGTTTTCCTTTGGTATATCCAGCCTTTTCACCTGTGTTCTTCATACAAAATCTATCGATATATGTGCTGATGCCTTATACTGTAGTCAATTGCCACCTCCTCCTATTCTAGAAGATATTTTTGTCGAACTTATGAATAACCACAGCTGTGCTCCTAATTTCGGTTTGGACTTGTTTTCCATCTTGAGTAGGTACCACTCTAATTACCACTTAAAAATACTGGAGGCCATATACATTCAATCTATGAAACCTTCTCTCTGGAAACAGAAGGATTTTGCCCTTGGCCTCCAAGTAGTTTCCATTTACCCCCCCATACATTCCCCATTCTTTTTATTGATAATATATACCTATTTATTAACATTGATTTAGCTCTGTGTTCGAAACCGGTTAGCTAGCCTGTTTTTCATTTATTTCTTTTAATTGTTATTATGTGTGGTAATATTAAAAATAAGTTGTGTCTGTTTATAGCAATTATAAAGTTTTGTACCACCAATAAAATTTTCAAATACATACATACACACATGCATATATATATATATATATATATATATATATATATATATATATATATATATATGTGTGTGTGTGTACACACACACACTCACACATATATATGCACACACACACTCACACACACATATATATATATTATATATAATAAAAAGAAAGAACAGTAAGATATATAATCCAGTGTCCTTATTGATATTTTTATTTTTACAAAACAGTGCTCAATGTAAAATTACAGAGCATAAATTTTATAAATTAACTGATTTAAAATATGATATCTTTGCTACACAGTAATTACCATGTTTCAAAATCCGAAACTAAAAACTTCAAATTAATTATATAATTAAATTAAAATCATTAGTTCTGTTTCATCTTCAAGCAAATTTTGGAATAACTTATTTTTAAATTTACTTAGTTTTAAACGCACATACAATTCATAATTTTTTGTTTCCAAGGATACAGAGAAATCCAATCATTTAGACGGGCTGTAGCGTGTTCATTTTTATTAACTATTATTGTATCAATTATGAGATACGTTTGAAAAAGAGGTAAAGTCTAGGTAGGGTAGGGCTGCATTTTTCAACGAATTTTGACATCCGTTCGATGCATGTCGTCTGTTTTTTTATCAATGACAAAAAGTTTTTCGGCATATATCCAAATGAGAGAAAGAACAGATCGAGTAAAAATCCACAGTTTGTAGCATTTATTTTTTTTAAAAAGTGCTCAATACCAAATAGAGCAAAATATTATTATAATATTTTATAATAAATAACAATAAAAACATTTTACATTGCTACACAAAAACTTTCAGGTTTCTAAGATAGTACTTTTTCAGGTGATGGTAGATAACTTGTGATAAAAATGATTTATTAGGGAAATTTAAAAATAAATCTTTACCTCTTTTCATAAGTGGGTGCATAAGGTCAGAAATAAAAATATAATTATGGGTATGTCTAGATTAACCAATTAAATGTCAGGTCTATGCTAAAATATAAAAATAATGCCAGAGGGTGGAAGTGAGTGGGTTATTTTTACATGTCAAGAAAACTGATGGCTTAGATATGTCATACAACAATACTAGGGAACATTGCAATGGCAAATGTATCATTGGTGTATCCAAGTATGATTTGCCGATTTGTTGAAGTAGACATCATTTGTCAGAAATATATATATATATATATATATATATATATATATATATATAAATATAAATAAAAAGAAAGAACAGTAAGATATATAATCCGGTGTTCTTATAGATATTTTTATTTTTACAAAATAGTGCTCAATGTAAATATACAGAGCATTAATATTATAAATTAACTGATTTAAAATATGTTTTTTTTCCCGCTACACAGTAATAACCATGTTTCAAAAATGGAAGCTAAAAGCTTTGAATTCAATTTTGTAGTTAAATGAAAAACATTAGTTCCATTTCATCCTCAAGTGAATTTTGGAGTAACTTATTTTTAAATTTACTGAGTTTTAAAGGCACGGCAAAGATTCATAATTCACTGTTTCCAAGGATACAGAGAAATCCACTCATCCAGACAAGGGGTGGTAGTGTGTTCATTTTTCTTTAACTTTTGTTGCATCAGTTATGTTTAGGGATGGGTAGGGATGTATTTTTCAATGAATTCTGACATCCGCTAAATGCATGTCGTCTAGGTTTTTTTTTTAATTTTATTGTTAATGGCAAAAAATTCTTACAGCATTTTTTCTATTTGTATATTAAAACATTTTGGGGGGGAATGTTTAGGTTAGAATACATTTTATTTAACTACAATTTTAAAACATTTTTACTTTTAATTTTTAATAGACTATATTTCTTTTTAAAACCAAGTAAATGTATTAGAACTACTTACAGTATGTAAAATTATTTTTTCATATCAAGTATAAATATGTATATTACCAGGTCACATTTATTTATCTATTTTTTTTTTTAAATTTTCATGTATAAATATTATTTAAGTAAAATTTATGACAATGACGGCAAAAAATAGCTAATTTATTTCTCTGATTCAGTAAACTTTTATTTTTTATAAACTTAGTAATATATAGTTTCTCATGTATGTAGAAAGGACATGGGTCATTTAATGGCCTACATATTCTAGCTTTTCATATTAATTTCATATTCCTGTAGGTGTTTTATTGGATTCTTTTAAGTGCTTGAAGTTCTTTGAGAGAGGTGTTAAGGTTAGCATACGTTTTATTTAACTACAATTTTAAAAGATGTTTAGGTTAGAATACGTTTTATTTAACTACAATTTTAAAACCAATTTTAAAATATTTTCACTGTTAATTTTAATAGACTATATTTTTTTATAAAACAAGTAAATGTAATAGAATTACTTACAGTATATAAAATTATTTTTTCACATCAAATATAAGTATGTATATTACCAGGTCGCACATTTTAATTTTATTTTAAAATATCATTTAATGAAAATTTTTGACATATATATATATATATATACTCACATACAGGAATAAAATTATCTTATGATTACAATATTGTAGAAGACAAAAAATACACAGTTAAATTATAAACATTTTGTAATTTGAATTAAATTGATCAGATGTTCATAAAAGTGTGATTTTATATTTATAGTGAAGAAAACGGCGAATTACCTCGTCAAACCAAGCGACAGCGTGTTGGGTGTATTCTATGACGGAAAATGTGGCGAAAAAGAAAGTTACATGCTGAAAAAAAGGGCACTTATTCTGTATGATATGCTGAAGACAGATCAAGGACACATGGCACAGTGGATAAAGGCGTTGGTTAGATCCAGTGACAGACCCAAAGAGTGTGAGTTCAATACCCGGTTAAGGCAGTGGAGAACTTTCAGAGGGAAAATTAGCAGGAGATAACTGATAACTGACATCCATCAAAACATGGCTCATGGAACTAGAACAGTCTACCCCAGTGATCGAAATAAAGGGTTCAGTTCGAAATTCCAACCACCTGAAGGCCAGAGCGTACAACGGCCGAAATGTTGTGACAAATATGGCGACAAAGATGAGGACAATAGTCCGACTAATGTAAATACTGTACATAATACCTCATCTCAGAAATATAGACAAACTCTGAAGACGGAATATTCAAATTAGAAACAAGTCAGTCACAGGAGTCGCCATAAAAGTATTTTGATATGCTAATATTGGGCATCCTCTCCCAGTTGTTGATGAATAGAAAAAATGTGCTCGGCCGATAAAAGTAGTTGGTGTTCTCGAATCAGGGAGAAATAGAGAAAATTTGCATATTTTGGCTACCGTGTTCGTCGGGGAGCGAGTTATTTTTCTGACTGGTTACATGCATTGTGATTTGTGACATACTACCTGCGAATTGAGATTTCGACATTTCTTTCTGCCCCCCCCCCCCACCTCCCGATATTCGAGTCGGAACTTACAGTGATTTGTTCTCTGCATTGTGGAAGTAATCTGTGATGTGGCAAATATTTCTTTTGCAGTCCCAGAACTCTTACAATATTTAAGAAAGTCTAAATTAGTTGTACATCTCTATCACTCTTTTCATTATTTTGTGCTCCCTATACAGCTTGAATCTTCAAGGTTAGCCTCCCATCCATAATACCAATACCTCTATGAATTCAAATGTCCCATAAAAACTGCATTCTTGATGAAAATAAATGCATAAGTAATCATGTCAGATGTACGGTCACTTATCAAGGTGGTTAACCCAATGTTTCTCAGACCAGAGTTCACTATGGACACATTTAAACCTGGATACAAATGTACCAGTTTCGATACACAACATACTTGTCAAGGACACAGCCAACTGAAAAAAGTGTCTAAAAATAATAGAAGCTCTTATCACAAAAAAACAAATATAAACAACCTTTAAAAACATCAACTATGAACATAGCTGTATTCATAATTAAGAATACATCTACATTTCAGCAATCTTTAGACTATTTACAATAGAACTTTCACACCATTACAATAGCCAATAGATTAGCTGAAGGAACTCAGAATAAATAATCATTTGGACAATTTCTACACTGTCCAAAAAAGCAAACTCTTGTTCACATACAAAGAAAAATCAATAATAAAAAAATTAACTAAAGCATCTTGTCAGTCACTTTTAACAATACATGTATTAGAGAAGGATTGCTACCCAAATATACAATTATTAAAATGCCAACTATGGTTGACACCATGTAATATTTATTTTTATCTTGTAGTTTTTGCTATGAATATGATAATTACTGTATGTACATGTGTGCTGGAGAATTCTCTTGGCGGTCCAAGAGGGCTAAAGTAATGTAGCTTAAATATGTGTATAGGACGAGCAAATTGCTAGCAACGCAAACCGTCCAAGCATCAGCACTGGAATGACGAGGTGCATGCGTCATTGAGTCTGATCAAGGCTGGCAACGTGCGCTCAATATGCAAGTTCTCTGGCTTGGCAAGAATGTTTAAAAAGGCAAGTGTTTTTTTGAGAAGTCAGAAGTCTTTTGCGCTCAACACATGACCCCCAAATTTTCACTTATAAAAAAATGGTTTTATGTATCTCGTGTATCGTGTGAGTTCCTTTCTTGAGAGACCAGATTGCAAGAGACTAACCTTTTTCCTTTATCTCTTTATCCCATCTTCTAGTTAAATAAGTTAAAAAAGTAAAAGAGAATGATAAAAGTATCGTTAGTAACGCTATACTTGGTGCATAAACATGTACAGCCATAAACAACCAAACGAGAAACAGCTAAAAATCTTATAAATGTAAACAATGGAAAAGACGCATATTTGCTATGCTTGCATTTTATAATTCGATACTAATATGTGAATATTACATGCATTATTATTGGATACAATTAAATAAAACACCAGTTTTATGAAAATCATGTTTATTTTAAATACAACTGTACATTTGACTACAGTAAATGGATATACAGTTTGGTCAACAGCATAGCCAGGGCCAACAGTACATACACTAATTTTATATCATCTCATGTATGATGCAACCCTCTAAAAATTACCTTCAGAATTAGCTCTTCAGTAGTTGCATGATATGCAAGTATGTACAGTACTTTTTCTAAATGCAAGTCAAATTTAGTTTTAGTAAAACAGTTTGTTTTTCATTACTAAGATGTTGTGGACACCTTGCCGTGATGTAATGGTTAACAACTTTGTCTTGTTAGATCAATTATGATAGAGTAGTGAGTATGATCCTCACAGTGTGCTCCATAATTGCAGCCTTGTGCCTCAACTAGACTACGCTTAGAAAAACATTTTGATGTGGTGTAATTGTTAGCAAGCTTGTCTTGCTAGAATTATTATGATTGAGTAGTACTTTTGGGCCTTGTGCCACATCTCTTCCCCAGTCTTTTGAAAAGAAGCAGAGGGTTTTTTGGGTTTCCAGTTCCTTCTAAGGCAGTGTTTCTCAACCTTTTCTCCCTTGTGGCCCATTTTTGGTGTCAAAAGAATTTCAGAGCCACATTAAGGACAAATAGAAATTTCATGTAACAGGAAATATATTTTATTTACAAAATTATGTTTCCAAGCCCATTTTAAAAATTTCTTGGGCTCACATTAAGAATCACTGTTCTAAAGTCTTCTCATTCTCTTTCATTACCTGTAAACCCCCCTTTGCATTTTAGTGGTATTGTAGCTTTCATTGGGGTGAATTGATTTTTTAAAAAAAATGTTTGCAATAAAGTTGCTAAAGTTTCATATCTTCTAATGCAGTTGGCAGTAAATTTGTGAATGAATCCCAGGTTCAGATGCTGTTAGCTGTTAGCAGTAAAATTGTTAATGGTTCCCAGGTTCAAATGCTGTTAGCTGTTAGCAGTAAAATTGTTAATGGTTCCCAGGTTCAAATGCTGTTAGCTGTTAGCAGTAAAATTGTTAATGGTTCCCAGGTTCAAATGCTGTTAGCTGTTAGCAGTAAAATTGTTAATGGTTCCCAGGTTCAAATGCTGTTAGCAGTAAAATTGTTAATGGTTCCCAGGTTCAAATGCTGTTAGCTGTTAGCAGTAAAATTGTTAATGGTTCCCAGGTTCAAATGCTGTTAGCTGTTAGCAGTAAAATTGTTAATGGTTCCCAGGTTCAAATGCTGTTAGCTGTTAGCAGTAAAATTGTTAATGGTTCCCAGGTTCAAATGCTGTTAGCTGTTAGCAGTAAAATTGTTAATGGTTCCCAGGTTCAAATGCTGTTAGCTGTTAGCAGTAAAATTGTTAATGGTTCCCAGGTTCAAATGCTGTTAGCAGTAAAATGGTTAATGGTTCCCAGGTTCAAATGCTGTTAGCAGTAAAATTGTTAATGGTTCCCAGGTTCAAATGCTGTTAGCAGTAAAATTGTTATGGTTCCCAGGTTCAAATGCTGTTAGCAGTAAAATTGTTAATGGTTCCCAGGTTCAAATGCTGTTAGCAGTAAAATTGTTAATGGTTCCCAGGTTCAAATGCTGTTAGCTGTTAGCAGTAAAATTGTTAATGGTTCCCAGGTTCAAATGCTGTTAGCTGTTAGCAGTAAAATTGTTAATGGTTCCCAGGTTCAAATGCTGTTAGCTGTTAGCAGTAAAATTGTTAATGGTTCCCAGGTTCAAATGCTGTCTGCTGTTAGCAGTAAAATTGTTAATGGTTCCCAGGTTCAGATGCTGTCTGCTGTTAGCAGTAAAATTGTTAATGGTTCCCAGGTTAGATGAAGTTTGCTAATGTATCCCAGGTTTGAATTCAGTTTGAGTGTTGCAGCCTAAGGCAAGAGAAATAAAATAAAAGAAAGAGCAGGAAAAAATTAATAAAAAATTAACAAGACTTCAACAAATTCAAATCTCTTCAGATTTTTATTGGAATTTTTCAAATGTGGAATTATCCTTGTTACATTCATATGTTGTTATATTCATATGTTGTTAATCACTCAAACACAATTGTCTTGTTGTTTCACTCACCAAAATTCCAGCCTTCTTCATGTGTCCGTCTTTGTGTTTTGAATCCCTACGCAAACTCTTTATTCAATCAACATTGTTCCATTGACATATTTTGACCAGTGTTTTAATCCATTAGGCTACGTATCACTTGGAAAATTTAGTGTTGGAAATTCTGGTGCTTTAAACCTAATGTCGCTAGTCAGGTGTTGGGACTGCATGATTGTCTTGACTCAGGCAAGAAGGTTTACAGCCACATCACATTGAAACACCAGTTCCCCATATGATTACAGAAGTTAAGCAACATCAAGCTTGGTCAATACCTAAATGGATGACCGCTTGGGAATACCAGGTGCTGTAAGATTGGATGTGTGTGTGGTGTTACGGATAATGGCACGGAATTGTTAATCAGAGAGCCAAGTTCCAATTCCAGTTGGATTCATTATATTCAATTATGCATAAATACTCTTGGGAAAGGTAGGAATCCACCTCTTCACCCCCAACAATGGGTTAATTAGATTTGTATCACTAAATCATTATCTCCCCCCAAATTTTTTTACAATCTAAAAAAAATATTTTCTGGCTTTAAATAACCTGCAAGGTGTTGATAAGTTGTAGAAAACAAATCAATCAATGACTCAGATGATTGAACTGTGTGAATGCAGAGGAAATGAAAGGTGTTGGTTTCAATCTCCAATGAGAATGACTGCAAAACACTTGCCCCCTCCCCAATTTATAGGTAGACGCACACAAATGCATGTTGGGACTTCTTCCTACCCCAAAAAATAGGCTGGTACTTGGTTTCATCTGACTCAATCCCAGTCTGCCTTGTCTTCAAGTCAGAATGCTGTGTTCGCTTATCCAAACTTGCTCTTGTGTGTCAACCCCAATTCTGAGTTTGTGAACTTTTTGCCTTATTACTGTTGCTTTTCCATATTACTGTCGTTTTGCCTTGCATATATTATTTGCTTGCTTTATATTATTTTTGCCCTGTTCTTTTCTTTTTCTTGTAATTGTTTATTGCAAACATCGTCAATTCCGTTTGTTGGACAGTTCTGTCATTTATTTGCATTTTTAACAATGGCCACTTATTCTTCAAAGTGTTCAGTTCAAAATCCCAAGAAGGTTACTGAGTACAAAGGCAGAAACCTGAAGAAGTCTGGAGAGTACAAAAGCTGAAACATTGTGAGCATATCAAGCAAGATGAGCATAGCAAAGCATACAATTAAGATTATTGCTATGAAGTGTAAAAACAAGAGAAGATTGTGGGGTGACAATTTGGCCTTGTAAAAATATTCAATTCATCCACAATGAAAAAAGAAAGGAAAAGAAAAAAAAGCAGATAAAGTTTAAATTAAATTTTTTATATTCCACAAATAGTTGTGGCAATTTACAAAAATTGTTTTTTCTTTAGTCCAATTTCTTCTAATGAAGGCAGTTTTCATATGACAGAGAATAGACCAAACACAGGAAGATTTCTTGACAACTTGGACTGTTACATCTGGCTGCTACTCATATTATCATGCAGACTGCTTGAACCCTGACTGACTACTTTTATTTATACCTTATGTGTAGACATAATAGTAGACACAAAATGTATATGAATATTTAACAGCCTCGGCTCAATTCTAAAGTGTGTTATTTCAAGTGTATGTAATTTCTTATAACTTAATAATTATACATGCGTAAAAGCTGGAACTTTTCACATTAATAAACTGATATATGCAAATTATAAATAAAGTTACAAATTATACAGCATTTAAATACTGTATAATTTGTATCTTCTCCATAAAATATAAGTTAAATTTTAAGTTGACATCTACTTAGTAGGAATATCATATCTTAATAATTTTCATAAAAAAGACATTTTATTTTTTTTTAAATTGATTACTTAATCAAATATGTTCTAATAATGTGTCCACTATAATATGAATCTAATTTGTTTATCTTAATTTATACAGCTCTTAATTTATATAGCTCTTAATTTATATAGATCTTAATTTGTTCATCTGCCCAAATCTTAATTTATATGAATTTTTAAAGTTTTTTTCACAAATATTAAGCTACAAGATAAAAGACAAGTCAAAAATAACTGACAATATTCTATTGTCACCAGTTTCTTTTTTAGTCACAACGTTAGTACATTTTTATAAATAACATTTTAACCATGAAGCCAAGAACTTTCAAATCAAATTCTTACAATGACAAGAATTAACAAGAAGTTGTTACATAAGTTGTGTGAATTATTTACACAACATAGCTTGTGTAAATAATAAGTAGGGTGGGCTGAATCTATGATATGCCCCCCCACACACACACACACACACTCTACTACATCTCAATTTTCATAAGGTATTCATATAAAATATAAATTTTATTGTAACCTAATTATGTACAATAATGGATCATATGCAATATAGATGAACAATTCAACTAGAAAAATTGAAAATAAATACAATGTATGTAAATACAAATTAGAGACATGTTATAATAGATTATTCTATCTTAAATAAATAAACAATGTTTTGCAGTAAATTTAACATCAAGTTAGGATTTTTCATGTTATAAAGTTGAATAATTCTAATGCACTCAAAATTATGGATAAAATAAAATAGTGAATTTTATTTTGTGTCTTTTTTGAAGACTTAGCATAAGCAAAACAAATTCACAGATTTGAACAAAACAAAAAGAAGACCCCTGAATGAGGTCAAAATTTGTGAAAATTTTTCATCCTTTAATAGTTAGTTGTGGCTAGTGTAATTTGTAATGTATATAAGTGTAGGTAGTAAAAAGCAAATATTAATAAGATAAAGATGGTCACAAAGCACTGCTCAGGGACCCCCAATCAGGCTCCTCTACCTCAGTCAGAGGATTCAGGGGTAGTATGTACCAGCTCTGGTTGAAATTAATGCATGCAAGATTTCACGGTTTTAGCTCCACTTCTTTATAGTTAGCCTATGAAGTTTTCCTTGTATTTAAGATTTTGAAAGAAACCATATTCTTTTATTATTCTGATTAAAAGTTAGCACCAAATAATCTATTTTCTACTAAGTCCATTCAATGTATGCTTAAATGATCAACAGTTTAATCATTCCAATTATAACTTCCGTTTCCATTTATCAATGAGACACAACAGTTTTTTCAAGATCATCTTTTGCAAATCTTCTTTCACCAATGATGATGTAAGACTATTTAAAGACTTGATTTTTCCACATTCACTGCATACACTTTTAGCTGCACATTTCATTAACAAATTTAATCTTAAAAACAATACACAATGTTGTAATGAAAATGCAATGTTTATTGTATCTGAATTTGATAATAATTTGACTCTGCTATAAGAAATATTTTTTGAATGTATTGAATTGAATGAACATTATTGGAATCTGTTCAAGAATCCACATTTTAAATAATTCATGCATTGATGCCAAAGAGCTGGATGCCGACCTTTCCCAAGGGTATTTGCATGAAAGTGAATGTAACAAACTTGACTGGAATTCAACCTTAGCTCATTGGTTTCTTTTTGCAAGCAATTAACCATTACTCCAGCCTTATCTCCTATTTTGGATCTATGAAGATATTTTCTAGAAAAAGAAATTGAAATTTAGATCAGGATGAAAGAAGTCAGGAGAATCAATTTTTCCATTAATCATCTCCAACAAAAAAAAGCTTCCTCTAGGATATGTGAAAAGTTGAGACAAGGATGACAATTTGGTTTAATCAAAATATACAACATGTCCACAAATAAGAAGGAAAAGAAGAAAGCAGATGAAGTGAAATTGTTGATGTGATTTTTCAAAGTATGCTTTGAGTCAAGTTTTTTGTTTGGAAGACAACATTTTTGTGCTGCTGGAAATAGACATGGGAAAGAGAAGACATTTTTACTTTGACTCATTACTTGTCCCTTATTTATACTAAAAGAATGGACTGACTAAAAGATGCAAGGATCTGCACGAATATTTTACAGAAATATGTTAAACTCTATTTGAAAGTGTCTTAATTGGTAAGTATAACATCTGTTATAGCTTAATAACTATAAATGCCTACAAGTTGAAACTTTGCAGATTTGATATAAGTTTTAAATATTGTGTAAATTTTATCTTTCTCCACAAATTATAAGTGAATTAAACTTGATTTTAAATTGATATCCACTTAGTAGCGATATTGTATTTCATTAATAATTTTCAATACAAACTGATTAACAGATAAGTTCTAATAATGGACCCGCTATAATTTGAACCTGTGTAATTTCTTTGTTTCACCAAATCTTAATTTATATAGGTTTTTAAAGTTTATTTTTCTTTACAAACACTAAAGTTACACACAATGAAGGAGGAAAAAATCACCAGCCTCACAACTGGAATAGTTTTTTTTTTTTTTTTTTTTTACTCCTATAGGAAAGAAACGCTATTTCCAACACAATTACATACCCACATACATACCATATAAAAACACATCCAAACTTTATTTTATATCCAATAACAGACAAGCAAACAAGCAAACAAGCAAAAAAGATTCCACAATGAAACACACACCCTTTAAATCAAAGTATTTATTGGTTAGAAATTAACATCACCATGTGAAATATTTGACCAGAGAAAACTAAAACCCAAGCCTACTTTTTTGAAAAATTTCTTATAAAACCGCCATATTTTAACTTTCAGGATCAGAGAAGTGGCTTTCTACAAGCTGAACGCAAGAGAGCAAATACGCAACTGTTTCTCTCCAGCACATGCTGAAAGAAACATTTGGTGATTTCAAATGAATCATCTCCAACAACTACAAAGATGGTTAGTGAATTTTTGCAAACAATAAAAGTCTTTTTTCAACCACAGTTTCGTTCTGTAGACCAACAATCCAAAGACTTTAACTCAGTGAAAGACTATATTTAATACATTTTAACTCTTTTGAATTCATGTATATACAGGATGGTCCGAAAGTCTTGTCACCTATACATAGTATAATTTTCTATTTCACTGCTCTGTGGTGTATTACCAAGGAGAGAGTTTCACATGAATGATACCAGAATACCCATCAGTTGAAGGACACTGTTTGGAGAGCCTTTGCAACAATCAACAAAGCATAGCTTTGTAAAATATCGCACAGGACATGGTGCCGCATCAGTTTTTGTCACAAAAATGATGGTGTTCATTCTCATTGTGTGACAACATCAATGAAAGTGAATAAACTGAATCCAGTACATGTGCTTTATATTACTGTCTAACTTATTGTTCTCATCTGATGGGGGTTATCAAGACTTTGGGATGACCCTGTATATTGGCAAATACAAATGATTTATTTACAGATCGCAACATCTATCAGAGAGATGAAATTTAAATTTTTATTATTGCATTATTCTAAAATTTTAACACACCAGCAGATAGCTATTAATGTCAACAACTGAGCACAAATAGTTATTAATTAAAAAAATATTAATTAAGGTATATTATCCATAACTACATGTACAATAATGTTATTTTGATAAAAGTTAAAAAAATAACCATAAATACATAAAAAATGCATATATTATCGAAAATTCCTTTTTCTACAATATAACTATTTGTACTATGTTATAATGCTTATTACCTAAACAATAATAATACTGAATAATTTTTTTTTAAACATTAAAGTATATTTAATCACATCTCCCTAATAGCTGTCGCAATCTGTTAACATGTTTTCTTTATTTTTTGTTTGGAATTTAGATGTTCGGATAAAAAATTTTGGAGAACTGATTTTCCTATACTCCTTATTTTTTGGAACTAGGATTTTGAATATTGATTTTATAGACATTTACTTGGATGGAACTGTCTTCCTTATTCTAAATTATTAAGATTTGTGCTGCACAAGTCAGAAGCAAAGAAACAAAGGCATAGACAAAAAAAAAAGGGGACTTTGCAATTTTCCTTACTAACTATCCCAGTTTGTTCATTATTTATTTATTTTTATTAACTCACACGTTATAATAACATTTGCAAAATAATAAAAATTCTGGATTAAAAATATCCATTCATTAATTCTACTGTAAGATCTGTACAAACGTTTCCTGTACTATTTTGAAACTAAAAACTAAATAAATGCAGTTGAAAACTATCAGTAAAAGTCTATTGATGAAAGAAAAATTTACACAGTAAATATTTGTTTCTTACAACATAATCTTTATTTTCTTTAATGAATGTAGTTAAATTGGTGAATATTAATTATTACAAAACATCATTATACAGTGAAAACTTCAGATCAAAATTCAGGTAATAACTACATGCTAGGCTAGGATATAGACTTATTGATCTACTTAAAAGCCACCCTGAAGAGTAGCTTGATCCAAACAGATGTAATTTGTAACAATAACACTAATTATTAGTGTAACTGTTACAGGTTTTCAACACTCATGTTAAAATCTACAAAGTGCAAGGGCAGATAACTCGACATTCAATTTGTCGGTGTTCGTCCATTCGAGAAGTCAGGCAAAACACAACAGTAAAAAGTTGGTCCTTAATCATGAGGCCTGACCAACACAAAAAGAAACGAAGTACACAGTATAAGAAAAAACATGGCATCAGCGACAAACCAAAGAATGACGACAATAACAACAACAAAAATAATAAAGAAAAAGTCGCTTCTGGACAGGGTTCTACTCAATGGCAAGCACCTGAAAAAGTGAACAATACAAAAGATGTGACTAAGACTTTAACGTCCAAGAATGAAAATAATAGCAAGGAGGGTGAATCTTCGGCTGAGGTAAGAAATAATATTAATAATAAAGTCTATAAGATTTTAATTTTTTTCTTGAATATTCGTTGTTTAGTCATTATGACAGTTTTTAGTTTGAACAACGGATTTCCGTTGTTTTAAAACCTGTGTGAAAAATTTCTCTTGAAACAAAAATGTATGCTGTCTTTCGAAGTTGGAATAAAAAGTTGACTTAGGAGAAACACGAGTTTAGTTTTAAAAATCTCCTCTGAATAAAAAGTTCATTTTGTTAATAAAAAACAAAAAAGAAAAGAAAAAAAATCACTCATTTCAATAAAGGGATAAAAATTTAAATAAAAACACCTTTTTTTTTTTTTTCAAACAGAAACGAAAATGAATTTCTGATTTCATTGTACAAGGCAATGCAACCAGAATTTTTTTCTTTTTCTTATTCAATAAGTTTAGAAGAGAGTCCAGTTTGCTATCTTACGGAAACCAAAACAAAATATGCACTTGACACGCGATTTCTTAAAATAAATTTTGAAATTCGTAATCCGGAATTCTTTCTTTGAAATTAAAAAAATTACTATCCATTACGAATTTCAATTTTAAACAAAATATTTTTTTACATTTTAAAAAAGCTAAAGAATTTTTTTTTTTTTGGGCTCAGGATCAATATTTGCAATATATAAAAATTTTACAATAAATTTACATAGCAAACTAGACCCCTCCCCCATAATTTTTATAAATTTAATTTAAAAAACTATTAGTGATCTGGAGTGATTAAATGACAACAACAAAAAAAGATTCTGTTCGTAGTGCCTAGTATTGTTATTGTACAACTCTTTGTTTCGTTCGAATATGATTATCATTTTATTTTTCAAAAGTTAAAAAAAAAAAAAGTGAGATCGAGTATCGGTAAAGAATGATTTCGCAATGTAAAAACGGTAAAAATGGACCCTGATTTTTTGTGCTGGTTTCTGTTTACGTAAATTATGGTTACATATGGTTGCCAAAAAACTAAAAAGTGTCAGTGTTATAAAAAGAACAAAAACAAATTCAAAATAAATATTGATTTTATTTTTATTCCAATTGAATGTTTTGCTTAACTATTCGCAATTATTTACGTAAATGGGCACAAAGTCAAGGTCCAGTTTTACTTTCAACTTACACGTTAAATTGAACATCAGCTGTTGCAAATTCGGACACAAAGACCGAGTTCAATTTGACATTGTACTTATATTGTAAACTGAAACCCCACTTTGGAACCATTCTACGTTATTCTATTTTTAATAGCAAATTTTTCTCAAAAATGAAAGCAAATTTCACAAAAAAATAAAAATAAATAAATAATGTTATATTTGAACTAAACAAAAAAAGTGTCTTTTAATACAAAAGAATCTCTTACTCTGGTTAACCGAATCTTGACTTAATCAATCATTCTCCTTGTTTATTTTACTTGTAAAATTTTTACAGTTACACGGTAACAGCTTTTTAGATTCAGTCAGTTATGTGCCATGCGTGATACACGCTTAGGTGATCATGTATCTTTTGAATTTTGATACATGACTGACGAGGCAGATTTTTTTTCCTGCAGTAGTTTGCCATTTCTTTCTGCAATAGACCAGTTGCCATCCATCTGTCCTACTATTTACCCATAGCTGGATAGAGAAGATTAATACCTTTCCCATGTAAGTGAATGTAATGGATTTGACTGGAATTCGAGCCCTGCTCTCCGATTCCTCAGTCCGCGCTATCCATTACCCCACTGTGCCTCCCCTTTTTAGATTAATTAACAGTAACACAAACGAAGCTTTAGAAATGTTTGAAAACCCTAGATTCGGTTTTTATGCCATTGTTTTAAATCTTTAAATAAATTACTTTTTAAAGTCTATCTTTCAAATATAAACCCTAAAATTTAACTTCAAAGAATTAAAAATGCATTTTCAAGGATGTGTACATGTCTGGTTTAGTACAATTTATAAAATATATTTAAAAATTTATTGAAAATTCGATGTATCTGGAAATTTAAAAATAAATATAAAACAAACTCTTCAATAGACACTTCAAGTGGGTGAAGTTAAAGAATTTTTTTAAATCATTTTATTTAAAAAAAAAAAAAAGCACAAGATAAAATTATTTTAGGTACCTCCCAAGATTTGCTAAAAATGAGCATACAAGTTGAAAAAGTACCCTAAACTTAATAATTAGAAACAAAGTTTTAGTTACATTATTTGGATTGTTGTCCTTGTCTTTATTGTCATATTCATGACATTCCAGCCTTCTTCGGGTGATTGGAATTTCAAACTGAACCTTTTATTTCATCCAAAAATGGATTGTTCTAGTTCCACATGTTGTGCCTTTTCCGGATATCTCAGTTATTTCCCTTTAACTCAAATCTCCAAGATTTTGTCCACCACTGCAGTAGCCAAGTATTGAACTCAAGTCACTGGGTCAAACTAACACTTTTATCCACTGGGCCATGTGTCCTTGAGTTTATTGCCAAAACAAAATCATTATATGTTAAGAGGAATTTTTAAGGATTTTTTTTAATTATTAAATTGTATTTCTTTAAATCCTTTTTAGAACCTTTGAAATTTTGTTTTCTTGTGTCAAAGGGGTGATCATAAAGCAATATAGGTAATTTTAGCATCTCTTTTTGAGCTGAAAAACACATTAATTTGGAAATTCTTGCAAAAATCAAATAATTATTGAATTTTAATGGAAATTTCAGGACTTTGTC
Organism: Acanthosepion esculentum; assembly: GCA_964036315.1. Taxonomy (NCBI): domain Eukaryota; kingdom Metazoa; phylum Mollusca; class Cephalopoda; order Sepiida; family Sepiidae; genus Acanthosepion; species Acanthosepion esculentum. Next base: position 11,023,243 of record OZ038506.1, on the reverse strand, counting down.
AGAAATTAATTTTTTTTTTTTTTAAAAACATGTTACTCCCCCCTACACACGCACTTATTTAATTTGAGGTTTCATTTTTGTAAAGCTTAATGTTATAAGGACAAATTGTTGGAGAAGTTATTTTTATTTTTTATCAAACTGAACCCTAGTTACAGAAAATCTGCTCTGTATCAAAAAATAAAAATGCAATTGTCTTAATAAAAGACTTTTTTTCATATTTTCAAAATTTTAATTATAATAAAGCTTTAAATCTTTTAAAATTCTGTATTAATTTGTAGTGATTAAGTCGTATTGTTAAGTGAAAACCATATTTACTCTTCGTAAATGAAAACACTAACTACATTTCGACTAGCCCCAGTGTTTTAAAAAGAATTTAATTTTTTGAGTGTATTGATTTTTATAACTACTGATATCCATATACGACATAAGAAAATAAGAGTGTAACTATTGTAAATTTAAAATTTATTGTTATTTTTCTAACATTTCCACGGGCATCTTTGTAGGTAAAACTATAAAGCCAAAGTACCTAAAATTCCATAAAATGTTAGATTACTTAGAATATTTTCCCAAATTCCTGGGTAGTTAAAAAATATAAAGATGTTCATGTTGTATTCATCAAGTAACTTTTACAATTCGTAATCTACTTGGTAACCTTCTATACACTTTTGCCTTAGTAAATTGCTTTCTTTTAATTAAAGCAACATATTTTAAATTAAAATTATGGTCACACTCGTTATGGTAACTAATGCATTGTGTGTTGTTTTTTAAAAGATTTCTTTTGTGTTCCTATAATGTTTTATTTAAGAGAAAGAAGATATAGAAATAAATTTACCAAGGCAAAAGTATATAAAAGGTGCTTTGACTATAGATCATCGATTATGTTACTGTTCTTACATTTCACTTTTTATGGCAGATCTTCTATTGGGCTGTCCAAAAAGTTCATGCTGATTTTTAGTCATTCATGTTCCAACATAGAACATGTCAAATTTATTGACAGATATAATATGCTTACATTTCTGATTAGCGTACACATCACACTATCTCTTGAGAAAGAAAGTTTAAAATTATGTGTCAATTTTGCATCTCTACGAAAATGGGAGATTATAAGGTGCCTTTTAGACACTTGATGCTTTTTCTTTTTTTTTATCGTAAAGGCAAAAATGCCTCGCAAGCAACAAAAAAAAGATATATGCTGTATACAGTGATAGCGCTTTAGCTGACAGAACTTTACGGAAATGGTTTGCCAAGTTTAGAGTTGGTGACTGTAGCCTTATTGATGAAGAATGCTCAAGACATTGTTTGAGAATAACCCACGACACAACGCGGGAATTGGCAGAAACACTAAATTTATCAAAATCCAGCATCCATGCATACTTAGTGAAGCTTGGGTACTCAAATCGCTATGATGATTGGGTACCACATGATCTGAATGAAAAGAATTTAATTCTTTGGATGGCATAAAAGAACACCTTCATGAGTTCTTTGCCGAGAAACCAAAATTTTAGGAAGATGGAATCTTTAAGTTGAAGGGAAAAATGGAGAAATTTTGTGCAACAAAATGGTTCATATTTAGTTGAATAAATATTTAATGGCATAATTTTGCTTTGTGTTTTAATTTCCCTTAAAAATCAGTATGAAATTTCTAGACAACCCAATATTATCAATATGTAGGATATTTAATAATAAAAATGATAAAAATGAACACAAAATCATAGAGAAACAGAATGAAATTGGCTAGACTACATATCCAGATGCATCTATAAAAAAAAAATTTTAAATTTCAGCATTTTCAGTATTTTCTTGTTGTTTGTGTTCTTACATTCCCCCCTCTCCTTCTGACACATATAGAATTCCATCAACAAAAACATTACTTTAGCAATAATGCAATAGCTGAAATACAGTAATCAAAACAAAAATGATAAAGATACTCATGTATAGGTGAATATTATATATGCCAGAACAATGTCAGATACAATAAGTGTAAAGTGAACAAAATTTTGTGATTGTTTTGTTCATTAGGACTTCATTAGGCTAAAGTAATATTTTTGTTGATGGAATTCTATGCGTCAGAAGGAGAGGGGGGAATGTAAGAACACAAACAACAAGAAAATACTGAAAATGCTGAAATTTAAATTTTTTTTTCTTATAGATGTGTCTGGATATGTAATCTAGCCAATTTCATTCTGTTTCTCTATGATTTTGTGTTCATTTTTATCATTTTTATTATTAAATATCCTACATATTGATAATATTGGGTTGTCTAGAAATTTCATACTGATTTTTAAGGGAAATTAAAACACAAGACTAAATTATGCCATTAAATATTTATTCAACTAAATTATTAGCTGAATGTGTAGCCCCTAAGAGAACAGAAGTTGTTGTTTTTTTTGGGGGGGGGGTAACTTTAATCAAGAACAATTTTTACAAAAAGCAAGCAACAAAAAATTTCAATGTGTTCAGTTGTATTAAAAAAAAAAATTGTCCAGCTGAAATAAAAGAAATTTTAGAAAATAAATAAATATTTTTATCTAATTTCTGTAAAATTAAAAGTTTTTTTTTTTTTTTAAATCTACCCTCGCATCCTTTCAGCAGTAAAATGTTTAGTGAGGAGTAATAAAAAAAAAAACACCCAGCATTTTCATTTTTTTTTTTATCAAAAGAAAATGCAGCTTTTTCCTCTGCTCCTCCCTTTTTTTAAGGCTTCCATACTTTTGGAAATTTCTGAATATAAACTTCTAGTGTGCATTATTGAAAAAAAAACAAAGATGCAAATCAAAATTTAAAAAATTATTGTTGTAGTTACAAAAAACAAATTGTCAATTATTCTCTTTTTAATGTGTTATTACCAACACTTGCAATCAGACCTGCTTACAGTTGAGTGCCATGTTAATATACAGTCATATATATATATATATATATATAAAGTCACCCTTTAGCATTCAATAAACTCAGACCCACCTCTGTAAATATCAGTTCTCAAAGTCTCACTGTTTGCATGACTTTCTGTGTAATTTGCAAATATATCATCATTTATTATCACATTGTATACATGGGATGGGATTGAACATTGAGAACCCATATTTATAAAACGGATTGAATGCTAAAGGGTTAAACCATATTAAAGAATTAAATCATAACTTTTTCTTGTTTATTTTATTTATTTATTTTTTTTTTTTACCATCAGATATTTTCTCATGAAATGAAGAGATCAAAAATAACAATCTGGGGTTTCCGCAAAGAACTTATTGTTTGTGGTTAATCAGTTGCAAATTCTTTTCCATATGTAGATTATTGATTCACTTTTCTTTGATGGATTCTCTCTTTTGTGACAGATTTCTTTTTCCTTTCTCTTCAGGAGGAGGATGAACTGGCAGCGTCATTTCGCAGAAGAAAGATTGTAAGTAACTGGGATCGTTACCAATCACTGCCACCTGAGATTGAAGATGAAAATCTGTCAGAAATTGGTGCTGATTTTGGAAAACTACTTAGCCAAACAGGTGAGAATGAATGGCACAGTCTAAGATACCTGCATGTACACACTTTTTGTACAAAAATATTTAGTATAATATTTGATGAATATATGTGAGGTGTTCAGCCTAATATACTAATATTGGCTGTTTTTTTTTAATCACAATATTTCAGCCAATGGGATATTCAGCCTCCCTTAGATATCAAATGAATTTAGTTGAGGGTGATGTTTTTGTCTTATTGATGCATTTAGAACTTAAGAAGATCGAATTTGATATCAAGCCAGTATGGAATTCCATGTAAATGCTCGTAGCTGTGCTGTTTATCAAAAATAGATAATTATTACGTCTTTCCATATAATGAAAAATGATATTGTCATCATTTTGTTCATGTGTTGCGGAAAATTAGCATTTATAAAGTTCTAGTCATGCAACCAAAATTCTTTTCGAATAGCAGCTGAGTTGTTTCTGCCTGCAGGAGTTTTTGATACCCAAATCCAGAAGCATCTACAAAAGGCAAAAAAGTACCTGATTAGGTCAACTGTTGCCAAGGAAGATCCAAGAAAAAAAAACATTGGCTGACATGTGATGCAAAAAGAATGAAAATATAACCAAAAATGATAGCAACCGTGAAATTTCAGCCGATATTTCAAAGTGTCGAGCTGCGTGCATGATTGAATATTATGTATCATGTTTATCATTTTAACCAAGACAAACTGTCGTTGTGGGTTATATGAAAAAAAAAACTATTGAATTTTTTGGTGGAATCAGTTTTGTAGGAAAGTTGTATTGCAGATAAATTCTTGAGCAAGCTGCAGTGTAGAATCATTTGTCTTGGAACATTCTCCAGACATCTAAGCTCTCTGTGAAACTAATCTGAAGTCTTCAATCTCTTCTACTGAATTCCCTGTTCCTGGTTATCTTCCTCTCTTTCGAAAGGACTCCAGTGTCCACATGCATGGCATTGGTGTTTGTTCTGAAGCATTTCCCACTGGCAAAGGAACCGTCTTTTGAGTCTCCAGATTTTCATGCATATGCTTCTGACTTTCACTAGTAAACTTGATCAGTTATCTTTTCTTCCTTTGCCATTACCCTTCCTCTCATGACTGTTGCTCGCTAGATAGAATTTCAAATACGCTCATCTACAAATATCTTTGCATTTGGCAACTTCAGTGACCATCATGTCAAGTGGCTTCATTATGCCAATGCCACTGATCGCAGATTTTGAACTTCTCAATCTCACTAAAATAGACTTCCTGCGTGTTTCTAGGGCCCGATTTTCCATTTCAAATTTTCCTTGATTCCGTTTTCACTTTTGGTAAATTTCGTTTTTTTCTGTTTTTACTTTTGGGAAATTTCATTTTTCCACTTTGTAGTATTTTATAAGAAAATTGCAGTAAAATCTGCTATAATTATTATTAAAACTGAAAACAAAAACATAATTCAAAGTTTTATTACATATAAAAGAAATAGCAAATATCTACAAATCTTTTTTTTAATGTTAAAATCCAAGCCCAAAACTTAATATGTAAAAATAAAAAAAATGTATTGCATTTTTCTACAATTCCGTAACAGTGTTCCGCATATATGCTGTCATTACATCCATTACCAGACCAAAAAACAAACTGAGTTGTGAAGAATTGACATTCATAAAACAACAAGAGCCTAATTAATATGTTCATTAATACTTTCACCATAATGAATACAATTGAGATAACTCTGTTATGTCTTCTTTCTTTATGCTTCCCCAGCCTCTCATGGCTGTTGCTTGCTAGATAGAATTTTAAATACATGCATCTACAAATATCTTTGCATTTGGCAAGTTCAATGACCATCATGTCAAGTGACTTCATTACTCTAATGCCACTGACCTTGCAGGAATCCAGATTTTTAACTTCTCAATTGACCAATCTCTCACTCAAAGAGTAGACTTCCCTACATGTTTCTCTAGTAATTCTGATGGACACACTTCTTTATTTCATACCTGAACTCTCGTTGTGTTCTGCAGGCCTGTCCTCTTGGTCACTCCAACCATGCAGTAGCATCTATAGATATCTCTTTCCACTTTTCCATCAAGCAAGAACCCCCCCCCCCTATTAAGAGAACACCTTTCAACTATCAACACGTACTAACTGGGATTTGTTTTGTGATTTTCTTCCTGATGTCCCTTCTATTGATATTTTTAATCATCCCATTGAGAAATTTGCAACTGAAGTCTCTTCCTGGGTGAAGGTGGCATCAAAGTTTTTGTGCCAATACAGAAATACAAAGTGAAACCACAATCTTCTCCTTGGTTCTCGCCTGCCTGCTCGGTCATCATAGACCACAGGAATCATTTCTTCCAGCTATACCAGAACGACAAGTCCAATTGTACTAGATATCTTTTGTCACCACTCATAGTGAATGTAAGTGTGTACTCGAAGAAGCAAAGTCACTAAATAATATGAGATACCATATAGCCTCTCACAAGTTTGGTTCAAGAGATTATTGGCAGCTCTGCAAGAGTGTACAGAACAAGAGCAAATCCTCAGTCCCCCCACCTCTTAAATCAATTTGAAGTATTGTCGTCAACTGCAGATAAAGCAGAGGGATTTACTTGCTTTTCTTCCGACTCTATTCATCTGGAATATCTCTGCCTGATTTTCCCCTTAGAACAAAGTCTCTACTGACTGATATGCACATAACTCCATCTATGATTTCTGCTGTCATTTTTAAACTAGATTTTCCCAAAGTTTGCAGATTTGACAGTAACTCTGCAATTGTCCTAAAAAAAAAATGTGCTCCTGTTCTCTCCAAACTTCTATCTTCTTATTCTAAATAATTAAATGGCAAACTTGTCTGTCTGTGTGTCTGACACCCTTGTAACTTGAGTCACACTTGCCCTACATAGACATCATACCTTTTGAAATCAGGATGATCCAGGAATTGAAAATGTGCCCTCCATTTTGTGCTTGAACCTTTAGCATTTTGGGATTTGTATCTGGATGAGGAGAGAACAGTTAAAAATTCAAATATTAAAATAACTGAAAAAAATTAGTGATTTTAAAAGTTTTTAATTTATATTAAGTTTAAAGTAACATAAAATCTTTGTGAGGAAATCATTTTTATTTCCACAAAATGCCAAAGAGTCAGTAAAAGGGAGATGTTTCATGTAAGGTTTAGAAGTTCCACAGAGTTTGTGATTTGAAGAACTCAGTTTTCAGCCTGAATTGGAATTTTGGCCCAAATCTGTCTTTTGGCAGTAATTGGAATTATAGTCCCAATCAAAGTTAAAGTAAAATTTTGAAGTTCCATGAAGTAAATTGGTAGCTTAAAAGTCCATATGAAGTCCAGTTTTTTAAGCTAGTTTATAATAAATGCTTCACTACTACTTGTTTTCCAGCTTGTTGGAAATTCCTATCTTTAAGAACTGTGGGAAACCAAATTATCACCTTAATGGTCTCATACTGCTTTTTTGACAAAATACTAGAGGCTCTAATCAACACTAAATTGGTTAATCAACTTACTTAAAATGATCTCCTTTTGGATAATAATATGGCTTCAGTTTCTCCAGGTCTACTGCCAATGTGTTAACAGCCATCACTGAATTTGTCTATCAAGCTTCAGATAAGAAAGGTGAGGCTTAGGCTGTGGCCCTATATATATATATATCAAAGGTGTTCAGTAGGGTTTGACAGGCTAGCCTTCTCCACAAGCTCAGGACCTACAATGACTCTGAATGAATAGTTGGCTTAATCCAATCATTCCAAACAGATTGTGTAATGAAGGTCATCTAACCACTTTCGCCCTGGCCCTCAACCTCCGACGTCTTATTCTCTGGGTTGAAGTGTCTACTTGGTCTTAACCAAACTTAAGGGAGTGACCGTAGGTCCCCTGAGCATCCGTAGATCATTCGACCAGTCCACTGGTTTAATCCTGCTTCCTGCCCACATTGTGTTTGGTTTGATCCAGAAAGCAGAAGTGATGTTCATTCATTCACGGTTGACTGAAGATGCAGACACGGCTGGAGAGTCTGTTCTTAGAAATTTAGAATGCACCAAAAAATATATACCTGCAGTAAGCCGAACAAACAACTATTCAATGGTTGAATTATTAATGTCTTGTATAGAGCAGAAAAGAATGGTATAGAAAAGAAACAGGTTACAGAAAAGAAAATAATTGATGTAAAAACTCATACACTGGATACGAGACAGAGAGAGAGTGGGTTGTGATAAGCTTGTTGTGAAATCGTCTCGGAACGATATGCGACTCTTGATTATTGCAGCTTGTTCGACATTTCCAGTGGTAGTAATAATAGTAGTAGTCTTGAACATTGGAGGAGTAATTCGCTTCTTCGTACGTATATCAACAAAATATTTAAGCGGGCGCCTGGCTCCAACCTCTGGCATCACTCCCAATCTCCAACCTCTCTCTACAGCTTGACTGCACTTGATGGCAGACCAGCCAACCACTCTGCCAACAGATTTCTGTGCGCGTTTATATAAATAATCTTGGCTGATCACAAATCGACCCTTGGTCTGCACACGATTATCGTGAGTGTCGCTGTCAACCCAAAACCATGGGAATTTCAAAAGTCCTTTCTTACTTACTCAGCGCTATTTATAATTTTAACCGACAAAAGTTATTTTGATCATTTTCATTGTCTTTTCTAATGACCCACTTCCAAATGGGCGAGATCAGGTTTCCCTCAGTAAACAAAATTGTTCTGATCTAATTTTGCTGTTCAAATCTACTCCAATTTCAATAAAAAAAAATATGTGTGTTTCCCAAACTCTCTCTGTCACAGTCATGTTGAATGAACACTCTACTAGTGTCATTTCATATGAATACAAGGGGCCCCCCAAAATTGTTTCTGATCTCTATCAACGACCTTCACAATGTTATCAGTTGCCAATTGGGTATCTATGCAGATGATACAACTATTCACTTCTTTCTTAGTAGCAATTTCGACAGATCTGACAAAGTAAAACTGTCAACTGCTTTCAAAAATGACCTCCGATCAGTGGTTAACTGGAGCAAGGAATGGCTTGTAAATTGTAACAACTCCAAAACAAAACTGCTTTCATTTAATCACCACAGAACCTTTTCTGTCTGCTTGCTAAACCAGGATAGCAACACTTTTCGCCATCTTGGGCTCACGTTTTCCAATGACATAGTGATTATATTGAATCAATTGCTAGGTCGACTACTAGTAAAGTGGGTTTACTGTGTTATGCCTGCCAGACAATTCTAGTCGGAATCTTTCTTGTGCATATACATACGCACACACACACACACATATATATATATATATATCTATCAAGCAATTATAATTTTTTTTATGTGAATGACTTTCCATTAGCTCTGATTAGTTATTTTTACCTATTTGTATATATATATACCTGACCTTGCTACTCATAATATCCCACTGACCAACACATATAGTCATGCTATCACACAACACACATGAACAGAAGATTGCATGAAACAGTTGCCACTCCATGTTGACTTCATTGTCCACTTTTATTTATATACATGTAAAGAGAGAGTGACACACAGACACACACTAATAATAAACATACGTTTTGTTCCTTACAGTTTAGCACAATCTAGAGTTTCATGCACGTGTGACAATCATCAATCTGTGTTCGATGATTGGCTTGTGCATAAAATTGGAATTGTACTAAACAGTGAGGAGCAAAAGGTATATTTATTATTTGTATAATATAAGCTCTTATTTTACATCACTCTTATTACCACCAACACTCAATTGTATTGTGTGTGTATATATATATATATATACATACATATACATACACACACACATATATATATATATATATATATATATATATATATATATATAAAATCAGTGGGCAGACAGGTCTGCCTACAAAACTCTGGAGTTGGGATGTTGAAGATAACCTCAATTAGCTAAGTGACAAACTTTTAATCATATATATATATATATATATACATACACATACACACTGTACTCTCCCATTATTTTTGACGTATAAGAATCAAGCAATTCAGTTCTTAGAACTAACAGCCAGACTATCTGCACATATCATTTGAGTGTAGTGGTGCAGTCTTATGCAGCACCAACCACATGAATACAAAGAACTGGTGCACAGTATGTCACACGGTCCCCAAATGACCTTACATGTTAAGACAGTTCATCACCCAAAGCTATGAAACCAGTCTGTCCTGCTATTTATCCATAGTTGGGGAGAGAAGAGATGGACTTATACATTTCCCAAGAAATATATACGTGTATGTATATATATATATATATATATATATATATATATATATATATATATAAAATTATTTATTTCAGGATATTAAAACCAAAATGTTAAAAATTGTAACACAATTACAATTATACTTCAACATTACAAATGTGTCTCCTAGGGTGATGTTAAACTACTGGTGAGTGAACGATTAATTTCAAAAGCAGAATACTTTTTCTTTTCTTTTTAAAGCAGAAAAAAAACCCAATAAAAATAGGCTTGTGGGCTTTACCATGATTAACCAATCGAATGTGGCTATCGCTAAATTCAAACTCGCTCCCAAAATTTGTTAATGTAGGTCATGACACAGAGTTGTCCGTATATAAATCTAGACAATTTCCTTATGGACAGACACAAGTGGTTACATTATTTCATAAGATGTGTAGAAGTCTGACATTCAACTTTCCTAAGAAGTAAAAACGAAAAATATAGGGAGGTAATTTAACATAATGCTAACCAGTTATATGCTCGTTCAGCTTCTTACATAAAATTTTGTAGTTGATAAATAAAAGGTACCTTAAGAAACTGGTAGATAATTTAATCATTTGAAAAAAAAAACACAGATCAAAAATACATAACTGATTTGATAAATTAATATGTAACTTTTAAATATCAAACATATACCCTCATATAGGATCATCTGACAAAGACGTGTTTGATAAATACAGCAGTGTTTATAAAACTGCTTTAAAAATAGTGGTTACAAGTATGCTAAAATCGAGTATAGAAAATATGATAATATTGATCTTAGGAATAGGAAAATCATTTGATACACAGCCTCATTTAACCAATTAGTCAGTATGAGGTTAGGCTAGAAATTCCTCCATTTAATTGATAAACATTTCCCTAAAAGTAACCCTCTGAGTAAAATATTTAACAGAAACACACTAAGTTATAGCTGCACTGATAATCTTGAGACAATTATAAAGAAACACAATAATAAAATTTTAAACCAATTTAAAAATGTGGATAGTTATACAAATTCTAAGATAAATACTATTAATAATATTAACCAATATAAATGCAAGGATTCTAATGAATCTTTTCTGATTTTTTATTTTTATTTCCTTATAGATGGTAATAGTTTTATTAATATATGTTCTTTTTAATATAAAATGAAGAATATTAAATAATACATTTCCTAAAAAGTAAACAATTAAAACAATATGTTTTTTAATATATAAATAATTTTGAAATAATTTCATATATTTTCTTTATAAATATATAATTATATCTCTTAATATCGAAGTAATAGTGAATTGTTAATATAAGACAAAAAAATATCTTCTCCAATTTCCTATGTCTATTTTTCTGATAGAAACTGAGGTGAATATTCTAAGTCAAGGTCATGTCTATATGTATCTGTTTCCTGCCACTATCCCCATGTCTAAACATTACTACTCTTTCTTTACCTTCTTCTTTCTCCCTTTCTTTGTTTCCCTATTTCTTTTACTTTTTTCTTCCTTTCTTTTCCTCTGCCTTGTTTTAAAATTTGCTTTAGGCCTGGTTTTATTTTATTTTATCTTATTACCTTGATTGGTTTGAAAATCCTTACAAGTAAATCTTGTAAAATGAAATACACACACACACACACACACAAGATTTGTGGACATATGATTATATGGACTTTTGTCCTTGTTTTGGTGTGAGGAACCCACCCCTAAAGTTTGTATAAGTATTTTTGACACAACTTGTGTGTGTATGTATGTATAGATAGATAGATAGATAGATATAAGGAGTGCTGAAAGGTTCTCAGCTCAGCCAACAAGCCCTTCCAGAAAAAAAAAATTCTAATGTTTGGTCAAATTTTGGAAAGAGATTTTGACTGAGAACTTTTCGGCAATTAAGTTTATGTGTATACAGTATGTTCACATTTTATACAGTCAATTAGTTCATTAATTCCTCGTGTTGTTTACAAACAATGTATGTTCAAGACCATTGCATAAACGTTGATGTTTTGGAGTTTCACAAGTAAAATGAAAAAAAAAAAAAGAGGAAAAAAGCATTGAATTCATTGTCTAGTATGCTTTGACTGTCTTGGGCTTTGGGCATCGACAGATGCAGATATAAGTTCAAATGCATCTTCAGGTAATGTGAAACTGTTTCATAAGTGCATGATGCTGTAATTTGGGTTTGCACCAAGTGCTTCATGAATTCTGGCAGAAGTAAGCCATCTGTACTTCAAGATGTCTAGTTTGAGTGGTTGCAGCAATAACATGTTTGGAGGTAGGAACAACACTTTGAGGTGTTCATCCTTATACATCATGCCTGGAATGTTGTCGATAAGAAGTCCCTTCTTCTTTTAGTATTTCTTCACTTCAGGTATAAAAGAATGGTTGAACCTATTGAGTAACAAATATGCCACGACTGCCCACATTAAGCCTTCTTTTTTTGTTGCCAGATTCTCTAGTATGTTTCTCCTCTTTTGCTTAAGGTCACAGAGGAGGGTTGGCTCTGTACACTAAACCTGACTTGATCCTATAACCTGCCGTATTGCTACGAAGAATCAGATTAAAATGATCCTTCCAAGCCTTAAATCCTGGTTGACGCACTTTGGAATTACTCATCATTTGCTTCTGGAAAAGCCCGTTTCATTGGTCTTGACAGCAAGATTCACTTAACAGAATCAGTATTTCAATGATTAAACATCAGAAAATTGATTTTTGAGAAGTGGATTGGGTTGAGAACTTTTCACAATCCACTTTAGGTTTAATATGGGGATATATTATTCACAAAGTGGTTCTTTTTTGCACCACCACCCCTTCCCCACTTTCGTCCTGAGTATGACGATAAACTGCATCCACATCCTGGGTAAGATGATAAACTACATCCAACAGCAAGGCCTTTGATTAGGAGGTTTTGAGGAGCATGGGACCACCTCTTAATTGCTGATGTTCCCAGATCCACCCTGACCCAGGGTGGTAGCACTTGTTAGGGTCTCTGCTATGGGCAAATAGTTAACCCTGAAACTGAGGTAAAAAGCATTATAAAAATGTAAAAATAGGTTTTAATACCAGAAATACTTTGTAAAAAAAATATTACCAGAAATAAATTTTTGAAGAAAAAAAATATTACCAGCAATACGTTTTTGATGAAAAACTATTACCACCTATACATTTTTGAGGAAAAAATATTAACAGAAATAGATTTTTGACAAAACAAAAATATTACCAGGAAAAAAATAGTTGTTGGTATTAAATGACCCATTGAGGTTGATATGCCATAAAACAAAACAAACCCTTCCCCACTTGAAATTGTTTATTTTTGTTTTTAACTTTTTATTTTCAGCTGATGCCTTGTCTCAGTTTCGTTTCAAAGATGAAAAAGAATGGGAAGAAGACAAAACTTTACTTTCTTCCAGTTTTGTGGCTCTTGACTGTGAGGCTCTAGCCAACAGCCTTCAGTGCCTGCCCTTAAATGAAAGGCTCGGATTGGACGCTACTCTCTTTAGTGTAAGTACTGACCACTACTTGGGACCAACAGAAATCTATTTGTTTAACACAAATGAAATGCATTTTTATTAATCCTGTTATTAGTAATCAAAGGTCTGACATGTTTATCAGGATCATTCTTTCTTGATTTTCTTTCTTCATTCTTTCTTGATCCTCTAGCTAAATAATTTTACAGTTAACTAATGTACAGCAAGTTGTTAGTAAAGTAGTTGACAGGTTAGAGGCAACAGATTCCACTGAAAAATGGTTAGATTCTGGTTGAATGGAGTTGATGATATTTTTTTGATTGGGTGACAGGCATAAAATGAGAATATTGGACATCTCTGAAAAAAAAATCATTGTTACTTTAAAATAGAAATTCAGGCTTTAATTTGAAATCTCCTGCCTAATTATAAATGATCATGAGCAACTGACAAAAACTATTTGATTATTGGATCAAGATTGTAAATATCTAACAAATCTGGGCAAATATATTTCATAGCTGAAAGCAACTGTGTGTGTGTAAAATGAAGACGCCCAAGAAAAGTATGATTAGTTTCACATCAAACATTTGAACAATGGTGGGTGGAGTCCTGGGTATCTGGCAGCATGGCCTCTGATCAGGAGACTGGTGGTTTTGAGGAGCATGGAACTTAATTGATGTTCTATCCAGGTCCAACCTGATCCAGGGTATTAGCACTTGTTAAGGTCCCAGCTATGAGCAAATAGGGAACCCTCACTAAACAAAACACTATGAAAATTAAAATATATATGAAAATATAAAAATAAATTTAAATAGTAAAAATATTACTAGCAGTACATAATTACCAAAATGACCAACAATACAATTCTATAGTAGAATTACCAACAATATATATTTATAGTAAAATTACCAAGAATACATTTAACTGTTGTTGAAGTAATACAATTGCATTCAAAATATATAAGTGGAAACCATAAAATTGTGTTCAAAATATTTAGATTTTGGCATTAAATATCACAGAGAAGTTGATATGTCGCTAAACAAAAATCAATCCCCCCCACTTTGTTGTGTGGAGTCACTTTCAATGCCATCAATCCGTACACCCCATGGTGGGTCATTGCCACTTTCAAATGCTGTCTCTGGAAATCTCTATCCAATAAGGTTACAAAATCTTTCACCATGGATATCACCAAGTTGGGCTAACTTTCAGTTTTAGAACAATAGCTGGTTATCCTCAGAACTCTTCTTTTTGTCTCTCTTTTTAAAAAAAAAAAAAAAGTAAAGAAAAAGTGGGTTCTTCAGAAATATGACAAATTAAAAAAACCTTCATTTTGGCCAGGAACTGATTTCTAGAATTGCAGTTATAGTTTTGGAAAAAACAAATAACCAAAAGAAGCTGCCGTTATAGAAATATGCTGAATGGATTTTTACTTGTCTAAAATAACAAAAAGGAGCCGATTTATAAAGTATTACCAAAATTTTACCATTAGGTCTCTTTCTGAATGTCTGTTACTCTTAATAATGGCATAAAATAAAGATGTCTTTTCTATTGTGGGAATATTTTATTGTTGTTTCAAAAAAAAAAAGAAAAAAAAAAAGGCTTGTTTTATTACTGCATTTTACCAATTTTTTTCTCTCTCTCAAGTCAGACTATTATGAGTATGCCATTGGAGAGGTTTTAAATTCCAGAAAGAAATATTTTTTAGTAAGAATGAAAAACTTGTTTCTTAATAGAAATTTGGCACCTTAAAAACTTTTATATTCAATTAAAAAGAATTTTCAGTTTCAACTTGATTAAAAAAAATAGATCAAGTTGTCAGATTTCTTACAATTAGATCAACTGGAGTATCTTCTTTTGTGTGGTGCTTGTCTCAGGCCATTACAAGTAAATTAATTTCATATTACGTGCTTCCTATCACACTGCCTTGTGTCAGTTTTAGCTGAGTGCTACAAATATTTACAAATGTTTTTTATTTTGCTTCCATTTGAAGAATTTTGTGTTTAGTTAATGTTAACAAACTTTGACAAATGAGACATGGAGCATCAGTTCTTGCAACTTATGATTCTTAGATTTCAGTGAGCCAACCAACCACACAAAAGAAACTCTATCATTACAAAAAGAAATGTACTCGGTACCAAATGTCTTACATAAATGTTGATGTGGAATTAATAACCATATAATCTTTCAGGATGAACAGCTAGAAGATTTTGCTGCTGAAGCCGAGAAAAGCAGGATGTTATACAATCCTGACAGTTGCAGTACCATTGTTCAAGAACAACAAACGGCATTAGATGTGAAAGCCATACATTCTGTACTTTCTGCTGCCATGCACTTGGCACCAGCTCTTCTGAAGACAGTCAAAGCCAAGCCAACACATGTAGAAAATGGTACCGAAATAGTGCCAGTGGAAGAAGGAAAAGAAAAAACTGGGGTTCCTGACAAAGAAGACTCTAAGCTGATCGATGTTGCACAAGAACCGGGGAGTAAATCGGCCAACATGAAAAAGTCCCCTTGTGTTATACCACAGGTCAAATCTGATCCTATCTCAGAGGAAGATGAACTTCATACCTTGTTATCATTAGGGAAGACAAAACCTCAAGCAGGTATGTAACATGTATTGTACAGTCTTGATTTTCAATATTATGAAAAATATGGGGAAAGATTTTTTATCTTGTTTCGCATTTTCAGGTGTTCACTTTACTCCATCTTTGCCTTTTGAGGAAAATATAAATCTATCCCTCCAACGTGTTCTGGTTAAGGGTCTTGATACTTGCATGTCACAATACTTGATAAATTAGAGATTTTTCCTTAACAATTGGAGAGATAATGAGTATTGCCTAGTAACTTTGATTTGCCCTCTGACATACTATGAAGAACCAAATAATGCAAAATATTTACAATTGATATTTTAAGAATTTCTTTAAATATGATTGCCAAAACTGAACTTGGATTTACCCCATCATTTTTTGATGGTATATTTGTAAAACACTCACTTGGTGAGAGAAGAGTTATCCACTTTGTTTTGACAGAGTTTCCTCCCTTGTGACTGTAACCACCTTTCGTAAAATAAACAAAAAAAAATAATTATAAAGTTTCTTCAAGTCTTAACCATCTGGATGTAGATCTGCACCTGTTTATGTAGAACTATGGCTTCTTTATACGTCTTAATTTGACATCTTGAATTACTTTAGTTGCAGGATTTTGACTGGAATTTAAAGAAATCTTACTCATTGGATTTGGTAATTTTGTTAAAAAAAATAAAAAGTTGTTCTATTACAATAAACTAAATCTGGCAGCAAGGGCTTTGATCAAAACGTTTTGAGGAGCATGGAACCACCTCTTAATTGCTGTTGTTCCCAGGTTCACTCTGACCCGGGGTGGTAGCATCTGTTAGGGTCCCAGCTACAGGAAAATAGTTAACCCTCAAAATACTATGGAAGTATAAAATACATTTTCATTGTAAAAAAAATCACCAGCAATACATTTAAAAAAAATATATTACCAGTAATACATTTTTGTAAAAGAAATTAATAATTCTTCCAAGAAATTAAATTTCAGCATTAAATGACCCATAAGGCGTTGATTGGCTACTAAACAAACAAGAATAAAAAAAAGAAAAGATATCTTAGTATGGGGATCTTTTAAAATATTGGTTCATTGCAGAACTTGAAGATTTCTTCAGGGTCATGTTGGAATTGTTCCTCCAGGCACTTTAGATACCTTTTTTTTGCTAGTGTTTAAGGTACCAATTGCAGTCATAAATCTAGAGGTGCATTTGTGCAAATGAACACTGTTCTCGGGTTTTATTTCAACCTGAAACGAGATTTCCATAAGGGAAAAGATTTTTTTAATTAATTTCACTCTCTACCTAGCTTAAATATATAAAAGACATAGGATATTGTAAAAGGAATCGGTACAAGACTGCACCAGAGAATGGGCGTGGTTAAATCACACCATTTTTACTCTTTTGATGAGCTTCTAACCATCAAGAAGGCAGACACATTTTTTTCCACTTGGCCAATGAGATTCACAAAGAACTACTGTATTTGACAGCATCGAAGTTGCACTGGTATATAAGTCATAGCCCAATCTCAGCTGGGCAAATCAAGAAAGAATTAGTAAACCTACATATGGCATGTAAGACACAGTGGAAGTTTAAGATATTTTTAGTAAAAAAAAAAAAAAAGTATGCCATTTATGCCGTCAATTACGGTACAGTGTAACCTGGATATAAGAGAGTTGTCGGGACCGGAGAAGAAGTCTCTCATATCCGGGTTTGGTCTATTACATATACATTAACACAGGCTCTAATTTGGGACCTGAGAAAAATCTCTCTTATATCTGGGTTACACTGTATATCAAATAACAGAAACCACATCACTTGAGCAGCAACAACTAATGTAAACGTACCCCCCCCCCCCGGTTGCCGAAGACTTCCAACACAGCGGCTGATTGAAGATTGCTTTGATCTCAGACCTGCCCTATCCCATGTTGTGATTTAAGCTTGATCATAAGGAGGCCAAGACCGAATTGTCACAAGTATCTCTGTGGTGGGTAAGTTGGAGCAAGGCGAAGATGGAAAAAAAAAAATAACACTCAAATAAATTGAACAAAAAGTAATTACTGTTTTTTTATATTAGTCCTTTGTAGAAAAATTGCTTATATCAGAGTTCGCATGCAACTAATTATCAGCCCAAACTGCGTCTAAATCAAAAGTGATATGACTGTCCTGGTAAAATCTGGTTTGCTGCTGTTGGTAAAGTTTGGCACAAGGCTGAAGTTGGGGGGCTTTCGTTGGCAGATAATCACGTGGGCCTCTCTCTTGCCTCTGGTCTTCTCTCCGTCTCTTCTCTCTTTTCCAACTCACCCCGCGCATCCATATTTAAGGACATTTGCCCAAACTGGCATGGGTGGAGGTATGACGATGTAGGAGCATTTCAATGAATCCTCTCTGGCTTACATCATAACTTTGGGGAATTCCCTGTCTTTTATTATCTCTCACTAAATCTCCTCAGTGAGCGTGGGTGGCTTATCCACCCCCTCCTAGTATTTCAACTCAACTTTCAACCAGAAGAATCAACTCTAATTCCTTGTTTACGAAAAATGAAATTTTCACTTTACAGCTTGCATTTGCAGCTGTGTGTCAATCAACATTGCACCCTAAGTCTGTGTCACTTTTCCATTGTTCAAACTGCTCGGCCTACAATTCAAGTCGTTTATGTGTGAATTAAAATCCTCATTTCTTCTTGTGGGTTTTTGGAATTAACTCTTCTCATTTCAATGTCTCTCAGAACATAACACTTTCTCATGTTTTAATAAGACTTTCTTCCATTTTACCGCAACAACGATAAATAGTATCACACTAAAACCGATAACACTAACTCAAAGAGAAGATAATAATATAATCAAGATGTCACACTACTTCAAATAAAAAGGTTAGGAAGGAAACCCCTATCAATGCTGGAAAGATCTATAACAGCTACTGGACTTGATAAAGCATACTGGTGGCATTCCTGTCTTGCTTGGGGTGAAATGATTAAAAAAAAATTGTTTTAAGAGAAAGATCAACTGAAAACAGTATTGGTTGTTTAGCCAATGAATACCAAATGTTGCCTTGATCCTCCATTTACCTAAAAAAGGATAATATATAACACTGGTATAGGTAAAATGTGACACCAGATTGAAGTTCTTGTTCATGGTTTTGTTTGGAAAAGTTTATTGGAGAAATTATTTTTCCCAGTTTTCAATAAAAGCTACTTGAAAAGTTGCTTTTGAGAAGAAAAGGGAAATCCTTGGCTATGTTGATGTAATAAAAAAATAAAATAAAATTTCAAAATCTTTTTTTTTTTTTTTCTCCAGATGTTGGTGGGTCTGGTAACATTGATCAGCCGGCTGAGATTTCATCCTCTGGAGAGAAAAGTAAGTTTGAGAGATTTTATTTTCTGATATCTTCTACTAGAAGTAACAAAAGGTCAGGCTTGTATGTTAAATAGTGTCAGCCACACTTCACTTGAGAAAGCAACATTTTTTAAACAAGTTGGTCAGGTCATTCTCTCTCTCTCAGCTCTTTGTACGTCTATTAAGAAAAACAGACAATAAGAGCTGCAATAAAAATAAAAAAATGACTTGTTTATTCAGACTTTAAATTGGCTTTGATTTCATCATAAAAAATGCATGCCAGGAGTGTAGAGGGGAAACAATCTGTGTCATTTGGGGAAGAAGGGATGGTAAATTTGTTCATATTTTCTTTCTTCTGGCTCTTCACAAACATGATATATTGGAATGAGTCAGATACACACTTGGGCAATCATGTCTTTTTTGATTCATGACTGACTAGGCAGAACATTTCCTACAGTAGACTGCTGTTTCTTTCTGTGGAAGACTGGTTGCCAAACATGGCTATAGAAGCCAGTCTGTCCTATTCTACAGACAACTGGATTTATACTTTTCACAACAGTATATGTACAAAAGTGACTATAATGAACTCAACTGGAACTCTAACTATGTACTTGATTTTATTCAACTTTAATCTTCAAATAACATTCAGACATTTTTAACTTAATTTCAACCTCTGTTGATACAAACTAAATGAATTGAAATAGAAAATATATGCGTATTTTGATAAAACTATTCATATCTTTCAGAAAGGTATGCTGTATTTGTACTTATATATATATAAAAACATATACAGAATACCTTACATTAGTTGCACAACTCCAAATTTCATGCTGAAGCAATTTTCAAGTCATGTAATTATTTTTATTTTTGGTTGACACTGGTTTTTTGTGAATTACTTTGGCATGAAACTCATAACTGCAGTTAATGTAAGGTATTATATATATATATATAATTTAGTGTATTGGGGCAGCAGATCGTTATTTAAACATATTGTTAAATATAACAGACAACAAATATCTATTATGTTTGATCATGAGCCGTTCTAAGGTTCGTATACTGGCTTTAGTTCAGAAGAAAATAAAGACAAAAACGTCCAACGTTTGGATATTTTTTATTATGCTGTTCCTTGATCTAAGCTTTCAGCACACATGAGCCATTTTCAGAATGGTTATGCAGAAATTTAAACAAAGATATTCACCATCAAAGATGATATTCTGTTATGTTGACATAGAAGATTGCTATGCGACGATAATAGTCGTGGAATAGCAGACACAGATCATAAATTCATGAAGCGGTTCTATGACATTTGTACCACATGAGAAACTGAAATATTAACAACAGAACCATATGTCTAGATGCAATGTAATGTCTTGTGACTAGTTCAAAATGTAATTTTGTTGAGTGTGGGTTGCTTTGTTCTAATGTAGAGGGTATCCAATACCTGAAGGTTCTTTTTACTGTGTGTATGTGCAAGTGTTATCAACTAATATCGGTCTAATATTATGTTCATGGATATTTTTTATAAGAAATGTTGTTTAATAGAACTAAGATCAGAAAGGTGACAGGTAAATCTACAGGAGAGCATGGTTGTAGTAAAACCAATATCAGAAAAATATCTATTGGTGGACAGTCATTAGGATTTCTACAATTACAGAAGTTGGTATCATTGTTTGTTGCTTTGGGATGGCTATTGCTACTTAGGTTTAAGTGTTTGATTTAAAATTTTATTGTGTTTTTTAATAATTTTTTCAAGGTTATGTGTACAGCTATAGCTTAGTTTAAGTGTATTTTTATTAAAAATCTTAGTCTGTAGATTAAGTGTTTATCAATTAAATTGAGAAACTTCTGTCCTAACTTAGTACTAACCATTTGATTAAATGGGGGTGTGTACCAAATGATTTTTCTATTTTTTTTTTCTACACTAACACCATTATATATCCTAAATTTAATTTCAGGGCACTTATAGGCAGTGTTATAAAATACATCTTCACTAGAAGAGTTATCACTGATTCTATATTCTATGGAGGAGGGTATGTGTTTGAGTATGGATAGAGGCTGATTTTAAATTTGGGTGGATATATAATGGATTTGCATTAGTTTTCATGTAAGGTTGGTATGTATGTATTGACTAAGTCTAGGATTACATTGAGGAAATCTACTTTTTTAAATTTCCGATATCTATAATCTTCAAATGTAATGTCAATTGACATTTTCTGATGCCTTGATCCTGATCCTTGTCCTTCTCTATATCCTTTCTTCAAACATCTCTCTTTACTCTTGCTCTCACTCTCTGTAACCCTTTGTGCGCTATTGGCACTCCCACCCTGCTTGGGGTGAAATGCTTAAAAAAAAAAAAAAAAAATTTGTGAACCAATAGTACATCTCTTTCTGAATATTTTTTGGAATTTAAAAGAAGCAATTAAAACTCCTAAGTTATGTAGGTCTTTAAATGAACCCTGTTTTCTATGCTTACATGAAAAATTATATTTTCTGATAAAAAACTCCTTATTAAATCAAACAAGTGAATTGACTGTAAATTGTAGGCATAACCTACCTTTTACCTTGCAATGTGTTTAAACTTTGAATTTAATAATACTTTTTTCTTATAGTAATAATCAGTAGATGAACTGTTGTGCACCTTATATGGCTTGCTATTCTATTTGTAAGATTCATTTTGATTTAATATTGCTTTGTATTGATGTTTGGTTAGTATTATTAACATCTTATATGGATGCTCTTTATTTAATAGATGCATATTAATTTACCAAAGTAGTCCTGTATTTTTTTTTTCTTTTTGTTTCTTCTTTTTCAAACTGTTAAGTTGCTTACCAGTTTCTTAAAGGGGATTTTATTTTTCAATTACAAAATTTTATGCAAGAAGCTGAACTAGTATAGAACTAGTTAACATTGTCAAATTACCTCCCCACCTCTTTTGTTTTTACTTCTTAGGAAAATTGTCTAGGTTTTATATGCAGACAGCTTTGTGTCATGACCTATATTAAAAAAAAATAATATTCTGGTGCATTTGAATTTAGTGTATGTAGGTCACATTCAATTAGTTAATCATGGCAAAACTCAGAAGCCTTTTTTTTTTTTTTTTAGTGAAATTAATCTTTCACTTGCCAATGCTTTAACATCATATGAGGAGACACATTTATGGTATTGAAACATAATTGCCATTATGTAGCGATTTTTAACATGTTTTTATATCCTAAAATAAGAGAGTCCTCTTTTAAATTAAATGTTACATACAATGAAATTATACTCTATTTGTTCTTATTTTACCTGGAAATATATATATTGATAATTTTACTAATGAGTTTGTTTTTTATTGCTATAAAACAAGAGAGGCACTGAAAATTAAAAATTTATTTTTTCTCTCTCTTTTTTTTTTTTTTTTTTTTTTTTCCAGAATATGTGAGTTCTGCAACAGCATCTCTTGAGGATTGGTTGGACAGTGTACTAGACAGCTGAGAGAATTGTCTTTTAAAACTCAGAAGACATTTTACCACAGCCTCTCTTACCAAATTGCTTACTTCTTGGCAGAGAGAAGGAATTCTCCTTGACATAAAACATGATGAACTCTCAAGAAATATCCTTTCTCTGATCTCAGAAAAAGGTTATATAATATATATCAGTTCTACCCCACATCTCCTTGTTAATTAAAAGATTCTCTTATACTGAACAAAGCACTGTGTTCACAGGTAACAGTAATGTACACCTAAAATCACAGGTCTTCCCTACAATTTCCAGTTAAAGTTAATAAAAATGCAATAATATTCCAAAAATTATGAAATTCTGTAAGATCCTTTTCAAGAATAAGGATGCCTAGATAATAATGGTAGAAAATTTCCTCATATCAGCAGTGGTTTGTAAATACCTTTTTGCTGGATTTCTCACTTTTGCCATGAATCTCACTTCCTGTCACAAGGAATTTAACACCAGATCTTGTAAGTTTCCATTTGACGTAAGCCTCAGTTATTCAAGTGGAAGGAATGAACAGCCTCCTTTAAGAACAAAATTGTTATATCAACAAATAAAGTCTATTTTAAAGCAATGGAACTGAATTTTTCTTTTTATTTATTAAAAAAAACTTTTCTAATTAGAAAGGCACATTGACAAAATGACTCAAAATTGTTATCCTTATATTTTCTTTTTTAAACATTAACAGTATTTGGATGAAGCCTTATTGGGAACTCTCGACTGTTTGGTCTGAACATAGTAAGTGGCAGATGACTCAAGAATAAATTGAAAGTTTGTAATCATAAAACCATTCTGAGAGGACATACTTCAATAATTTAGTATTTGATCATGAGTGTATGTGTGTATATATATATTTAATGAAATAGATTAAATCCCACATTTATTTAATATATTTTCTGTTTATACGTTATACAATTTATTTAAGTTTTTAATTAAACAGTATCAATTAGAGGAATCGAACCTGTACTCCTATACGAGAACCCTCATTTGACTTCATGCGCGCTGTCCCATTTAGCTACAGAGAAGCATCTGGTTAAGAATACAGGTTCAATCCCTATCAAAAAATGCATATTTCCTACAAAATTTCTCAAACATTCAGGCTGGTAAATGTAATTAATATTGTTCAATTAAACAGCATTTATTTAAATAAATTGTATCTATAAAAATAACGTAAAAAGAGAAAATATATTAAATAGGACAGACTGGGCTCTCTTGCCTTGTCTGTCAGCCAGTCTAGAAGAAGAAAAACCCCTAAATTCAAATCCTGTCTTTCCACAGAAAGTCATGTTTAAGTACATATACTGTCCTTAAGCTTTGGTGTATTATTTGAGAAACGTTAGGCTCTTAACACTCCAATAAGAAAAAGGCTGTCCAAAGATTTTGTACCATTTTACTATTATTAGTTCTTTATACAAGTGTGCCTGGTTCTATACAAGTCTTCACCATTATAATCAAATCTTCTGTGTAATTGGTCAAGCAGTACAGCTCAAAACTGAACTTTTGGGATCTCCTGTGTCAAAATTGTGTCTATCATATTACATTATTACTTTCTATAATGCAACTACTATTTTTTGTGTCATGTCACATATGAATTTAAGCAATCAGGGCTCTTCACAATTTCCTGTTCCGCCATTCATTTTCTCACACTAGAATATTATACATTGTTTTCCTCTTGCCCTCTGTCCTGTGAGTAACAGATTTTCCAAGCCCTCCTTCCTCAGAAATTTCAACTGTTTGTTTGTTTGGGATTTTATGGCATATCAACCACTATGGATTATTTAATGCCAGATTCAGTTTCCACATATTTACTAAATATATATACTTTGCAAACGTAATTTAAGGATAACGTTGGCAACATCATTGTTTCAAAAACGTATAGCTGGCAACATCATTGTTTCAATGTGCTGGAAAAGACCTGGAAGTTCACTATTTTCCCCATAGCTGGGACCCCCAACAGGTGCTACCACCCCGGGTCAGGGAGGACCTGGGAACACCAGCAATTAAGAGGTGGTTCCACGCTTCCTCAAAACCTCCTGATCAGAGGCCTTGCTGTTGGATGCAGTTTAACGTCGTACCCAGGACGTAAATTTCCACTGTCTCTTCCTGATCTTAAATATAAGTTTCTTTTGTTTCCATTTTCTTTGAAACCTTGTCCTTGCTCTCATGTTCAGTCCATGGTATCCTCAGCATCTTTTTGTCAGAATGCTTCCCCGATATTTAAATTTTTGTGCTTAGTTGCTTTGCACTTTTTGCTCATCCTTTTGCTAATAATCATGCATTCTGTCTTCTTGCAGTTTATGTTTAATCCTTCTTACTCACTTTCCTTCACCACCTTCTGTAGCTTTCTTTCCGTGTCTGCTATCAACACTGTGTCATCAGTATATATTGTGGCCACCAATACTGAATCCTGGTAGGACTTCTAATTCTATCAGAATTACCTCACTTTATAGTATCTGTCTATATTTCTGAGATGAGGTATTATGTACATTAATTTACATTAGTCGGACTATTGTCCTCATCTTTGTCGCCATGTTTATCACAACGTTTCAGCTGTTGTACGCTCTGGCCTTCTTCAGGTGGTTGGAATGTCGAACTGAACTCCTTATTTCGCTCGCTGGGGTAGACCGTTCTAGTTCCACGTGCCATGTCTAATGGATGTCAGTAGATAACTGACATCCATTAAACATGGCACATAGAACTAGAACAGTCTACACCAGCGAGCGAAATAAAGGGTTCAGTTCGACATTCCAACCACCTGAAGAAGGCCGGAGCATACAATGGCCGAAACATGATAAATATGGCAACAAAGAAGAGGAAAATAGTCCGAATAATGTAAATAGTGCTCACTTTATAGGTTGAATAAGTCTGGTAAGAAGATACATCCTTGTCTTACACCCCTTTCTATCCATGTAGTAAAGTGCATTTGTTTGCTTGTAAAATCTCAAATCAGCTTAGATTGGCATTCAAACTAAATATGTTTACAGTATTGACAAATGTTCATAAATTTTTCTAGACGGATATTTAAGTTTAACTTTGTCTGAGACAAACTTGAAGCACCAAGTCAGAATTGATCTCACAACATAGGAATAATGGTCCCCAAGACATGCTCTGTAGCAAGTCATTATAAGGCACCAGACATAGCAAAGATTATTTCTCTTTCAGGATAAGCTGACTTTTTGAAATTCTTCACTCGTCTGTATTTAATCTTGACTATTTTGGGAGAACATGAACAAACAGGAAATTGTTTTATGTACAGACTGTTGTTGTCTCATTATTACACGAGCCTGAATCAACAAGTGTCTAATTCAATAAAAGATTCCATTTTATCATTTGTTAGAACCACAATTCTATTGTCATTGGCACCATTTCTATGCATCTTTATTAAATTCCCCGCAGGAAGAAAACAGGTTTACCATTTCGCCTGCTGATCAAAACACGGTGGACAATTCTGTAAGTCTGGTTCTTATGAAACGGTTTGCTATCTTTGAAGATTTTCACAGGAGACTGACAAAAGTTTTCAAATATGGCACATTTTGGAAAGAGAGCTACTGAGTTTTAATGATTAAGTTGATAACTATTTATCACGGTTAAATTCCAACAAATTAAATCAAAATGCCAAGTTGATTGTTCTTGAATAGTTTTTAAAACTCAGTAATTATAAAAAAAGAGCTAGAAATATTCCAAAGTTGTAGTTCAGTTATGTGCCATGCGTTATACACGCTTAGGCGATCATGTATCGAAAGATACATGACTGACAAGGCAGTTTTTTTTCCCACAGTAGGTTGCCATTTCTTTCTGCGGTAGACCAGTTGCCATCCAAGGCTATAGAATCTAGTCTGTTCTGATAGTTACCCATAGCCTGGGGGGAGGGAGAAGAAGAGGATTCATACCTTTCCGAAGGGTATTAGCATGACTGGAATTCAAACTCAGCTCTCTGATTCTTCAACACAAGCCGCTATCCACTTTATAGCTTAAAAAAGAAAAAAAAAAAAAGAGTTCAGAAAGTAATTGCATATTTCACAGCTATGAATTATAAATAAACTAAGCAGAGCAGAACTCAGGTCGAATGGTAGGAAACTGCATCTAGAATTAGTTTATCATCACTTTTATCCAACACTGAAATTCACTATAAAGGACACAGAGTCCCTCATGATCTTTCATTTGAAAACCAAACAATGTCCCACCACCTGAAGCAGCTTTTCAACCAGATTGCCAACTTTTCATTTTTGCATTGCATTGTTACAGCTGATGAAAAATGGGTTTTGCATGTCAACAGAAAACAAAAAGACAGTGGTTATTGCAAAATGAGGAACAAATGCGAACACCACAAAAAAAGGACTCCATCCACAGAATTCCTTAAAGAAAGATGTCATCCATTATAACCTACTGGGACATGGGAGGACCCTCACTGCAGACATTTATTGCCATCAATTTGATCAGATTGATTTGATTGTATGGCTTATCAACCCTTTGTAGGTTATTTAAAGCCTGAAAATATTTTTAGATTGGAAGAATTTTTTTGTAGATAATGATGATTTAGTAAAAAAAGTTTTACTAATTAACCCATAGCTGATGAGGTGAAGTGGTGGATTAATATCTATCCCAAGGGTAGTTGCATGTAAGTGAATATAACAAACCCCCACTGAAAATAGAACTCAGCTCTCCAATTAACAATTCTGAGCAATTATCTATTACACCACCCACACATCCAAGCTTACACCACCTGGTATACCCAGCCAGTCAACCATCTAGGCACTGACCAGGCTTACCATGGTTTCAATGTGATGATATTTCCATAAGCTTGATTTTATCAGGTGAACAATGACATAAATCAAACTCCAGCACAACAATGTAAGGACACACACTCTAAAACAAACCCAAGAAAAAATATGATCGTTAAGAGGGGAGTTTCTTCCACGTTTTCCATTCTCACCTGCAGATTTTCATTTATTTCAATCATGAAAACATTTCATTAATGGCAAAATATTCAGAAACAAAGAAGCTGAAAACTGTTTTTCAAGGGGGGAAAAAAACAGATTTCTTTAACCCTGCCTGAGTCACATATGATGTTTTATTATCCCAAAATGTTTAAAGAACTCTGAATTCTTAGTTGGCAAATTGTTTCTTTTGCATCCTCCCACTACTCTCCTGACTCAGTGAGGGTATGTAATGAACAGTTGTAGCTCAGTTGTTGAGGGAGGCAAATGCCAGGGGGATTATCCATTTTTGGAAATCTGAGGAGACTAACATCAAGTTAAACATGGAGTTGAAAACTTTGCCTGCCAACTGGGCTGCTGTTGTTGAAAGTGATTACATTTTTGATAAATAATATGTAAATAAATTTAACTTCCATTTGCTTTTACATGCTTTCTAATTGTTGAAACTCGACTAATGCATGGAATAATGATGCAAACACAAAATGTAGTTAGAATAAAATGTATTGAAACAAGAAAGTGTACACAATATTTACATATAGTCTTTTGTATATTCCTGGGTAGACCGTTCCTGGAGAATGTGTTGACTAAGTCGCAGTCGGGCAGAGTCTCTAGTTGGATCTCTTGATTTGCCTCCCTGTCTTCCGGTACCAACCATATTTATATCGTCGGTACTCCGCTATGCAAATTAGGTGGATCCTACCACAACACTAATAAAATTACTTTCTGAATACCCTAATATATGTATGAAACGTGGATATATTTTATTTGTGTATAAATAAGTAGTTAAAATGTTGATGTTCCAACAATGAGATCTGAGTTCAAATCTGCCCATACCTACTTTGTCAAAGAGGTGATTTTTTTGGTAATATCAGCCTGGGGAGAGGATGATCCCAGCATACACAACTGTTGGGAAGGGCCAAAAAAAAAAAAAAAAAAAAAAAACGTACTACAGGTTGACCCAAGCTTTGTGATTGAAATTGGGCAAACAAAACAGTTTGGAAGCCATTGATGGTTAGCACAACAAACAATAGTTTTTAGTACAAATTCATAAGTCACTGTGACCGAGGGTTTGAGTGTATTGGCCTTTTGTTCAAACTATTAATCATGCTAGATTACATGCGTTTTCCCAGAAACTGTAACTAAGGTCCACCCAGAACAGTTACAGTAGAAACCCGTGGTTAGCTCTGAGGGTGTTGAAGAAACACAAATATGCCTGAACAGGAATTAACTAGCACACCCATTATTTAATATCTTTTATGTAAAAAAATAATGAATAAACAGAAAATATATTAAATAATTATTGAACTTAATCCATTTCATTATATGTCGTCATTGTTTATGTTAAGATACGTTTCATGAGCAGATACGATCGACTGAGAAAAGTTATTGAAGATGATGTGTTTAAAAACAGTAAACTGGACTTACCTAACCAGGCACTTCTCTGTAGTTAAATGGCATAGCACGTCAGATCAAATAATGGTTTCCATATAGAAATACAGCTTCGATCCCCGTAGGAGAACGCATATTTTCTACAAAATTTCTCGAACGTTCAAGTCAGTAAATGTAATTAATTCTGTTTAATTAAAAAAAAACAGAGCATTTACTTAAATAAATTGTATCTATAAAAAATAACATATGAACAGGAAATTTTTTCTTGTGTTCATATGTTTTTGTTTTTTTTTGACAAAGTGTGTAAAAACTGGCCAAATGTTCTCTATGTCCTTGATAATGACTAATTTCTATTAGCCATCATCAAGGATGTTCTTTCGTTGTTTTTTTTTTAACTGAATGTGTAGATTTTTATATATAATATAATGGGAATGTTTTTTTTTATTTTCCAAACATGATCAACACATTGTGGCCATGTTCATAGCTATATTATTGCGTGTTGACTTTTCTTTTTTATTATTAGTGCTTCCATTATTTTTAGCCTTAATAATGGAAGCAGTAATAATAAAAAAGAAAAAGCCAACATGCAATAATATTAGCTACGAACACGGCCACAACGTGCTGACCGTGTTTGGAAAATAAAAAAAATCATTCCAATCTCTCTAGATACATATATAAAAATCTACACATTCAGTTAAAAAAATGAATAAAAAAAACAGCCTTGATAATGGCTAAAAGAACAGATGAAAGGGCTCAGATCTATAGAACATTCAGTTTTTTACACATTTTATGCCCAGAAAAGAAAACATTTATACAAACACAAGAAAAATTGAATAAAATGCTTAATCACAGTTCCTTGTCAGTCATCCTTGATGAAACTTGTATATATTTTATTACTTAAACGTTATTTTTAGTGGATACCCATATTTGAATAGATGCTTCATTTTTATTTTTAAATGGTATATTTATTATCATTTACTGTTTATTGTTTGGATATTCAAGAATTCTTATTAAAGAAAATATATACACCTTCTCTAGCAGGAGTCAAATCTGGGACCCCCTCAGTAGGAGAAACTATCATTAGATCCAACATTCTTATACCAACTCAGTTACAAAGGACATATAATGGCTATAGGTAAGAAAACAAATATTAATTGCATAAAAATAAATTCAACATCATTTAACCACATTCGCTTATTAGATATTAAATTACGTCACTTAGCATCCTCTATAATTTACCTTGACATTTCAGTTAATCTGATGAATATTTATGAGCGTCTGTAAAATTTTAAAATTTTGAAAAACTAATAACATTTTTACTTTTGTTTATAAATACTTATTGCAAAATAAAATTCTCATCTTTCTTGTTGTCATCATAGCGTTTCGGCCATTGTGCCCTCCGGCTTTCTTCAGGTCCTTGTTGATTTAGGTAAACTTCAAGGGATTTCCAACTGAACCCTTTATTTAATCTATGGGGGTAGATTGTTCTAGACAAGAACCTAATGGATGAAAGCATTGGTTCATGAATTCGGCGACATAGTACTTGTGTGTTCAATCACTGGGCTGGGTAGTGCAGACTTAGAATTGGTAGAAACAGGATGAACACTAATAATTGAACAGTAAGGACAACACGAGATATCCTGAAAGATCCAAATGACAACCATCTAACCCCATAGACTAAATAAAGGTTTCTGTTCAAAATTCCCTAAAGATTACCAAGACTGACAAGCACCTGATGAATTGCACACTAGTCGAAACATTGTGATAATAACAACAAAGATGAGGACAATAGTCCAAGTATAAATAATGATAACACCTATCCCAAAATTTCAGATGTAAAAGCTTACTTGTGTAAAAGTTATCTTTTAAGATGAAACTTTTAAGGTAAAAACTGGACATTGACATATGAGCTGCTAATAGGTTTATTTTGTCTATTCACATAGCAAGGGACAGACAGAAAGCAAATATTAGATTCAGATATTAAACATATTCACCCAGTATGAAATAGCAGAAAATAGTATTTAATTACAATAATATTCTGTTATTTATTCAACCTCTACAACAAGGTTATCCTGGAAAGCCAATCAGAATTTAATATTAAAGTTAGGATGCTTGTCTCCATTGGTAGTTACATAATTAAAAGAAAGAAAAAACTTATAATTCTAACGAATGATTTATTTTTTTATGGAAATATTTTGGCTAGCAGTTGCCAGTCTTGGTCACTCCTTAATTTGAGTAAAACAGTACAAAGAAGTTTGAAATGCTTAAGAATTTAAATCAAGGAAAACAAACTGAGTTGATGACATTTACAACGTAATAGCAAGTTGAGGCATAAAAAAAAAAAATTAAAAAAGTATTTAAATTTTGGTGGACACAATCTGAACAATGAGGTATACAGATGACACTGTGTGGGTGGCAAACAGAAGTAAAACTACAAGACCTCATATAAGTAAAGGAAAGTGAGAAGAAAGGACTAACTATCAACTGTAAGAAAACAGAAACTATGATTGTGAATAAGAGAAAAAGCCTAAGATGCATGTTACAAATTGCAGATGTCAAAATCAAACAAGTAGAGAAGTTTAAATATCTAGCAAATGTGATACTGAAATCCTAAGGTGCACTGGAATAGCTAAAGATGTGTTACTAAAACTAAGCAAAGTAATCGCTCAATTAGTTCAGCTAATGTGTACATTAAAAGATACACACTAATTGAAAATGCATTAATCGAATATAATAACTTATAAGAAATGATGTAATTTGTACCCCAAATTTTAGTTACATTCACAATTAATTTCTAACCTAATTTTTAACTATTTTTTAAAAATAAAATATAGGTACATATAAGAAGTTACCATAAAAATGCTATGAGTTAATGTTTATTAATCTGATTTTTTATAAAAAAAAACTTATTTAGAGGGATTTACCACATTCTTAGATATTTAGAGGGATTTACCACATTCTTAGATATTTAGAGGGATTTACCACATTCTTAGATATTTAGAGGGATTTACCACATTCTTAGATATTTAGAGGGATTTACCACATTCTTAGATATTTAGAGGGATTTACCACATTCTTAGATATTCTTGTTCTTCATATAAAATGGCAGGACTGAGAAATTGCTTCTCAAATTTTCTGCAAATTTGTCAGCTTCTGTTTTCAGGGTCTGCTTCTAAAAATTTTCTTTTAAATTCTTCAATGGCCCTGAAAAATTCCTTCTTTGTCATCTTATGCTGGTGGGTAGATAAATATTAAAGTATAAAACAAACAAAAATTCAATTTATTTTTTTAAAAAAGAACCTTATATATATTTTCTATTTTTTGAAATTTTCCAAACATATAATCATTAGTATTTTGTCTTTGTTTACATTGCAAGCTTAAATGAACCATTGTGCTATGGTGTGCATCATTAAATGAATATAGTACTGAACCACTCAGTGAGCATCAAACACAAATATATACAGCAATCCCTTGATTAGTGCGACTAATCTGTACATCGGTAACCATAAAAAAATCAATTTTTAATTACTATGGTTAAACTGAAGAATGTTTTACCACACTAATCGAGTATTAAGTATGCACTTATCAAATTTTGGTATATAAAAATTTTAGCACACTAATCAAAAACGCATTAATTGAGGGTGCCTGCACTTGCAATGCTCATAGACATTACTGAGTTTGATGCTCACTGAGTGCTACAATACATATATTCATAAACAAATCCAAAGTATAGTGGGTGCTCAATAATCTTGGTCTTGTGCCAGACTATGCTAAATTTAGTAAATAACTATTGAAAAGGTCATTGTTGTCAAAAAGAGGACCAGAAAATTGAGTTAAAATTTCATACTCTACACTTCATATTTAGGCATGAACCCACATCACCCTCCATTGAGGTTGCAATAGATGAGTGGCAACAATGGTAAGTGCTTGAGCTCAGGTGAAAAAAGTCAAGAATTTGAATACTAATTTTCAAGGCTGGCAGGCAGGCTCTCCCCAATTGGAAGACTGGTGCATCAAGATCTTCCTTCACCCATTAATATCTAAGCTTGAATGATATGAAAAGAAAAGTAGAAGAAAAATCGAAATTATGTTAAATATTATTGTAAATAAGCAGAATTATTTGAAAAGAACTGATCCAGTCAAATAGATTGGCAAAGAAATAACTGCTATGAAGAGATGCCTGTTTGAAGATGTCATTTTTGCCTCTGCCTCCTGAAGATGAGAAGAGGGAAGTTTGGAAATGGAAAATATATCAAGTGAAGACAACAATGTTTCTATAGCAACAAGATGTTGGGATTCCACAGCTTTTCAACTGCTGCTGCTGCTGCTGCTTCCCCATCGACTATAAATACAATGAAGTTTGGGAACTAACATCTTTTGACAGATGAAACAAAAATTGGATACACACAGACACAAGGGTACACACAGGGAGGAGGTGCAGAAAAGTCCTAAATCCATCCTTCTTTTCAAAATCCCAAATTATGATTTTTGGTCAAATTTTGGAAAGTAGGTCAAGCTGAGAATTTATCATAACCCACTCGTATATGTGTGTGTGTGTGTGTGTGTGTGTGTATATATATATATATATATATATATATATATATATATAAAAAGAAAAAGTAATAATTTTTACCTGATGAGTTGGTAGAACAAAACTTTAAGTTGCACTCCAAATGTAGGTATATGTATATTTATCAATATATACTTCTTAGCTCTGTCTAATCACATTGAGCACTGTTTTGTTTACACCTTACATTAAATTGAATAAATATTTATTCGCTTACCTGTGTATACATGATAACGCATATATGTTGCTAATATCTAGTTATTTGATTTACCCACTACAATACCTATAAATCTCTCTCTCTCTCTCTCTCTCTCTCTCTCTCTCTCTCTCTCTCTCTCTCTATATATATATATATATATATATATATATATATATATATATATATGGTATGAAAATGACAATTGGAAAAAAATCTTAGATTTTGCTGACGTGTTTCATCTTCCGACTTTATCAAGACAAGCAATGAAAGTGGAATGTTTAGTTGTTGTAGTTACATTAAATCTAAATTCTAAAAGAGAGATATGATCCTGCATAAGCCTCTTTCTGGATAATGGTAACTTCCTTTATATGAAGAGTTTGTTTTCTGTTTTCCATGTCGACAATATAGTTAAATTTCCCAGAATAATTCTGTGGATAAGACAAATTGGTATAAAAATGATAATTGGAAAAAAATCTTAGATTTTGCTGACACATTTCATCTTCCAATCTTATCAAGGCAAACAATGAAAGTTATTTTTATACCAATTTGTCTTATCTACAGAATTATTCTTGGAAATTTAACTATATATACACAGTGAGATAGGTAAATTGTTGCCATTTTATATTTTTAATTTCGTTCATGAGCTCTGTTTTTTTTTTTTATTTTGTTGACTCCACAGTATAGGGGAGGGTCAGTTGGGCACTGACTATTAGAAAAAGAGCACCATGACGCAATTCACTCCACCAGAAATTTGGAAGTGTCATGTTGTACTGTTTGGCATTCATGTTGGAAGCTCCAATATGAACATTTCAGAGTGTCAATCTGAGGACAGTACAGACGATTCGGAAAGAGTTGGATGAGTCTAATGGTGATTATGAAGGTACACCAGCTCAGAAAACTCACTTATCATTCTGATAAGAAAAGAACTCCCAAATTAATTGGTGAGGGCCTCAGACTCAACGCAGAAGCCTACATCAAGCCCAGCCAGGTGAGGCAGTATCTTTGACCCTTCAATATGACAGTTTGATAGGGCCACAGCGCCTTCTCAACATGTATCTGCAGATATGCCCTTCGTAAGTCCAATAAAAATAAATTAGCCCCCAATCATCGCCATTCCCACAACTTATGTGCACACACCTCTGAGTTGTCAGTATATGGTTCCACAAAACCATTCAACTGATGGTTATCCATTGCTGGATGAACCTTCTGCTTGCTCTCTTGTATCACTGCCATTAATAGGATTAGACACTTAGGTAGGCCAAGTTCATCTTCGGGGTATGGTCACAGCCATCCATTATCCAGCCACGACTGAAGCTCCATCTCATATTCGTCCCGTGCATAATCGGGTACTGAATATTCTGCCACTCTATTCTTTAGGGTTATAGGTGGTTGTCCATTTGTCCACTTCCACAAGACCATCCATACTTTGTTACGACGGTTGAACTCTACACAGGTTGGGTTCAGTGATAGAAATAGCAGCACATCGGGGCTTACTTTCTTCAAAAAAGTGAACTTCTCCTGAGGGATTGATGTGCACCCCATCTAATTCTCTGATTGCGTCAATCCTGAAAAGATCAAACCCAAGTAGTGGTCTGTCCACAATTAAGGCATCAATGCACACAGGTTGAGCATGACCAATATTCAACGTAATACTCCCCTGTCCATGGCATGTTAGTACCTTACTGTCGGCAGTTAGGACTTCCGTCTTCATTGGCCACCAATTGCGGTATGCGCATTTGCTCACCAACATCCATGAGCAACTAGAATCAACCAGGGCCGTGCACTTCTTTCTGTCTACAGCCACTTCAATGATAGGTAGCGCCATGTTCTTTAGTCACTTGGGGAGAAGACTGGTGCTGATGTCTGTTCCCTGGATCCGTTTCCCTGGCACTCTGATGAGATGTGCCCGACCTTGTTGCACTGAAAACACCATATCTCGCGGCGGGATCTTTGTGTCTGGGTAGCCATCCTCTCTGAGTAGCCTTGCCTGCAGTCCTTTGCCAGGTGGTTGGTACCAAAACACTTAAAGCAAACAATGTCGCCTGTCCATGCAATAATGTCAGTATTCATCTGTTGAGATGCTGAGGCAACTGACTCATCCAGATTTTGCTATCAGTCATAACGGCCCGAGCACGAATCAGGATCTGGTCCAATGTTATACTGTCCATTCTGGATGATGCTCGGAGAAGTTGCTTGACTTGTTGCGGCAGTCCAGAAACAAACGTGCATGTCATCCATCATTCAGGCAGTTGGCCACCAACTAGCAAAGCTAACCGTTTTAACTCTGTAAAAATTTTGTCTATGGTTTATTCTGGCCGAAATCGTTGTGGCACAAACTGATCATGCACAATGAATGAATCCACCACATATACAGTTATAAAGGACTTGCTTAATCTGACCTCTGCGTCTGACCTCTGCTCCTTTGTTGGCTGCAGATACACAGAGAGAGCTCCGACTCGCAAGCGCAGTGGCAGTATCCACTCAACTTTCTTCATCTCGCAGAGTTCGCAAACCAACTCCACATTTTCAATCCATTCTACAATTGGTAGATCGGTAGCAGCACCACTGAATTCAGGCATCAGCCTAATTTTGAAACTTCTGTCTGCCATGTTTGGGAAGAAGATCGAAATAGCTTGTAGCTTAAATGAGTCTCTAGTACTCGGACATCATTTGTACAATTCAAGATACTGCTGGTTCAATCTGCCATTCTTGCTTTCCGCACACTCCAAAACGTAAATCCATCTTTTCTCCCGTCCTCACTGCTTCAGCCCCCCTCTTTTTTCAGGCCAACATCACGGTCAACCAACCAATCAGTGTTCTTCACTTTTATTCTCAGTTACTCAGGTAAATAGCTTCCTCCAGTTCAGTGCACAACTTGATATTGGTCGAAGCATGCCAAACTAGATGGGAGAGAAATGCCATTTTCAAGGAGCAAAATTGCCGATGTCATGTGCTGCACGCTGAGGTAAGACCCTTATTTTCCTTTGCACCAGATGCAAGCCACTCTGGCTCGCTTGCTTCTACGGGAGTGTTCACCACACATACCCACAAAACTGCATTTGGATTCACAATTATTTCTACTCAATAGCCTCTAGAAGAATTTGGAATATAACTGTTACTACCCACCCAATAGACCTACCCATAATGCACCACTGACTAGAATATATAAATAGTTGAGCCAAAACACAACATACATGGCCTGAAGATTGTGTTTAAGCGAGAAACAGATTGCTGTTGATCTTAATTTCCACTTTTATACCAAACACCAAATGGCGACAGCCTGTTTTATCTTTGACATATCATCGTTCAGCAGCTCAGTTCTTAGAACTGAACATCAAACTACCTGCACATACGACAGTCGGCTTTAAAGTTCATAGGCTGACCAAGATATCAATATAAGTAGACACACCAGTTGGTAGACCAAAAAACATGCATGTGTACCAGAATACAACAACTGGTCGGTCAGGTGTTGTATTCTGATACGCATGCTGACCTTTGTATGATTTGATTATAATGATGAAAGATTGTGCAGCACTAACCACATATTTTGGAAGAACCAAATACAAAGAACTGGTGTAGATAGTGTGATACAAAGTCTCCAGATGACACCCCCACCCACCTCAGGTTTTAAATTCGAGCGTTGTCCTTCTCCTTGGTTGCCAACCAAAGCTAAAGAACCTGTCTGTCTGTCTGTCTCTCTCTCTATATATATTCAGTTGTATGAATATGAGTTTGTGACCCTGGGTTTCATGTTTTTGTGATCATCAGACAAACTGGTTTATTTTGTGTGTGTGTGTGTGTGTGTGTGTGTGAGAGAGAGAGAGTGTCATTCCAAAATGAACACAGAGAAGGATTTCCCCCTCTCACCACCAAACATAATCAAACACAAACAAGCATAAATAAATAAAATTTTTAAAAAATAAACTAGTTACTATAAAAATGTGAAATATAGGGTCACAAACTCATATCCTTACAACTGAACATGTTAGCTCTATCACTGATATTGAGCACTTTCCAATAAGTACTGCATGTATCCTTATTTACACTTTGCCATCTTAAAATAAACTTGCATCCTGATTTGTTGAAAAAGGCAACACCCTTTTAAAATTTTGTAATCCCTTTCCCCTCTTCAACTTAAACTATGTAATACTATTTAGTTTAAAACAAGTAAATGATTTTTTTGAAAGTTATTCAACATTGCTTGAGACTGGAACAAAAACTTTAATTTTAAGTTTAATTTAAAATTTAGTTTTTACTTCCAAAACATTGTAATTTCTGTGTCATGATGAATACATATTTTTAAATGATAATAATAATATATATATATTTTATTATGTATTATTTTAATACCTATATGCGGGTGGTGTGAAAAAAACCCGGATAATACAATTTGTAAATAAAAACATATTTGAACAAACTGATATCAGGGAAAAAAAATTCAGTAAGAAAAGACTAAAGACATCCGTGTTAGTCAAAACTAATCAATCATCACCGCAATGCTCAGTGAAAAGAAAAAACACCAATAGAATAAATTAAGTAAAAATGTAAAAGTGCTCAATACACTAAGTAGACCAAAAAAGGATCTTCTGGGTACTACTGAAGATTAGTTAGGTAAAATCTTGGTAGATTCTGGCTCACTAGGTTTTATATATATGTGTGTGTGTGTGTGTGTGTGTGTGTGGGGAAGGGACATTATACTGTGGTCAACACCAAGTGGAGACAGTTTGTTTCTTGCTTGGACTCAATTTGTTCACTAACATTCCAGTTCATGAAACAATTGACATTATTTTAAATAACATTTATCACCATTCTTCACTGGCACACCTGAAAATTAATTCCACAATATTAAAAAAAACAAAACAATTTTTATTAGTGTCCACAACACAAGTCCTTTTCCATAATCACCTTGGTAATATTTATACCAAGACTGATGATTCAGCATAAACTTAAAAAATGACTACAAATAAATGAAGCCATAATCATAAAAGCATTCAAACTAATGTCCTTAACTTTGTTGTTATTATCAAAACATTTTGGTTGTCATTTGTTTTTTACAGCTTATCAACTCTTTGCAGGTTATTAAATACTTTTTTATATAAGAATTATTTTTTGTTGAGATTTTAATGGTTTACTGATACAAGTCTTACTAGTTAACCCATAGCTGGGAGGAAAGAGAGGCAGATTCATACTGTTGGATTTGTAAAATTTGTCTGCTCCTATATAGAGAGATTAGTCACATGATGTTAAGTGGTTTCTCATTGGTTAATTAAACCACAGAGAGAAGAGACCAGACCTGCTCCGAAGTAACACAGAAAAAACTCTCTCTACTGCCAATGGTACCAGCTGGCTGAGGATTTTAAAGGTACAAGCTACCTAACCCTATTTCAATCCAGAAGATGGGTTAGTCTGTCTGACATATTCTCTATATATAGGAAAGAACATTGTTAAGTTCACTGTTGTATTCATGTTTAGGTGTAAATAAATATCTATTACAAAGTAAAGTGAGGCTAGCACAATAATATTTTTTTCCAAGGATATTTACATGTATGTGAATATAACAAACCCAACTGGAATAGGAACTCAACTCTCCAATTAACAATTCCAAGCCATTATCCTTTACACCACCCGCACATCCAAGCTTACAGCACCTGGTATTCCCAAGCAGTTACCCGTTTAAGTACTGACCAAGTTTGATGTTGCTTAACTTCAGTGATTGTATGGGAACTCAACTCTCCATTTACTACTTCCGAGCCATTATCCATTACACCACCCACACATCTAAGCTTAGAGCACCTGGTATTGCCAAGCAGTTACTCATCTAGATACTGACCAGGCTCTATGTTGCTTAACTTTGGTGATCATACGGGAACTCAACTCTCCGATTACCAACTCCGAGCCATTATCCATTACACCACCCACACATCCAAGCTTACAGTATCGGGTATTTCCAGGTGGTCACCCATCTAGGTCTTAACCAGGCTTAACTTTAGTGTTCATACATGTTTCGACATGGTGTGGCCATAAGCCCAGGTGTCTGTTGATTCATGGAATTTCAAACTAAACACTTTATTTAATCTAGAGGGTAGATTGTTCTTGTTCTGTCAATATCTACGGATATCTTGTTCTTATTTAATACAGCACAATTATTGCTCATCCTGTTTCTACTGAGTCTAAATCTGCACTACTTGGCCCAGAGATTGAACTCACAATTACTTCTTTAATCCTCTTCAGTTATTGATCACCCTGTTTCCACTAAGTTCGCACTACCTGGCCCAGAGATTGAACTTACAATGATGATTCCACCAAATTTATAAGCTAATGCTTTAATTCACTGAGCTATTTTATTGACAAAATATGCATTGAATAAAAAATCATTCAGCCTGGGGATTGGTGTA
The DNA here is from genome assembly GCA_964036315.1 of Acanthosepion esculentum. Lineage (NCBI taxonomy): Eukaryota > Metazoa > Mollusca > Cephalopoda > Sepiida > Sepiidae > Acanthosepion > Acanthosepion esculentum. The sequence goes on along the minus strand of OZ038506.1, from coordinate 10,983,218 downwards.
TTAAATCCACCCAATCATGAATAAACACTGTGGCTCAATTTACGTAATTGAGCAAACAGCTTTACATAAGCTATAAGTGGCTTGCAGATAATGTCATCAACACAGTCAGAATGGGATTTTAATTTTTAATGATGGAAAACTGTGATGGAGGGGAAAATTGGAGAGAGATTTTTTTTGACTTTCAAAACCATAACATAATTTCCACAACTGAAAATGATCGAACATATGTAAAATTTGTACAAACACTGAACATCCATTATCTTGCACAAAAACAAGAGAAATACTAAAACATATATATATTAACAGTATTACTCACTTGAAAAACCTTGACTCAACTTGTAGACACTTGAGGGCAAATTGGTACCCAAGGAAAAAATTGTAAGTAAAAAAAAGAAAGAACTAAAAACATCAGAACAAGTCGAAGAAATCGTCAAGAGTCTTAAGTCCAAAGAAAAAAAACCCGAGTATAAAGACAATGAAAACATAGAAGGCCCAATATGCTAAGTAGAGCAGTATTTATTCTTATATATATATATATATATATATATATGTATGTATGAATGTACGAGGGTCATTCAATAAATAAGGTGAATTTTTCTGTATAAGGACTTCTAATACAGATAGAAGCTTACTTTTTTATTTTTTTTCAACGTAGTCTCCCAGCACTGTCACACACTTTTCCCATCTGTGCACAAGCTTCTGTATTCCCTCAGCGTAAAAATCTTTGGACTGATGTCTCAGCCAGTAGCTCACAACACTTTTGACTTCATCGTCACTTTTAAACTTCGTGCCTCTCGTGAACGCTTTCAAGGGACCAAACAGGTGAAAGTCTGAAGGGGCAAGGTCTGGGCTGTAAAGGGGATGAGGGAGCAGTTCCCAGCCCAGCTTGTTGATGGTCTGCACTGTTTGGGCTGCTGTGTGAGGCCTTGCGTTGTCATGATGCAAGATAACTCCTTCTGACTGATGACCCCTGCGTTTGTCCCAACAGATAAGCTCAAAGTCCTTGCAATGTCATCCACTGTCACCCTTCTGTCAGACTGAATGAGGTCATTGACTGATTCGATCACCTCAGGACACCTCACTTCTGTAGGCCTCCCAGGCCTGTCTTCATCCTCAACACTGCTCCGTCCTTCTTTAAACAATTTAGCCCACTTGTAGACATTTTTTTGGCTGAAACATGTGGCACCATACACAGTTGACATTCTCCTATGAATTTCAACTGGTTTGCACCCTTCAGCAACCAAAAACTTGATAACTGACCGCTGTTCAATCCTGGAGCATGCTTCTTGGTCGACCATCTTTGTTAATCGCCAAAACTCTCAAAGTTTTTTTTTTAAAGAAATTAAATCCATGTGAAAAAGAAGTAAAACAAAAAATAAAAAATAAAAAAGAGTAAGCTTCTATTTGTATTAGAAGTCCTTATACCGAAAAATTCAACGTATTTATTGAATGACCCTTGTAGATTGTTCTTGTCCTGAGCATCACAATCAGCTACATCTGGCAACAAGGCGTCTGACTGGGAGATTTGAGGTTTTGAGGAGTTTGGAACCACTTTTTAATTTCTGTTGTTTCCAGGTCCACTCTGTTAGGGTCACAGCTATGGGAAAATAGTGACCCCCCCCCCCCAAAAAAAACAATGATCAACAGTACATTTTTGCAGGGAAATTAGCAGAGATACATTTTATAATCTACAAACTATATATTTAAAAAAAAATAATCAAAACCTTTTTACCCTGAAAATATAAAATTTATATAAAATATTTAGATTTCAGAATTAAAACCCAGAGTTTGAGATGCTGTATTGAGTATTTGAGAACATATATATGATGCCCTGCAACGTGAAGGCTCAATTTGGTCACAGGCACATGACTTGATTCCACTGGGGGAAGATTGTGTTCAAACATGAAACAGACTTGCCATTGCATGTTGACCTCAAAGTCTACTCTTATACTTACATATGCTCTAGCCCTGATATTGAATACTTTAACCCATAAATATAGCATAATTTAAAACCATGTATATATATATATATATATATATATATATATATATATATATTTCCCATATAGTGATGGTGTTAATAAAACAGTGCTATTAAGTATATATCAATAAATATACATATTAACCCTCACTGATAGCCTGACTCAGAGCTTCATGCACAACACAATCTTCAGGAGCTGAGTATAGACTGGCTGTTCCATAATTTAAATTTTAAAAAATATAGCTGGTTATTGTAATGTAGATTATCGGCAGATATATGTTATACTGTGATTACAGTTTTTTTTTTAATTTAAAAAATTATATTTGGCATTTAAAATAAACAGGATTTATAAATATATATGTGTGTGTGTGTGTGTGTGTGTGCAAGTAAAAAAAACTTTAAGAATTTTTTATTTAAGAGTTGTGAATGTTAATTTTTGTTATCATGAAAGGGAAATTACTTGTTCTTTTTAATTTTTTTATATAAAAAAAACAAAGCAAACCATAATTTACTTAAAAAATATATATACACACACACACACACATATATATATATATATATATATATATATATATATATATATACAAAGAAAGGGAGGTGGATTCAAATTTCCTTAATATAGGTTTAACTTAATTAGCTACTATATTTCCATAATATTCACTCCCCCTCCAAATCTTCAAATGTCGAATGTATAACTAATTCTAATTTCTATATTTTCATTAATCCTTTTATCTATATATTTTAAAGTTATTTTTAAACCCCTTTTGTATTCCTCATTTAATTTTAAATTAATATTTCATTCTTCATATAACCTCAAATTAATGTCAGAAGGTTAATATTTGGGTTCAATTTTATAAAACTTCTTCCATTTAAGACAAATACCTTCCACCCTCCCCTGACCCCTGTCTCATGCTTTTCATCTGACCGATACATTAAAATAGATAAATTCTGTATTAATTTTTTGCTGGTTGTTTTTTTTAGATTTCACAGTTAAATTTCTATTTCTGACATGAACTCAGTCCACACACTGGGGTTGATAAGACAGATAACCATTAAGTTCTGTCTGAATTTTGAATAAAGAAAACAAGTGACCAAATGTTACATTTAATTACAGATTCAATCAACAATGTATTTTCCCTGATTATCTATGACTTCCTTCCATCTATTAACAAGCTTACTAATTCCATTACTATAAAATTCTTTTGGCTTTGATTTGAAGAACTCACAAATGTCAGTTTTAACCTCTTCCTGTGTTACAAAAGCTGTTTCTTCCAAATGATTCTGTAAGCTACGAAACAAATGGTAGTCTGAAAGAGCAAGGTCGGGAGAATAAGATGGATGAGGAATTTTCTCCCAACCAAATTCTTCGATCTTTTGTGACGTGATTCTTGCTGTGTGTGGTCGCACATTGTCCTGATGAAACATCACCCGTTTTCGATTCACTAGAGCAGGTCTTTTTTCCCTCAAAGATTGGTTCAAACACTAATTGCTGACAGTATATTTGAGCATTAATTGTTGCATTAGGTGGTAAGAATTCAAAGTGGATTATTCCTTGGCAATCCCACCAGATTGAAAGAAGAACCTTTTGCCCATGAAGTTCCCTTCTCGGCTGTGGCTGGAGTCCTTCCCCTTTACCAAGCCACTGTCTACGACGCTTAACATTTGGATAAAAGATCCATTTTTCGTCACCAGTCACAAGTCTATCCAAAAAAGGTGAAACAAGTTGGCGAGAATGGATAGAAGAGCAGATGCCAACTCAGGATTTGAGGTTGTTTTCAGACAATTCATGAGGCACTCATTTTTCAAGTTTAGGAACTTTTTTAAGTTGTTGAAGATGACGATGAACAGTTGTATGGTTTGAACTGAGAACCACTGCCAATTCCTCAACTGATAAGAGATACCATCAAAATCCTGCTTTAACAAATTCCATCTGTCAGTGTGGCTTTGTCACCCACAGCAAAGCTGGGCTTGTATGACACTTAAGAAAGCACAAATGAAATATGTCTTTCCCTTACCTGATTTTCTCCACAATAGCCGCCTGCTATCATGCATAAGTGTAAAACGAAAGGCACCATCCACTGCTGATCCTTATGTATCATTCATGATAGGAGAGTTCACCATATATATATATATATATATATATATATGAATTGTCTAACCAGATAAGTCTCTTGCACTTTTATTGATTAGTTGAATGTGTGTGTGTTTAAAGTTTGTTATATTTATGGAAGTAGAGTGCTCAATATCAACAACAGTGTGTTTCTAGATAAAATGAGCCACTAAAATGTTAGATGGTTTTTATAAGTTTATGTACCACCCGAGACTGCATTTGGCTAACATCTTATCCTTTGAAGATGGAAGAGATCAAGATGATTTGATTGAGACATTATTCAACATTGAATGAACTTACAGACATTGAGTAGAGAAACTTCTCTGAGCTTAGAGACAAGAGTCAATCTTTGAGAGGACATTGTAAAACTTCAATCGAACATTACAACAAGAGAGATGCTCATTTTCATTACTTGTCTCAGAGTCATTAACAACTCGAATAATCTTACAGATGAAACACCGTGTGTATAAAAATTTTATCTTTTATTACTGTCAGTCTTTGGTGTAATAATAATGTTTAATTATCTAGGTTGTTCTTTTTAACATGTATCTTTGAGAAAAGTGTATTTTTATAGCTTGTAAAATATTGTTACAGCTGTGTGAAAATCTATTTTAGATTTAGCAGTTAAAAGATTACAAAAAATTATTTATTTGTGAATTGTTGTGGATTCATTTTTTGAATTCATGAAAATAAAAGGTTTTCATATTTACTGGCCAAAGAGAGACATGCTCTCAAGCCCTAGTGAAAACCTGGATGGAGCCTAGAATGAACGTCCTTCCTTGAATGTGGTCAGCGGATGGCGTCAGAAAGCAATTAATCATTGAGGAGGAGGCATTAAGGCACCCACACTTCATGGCCCGGGAGGATTAGTCCAGCTGAAAGGGTCATAAATCATCAAAAAAGGGTTATAAAAGGGGAAAGAAAGAAGAGCCAACAGCTATAGGCAGATTCAAGTCCCAGAGCAGAAAATTCTTTTTTTGGCATCTTCCAAAGAAAAATTTGAATGAAACAAACAATTTCCATTAAAGGAATGCATAAAGCCCTCAAGACAACAACCTGCTGAAAACACAAAACCCCTTTGTGCTGAGTCATTCCTACTCAGTTGAAAGAATTAGGTGGGTGTGCTTCTTATGCAATTTTTACTTCCTCAAAGTTTGGACCTTTTTTTTCAGATTTAACCATTAACATTTTAAAGATGATTTATTCTCAAAGCAAAATGTTTGTTCTACAATTGTAGGTGACTCCATTTGTTGAACAAATGTTATATTTGGATCCTATAGTTGTGTTATCATGTCCTGCTATAGCAACAGTGAAAATCACCTTGCTTGAAATTCAGAATGCGTCAACTGCAGTTGAGAAGGCAGAGTCCAAAATAATGCATGTGAATAATGCAGTGTATTACAGGTTTAAAGGTGTAATCTTTTTTTATCATACGTTGAAAGTGTTATTCCGCCTTAATTATTTATAAGGCATGCAAAAGGAGATTTTTGTGCAAGAGTCGCATATGTAAATTCTTTGTATTTGCATTTCTTCATTTTTTTGTATTCCTTTCAAATTTTATGCAGTTGTTGGGTTTGTAAAATTCATCTGCTCCCATATATAGAGATTGGTCACATGATGTTAGGCAGTCTCTCATTGGTTAATAAAAACACATTGGACCACAAAAAGCTGACCGCCAGGGAGAAAGGACCAGACCTGCTCCAAAGCAACACACAAGAAATTCTCTCCACTATCAACTATACCAGTTGCCTAGTGTTTTAAAGGTACAAGCTACCTAGCCCTATTTCACTCACCAGATGAGTAAGTCCACCTGACATATTCTCTATATATAGGAAAGGACATTGTGTTTATGTTAACCGTTGTATTCATGTTTAGGTGTAAATAAATATCTTTATTACATTTTGATAAAGTATTCTTCTTATTTGTGTCAGTCCTAAAGTAAAGTGTGGCTAACACAATACAGTGGATGTGTCTTTTTTGTTAAACGCATCTTATACAATTCTCTATTCCTACTAACTAGGTTTTGGTGTTTGGAACAAGAATTTATATTTGGTAGGGAGTTAAAATTTTATATGTACAAGAAGAGATCAGGGATTGAACCTGATGCCAGAAGAAACTAAATACAGAAGAATGAGCTAGCAACAGGCCTCCTGTTGTTGGGAACTTTTATGCTTGACATAGAAATCAATGTGCAATGTTGATTTCTATGTCCACACTGTGGCAAGCAAAATAATTGAGCCACTTAGATGAAAACAAATCAATTTGCTAAATATTGTGAGTAAGCTCTAAGTTTTGACAATGTGTTCCCAGGGCTATAATGAAGTTGGCATATTCACTTGAACACGTTTAGGAAGGGAGAAACACAGAGATGAACACATCAAGATACACAAAGCATGCAAAAGTTATGAATCACTTGGGGAAACACAGAATTAACTGTTTTTATCGATGAAAGACGAACTAACATTGCAAAAAATAAATATATAATATAATTTGTAAAAAGGATTAGAAAGAAGTAAATCTATATTTTTTAAGGTTTTATTGAAATTTTATTTAAGTTTCCACATGTCCTCCATCATTAGCAATACAAAGGGTAATACGATTTTGCAGTTCACGGAAAACATTTGCCAACTGATTTACAGTAATGCCTGAAATCACATTAGTTATGTTAGCTATACTTAAAACTAGGTACATTAAACTTTATAACATTTTTTACAGATTATTTCTATCGCAAATACAAATAAAGTTATAAATTTTTTAAAGTGCACACAAACTTTATGGACACCCTGTATAAATATATATATATATATATATATATGTGTGTGTGTGTGTGTGTGTGTGTGTGTGTGTGTGTGTGTGTGTGTGTGTAATTTGGCAGCAATTTTTCTTTCAAACATGTAGTGTTGAATGTTAAAGACAACATAGTCTTACATATTTTCTTTTGAATTTTCTCATATTCTCTAATGAGACTTTTTATTTGAAAATGATTTCGAAATAAGTATTGTCCGTACGATGACCTAGCGCTTTCGAACATCATTGTTCATCTTCAGGGTCAATATTTTTAGTCAAAATTTTTTTAAACAAACTAAATAAACGTTAAAATGTTTTGAATTTAAAAGGATTTTAACGTTTATTTAGTTTGTAAAAAAGTAGCAACATGATTACGCTACAAGATAATTGGCAAATGTCTGTTTAAAAAAATTTTGACTAAAAATATTGACCCTGAAGATGAACAATGATGTTCGAAAGTGCTAGGTCATCGTATGGACAATACATATTTCGAAATCATTTTCAAATAAAAAGTCTCATTAGAGAATATGAGAAAATTCAAAAGAAAATATGCAAGACTATGTTGTCTTTAACATTCAATACTACATGTTTAAAATATATATATATATATATATAAATATAAAAGTGAACATAGAAGTCAACACTTAGAGGCGACAGTCTGTTTCATACTAGGTGCAATCATCGAGCCACTGAAACATTATGACATAATCTTAATTTAGTATAGAGCCCATTGGCATGATGTCCAACCGTAACTTGGCGAGGATGAAAAAATACCACTTAAAAATTGTTCCATTAGGAATGTTCTGCCATTCAATTTGACAGTAAACCCAAAGTTATTACATATTCTTTGACTTTCTGTTATACACCCAAGCTTTCGACACTTACAATTATGTTAAGATCAGGATTATTTTCCAGCTAATCTTGTAAAACTGCAATGTTTTCATCAGTGAGCAACATATTTGTTACATATAGCAAGGTGCTATCTGGTAATAGCACAATACTAGATTAGCAGCCAGGTCTCATCATTTTACATTTGAAACGGCCAGATGGAACTACAAGTTCTATGTTAACAGTTTCTTCTATCACACTTCTTGCTTGTGGAACTCTCTTCCAGCTTCTTGTTTCCCAGTCAACTTTGATATTCAAAAATTTAAATGCAATGTCAATCATTATCTTCTGTCTTTTTAATTTCTGTTCTTTTATTGTTTTCTCTCCTTAATAGTTGTTTTTCATATATTCTCTAACACTCAGTAACCTCCTTGTGTCTTAGTGGCTTTATTGCCTTGCTTGGGGTGAATGATTAAAAAAAAATTAAAACTTTAGCAAAATCATGTTTTTCACTGTTAAGTGTTCCAGTGATTTTTATGTCCAGCCCAGAAGGGTAGAGCAGAGTCTCCCACATCCATGCACAATGATCAAATGTTTGAAGAAAGTCCTGAAACCACATACCCACCACAACCAGCATTAATTTGATGGAGTTCAGAAATGAATAAACAGTTATTTTATACATGAAATTTTAGTCTCATATTTTCATCAGACATTATTAACATTACAACCACAAGGATGTTGCAAATAATGTATAGACATTTCGAAGCTTTCTCAAGAAATAATTCAAGCAACTAGAATCAACTAAATCTCATTTAAATAATGCATATAAATACAGTATTTATTATAAATGCATGCTCTTAAAATGTTATCATCACATATTTTCAAATTGATGTTTGTTATGAGCTAGGCATTGCTGACAATAAAATACAATGGAATCACAAGCAACAATCAACATTTCAATAGGTATTTGGCTGCAATTTTGCTCTTTGGAAACTTTCATTTCAGCGATTGTTGCTGGCTTTATAGCATAGCCATTATCTTTTAAGTATCCCCACAAGAAATATGTCTGATGAACAAAGAGGCTATTATACACTGTAAAAGCATGTATACATTTTTGAGACACCCTGTATACGAGGGGGGACCCAAAAGTAACCGGAATTGTGTCATATAATTTTATTCATTTATTGTTGCATGTTTATATTCTTATAACCTTCAAAGTATTCTCCATTTGAAGCAATGCACCGGTCCAAACGTGTTTTCCATTGTTCATAACAGCCCTGAAACTTTTGTGAAGTTTTGTTTTTTAATGACTTTGTCATTTTCTTCTTAACTTCTTCCACATGTGCAAAACGTTTTCCTTTGAGGACTTTCTTCATTTGGAGGAAACAAAAAAGCCGCTGGAGGCGAGATAGGGTGAATAGAGAGGGTGGGGAAGTGGGGTCATGCCATTCTTGGTCAGAAACTGTCTCACACTCAAGGCAGTGTGCGCTGGTGTATTGTCGTGATGCAACCACCACCCTCCACTTTGCCACAGTTCAGGGCGTTTTTGTCTCACCTTGTCTCACGAACACTTCAGGACTTCCAAGTAAAAAGCCTGGTTAACAGTTTGACCAGGGGGAACAAATTCTTTTTGGAGAATTCCTTTCACATCAAAGAAACAAATCAGCATCGTCTTGACATTGAACTTCAGTTGACGCGCTTTTTGGGGTCGTGGTGACGTTGGATGCTTCCACTGACTTAATTGCTGCTTCGTTTCCGGGTCGTAGCCATAGCACCAGCTTTCGTCACCAGTGATGACCTTTGAAAAAAGGTCTGGATCAACTTTCAACTGTTCTTTCAGTTTACGACAGGCATCCTTTCAGCCATGGTAAAAATAGACGAAAAGGCGTGAAGCACTTCAAAACAAATGTGAACTACGAAGCTGTACGTCTTCCCACGATGACACCAATTAGCACACCGATGCCTGAGGGTTGCCTCAAGTGGCATCAAGCGGTAGAAGCCTGAACTACTACGGGCTTGTCACACAGAAAACAATTCCAGTTATTTTGGAGTCTCCCCTCATATATCACTTTTGCTCATTTTTCATGATCCCATAGCAAATGTAATTTTTTGCTCAGTGTTTTCATTGTATTATTTTTTCACTAATGATGGCTTTTGGATTGGAATTCATCCATTTAGCCAACGTTTACATAGTATCATTCTTGCTGTATAGAATTGACAATTCAATAGTAATGTTGCTTTCATTCCTTACTTGATGAACTGTTAATTTTGGGTTGGAAACTAATAACCTCTCCAGATGTCTTTGATCTTTTTTGTTTCAGTTTGAATGCATACCAGTCTTTTTGATATCGAATATGCTCCCAACATCAGCCTATTTCTTCTAATAGGCTTGGACAGCATGACTTGATATATCAAGTATTTTACCAATGTCAGGTTGACTCATTCGTTGTTTCATTTTAATAGTCATCACCCTCTTCACCAAATTCACTCACTCATTCAAGTCCCATAGGGTCCACTGAGGAGTGTGAGGCTACAGCTAAAAATCCCGTAGACTCCACTGAGGAGTATGAGGCCAGAGATAAAAATCCTGTAGACTCCACTGAGGAGTATGAGGCCACAGCAAAAAAACTTGTAGACTCCACTGAGGAGTATGAGGCCACAGCTAAAAATCCTGTAGACTCCACTGAGGAGTATGAGGCCACAGCTAAAAATCCTGTAGACTCCACTGAGGAGTATGAGGCCACAGCTAAAAATCCTGTAGACTCCACTGAGGAGTATGAGGCCACAGCTAAAAATCCTGTAGACTCCACTGAGGAGTATGAGGCCACAGCAAAAAATCTTGTAGACTCCACTGAGGAGTATGAGGCCACAGCTAAAAATCCTGTAGACTCCACTGAGGAGTATGAGGCCAGAGCTAAAAATCCTGTAGACTCCACTGAGGAGTATGAGGCCAGAGCAAAAAATCTTGTAGGCTCCACTGAGGAGTATGAGGCCACAGCAAAAAATCTTGTAGGCTCCACTGAGGAGTATGAGGCCAGAGCTAAAAATCCTGTAGACTCCACTGAGGAGTATGAGGCCAGAGCTAAAAATCCTGTAGACTCCACTGAGGAGTATGAGGCCAGAGCTAAAAATCCTGTAGACTCCACTGAGGAGTATGAGGCCACTGCTTTCAACGTGCTAAGTATTGCTGCTTTGATTTGCATAGAAAGTATGTTTTTATAGGATAGAGTTGCTAACCTCATGCTTAAACTGTTTTGAACTCAAAGTTGCCTTTCATGATTGCCAACCAAAGCTGGATGTGCAGATGGTGTAATAGTTAGCATTTCAGAATTAGAAATTGGTGAGTTGAGTTCCAATTTCACTCAACTTCGTTACATTCACTTTTGCTCTAATACCTTTGAGAAAGGCATGAATCCATCTCTTCTCCAAATGTAAAATGTTGAAACTTAAGTCAGCAACACTAAAAAGACATGTTGAAAGCTCCAGTCTTTATGCGATCTGTGATGGTACTTGCTTCCAAACAGCAGCCAGGAGATGAACACATTTAAAACTGCTTGCAGCAAAGTAATGACCAAGTAAAGGAACATCATGACAAACTGAATAAACAACAGCATGTTCCACTTCTCTGCAGGTCAACAGATCTATACACAAAACCAAAATTCGAAACTGTGAGTACCAGATGTTATCTTAAAAGCCACAAAAGAACTGAGATCATACCTAGTAAAACACAATAATGGGAGCAACCTTCGCAGGAACTGACAATTCTTCAGACCTGCCAGGGTGGAATTGACTAGATCCAATTTCAACATTGATAGCAACCACCCACTGACAACACTAGACAGTGCCCCACACTCCTCAGACACCCCACCTTCACTGCAAACAAAATGCTATGACCATCCCCAGATAAGCACTGCACTACACAGTTCTAAGGGAACAATCAAAACACCATAGAGGCTAGCTCTATCAAACATTCACAAAACAAAAACACAATCTTTCTTTCAGGTACGACACTGTCACATAGGCTTAACTGAAGACTATAAACCTCATATACTGTAATTGTAAGTACTAACCAACTAATCTTCAAGCGAAATGTTACATTACCTAGTAATCTCCCTCAATAGGAACTCTCGAACAAGGAGCATTAACTCCCTTAGTTCAATATCCTAACACCTCCTCCACTTTCTATGCCCCCCTTCAAGCAATAAACATGTGTACGTATGCTCATCATTCTTGCCTCATCTCTATGCTGGAGCCAGGCAGAAAACTAAAAAGATCACTTAACACGCGAAATTTGCATGTGTATCTTAATCTGGAATGATACAAATCTTGAAGGGGTGTCAAGTGGCTCATAAATGTTGCATGCCTTTTTTTCGATATCAACATCTATTGTGGGTTATCTGGTGATGTGTGGCCTTCCCTGAATGTAATTTATATATATATATATATATATATATATATATTGGTAGTGGGTAAAAGAGCATTATCAGACCACAACCAGATTATAAAATTACAAACAAAAACATATATGAGACACAGCAAAATAAGTATAGACAAAAAACAATAAAATGCTTTGGTATACATTTCCAAGAAATGATTGTATATTTTAAAGAACATATATGTATACAGAAATAAAGAAATTTTTTTCAGAGAACTGTCCATGATGTCTACCTCCTTTGGTCATTGAAAAATGCAGGGAGAGAAAGTTATGATTTTTGTTTCTTTTGGCAGTAAAATGCTTGTTCCAATGCACCATGGGAGTATTCTAGATTTATTTAACTATTTTTTTTATAATCTAACCTTTTCTTCCTTTATTGTTAATTACCATTCTTATCTGTATATTAAAGTATTTTTATTGCTTAACTTTTAATTTTTCTTTTATTATTAATTATTTTGGTTTCAATCTACTAATAAGTGTTGGGGGTTATTCAGTAATTTATTTGTTGCTATCACTACACATCCATTTCTCTCATTGTATGTAGTTCAGATGAATATGGCAACTTGTATTACAATCATTAATAACCATATAGCGACTCTAGAAAATACATTGTGGAATACTTAGTTTCTTTGCAAAAATTAAGCAGTTTTTTCCCCCACTTAGTGGTTCATTCCTTTTGCTTGCCACTATATATGTGCAATTGGTTGGATGGGTAAAGTTGGATTGGAAAATATATGTCAAAATTTAGAAAGCCTTTTTACCTTGATATGTTTAGCTCATGTTCCAAAGTCATCAGAAAAAGAAGCTTATTGCACAAGAACAAAATCTACATTCATCAAACATGATTCATATGAAGCCCCTGAACAGGAACTGAGTTTGAATTCATTTCTACTCTTTCTTTTTCTGCACAAACCTTCACCACTATAATCAAATCACATATGCAAATAGCCTGGCAGGTCCTAAAAACTTAGTCGTTTTATACTTGTACATAGAAAACAACAAGAGAGTTTAGTATATATATATATATAGAGTGAGTGGTTAAAATGCAAAATAACTGACAGAACTGTCCAACAAACAGAATTGACAAAGTTTGCAATAAGCAATTACAAGAAAAAGAAAAGTAAAGAACAAGCCAAAAAATAATATAAAAGAAGCAAATAATATATGCAAGGCAAAGCAACGCTAATAAGGCCAAATAGTTCACAAACTAAGAATTGGGGTTGACATACAAGCACAAATTAGGACAAGTGAATGTAGCATTCTGACTTCAATACAAGACTGGGACTGAGTCAGATGAAACTGAGAACTGACTTGTTTTATTGGCTAGGAAGAAATCCTAGCATGCATTTGTATGCTTCTGCCTATAAAATTGGCAGGAGAAAGTGTTTCGCAATAATTCTTAGACTGGAACCAACAATATATATGTATATATATTACTTCAAAGACCATTTTAATAGCATTTGAAGTAATGAAAATTTCAGATTAAAAATAAATCCATTAATTCTTTAAAATTATATATATATATATATATATATATATATATATTAATAAATACACATATACCTACATTTGTAGTGCAACTCAGAGTTTCATGGTTACCCAATTCATCAGGCACCAATGGTAAATGAACTATTTAATACAAGTATTTTTTTTTTAATTCTGGGCTTCATAGGAGGAACACTATATTATATGCAGATTCAAAGTTCAAGGTTATTATAAATTTAATATAATATTGAGGTATAAATTCAAAATATAGTGTGTTTGGTAGGTAGACATTTGAAAAAATCAAAAACTTATATGGTAAATATTTCTAAAACTTATATGGTATATATTTCAATCAAAAACTTATATGGTATATATTTCAATCAAAAACTTATATGGTATATATTTCAATCAAAAACTTATATGGTATATATTTCAATCAAAAACTTATATGGTATATATTTCCATTAAAAAACAAAAAGGTAAAGTAAGTAATATGTAAAATGGCATATAAAAAAAAGTAAAGAAAGGAGTGGGGTAATTTAAAAATTATAAGGCATAAGGAGAAAGCAATATAAATACAGAGGAGGGGTAAGTGTGGGGGTGTTGTATTGTCTTTTTTAAAGAAACTATGAAGTTGAGGAAACAACATCAAAAATTGATATTTACAGTTAAGTAACTATCATATTATCATTGCTCCATTTTTAATATTAATATTATTTTAATATTTGTAATATTGAGCACTGTATGAAAATATCTGCTTTACTATTATATTTTTAAATCTTATATACATACATACATAAATATATATATATATATATATATATATATATATATATATATATATATATATATATATAGTGATTGAAAAGTAACTTTCCACTTTAAATACTTATACTTTATTTATTTATTGTTATACTTCTTTATCTTATCATTCTTTTGGATTCCGATCAATATTTGATCTGTATTTGATCACAATTCATATATATGGTGATTGAAAAGTAAGTCTCTATTTTAAAATACTTATAATTTATTCATTAACAATAATTTTTACAAGAAATGGATATGAGAGAAAAGCATTTAGCATGAGGTTTTATTTATAATTCGATATGGGCACCAGATTTTGCTACCAGCTTCTCAAGCAGTCCAGGAATGGCGTCAACTGATTTCAACAGGAACACTTGTGGTATGAAGACAAAACTTCTTGTATTCACCCTTTAAGTTCTTCCAAAATCTTGGTTTGGTATAGTAGACTTATTCCTTTAACCATGTTAAGTCAGGAGTCCTGGCTGGCTACTCATAGATAAAATAGCGAGTTACATTTCAATCACTATATATATATATATATATATATATATATACATACATACACACACACTGGAACCTCGGTTCATGAATTTAATTTGTTCCTGAAGCCTGTTTGTCACCCAAAATGTTCGTAAACCAAAACTATTTTTCCAATAGGAATCAATGTAAAATGGATTAATCTGTCCCTGGTCCCAAGATGATTGCTTATTTAAACTTTAACAACAGTACGTTGTGCAAAACTAATGAAAATCATTAAATCTATGAAAAAATAAATAAACCCAGTACCAAACAGATAAAATATAGACAAACATTTTAATTTTAGCGTACCAGTAAGTAGGAGAGTTGATAGCGTCAGGGGAAGAAAAGAGATTTATTGTTTGGAAAAAGGAAGGAAAGACATGATCATCTCTTTATTTATAAGAATAGTATAGATTGTTGATTTTGCCATATGAAACTGAGTAGGAAAAGACAATATCATCATCATCATCATAGAGACAATATCATCATCATCATCATCATCATCATCATCATAGAGACAATATCATCATCATCATCATCATCATAGAGACTATCATCAACGATTGTTTTTCTGTTAACTTTTCTTTTGCCTTTACCAGTATCATTGCTAGCTTTCTTTGGAGCCATGACTGAGGAATAATAAAGAGAAAAAATGGCACAGTACAATAAAATTGGAAAAGAAAAACACAGCACAACACAGGAATGTATACAACACGGTGGTTGACTAAGAAATGATTCCATTCAGGTTAACTCCATTTGTCTCTGTTTGGCAATGTTGTTCAAGAACTGAGATTTTGTTTGATAAGCAAGGCATATTCATCTTAAATATTCTGTTCGAAAACAGATTTGTTCAACATGTGAGATGTTTGAGAACTGAGGTTGCTCTGTGTGTGTGTGTGTGTGTGTGTGTGTGTGTGTTTTGAACAGTAAAAAAAATAAAATTTTTTATTAGTAACAGTGAACTACAGGAGTGAACCTTATCGGTAGTTTTCATTTGTTTGTTATTGTTAATTATGGTCAGTCCTTGTGTTGGTCAAACAGCTTCTCTTAATTTGTTTTTAAGATAGAGGCGGGGGTTGGGGAGAGAGTCATGCAACTCAGAAATCCCTTGGTCATTTTGACAGTTTTATTGGTTGCTGGGAAGGGGATGTGTATGTGTTAAGTGTATGTTATCATTTAGTTCTTTGGGAGTGCGTATGATGTGTGTATGTATTAGTATGGGTGTGTGTGAAACCTCAACACCTCTGCAAGCATGTCTGTTTTGTGTGGGTGAGAAATGTGGGTAGGGCTTGATTTATGGGGTTATACATTAATTCTATCTATGTTGCCAAATTTGTGGTTAAGCCCATCTAGATAAAGTATTTTGAGGCGGAGAATCCATTTTTCTTCATGTCCCTCTAGAATTTATCTAATGTTATCTTTTCTGACTTTTTCTATTTTTTTGATAATAGTGAATTTGGCATGGCTTTTAAAATCATGTTTTTCTAGGTGGAAATGTTGTTCTACAAGTAATAATCTTTCACGGGGAGCCGACTTGATCCAATTACGGTAATTTTTAATTCTGTAGTGAAAGAACCATTCAGATTTTCCGACATATTGTTTCTAGCATAGTGTGCATTGTAGTAGGCAAATTATATTATGACTTCTACAGTTAGAGTTGTGGTAGATTTTGAAAGTAGATTTAATGATATATTGTTTATCTTATGTTCCACTTTTATTTAATCCTTAGTAGTTTATTTGTTTTTCCTTCATGTTATATATTGAGGTATTAATTATGGGGGTTAGGTTTGTTCGTTGTTATTTGTGTGTGTGTGTATATATTATATGTACACACACTCATACGCATACAGGGATGTATGTTCAATATTTATTTGTTTATTTATTAATAATTAATTTTTTTTTAATTTTATATTATATTTATTCTATTTATTTGTTTATTTTTAATTAGTGCTTAGAAAAGTAAGTATTTATTTATATGCTTACATTTACCCATTATTTCAGTTTTCTTGTTTAAGAGTTTATTTTGGTTTTTAAAACTAATTATTGCTAATTTTTCCTCTAAGCATAATTTACAATTTTTACTGTTAATACTGTATGGAGCTGCTCTTTTTATAATTTCCCATTTGATTTTGGTCGGGGATATTGTTCTCTTTTTGGCTCCATATGTATTTCGATAGGGTTGTATTGTTTGTATATTTTTCATTCGAAGGACATATTGCGGTTATAATATCCTTCTTTTAACGTTTTTACTGCGGCACCTATGTAAATTTTTTGTCTATGTTAATGTTATTAGTTATGATAGCTTTGCATATTATGTTATTGGTTAAATATTCATTGTTAAGTGGGAAATTTTCTTTGTTTCTGCAGTTACATTTGATGGGGTTATTTTGCTGGATGTTATTGTTATTGTAATTATTATTTGTCTTATTGAGTATTCTTTTTTTATTGCATTTACTTCTTTTCTCCATGCAGTTGTAACTAATTTTCATTGTATTTTTGTTGATAATTTACTATTTTTAGGGAAGTATTTGTCAATTATTTTAAAGAATACTTCCCCTATTCTTGTTTTTATTGTATTGTTGTTGGGGGGATGTTTAAACAAATTATATTTCTTTTTCTGTTGTTTTTGTTTGAATTTTTTTTGTTTTTGTATTCTAGTTTGAATATCCACTGTTTCTTAGGGCTCAGTCATGTTTTTTGCTTTCATTTAATATTTTTAGGCTACTACAATTTGTGGAAATTCTTTTATTTATACATATCGGTATTTGTTTGAATACATTAGTAGGTGGTTAGAATATTTGTTAATGTATGTTGAATTGTTGTTTGGTTTTCTGTATGGTTATAGCGAAGAAAATGGCGACTTACCTTGTCAAACCAAGCGACAGTGTGTCGCATGTATCCTACGACAGAAAAGAAAATCACTTACCAAAACAAAGGGCATGTATTCCGCATGACATGCTGAAGACGGAATATTTAGATTAAAAACAAGTCCGTCGCAGGAGTCTCTATAAAAGTATTTTGTTATGCAAAATACTTGGCGTCCTCTCCCAGATATATCTCGATATATTTTGGCTGCCGCGTTCGTCGGTGAGTGAGTTATATTTCTGACTGGTTACGTGCATTGGGATTTGTGAGATGGTACTGGTGAATTGAGTTTTTGGCATTTCTTTCTGCCCCCAATATTTGAGTCTGAACTTACAGTGATTTGTTCTCTGCGTTGTGGAATTAATCTGCGACAAACATTTCCTTTACTTTCAGAATGCTTACAATGGTTTGTAGGTTCCATTGTTTAGGTTGAATGTTAAACCTAAGAAATTATTTTGTGGTTGGATCTTATATCTATTGTAAATCCTAGGGTTTTGAAGGTTTGTATTATTTCTTTTCTTATTTTTTCTGTAGTTCTGCCATTGCAGTTTCTTAGAATTAATAGACCATTATCCCTGTATAGACCTATATCTTTTTTGTTAATAATATTTGTTAATTTATTGATTATTTATATACCTATGACTTTGCAAAAGCACTATCATAGCTACCCATTGTGACATCAAAGTTGTTGTTATTATTAAGGCCCTTTTTGTCCATATTTTTTTTTTATTGTGGTATAATATTGATTTTCAGCAGTGTTTAATTATATTTATACCTTCATTGGGGATAGTCATGTTTTGTTTTTTTATGTTTAGTGCATTGTTTAGTGTACTCTCATCAATAGATGGGTAAAGTCTTTTATTGTATTAAAGAACAGTTTTCTTTATTACTAATGTTATTAAACCAATTGATTGTTCCTTTTATATTTTTTCATTGGTTTATGTTTAGTATGTTTCTTAGTTTTGAGCATATTTTTCTAATATTGTTTGCTTATTTTCCCAATGTTGCTTTTTGTGGGTTTAGTAATCTGCATGTTGATTTGGTCATGAAGTTGCCCTTATGGTCTTTAAATTTAATAAATGATTCTACTTTTGTAATTGTTTTATTCTGTTGTCTAAATTTAGTTTAGTGGCTATGTTTTTAACACTTTTTGATTATTGTAATCATTGGTTTCCATTTTAGAGATTATCCTGGATTTATCTGCTTTTATAAATAATTTTAGATTTTTAACATTTTTTTTTTTTTCAAGTCTTTTTTGTAAATTATTGTTGAATTTTCTTATTTCCAAATTACTGATTATGTTTGTTAAGTCATTTTCTTGTTGTGAGCATTTCATTGATGTAAATCCAAATTTGTTAATATTATTGTTATTGCCACCATTGCCATTGCCTGAGGAAACAGAATAACTTCCATCTTAGACATTTTATAAAGTGTTCTGTTTTTTTTTCTCTGAGTTTGATTTTGTAATCATGTAGGTTTGATGTGGCTAGAATTTTTTCAGGTGTAGTTAAATTGTGTGGATTTCATGTTGATGTAAGATAGTTTTTTTTTCTTGTGGGGTGGAGGTGAGAAAATCTAATAGCAGAATTGAATGCTGTGACAAAGTGATGAAACAAAAACGAAAAATCTGCAAAAGTGCTCAACTGAGCATAATTTTTTAGCAGCTAAGGCAATAGTGATGTGAAAGATAGTATGAAGCCAAAAATGCTGAGAGTCAATGGGGTATTGAGAAAAAAAGACATTTATAAGAAGAAGTCTTTGCAATAAAGTGCTCAATATGAAATATAGAGCATTAATAGAATTAATATAAGCAAAATATACAAGTAAAAGTTTGTCACTTAGCTGATTGCTGTTACCATCAGCATCCTGACTCCAGAGTTTTGTAGATGGACCTGTCTGTCCACTCTTCAGACATACACAAATATGCATACAGAAGGTGTGTCTGATATTTGAGAACACATATATGATGCCCTTCAATTTGAAGCTCACTTTCATCACAGGCACATGATTGCTGGTTCCATTGGGGGAACTCTCAATCCTGGCTGTTGAGTTCAGTCTAGAAAGCCCTCCACCTAGTAATGCTGTGCCATTTACCTGACTGTGCTCGCTAGCCACTAAAGCCTACAAGAAGCTTCAGCCATCCCTTAAAAAATTTCGTTTTTAATCCTGCTGGGTATCTAGCCACCCTTCTCACCAGAAAAGCCTGATGGGGGAACTGGTTTAGTTGATGATGACCTGACCATGCAGCAGATTATATGGTACCAGCAGCACTCATAGAGTGACCTGATATAAGTTATTCTCTGTTTAAAAGATCATATATTATCATAATGCTAAAGAAGAATCTGCAATGTTATTGGTCCTGACCTGGCATCTCAGCTTCAGTCACTTTCCACTGCCTTTTCTACAAATAATTTCATGGTAATTGTTCTGATGAACTTTCCTCTTTGGTACCTAGACTCTATGAATTTAAGTGCAATACTAGATAGGTGGCAAGATCTCAACAATTTACAGGTGAATTGGCTAGATGTAACCGTGAGTTTTATGCCAACAGTTTCTTTTCTCGTACTTCTTGCTTGTGGAACTCTCTTCTGGTTTCTTGTTTTCCAGTCAAGTTTGATCTTCAAAAATTTAAATACAATGCTATTTGTTATCTTCTGTCTTCTTAACTCCTGTTCTTTTATTGTTCTTGCTGCTTAATAATGTTTTTCTTTTTCTTATATTCTTTCACACTCAGTATTAACCTCTGTATCTCAGTGGCTTTGTTGCCTTGCTTGAAGTAAAATGAATAAATGCACACCCACTTTTAAACAAGACATAAGCAATTGATTTATAGAAAACAAAGTATAGGAGGCACCTGATGACTTTGAGAAGAGCATGTCAAATGAATCCTGAAGTGAATTGATGATTTTAATGTTAAAAGCATTAGATGTCTTTCAAATATTTGGCAAACTGTGAACAATGAGTGAACTCCTGTCACCTTTATTAACAATATCAAGACACAATCTTTTCATTAGCAATCTTCAGTGTTTGAAGGTGCATTTAGTCAGAGAAAAGATATTGATCACCTAAACTATATATGCTTGCAAAGAGCTCAAAGATAGGGGTAAAAACTTATCTTAACATACAAACAGCAGTCCTATTGGAAACATAGCCAACAAAATACAAGTTTTTCCTCTTTTTTCTTTTCTTGCAGCCAATCATTAAAGACAAATGAAGGTAGACCTTATTGATTTGCATCACCTGTGTACTTTGAAGGAATAAAGCTAAGCGTATAAACAATTATCAGTTTTTAAAATGAAGAGATTTTGTACCTGATGCCTCAGGTCATAATGAATGTGTCCCCAGAGAAATCAATGCCGTGGAGTTAGGGGGAGGGGTTGTCAGCAAATATAGGTATGGTTTATTTGTCCCATGTATCTAGTGATGTATTTTATTGAATTTAGACTGGCTGATTTGGAAAGAGGTTGGAGAAACATTTTTGTATAATAACAAAAATGAAAAAAAAACAAAAAAAAAAAAACAATCTATGAGAAGAAACAAGAAAAACTGTGACAGAATTGTCCTATTTTTGACATATTTATATTCTGACAAAAAAAAGCTAGCAATTAAAGAAACAAATAGCAAAACACTTTCAAATTTGGATTATTTTCTGACCTTAATGACCTTAAAGTGATTAAGCAATTAACAAATTAAATTTCTCAATCTCTGTCTATATCTCTGAGATGAGGTATTATGATTACTTACATTATTTGGACTGTTATCCCCATCTTCATTGCCATATTCACAACATTTCGGCTCTGGCCTTCTTCAAGTATTTAGAATTTTGAACTGAAACCTTTATTTCATCCACCAGGGTAGATTGTTTTAGTTCAACATTCCATATATATATATATATATATATATATATATATATTTAGTTTACGAAAAACTAGGTAATCCGTATGGGTTAGGGTTAGACCCATATCAATATATAACTTCCGTTAACAGATTTAATGTGTCAATGTATGGATTTCCTCTAAAAATTTAAATTTGAAAGAATAGAAATGTTACATCTAACTCGATCATGTCTCTCTCCCCCTTCACTTCCTCACTTCATTAATTTACATATACTTATTACTGCCCGTCATAAATGTGTAAATTTCTTTTCATTTTTCGTTTCAACCTTTGGAAATAAAATCTGATGATCCGCTGTCCTTTAAAAGGGCTGTGGTGAAATAATTTATTATACGGAACCTTAAAGTGGTCTGTTTTTATTTAAATTATATATATATATATATATATATATATATATATATATATATATTTTGACCTGTCATCTGTCAAAAATGTCAAGCAATTTATGCACATATCATCTGGAACATCAGGTTTTTTTTTTAATATCCAAGGGACCAATTGGTGAACAAAGCTTTTCAATCCAGCTGGGGGGTTCAGGAGTGGGGGCTTTGAGCCTCCCCATTTTTGGGGGAGATAAATTCTATCTCAGGGTCATTTTACCAAGATTTTCTAAAATAATTTCATTTGTAAATGTCCTGAAAGTTTTCATTAAAATCCAACAATTATTTTATTTTTG
Organism: Acanthosepion esculentum; assembly: GCA_964036315.1. Taxonomy (NCBI): domain Eukaryota; kingdom Metazoa; phylum Mollusca; class Cephalopoda; order Sepiida; family Sepiidae; genus Acanthosepion; species Acanthosepion esculentum. Next base: position 10,960,834 of record OZ038506.1, on the reverse strand, counting down.
CAAGAACTTCCAAATCAATGTGTTTTTCACTACAAAAAAGATGCTAAAATTTCCTATATTAATTTTTGGTTAAGTCTTTTTTTTTTTTTTACATTAGAATTTTTATTTTTTTATTTTATATATATACATATTTTAAATAAAAACAAAAAATGCATCCTTATTTGCAGCATGTTTGGAGCTTTACTATTTGACCATAGCTGGGACCCTAACAAGTGCTACCACCCCGAGTCAGGGTGGACCTGGGAACAACAGCAATTAAGAGGTGGTTCCATGCTCCTCAAAACCTCATGATCAGAGGCATTGCTGCCGGACGTAGTTTATCATCATACCCAGGATGACCATTAAAATGAGGCATGTAATACCGAGATACAAGTGTAAGTTTGGATCTATGTCTGTTTGGATCTAAATCTATTCAAATGTCTACTACTCCTTCCATATCTTTTGACTTCATTTTGTTTGTTTCTGTCTACTTTAGTGCTTCTTATAATTATGTTAATCTCATTCTCTCGAGTTGACTCTCAACAGGCATTCATTTCAAAAAGCTAGAAAAACACAAGAATGACAGATTCAAAATGTCAACAAGTATCTTTCATGGCCAATCATTTTTCTGACATGAATCCTATTGAATATCATTGGAACCTGGAATACAGAAAATGCATAGAAAAGGTTCTAGCAGAAAAGTTATGCCAGAATAGAAGATATCAGCTCTGATAAATCTGATGGCTGAAAGATTTTGGTTGGTACATTTGTTTAGCGGTATATCAACCTTTATACGTTATTTAATGCCAGAATCTAATATTTTGTTCGCAATATTTTCATTTTTTTTTTTTAGATAATAATAGTTTTACTGATACAAGTCTGACTATTTAACCCATATCTTTGAGGAGAAGAAGTGGATTCATGCATTTCCCAAGAGAATTTGAGTGTGAGTGAATATTACGAACACAAGTGGAATTGGAACTCGACTGATTAACAATTCCAAACCAGTCTCCATTACACTACCGCATTCCAAACTTACAGAACCTGGTATTCCCAAGCAGTCACCCATCTAGGTAGTGACCAGGCTTGATGTTGCTTAACTTTGGTGATCATACAGGAACTGGTGTTTGAAGGTGATGTGGCCGTCTGCCCATTTGATATTGAATTGTTTAGATAGTTGAATAAAAGCTCTTGTTTAAAAACACATCACGTCAGGCTATATAATGGTTCCGTATAGGATACAGGTTCGATTCCTGTCGAAGGACAAATATTTTGTATGAAAATTTCTCGGACATTCAGGCCTGTAAATGTTGTTAATACTGTTTATTATAAACAGAGCATTTACTTAAATATTTGTCTCTATAAAAAAGAATGTATAAACATAAAAATGTCTTAAAATAATTGTCGGACTTTGTCCATTTCATAAAAGCTCTTGTTTAAAAACACAGGTATCTATTTACTTTTCTTGGACCGGTATCTTTCATCGTTCAGTTATTTTGTATCATTGAGCCATTTTACATGATTTTGCTGTTTTCAGAAAAAGATAAAAGTATGAAGTGAATTCTCAAAAACTGCATCCCTACTTGAAGAAGCACATAAGTTTAAAGTTGGACGCAGTCAGCAAATTATTTCTGCATCTGCCCAAGTACCCAATGAGACTTAAGGTGGGTGAACACGACTCAGCAACTGAAATGAACTATTTTAATCATTCTAGATATTTTTGAAAATCAAACATTTTGGGAAGAGGTATTTCAAACATTAAGAAAAACTTTTGTACCTCTCAGACATTCTGGTTTCACTACAAACGAAATCACTATTGTCATTTCATGATCAAAAATTTCAAATTTATCAAAATACCCCCAATTATTATTAAAATATCATTATCATTATTATTATTAAAATATCATTATCATCATTATCATTATTATTATTATTAAATTTATTATTAAATATCATTATCATTATTATTATTATTAAAATATAATTATTATTATTATTATTATCAAATTTATTATTAAAATATCATTATTATTATTATTATTATTAAAATATCATTATCATCATTATTATTATTAAAATATCATTATCATCATTATTATTATTATTATCAAATTTATTATTAAAATATCATTATTATTATTATTAAAATATCATTAAATTTATTATTAAAATATCATTATTATTAAATTTATTATTAAAATATCATTATCATTATTATTATTATTATTATTAAATTTATTATTAAAATATCAAAATTCTAATAAGAGGGACACAAGTAGTGTAATGGTTATTAACATTGGAAGTGGAGTCAACATGGCAAGTTTAAATTCTGTTTGTGTCTGTTGCTTTCACTTTTCACTAATGACCTTGGAAAAAGGAGGAATATTACTCATCTTCCCTCAACTATAGGCTAAATAGCAAATTAGACAGTCCACAAGACTTGGGTTTTGGCCAGTCTAGACAGAGGTCAACTCTGAATTCAAAACTATGAATAAAGGAATGGGAAACTACTCCACTATCTTTCTCAAGAAATCATGGCAATTCACAGATAAAGAAAAGTAATCTGTGGAGAGCCATGATTGCCTTCTGAAGGAACATGAGATGTAAAAAAAAAATATAATAAATATCTCATTTAAATAGAAATTATTTTTGGTTTTAATAAAAAATACAAAATTCAGATAACAGTTTGATGAAGGATTAACTAAGTAAATGTTGTAACCTAGAAAAAAGTTATTGAATGAGGAATAACCAAAATGGAGGTTGGAAATGAAATGGTAATCTTTATAACACCAGCAAAATACAATATTCGCTAGTGGCGTGAAGTAGGTAAACCACTGCTAGTCGTGGATTACTTAGCATATTACCCCCCGACTTACAATAATGTTCAATGTATTTATGAGGATTGGGACATATCCATTAGTATCTGTCTATATTTCTGAGATGAGGTATTATGTACACTATTTACATTATTCAGACTATTGTCCTCATCTTTGTCGCCATATTTATCACAACGTTTTGGTCGTTGTACACTCCGGCCTTCTTCAGGTGGTTGGAATGTTGAACTGGACCCTTTATTTCGCTTGCTGGGGTAGAACAGAACAATCTACCCCAGCAAACAAAATAAAGGGTTCAGTTTGACATTCCAACTACCTGAAGAAGGCCGGAGTGTACAATAGCCGAAACGTTGTGATAAATATGGCAACAAAGATGAGGACAATAGTCTGAATAATGTAAATAATACCCATTAGTGTTCATAGGTACGGTATATAACAGTAAATAAATTAAGTTATAATTTATTTCAAGAGAGATATTTTCTTGTTGTTTATGTTTGAATTTTGAACCTTAATAAATTCAACAATGAGAAAGGTCATGAAACTGGTTTCAGCCATTACAATGTTGATTTTATTGGCATTGCAATGTCACTTAAATATTCTTAGTGTCAAAATTGTTCCAGACACATATTTCTGAACAATTCAATTTGTTGCTCTTAGCAATAATTTCTAGGCATTTCACTCTCCAGATATGATCAAATATAGATTGAACCTAATTTTAAAAGTACTTTTACTAATTGCATCTATTCAAATATAAGTACAACTAATGCAACACCTTGGCATTCAGCTGTTCAACTGGGAAAAAACGATGCCTGTGAAGAAAAGAAAAAAAAGTATTCCACTTCTTGCAAAGAGAAATGAATCGAGCTGAGAAAGGCTGAAGAATATATCTGCTTAAATGTTGGGATAAACACAATAAAGATGAAGATATTTGTTTAAATAATGTGTACATTACTGGATACAAAAAATATCTGCAGAAGGCTGGAGAACATATCTGCATAAATGTTAGGATAAACATAAAGATGACAATACTGGTTTAAATAATGCATAGAGTGACATCTAAAGACTAATGGATACAATATACACCTGAGGAAGCCTGAAGAACATACTGGTTTTAATGTTGAAATAAAAACAACAAAAATAAAGATATTCATCTGAATAATGGGTAGAGTGACATCTAAAGATAACTGGATGCAATATATGTAACTGTCACGCCAAAAAGGATTCACTCGTACAGGGCAGTCATCTCTCGTCAGCTCCCTCAGCCCCAACTGCCAAAGCCTTCAAACACACTCATTTTATAGACCATGATGAAGCAGCTGATTGGTTGAGTGGGAGAGTTTTACATATACTCTGCCAATTCTTCCTTCCTTCAACTGCTCTGCAACACCATACGCATGCAATGATGTCACGTATCTTGTCTCATGACAATCACAATATACACCTGAGGATGGCTGAAGAACATATCAGCTGAAATGTTGGGATAAAAATAACAAAGATGAAGATACTGGTCAGAATAATATGCAGAATGACATCTAAAGATCATTGGATGTAAAATCGACCTGAAGAACATAGATTAAATTTTTGGAAAAAAACAACAAAGATGAAGATACTGGTTTGGATAATGTCTGGAGTAATATCTAACAACTACAGGAGGGAACATATACCCAAAGGAAGGCCAAAGAACATATCAGATGAAATATTGGTATAAACACAACAAAGATGAAGATACAGATCTATATATTGTGTAGAGTGACATCAAAAGTCCAGTATTTACCTGGCTGCAGCATTTACCTGGGAAAAGGCTGATGAACTGCAATTTTTTCTTTTTTAATTTCTGATCTGCCACAGCAACAAAGACTGCCATTCCATCTTTGCTAGTTAAGAAAGATGGAAGCAATTCCATGCTAATTTCCTGAACACACTGTGGGCCACATTTATTTAAGTTCCTCTTGAATATTTAGCTGCTTTAGAAAAACTTTCTCACAAGTTCTTTCTTAATACAAACTTTTCAGCTTAGTGATCGAATGTCAGCATTTTACCTGAAGACTCAAATACCCTGATATTATATTTTGAGAAAATGTATTCATCCTTCCATGATTTTAGACACAGAAGTTGTTTGAGAGGATGTAACTATTTTGTGCTCGGCAAGTCATACATTTTGCACTAGAGTTCTATATGATACTTTTGGTTTTATGTGTGTTGTTGTTGAAATAAATTTTTCATAAAAGTAGATTTTGGTGAAAATTATCTAGTGCCATATGAGAGTTATCCAAGACAGGATGGTAAAACCAATATGCCATTAATGTAACAAAACAATCGCAGTAATGAAATCTTGGGAATCCAAAATTTCTGTAACATGAGTTATTGAAAATTAGAGAGTTGTGTCCCTTTAATTGAAAAAAAAAGTGACACAGTGACACATTGACATTTATTATATAGAAGAAGAAGATGAGGTATTGAGTATTTTTGTGTCCCTTTAATTGAAAAAGGGTGACACACTGACATTGGTGTTTATTATATAGATAATAATAATAAAAACATTAGAGCAGAATTCCTTGAAAACAACAGAGTCGGAATCACTGAAGTGAAGAACCACATCGTTGAAATAATGAGCAATGTATCTTGCACACAAATGTCAGAAAGAGACCGCTTTTAAAAATTCATATGACAAAGTTCAATAAATATATTGTGCAAACATATAATGCTGTATTGCAAACATTGTTAATGGACAAGCCACTAAAAAACACCTCAGAAGTAAATAATGTCATATTTACAACAGCTTTAGCAGCTACTGCAAAACTTGATATCAAGACAAATAAAAGATTAAGCAACAGACAAAAAGAGCCCACTTGGAAGGCATAGAATCACAAACAAAGAACTGTACCAAATAACAGAAACCTTTTTTTAAGGGTGTCAGGTTCTAAAATATCCATTGTCGAGACTTTCAAATAGATGGCATTCGGAAATATCTAAACTATACAAATGCTTTCTCAGATCAATGATTAAAAACAGTTTCTTGCAAATAGAGTCTGTAGGCCTTACAAGGACCATCCTTCTTCATACCTTGTCGACTGGTGCAAGAGAATCAAAAACAAAGAACTGTACCAAATAACAAATACCACATCACTTGATGACTTTCAACATCAGCAACAACTAAAATGGATAGCATATTTAACTTGTAGAGAAAATAACGACATAACGAATGTTGATTTTTGACACTACTTCAAAAAAATAGTTAGGAAGAAAGGCCCATCAATACTGGAAAGAGTGATGAGAATTAGTAGACTTGAGAAACACATTTACCTGAAAATCTTTTTAATAAACAAAGATTTAACAAAATTCAACCAAATATATCACTGGTTGCTCAGTCAATGAATACCGAATATTTCTTTATAACAAAACACCTAATATTACCATTAGAAATGAGGAGAAAAGATACTACACTTTTATCCCAGACTGATGACCAAGCAGTGAAGAAAAGCATAACTTGAGTAGCACTGGCTGCTTGGTCAATAGATGCCAGATGTTGCCTTATAAGGAAAAAGCTAATATTATCATTAGAGATGAGGAAAATATGTACAAGCCTTTGATCCCAATCGGAAGGGTGAAAGAGTGAAGAAAAGCCTAACTCAAGTAGCACTGGCTATTTGGTCAATGAATGCCAAATATTTCCTTATAAAGAAACAGCTACAAATTATTAGCAACAAAAGAATGACCATCCTATCATCATCATTAACAAGTGATCATCATAACAGAAAAGTGCCACTGACATAACAATAAACAAACATCAGATTGTCTCTACATTAGTATCGAATGGATCACAACCAAGATATTTTTTCTTTACTCCATCATTAAACAAGTGACAACAAGCCCCCCCCCCCCAATGAAAGAGTAGTTAAGTGAACAGTCAATCAATTTTAGCTCACAGCTCATTAACAATGGACAGAAAAAAAAGAGAAAGGTCGTAGGTTCCTTGTAAGTAAAAAAATAAATCAATGGCTACCTATAAAAATAATTTCAATTGTGATATCTCCTGAAATGAAACAAAAAAGCAACACAAAACTCCTCCTCTCAGATCTTACCTTCTCTGATGTGGGTGTTTGTACACATCGGTCCAAAAGCACACATTTCTTTCAATGGTTAGAAATCTCTCCTACTTTTTCATTACCAGACTCCATTAGGTAGGTAATTAAAGTTTCCACCAGTTCGTATTTACAGCTTCCGACAAGAGACACTTTACTGACGATGTCATTGTTATAGCCACTTGAGAAAATGTCAGCAAGATGATGTGTCCATCTGACAACAAAGAGCCATTTCTTTTTTATTTGTCACTTTTCCAAGACAGTAAAGTTCTCACCAACAGTAGGCAATGGAAAATCTCAGTCAAAACTCAAATCTTTCAAAGCAAAAAGAAAGTTGAATATTTTCAGATTTCCAAATAATTTGCTTCATCAGGAGTGACAGGAATTGTTAAAATAGCATCTTGATCAATAAACTAAGTGACAGTACTTCAAAAAACAATAGAAAAATTCACGCTGAGGAAAAATTTCAATAAACTTAGCTTTTAGAGCCTTGCATTCCTGAATAATTTTAACCCTTCTGCCTGAGCTCCTGAGTCAAACTTTGCAAATAATTGGTATGTAATGTTTCCCGGTAGATATAAAAATAGTTACAAATGTTTACCCACTGTTTCAACGGTGGCTGGGCATTAAGTCATTTTTCTCTACCAACGGTAAAGCAGTGGTCAGGGCTTAAAGGGTTAAATAATGCCTAAAGGTTAAATCCGCTTTGGCAGGAAGGGAGACAAACTACTGTCACAGTTTAGAACACATCCATTAAGCTGAGGAGTTGGAGTCTAATATCTTCAGAAGTTTGTTAGCCAAAGAGGGTGAGTTCAATTCTAGGTAGGGCCACAAGAATCAGTATAGTAAACAGGAGTGATTATTATTTTTTTTTTTTCTTAAATACAGCTTAAGGGGTCTGCATCCAAAATATGAAAGATGAAGGGAAAGTGACATGATATTTTGATGATCTATGAGCTAATTTAATTTAAAATAGTAAAGTAACTTTTTTTTTTTTTTTTTTGCAAATGAGCAAGATATGTTTGTGACTATTATAATTCAGAATAGCAGCTCTCGCAAAACTTGTCAGCTTTTCCATCCTTGTCTTACACATTGTACGTAACTCCCAAAGATGAGAAGCTTTTCTTTTCTTCTGTTTCACATCAAACCTAACTCAAGACAACCCTTATTTCCTCTCTACATAAAGCCTAATAATTCATTTTTTCTTCTATTCAACTTTGCCTCTAAATCCATGTTTGATCCGTTACAGGCTAGAAGTCTTCTCTCTTTTGGAGCTTCTCTGGGCAGCTTATTTCTTTTCTCATTCCTAAGCCTATACTTGTCCCTTTCCTACGTAAAGTCTGGTAATTAATTCTTGTGTTTCACTCTGCTCTTCAGCACATAGCTGCTCCATCAAATGTTGCAAAGATTTGTTCTTCTGTCTCCTAAGTGTTCATTTGATTCTCTCTGCCAAATCCTGGTACAGTGTAACCCAGATATAAGAGACCCGGATATTTTTCTCTGGTCCCAAATTAGAGCCTGTGTTAATGTATATATAATAGACCAAACCCGGATATAAGAGAACCCCGGATATAAGAGACTTAGTCTCCAGTCCCGACAACTCTCTTATATCCGGGTTACACTGTAATACTTTTTTCTTCTACCTGACGTCTATACAATCTCTACCTAAATCGAACATTTATTTCTTTTTAATTATTTCACCCCAACCAAGACAATACAAGCCACTAAGATATAAGTAGTTGCTGAGAGTGAAAGGAGCAGGGAGGACAATAAAAGAACAAGATCCAAGAATACAGAAGATGATGATTGGCATTACATTTTGAAGATTGCAGTTGGCAGGAAAGCAAGAAGATGGAAGAGACTTCCCCAAAGGTGTGAGACAAGAAACTATTAGCATAAAATTTATGGTTACAACTAATAATTTCAACAGTGAAATTATGAGACCTAACTGCCAATCTAGTACTGTGCTTAAATTTTGTGAAGTTGAGATACCAAAAAGAAAAGCTCATCAGAACAATTACCATGAAAATATTTAAAGACACAGGGAAGCTATGTTACAGCAGTGAGAAATGACTGAAACCAAGATGCCAGATCAGGACCAATAACCAATAATTCTTTGAATTTTGCCAAAAATCTCTAAACACATAGCGGAAGTACAAAACTATTTTTTTATCTCACTTATGAAATTCACAGATTGTGCATACTATTTTGTGAAAGAATCTCTTGTGCCCTATGAGAGAGCAGGAGATCACTAAGACAGATATTTTATGATTTGAACAGAGTAATAAGAATGGAAAACCTTTCTTAGAAACAAAGAAAAGTTTACTGAACTGTTATGTCATACCAGACCTCCTATATGGCAGTGAATGCTGGGCAATCTCCTCACAGATGAAGAAGAGACTTGAGGCAATAGAAATATGGTACTACAGAAGGATGCTGAGAATACCAAGCAACGAATACGTTTTAGGAAAAAAGGAAACAAAAAGAACTTATTATTATTATTATTACTAGAATCAGAAAGAGACAATTGAAATTTATAAGGTACATAATGAGGAAAGAAGGATTTGAAAATTTGACACTCATTAGACATATGGAAGGTAAAAGGGTTAGAGGAAAGCAATAAATAATCTACCACCTGAGCTTGTGTTGGCAGAACAGAGATTAGGAGAAACAGTAAAAAGATAACCTTTACTAAGGGCTACAAAGGACAAGAAACTGGAGAGCCATGATCGCTTATATCCTGAAGGAATATGAAGCATAGAGAAAGAAGAAAATAAAAACATCAGTGTTTGGTTATAATGCAAAGTACTGAGAGCAAATTATTTTAAAGATATTCCCAGTTGCCATCCAAGGCTATAGAACCCAGTCTGTCCTACTATTTACCCATAGCTGGCGGGGGAGAAGAAGAGGATTCATACCTTTCCCAAGGGTATTAGCACGTAAGTCAATGTAATGGATTTGACTGGAATTCAAACTCAGCTCTCCGATTCCTCAATCCGAGCCGCTATCCATTAACCCACTGTGCCTACAAAAGATATCTAAAGGAGATATCATAAATTTTAATGAGAAAAAAGTTGACCAACTTACTACCTGACAAAAAAGAATTTTCTAATGCAAATAAATTCACATTGTTTTATACAGGGTAAATAACTTTTCAATCAGATTATTATTTGTGACTATTCTTATAAATTATTTTCACTCAATGGACATTGCTGTCTTTCATAGAGTGAATGCAATATAAGTTACAAGCATTTTTATCAACTTTGTCAGCAGTGCAAAGAGGCATCTAAGTTCTTTAGAAATGTAACATGACCGTAACTGTGAAGAACTTAAGATCAACATTGACAAATCCTCGTTTACGAATCAGCAAGAATATAAGAAAATGATAAAACTGAGAAAGCATATCAAGAAACATCTTTACAAATTGCTTTACAAAACAATAGCTGATATTTGACGTCAACACCTCTAGACTTGACCAGATATGTTTTATTTTTGAGTGTTGATGAGGTTTCAAAACGGATTATATGAAGATACAGCAAGAACAGAATTATTATAAAGAAAATCAGTTTAACTTGATTTTTCAGCAAAGTTATACATAAAATTGCTCATTACGAAAACGAACAAAGGAATATTCATTGGTGGAATGTTGATCCTCCTCAGCTTTAATTTTTCTCATTTGCGGTTTACATGGTGACCCACCTAGTCGTCAATGTGCAATGCAATCTCAAAAAAAACAACCAAAATATTCCATAATCTGATTCTGATTTTTTAAAATAGAAAAATATTGGGAGGGGGGGGGGGTCAGTTGGCTCCTGCTACAGAAGATTGGTAATGCCAATGGTTATCTTCTGTCTGAATTTCTGGGAAGACAAGTTATCATTATTTACATGAAGACAAGTTAATGATTGAAATAAGCTCATGGCGAGTTCTATGACAATAAAATATCTGTAGAAATTTTCCTGTCACATTGTTAAATATTTGAGCTTAACAACTTTAAAAAATATTGCAATAAAAATTATAAATATTAAGAAGTGGGTGCAAATGAAAAGACTTGAAATTGACAACTTTTTCCATTTCCATTAATCACTTCTATCTTTCTTTCTTTCTTTCATTCCTCACTGAAACCAAAAAATGTCTTTTCCCCTCTTTCCACGTAATCAAAACAAAATAGTCCATTATTTATGAGGTACTGGCAAGGTGTAATGGTCATGCAAATTTACAAAGGGAAGGACAAGCACAATCATAGTCGGATTCTTTACACATTGTCCTCATTTCTTTTATTATCATAATATTTCAGTAGTTATGTCCTTTGATCTTCTTCCAGTATTTGTCAATCCAAGTAACTGTCAGGGAATTTCAAACTGAACCTTTTATTTAATCTCTGGTAGTAGACTGTTCTTGTTTCACTATTTACATTATTCGGACTATTGTCCTCATCTCTGTTGCCATATTTATTACAGCGTTTTGGCCGTTGTACGCTCTGGCCTTCTTCAGGTGGTTGGAATGTTCAATACCTGGTTAAAGCAGTGGATAACTTGGAGAGGGGAATTAACAGGAGATAACTGATAACTGACATTCATTAAACATGGCACGTGGAACTAGAACAGTCTACCCCAGTGAGCAAAATAAAGGGTTCAGTTCGACATTCCAACCACTTGAAGAAGGCAGGAGCATACAACGGCTGAAACGTTGTAATAAATATGGCGACAAAGATGAGGACAATAGTCCGAATAATGTAAATAGTGTACATAATACCTCATCTCAAGAATATAGACAGATGTTCTTGTTTCATTGTCCATGTCTAGGAATATCTCATATTGTTTTATTTAATACTTCTGTTTTCATGGAGGTCTCGGGATTGAACTCACAATTACTATGTTGCCAATCTCACAAACCAATACTTTTAATCCATTGGGATTCTCTTCTTGGAAAACAAAAATCATTCATGCAAAAAAATATTTACATCGGATCCATGCTTGTTTATTCATGAGGTTTAGATAGGAATTCAAGCAAGCATAGAAAGATGATTGGATTGATTGCAATTTCACAACACAATGTACCTTATCACTCCTTCTGATCACAATTAACAGAACAGTCTGGCAGAATTCTAGCAGACTGTCATTATCTGGAATACACCTTCACTCTAGCACATGTAAAGTGTCTTGCCAAAATAACGGTCACCAGATCGAAAAACATGTGTCAAAAAGTGAAAATCATTGTAGTGCAGGATGTCTATACCTAGCTTGTTCCACATCTCATGCACACAGAGCCCACCCTTCTGTCATCGCACCAGTGCTGGGTCTACAGATTGATATTCCTCACAACTCCAAACTGACCTCACTGCTGCTTTTGACACAGACTGGTCAATTCTACATGCAAAATATGATGTCTACTTAACTACAGAGTGCCTGCTGTGTTGATGAACCTTGGTCAGATGTGCAAGGCTCAGGTTACCTGTGGCAAAAGCACACACGGACTGTATAGGTTTGATCTCCTGCTCATTGTTGAGCCACCTCTGTGGAATTCTAATGAGTAAGTCTTGCCAGTTCTGGTCAGTGATTCCAACAGCTAGTGAACTTATGTCAACACACACATCCAGCTCTCTAGGGTCCACATACCACTTTCCCTGGGCAGGATCTAGTTGCTGTACCTGGGTGAGCATGTCCATTATCATATGTCCCATACTGATTTGGTCATCTCAGTTCTGCATGTCAACAGTGGCGTGAGATTTGATGAAACCTGATGGTACTCGCAGCCATCCAAACATGGGAAAGATGCCTCTCCGTATCATGGTCATAGGATATTTCACCACACTATTTCCTCATTGCCATTGCAGTTGACCATTCTCCCTCCAGAATACTAGTCCCAGTACTTTGACACAATCCTGCAACTTCTCTGGATCCTTTCTTGTCAGTTCATACAGTCCGAGATGCTTCCTCACAAATTCCGCCGATGCCACATCCTCATTTATATATATGACATCGCTCTCTTTATCGTCTCATCCTGTGCTAAATCAGCCTCAAGCACAGACCCGCATTATCACGGGAACTACATTCAGGCTGAACCCCAACTTGGTTAGACAATATCTCTTTCCTTTGGAAATAACTGAGGTACGGCCGCAGAGAACTCTCAATGTGAATCTGCAGGTACACTTTCCTGAGGTTCAGAATGGATATGTTGATGTCCTGCTGTCTCTAAACTCACAGTTTCCCCATGCAGACGTTCGCAGCACCTGTGAATGTGTCAACATAGGTGTTCAGATCATGATAGTCCATTACAGGACTCACCTTAAGTTTGTTGGTCTGCAATATGGCCATGAAAGCGTCATCAGTCCCTTGGGAGGGCCAAACTCCTCAGTATACTCCTATCAATATATGGCAGCAGCCGACCGTTGTCCATCCAGGTCTGCAGCTCACACTTGTACTCTTCCCTCAACTCGCTAGACACTGAATATTCAGAGTTCCTGTTCCCAAGTTTATTTGGTGCACGACTGCTGACCACTTCCAGGCCTGTGACCAACACTCCCTGCTGCTCGTCAAATTTTGCACTAAAATTGGTTCTGTTGATGCGAAGCACTGCACAGATGGGCAATGTTTCCTCAAACTTCATGCTTTCAGACTGCGTGATGAAAACACCACCAAACATCTCAATGGCATTGATGCGAAGCAGTAGATTGAAATCCAGAGGCTTCCATCACATAATCAGCTCATCAATTGTGGCAGGGTTACTGGTTGCTGGGCAAATCCTAAAGGTGCCACTTCTGCAGCAGGCCTGCATGACTATTTAATGTGGTTACCACCATGTCTTGCTTCAACCAAGACTGACATAGCTTTGTGCTCAGAATGGAACATGAGCACCCAGAGGTGAGGAGAGCTGAGCATGTTGCGACATCAACATAATGACCATAGGTAGCACCAAGTTCCTCTGTTGCCTGGGGTCAACGTCTTATCGCTAACTTTGTTTCCCGGACAATCTCTGACCAGGTGACCAGTCTTGATGCACCGATAATAATGTGCTTGTGTGGTCTACCCCCTCCACACACTGTCCCTCATGAAGTGATTGGGACCATTGCACTTGGAACATGTAACAGGTGGGCTCACGCCCAGGGACAGTTGAGCAATCCAGGAGGGCTGCACCACAGCAATGACTGGTTCCTCCATCACAGCCTCGTCCTTTATAAGTGCCCGAGCTCGAGCCAACAGCTCCTTATGTAACATATCATCCATTCTGGAAGAGGACTGTAGGTGCCTCTTCCCAGGGCCAGGAAGCCCCTGCACAAACATTCATGCCATTGCACGGTCTGGGATTCCTCTGAAAAGGACCAATAACTACTGCAAATCTGCCAAATACACATTTACAGTCTCACCCCGTCACAACACACATGACTCAAACTTCTCGTACACCATGAATATATCAGTAACAAAGGTGGTGATTCATGCTTCTTTGATTTAGGACATATCTGATTTCTCATCCTTGGTCAGTTGTTGGTAAACTGCGAGTGCTCAACCAGATAGGCGAAGAGGAATGACTTGAACAAGCCACTTCACCCCAGATAGGTCGCACACCAATTCCAGCTTCTTGATACAGTCAATCACAGTTCCATTTCTGTCAAATCTGGGAATAATTTTCAGGTTGAACCAGCCGTCAATCTCTGCTGAAATAACTTGTTAACAAATAGCACAGTCTTTGCAAAAAAAAATCTCCCAAATGTCACATCTGCTTCCACTTCCAATATTTTCTCTATGCCTCACTCTCATTGTTTTCAGCCTTTTAAAGCAGGTGGTCATCATCATATGCAAATGACTGATGTTCATAAGAGGACTTAATATCATGCATGCTCCTTGGATCTCTTGCAAATTGTAGTTCAGCAAGCCAGACACCTCAGGCACTTTGGATCTGCTAAGTGTGAATATCTATCCTCACAAGCAGCCTCTGCCATTGTTTGGTATGTACTTTCACTCTAGCAGACCATCCCATTGTCTAGCATACACCTTCTCTCTAGCAGGATCATCCATAGTCTGGTATATTCATTCACTCTACCATACACCTTCACTCTAACAGGCTCTGCAACTGTCTACTATATGCCTTCACTCTAACTGGTTATGCCAATGTCAGCTATATGCTTTTATTCTAGCAGATTTTGACATTGACATTTGCCTTCACCCTAGCAGGCTCTGCCATTGTCTAGCATATAACTTCACTCTGGCAGGCTGGTCTGGTACACATTGTCTGGCACACAACTTCACTCTAGCAGGCTCTGCTATAGTGTGGCATATGACTTATAAGGAAACAATATTACTATTACCATTAGAGTAAAACAAGCAACTTTAAGTTGATTTCAAACTTGATTTGCCGATTCTTTTTTCTGAGGAATTAAGGCAACTTTATATCAGTCACTGTGTGTTTATCTAAATCTAAAAATAAACACGCTAAAATTCACCTTCATCCCTGCCGTGCGCCGACGGCTTAGTGGTAGAAGTTCCGACTGACGCCAATTCAGTCACGTTTCCATCCTAGCTAGAGGCAACCGGACGTCTAGCCACACTGATGAGCTGTGAAACAGCGAAACAGTCTGTCTGTGAATGACAAAAAAAAATATATATATATGCACAAGGTGTGATAAATAAATTGTCACCATTTTATATTTTTAATTTTGTGTTTGCGTATTGTTTGTTTTTGTTGACTGCACTGTATAGTAGAGTCAGTTGGGCAGCATCTGTGAGAAAAAGAGCACCGTGACATAATTCACTCTGCCAGAAATTAGGAAACAGTATGCTGTACCTCTTAGCATTCACATGGGAAGCTCCATTATGAGTGTTTGACTCTCAATCTGAGGACAGTGCAGAGGATTTAAAAAGAGTTGGATGATATATCCAGTTGATATCATGATATTTGGCATGATCATAAGTGATGGTGATATTATGCCTCCATTCATCTTCCTACAGGGTATCAGGCTCAACATGGAGGCCTACATCAAGTGCCATGAAGCGGTAGTGCTGCCCTGGGCCAAGAGAGTGGCTGCTGAAAGACCCTATGTCTGGCAACAGGACTCTGCACCATGCCACACAAGCAAGGGAACCCAGTCATGGCTGTCAGACAATTTCTGCGGCCACATCACACCTTGCATCTAGCCACTTAACTCCCCAGACTGCAACCTCCTTGATTATTATTTGTGGGGTGCAGTTGAGCGAGAGGCTAACAAAACTCCTTGTAACACCAAAGATGAACTGAAGGCAAGGATAATGGCAGCATTCACCAACTTAAACAAGTGTAATTCTGGTAAATGTATTTGTTAAAATGAGATGTCAGTGTTATTTTCATTTTTGCATCATTTAAATAACAATTTATATATTGCACCCTATATATATATATATATATATTTTTTGTCATCCACAGACAGACTGTTTCGCTGTATCACAGCTCATCAGTGTGGCTAGACGTCCGGTTGCCTCTAGCTAGGATCGAAACCCGACTGAATTGGCGTCAGTCGGAAATTCTACCACTAAGCCGTCGGCGCATGGCAGGGATGAAGGTGAATTTTAGCGTATTTATTTTTAGATTTAGATAAACACACAGTGACTGACAGTGACTCAATTCTGCCGAAGAGTCGTGCTATATTAGCTTTAATAGTCACTGTTTACAAACCCACGCTTCATTCCCACAGAGCTCAACCGAAATTAATTTTCAGGAACCAATATTTTTGTCATCCACAGACAGATTGTTTCGCTGGATCACATATATATGTGTGTGTGTGTGTGTGTGTGTATTGTGCAAAATTTGACCCTACAATACTGTGTAGTTGACAAAATCAAAAACAATGCACATGAATGAAATTAAAAATATAAAATGGCGACAATTTACCCATCGCACCCTGTAGCTACAATGTGTGTGTTTGGATACAAGTTGTTTTGACAACAATAAACATGCCAACTTTCTTAATTGAGATGGAAACAGGATTCAAATCAAATTATTTTGAGCATCCTATTAACGAGTAGGTAAATTAAGAAAAGAAATATGAATCACTATTAACACTTCAAATAAAAACCTATCTTGACAGCAGCTCAAATGTAAACCATCTTAATTAGATATATAGATATGAATATATTGGCATAGTGATACAGATAAAAAGGTTGATATGAACAAGAATAGATAGAGACAGATATGAAGATAGATATCTAGATT
Organism: Acanthosepion esculentum; assembly: GCA_964036315.1. Taxonomy (NCBI): domain Eukaryota; kingdom Metazoa; phylum Mollusca; class Cephalopoda; order Sepiida; family Sepiidae; genus Acanthosepion; species Acanthosepion esculentum. The sequence continues at coordinate 10,943,757 of OZ038506.1, read as the reverse complement.
GATAGAGGTACAGACAGACTATATATAGATAAATAGATGGATACAGACAAATATGAACATATCTACAGAGTTAGATAGGTAGGTAGATAGATATGAACAGATGGATAGATATTAACATGTGAAAATCTAAGAGGGATTAGAACAAAATGCCAATTGATTCTAAACCACCAACGGGTTTTAATATCTGTCTATATTTCTGAGATGAGGTGTTGTAATGATTTACACTATTTACATCGTCCGGACTATTGTGCTCATTGCCATATTCACAATGTTTTGGCCGTTATATGCTCTGACTTTCTTCAGGTGATATACATTGAAATTTTGGACCAAACCCTTTATTTAGACGACAGAGATAGATTGTTCTAATTCCATGTGCCATGCCATTTTTGGATATCTCAGTTTCAATTAATTCCCTTCAGTAACTTAACTAAATAAAATTCCAGCGTATATCACCTGAAGAAGGATGGAGTGTACAACGGCCGAAACGTCGTGAACATAGCAATAAAGATGAGGACAACAGTCCGAACAATGTAAATAGTGCAACTGATTTTAGTTTGAGTCAAAGACAAGCATACTTTCATCTCTGTGATTGCATATACTGACAATATAAACCCACTTAAAATTGCCTCCCATAACGTTTTTTTAAAAATCATTTCACCCCGACCAAGGCAATAAAGCCACCAGGATGCAAGGGGTTACTGAGAGGGAAAGAAACCCAGAAGACAAGAGAAGAACAGAATCCAAAGAGAGAGACAATGATGATTGATGTTGCAGTTGACTTTTTAGAGATCATAGTTGACAAGAAAGCAAGAAGATGGAAGAGAGTTCCTCTGGGGAAAAGTGCAAGAGAATAAAGTGTTAGCATAGAACTTACAGTTATTTCTTATTGTACTGTTGAAATCCACAGAAAGTGCTCAGGATCAGGGGATAGAATATATGTAGAGATAAAAGTGGACATTGAAGCCAACACTCAGAGGCGACAGTCTGTTTCATGTTAAACGCAATCATCATGTACAGACTGTTGCCTCTTGCTGTTGACGTCAATGTTCACTTTTATATATATATATATAATTTAAAGAAAAACAGACCACTTTAAAGCTCCATGTAATAACTTATTTCACCATAGCCCTTTTAAAGGGAGCTGGATCATCAGACTACACTTCCAAAAGGTGAAAAGAAAAATGAAATGAACATTTAAACTTTTACAGTATTTACATTAGTCGGACTATTGTCCTCATCTTTGTCGCCATATTTGTCACAACGTTTCGGCCGCTTCTTCAGGTGGTTGGAATTTCGAACCGAACCCTTTATTTCGATCACTGGGGTAGACTGTTCAAGTTCCACAAGCTATGTTTGATGGATGTCAGTTATCAGTTATCTCCTGGTAATTTTCCCTCTGAAAGTTCTCCACTGCCTGAACCGGGTATTGAACTCACACTCTTTGGGTCTGTCACTGGATCTAACCAACGCCTTTATCCACTGTGCCATGTGTCCTTGAGGACATCTGGGTATGAATTTCTGAGTATTATAAACCTAATTTTTCAGCAACCATTTTTTTACCAGTACTCATATTGCAATTTTGCTGTTATCATTCCATGTTTTTACCAGATCTCATATTGCAACTTTTTTGTTATCATTGCTGTTCTCTGGCACTCCTTATTACTGGTTCCCATATTGTATTTATTTCTATGCTTGGCCGACTCAGGAGATTTTTGTGGCCTAGCATATGTGCTGATTCCTTAAGTTTACGAATTTTCCAATGGTGTTCCTTGTCTATGATCTCAACCTGATCCCACAGGGGACGGTGATCTCCCTTCTCTCTCCATATGTAGTCAGCCACGCCTGATTTTTCTACTTCCCCTCGCGTTACAGCTTTCTGGTGTTCTTGAAGCTTTACCTTGAGGGGGCGGCCTGTTTCTCCTTTATATTCCTTTCCGCAGCTGCACGGGATAGCGTACACACAGTCTTTAGTCATGTTCTCCTCTATGGGGGGTCTCACTCGAGAGAGATATCTGCGAAGTGTTGTCACGCTTTTGAAGGTTGTCCTGATGTTATATGGACCGCAGATCCTTTGTATTTTCTCTGATAACCCCTTCACATAAGGCAGGCAGACTGTTTTCTGAGTGTTGTTGTTCTCCTCCTCCTCTGGTACCCGCCTATCCCAGTTTTGGGGGGCTGCTGCCATGTACCCAGGGTAGTTGTTACGTTGTAGGGTACTACTTATACTGACCAATTCCTTATCTAACGTCTCTGGGTCGCCACTTATGACTTTTGTTCGGTGTTGTAAGCAATGGAGAAAGTGAGTAACAACACACTCCCATTCCTGGATGTACTAATATCTCGAACAGAGCATGGGTTCAAGACATCCGTATACCATAAACCAACATTCACCGGACAGTACCTCAATTTCAACTCCCACCATCCATACAGCGTAAAGAAAGGGATTGTCTGTTGCTTACAACACCGAGCAAAAGTCATAAGTGGCGACCCAGAGACGTTAGATAAGGAATTGGTCAGTATAAGTAGTACCCTACAATGTAACAACTACCCTGGGTACATGGCAGCAGCCCCCCAAAACTGGGATAGGCGGGTACCAGAGGAGGAGGAGAACAACAACACTCAGAAAACAGTCTGCCTGCCTTATGTGAAGGGGTTATCAGAGAAAATACAAAGGATCTGCGGTCTATATAACATCAGGACAACCTTCAAAAGCTTGACGACACTTCACAGATATCTCTCTTGAGTGAGACCCCCATAGAGGAGAACATGACTAAAGACTGTGTGTACGCTATCCCGTGCAGCTGCGGAAAGGAATATAAAGGAGAAACAGGCCGCCCCCTCAAGGTAAGGCTTCAAGAACACCTGAAAGCTGTAACGCGCGGGGAAGTAGAAAAATCAGGCGTGGCTGACCACATATGGAGAGAAAAGGGAGATCACCGTCCCCTGTGGGATCAGGTTGAGATCATAGACAGGGAACACCATTGGAAAATTCGTAAACTTAAGGAATCAGCACATATGCTAGGCCACAAAAATCTCCTGAGTCGGCCAAGCATAGAAATAAATACAATATGGGAACCAGTAATAAGGAGTGCCAGAGAACAGCAATGATAACAAAAAAGTTGCAATATGAGATCTGGTAAAAACATGGAATGATAACAGCAAAATTGCAATATGAGTACTGGTAAAAAAATGGTTACTGAAAAATTAGGTTTATAATACTCAGAAATTCATACCCAGTTGTCCTCAAGGACACATGACACAGTGGATAAAGGCGTTGGTTAGATCCAGTGACAGACCCAAAGAGTGTGAGTTCAATACCCGGTTCAGGCAGTGGAGAACTTTCAGAGGGAAAATTACCAGGAGATAACTGATAACTGACATCCATCAAACATGGCTTGTGGAACTAGAACAGTCTACCCCAGTGATCGAAATAAAAGGTTCGGTTCGAAATTCCAACCACCTGAAGAAACGTTGTGACAAATATGGCGACAATGATGAGGACAATAGTCTGACTAATGTAAATACTGTACATAATACCTCATCTCAGAAATATAGACAGAATTTAACCTTTTGATGGGTAGTATTAAGTTTATGTAATTTAACAGAGAGGGTAGTGAGGAGTGGTATGAGAGACACGATCGAGTTTAGAGAGGGTTTATTTTAATATTTCTATCTATCATACTTAGTATTAGGAGAGGAGGGACCAGACATTGACCTATTTAATCGGTTAACTTAATGGAACTGATATATTGAAAAAGAAGGGGGAGAAGAGAAAAAAAGAAAAAGGAAGAAGGGGGAAGTAATATATATATATATATATATATATATATATGTATGTATATATAGGTATATCAACAGTAGGCAAAGAAGTGACATCTTCAGCAGCATATTTTTCTGATCATTAGTATGTGTGGTGTGTGTGTGTGTGGTGTGTGTATATATATATATATATATATATAATTAAAACAAAAGATGGTCAACGTGTGCTTTGTATAATATGTAGATTTAATAGGTTGGTTAATAAAATTTGAGGAATAAATAGCCAACAAAATGATAACAATATTGGCAATAAGATTGATGATATTTATTATTGGGCTTTTGATAAAATTGAAGCACGAAGAAAAAGATTTTAAAATCAGAATTTCCAAATACGCCCGTGTCCTTTTTCAGCAATATGAGGAATAAACAAAGAAGCGGGACTTACTCTTCCGAGGAATGTTGTTGTTGCTTAGAGGGCTCTCTGTTAAAATTATATTCTCTGAGTAAATCCAAATCCCTGTTTAATCCCTTAATGTGTGATTTTATTTTGAAAATATATTTCAACCCCAATCTGCATCTTTCTTGTTGGCTGTTGAATAAAGAGATTAAAATATTTAAATGAATAAAGACAAAAGGATAAATTATCTTTACCATCTGACTTTATCAGGGTAAATGTAATTATTTTATTTTGTAGCAGGTATTTATAAAAAGAAATAAAAATATTAAGTTTTCAAAATTTTTAAATTTAAGAACGCCATAAAATATACTAAGGCAACACTATAAATCAATATAAACTATGAAGGATGCTACGTGATGTAATTTAATGCCTAGTAAAGAAAAGTGATTAAATGCTTATATATATATATATATATATATAAGCATTTAATCACTTGTCTTTACTTTATATATATATATATATATATATATATATATATATATACACACACACAGATATGATGAGAACAAATAGAGTACAATTCCAATGTTTGTAACATTTAATTTACTAGAGGGCTCAATACAGAGTAGAGCAATATCATTTATTTTAGGATATTACACAAAAATATGTAAAATTGCTGCACAATTGCAGTCGTGTTTCAACACATATCAGTGCGTCTCATTAGGCAATTGTAAATTACTGGCGAGGGAACAATTTATTTGGATTTATAAGCAAAATACTTCTTTTTTTGAAAATAAAAAAGAAAGGTTATAATCTTTCTTTTTTATTTTAGGTATGAGGGCTTTACTCTGATTAACCAATCAAATATGACCTACGTTAAATTTAAACTAAGCAAAGAAGCAAAATTTTAAAATAATTTTTTATATAAATGGGTCATGACCCGTAGATTGGCAGCTAACAGCAGCCAGACATTAACTAAAGCTGATACATATGTTTACATAAAACGTACATACCAGACAATCTATTATCCTAATAAAAAAGTGAGGCGGGTAGAGAGGTAAGTAAATGCTAAATAAGTTTTTTTTTTTTAATCATATCACCCCAAGCAAGGCCGGAGGCCACTATCACGCAAGGGGTTAAAGAAGGGTTGGAGGAAGAGCAGATAGGAGTGGCAAGGGAGGGGATGTGGAGAAAGAGAAAGACAGTGGGTCGATCAAGGCAAGGGGGCCACAAAGGATCTGGAGCGAGAGCAGATAGGAATGAAAAATGAAAGGATGTGGAGAAGGGAAGTGGATAGATCAAGGCAACTGGAGATGTCGATTGACGCTACACTTAAACCGTTGGAGATTGTATTTGTCAGGGAAACAGTAATAGGGAAGGGAGTTCCACAGGCGAGATGTGCGAGACATGAAGCTATTGGAGTAAAAGAGACGTCTACATCTAACAGTTTCCACGGTGTAGGGGTGGGAGCGGGATGCCAGCCTGGTGGGGCGTTTAAATTTACGAGGTTATACACTTTGTGAATTTCCTACGTAACAAATTTTTGTAGTTGATAAATAAATGGCTTCTTTAAGAAACTAGAAAATAATTTAAACGTATAGAATTATTTGGTAAATTAATATACAACTGTTGACTAGAGACTGTTCATATAAGATGTTAATAACAGTAACTAATCAATGTAAAATATCAAAAATACCAACCAAATACCAAAAAATTCCATACAAGATGTTACTAATACTACCAGGAGATTAAGTCAAAATTAGATTAAAACCAAATTAATCTTACAAATAGTAATGATTATGCATTTTAACTTAATATGAAAAATAATGCCAACCTATTTGATAATCACCACCCTTCACCTGTAATCAAAAATATACCTTCATTTGTAGAACGTAGGATTAGCACCCACTCATCGGACAAAGATGTGTTTGATAAATATAGCAGTGTTTATAATGAAGTTTTAAAGAATAGTCAGTACAAGTATGCTGAAATCGAGTACAGAAAATATATATTCATAAAGATTTATATCACAATATATATTATATGAAGAATCTTTATTCAGCAGTTGCATATTAATTTACCAAATAATTCTACATATTTAAATTATTTTCTAGTTTCTTAAAGAAGTCATTTATTTATCAACTACAAAAATTTTTTATGTAGGAAATTCATGAAGCATATAATTTGTTCAGCATTTAGTTAAATTACCTCTTTACCCAACCCCCTTTATTTCTTAGGAAAATGGATTGTCTGGTTTGTATATTTTATGTAACCATATGCATTAGCTTTAAATTAATGTCTGGCTGCTGTTAGCTACCAATCTACAGACCCATTTATATAAAAAATAATTTTTAATTTTTGCTTTTTTGCTTAGTTTAAATTTAATGGAGGTCATATTTGATTGGTTGATCAGAGTAAAGCCCCAAGCCTTACAAGCTTATTCTTTTACAAAAAAAGAGGTTGTATTTTGCTTTTAAATCCAAATAAATAGTTCACTTGCCAGTAATTTACAACTGCCTGATGAGATGCACTGATATGCATGGAAACATGACTGCAATTGTGCAGCAATTTTACATTTTTTGGCGTAATATCCTTATATATATATATATATAGATATTACCAATTTATGACTGGCAGGGATTATTCCAAAGAGGATATTAATCCAGAGAGCTCTCAATGAAACCTTCCAAACTGGATTTTTAAGGTTTTCTTCTTGATTTATTATATATATATATATATATATATATATATATATATATATATATATTACACAATATGCATCAAAGAACATTAATGATGTAAAATTTAGAGAGTTCAATGCAAAATATAAAAAACTAAATGAGACAATGTCAAAATTTACTAACAATAATAAGAATTCTACAAACACTTAACCCTATATTTCCATGACTGCCAGTTTATTGCTATACATTTTGTAGTGTTATTAACTCATGGAAAGTAGTATACAGTCAACTGCCTCATGGGTAATAGCCATAGCTATTTATAGTCTTTGTGACTTCATATGTAAACGAGTCACCTCATCTCCCTGTACTCTGGAGCTCTTATCCCTTATCTCCCCTGGTACTTCTGGCAGCATTTGTCGCCATCCTTGTCTAGATATGGAAGATCATGATCATATTCTTTTTTCGTAGGAGTGTTCCTCCCACAATTGTTCATCTTCAGAGTCTATATTTCTCACGATTTCACTGGTTAGGTCATTTTGCCTTGACATGACATTTTCACCTTCATTACTTTCAGGCTCTCTATATATTTCTTCATCTCGATCATGTTGCAATCGAACTTAGCGTGCATGCGCTAATATCCCATTTCCATTTTTTTTCTATTATCATAGTGTTCTCTCCATTTTGCATTATTAATCTTGACCCTTGTAGATTTAGATTCACTATTCTTTTTATACACCATAGTTTTTTGTTGGTGGCATAGGATATGGTCAATGGGGCTCTAATTTGTTTGCCCATGAGGGTGGACTGGCTTTTCGATCTTCCAGCATGTGGTATTGTCCTATGGCTTAGCAACAATCTAGGAAGAAATGTTTCTATCTTTTCTTTCTATTGTATACATATTTACAATCTGTTTTTTATAGTTTGCACCATACTTTCTGCTAATCTGTTTCATTGTGGATGGTACATTGGGGTTTTATATGGTTTGCATCCAATTTTGTTCAACCATTATCATAGTTCCTTGTCGCAGAACTCTGGGGAATTATCAGATACTAGCGTTTTTCGGAATTCCATTCCTTGAAAATATGATCCTTTACGCTCGTTTCATGATCAAACTTCTTTTGTTGGAAATCTGTATCACTTCTGGCCAGCCTGAATACCAATCTACCAGTATTAGCAAGAATTCCACTCCATTAACATGGGCATAATCCATGTGTACTCTGTCTCAAAAAAACTCTTTAAGCCATGTATGTTTTTGTTTGTCTCAATTTTCTTCTTTCCTGAACAATATAGCGTCGTATATGGGATCTCGCTTTGTCTCCTCAACTAATTTGTCTATTGATAAAATATCAATTTTGACCCTGTGTAAGAAAGTATCTTTGAATTTTTCCTCCTCTTTCACTTTCAGAAGTAATGAACCTCAATCTTGACAAAGCGTCTACATGCCGAATCGTATTGCCTTTCACATACTCAGTATCAAAGTCAAATGCAATTAACATTAAGGCTCATCTTAGAATTCTAGAAGACATTACCTTAGGAAATTCCTTCCTAGGTTTAAATATGAATTCTGTGGTCGAACCTTCGTAGGAATTTCTTTCCATTCAAAAACTGACAAGCTCTATTTGTCATCCATATTATGGCCAATGCTTCTTTCTCAATATTTGAGGAGTTCAATTCAGCTTTTGGCAATTTTCTTGAAAGATACATAATAGGATGACCATCCTGAGCAAATATTCCTGAAATTGAGAGTCCACTTGTATCAGTTGTTACTCTTATTTCCTTTCTAGGGTCGAATATTTTTACTACTGGCTTCTTTGCCAGAACAGCGTTTAAATTTTCAAATGCCACTTGTTCTTTTCTTCAAATAATTTTCACATTTTTTTTTCTTAAAGCAGCAAAAGGTTTTGTCAAATCATCTGTAGAAATTTACAAGTCCTAAGAAAGATTCCAATTCTTTTTGTTGTTAGTTACTTCAACTTTTAATATTTCATCAATTAACGATTGGTCTGATGATATTTTTTTAGTGTTGTGCATACATTTTTTTTTGTTAATCCAGCATTTTTTAACTTATTCAAAATCATATTGGTTTTCCATTTTAATTCTTTGTCATTAACAGCACCAACACAAATGTCATCCTGATCAGATGTTGTATTTTTTATATCGCTACCAATGACTTGCTCTATAGCCCTTTGAAGAATTGCACTTGTGGTTTTAATTCATATAGCATTCTTTCTCATCTTCTTTAAAGTCTTCGTCAATAGATATTTGATGGTATGCCAACATTAGATCAATTTTAGAAAATGTTTTCATACCCATAAAGGGAGTTCAAAGCCCATTCTAAATTGGGGATAGGATAAGAGTCAGCACATATTTTGTGGTTTACACCTATTTTGTAGTCACCACAAATACACAAATCTCCATCCTTCTTTCTTAAAATTACTAACAATGAGGCTCATTTTCTCCCTCCTGGTGGAACTCGTTCAAGTAGAATTTTCTTTTCAACGAAAAGATGTGTATACTTATTTCCTCTTCATTTTGTTGGACCGTCTCTATGTTTTTCTTTTTAGATTTACACATGCATTTAAAATGATTTATTTTGAAACACTTTTCTCATTTTTTTTATATGCTGGACATTTTTGTTTTTCTCTGATGTTCATATCCACAAAAGGTACACATTATTTTACCTTTTTTCTTTATTGCGTATATGTCCATTTCCTCTACGAGATCCGTAATTTTTGTTCAACTAAATTTTCCAATTAATTCCTGATTTGACACTCTGTTCTAAAGACAACTTTCCCAGTTGTAAATGCATTAGTCATTTGCTGATACTCCTCATTTTGAAGGCCATTTACCAATAAGAACATATTCAATAACCGGCTCATTCACTTTTTAAGAAATATTCATAAACTTAGCTCTCTCTGTATTCACTAGTTTTTTCTTGGGTGTTATGTTTTTCACTATTAGTTGAGTTATATCGTCAAACGTTATTTCCTACAACTATCTTGGGTGTACAATTGCTGATACTTTTATAATGGCCTCACAACCAACAGTTGCCAAGAAGAGATCAGTTATTTGGTTTTCTCCTCCAACTCATTTCAAATCCTTCACCATTTTTGTACTAGCTTTTAGTTGCTGGTATCCTAAGCCACACTTGTGTGTATTCATAATTATCCAGTGATAATTGTTCTTTCAGGTTTTTTAGATATCGGCAATGCCATTGCACTGTTACTGATTCACGGGAACTAGTATGCACTCAACTGCCTCATGGGTAATAGCCGCAGCTATTTATAGCCTCTGTGACTTCATATGTAAATGAGTCACCTCACATTTTTGTAACTAAATTAACTTGGACTTCTTCTCAGTAGGAGTAATAATCAAAATAATATACTTTTTCCATTGTCAAGCGAGTTGTTATTAAAAGGTTTGCAGTAAGTGGAAAATTTTATTCAGCAAAAGTGATTGACAATAAGAAGCAAACATATAGGGCTATGTGTTTGCAGAATACTTCTTACACACACATATGTATGCATATGTGTGTGCGTATTTCCTTAAGAATTAATGGATTTATTTTTAATATATTTTTTTTTTTTTTTACTTCAGATGTATAGACAACCCATTTTTATTTTAAACACTGTGTATTATGTCTATTGGCTTTTTGCACATTTGAGAAATCCCAAAGATATTGTGTCTTCAGGTAGAGATTGTAGGAGCAACGGCCATTTGATCTGGTATGCTTTACCACTCAACTACAGAGAGAGTCATAGTGCAGCAAATCTCTCTCTCTATATATATATATAATGTCCAGAAAAGAAGAAAATTATAAGGACACAATAAAAATTAAATAAAAACTTAATCACAGAACCCTGTGAGTCATTTTTAATAAAACTTGTACAAAAGAGAGATTGCTGCCTAAATACACAAATAATATATATATGTGTATGTGTGTGTGTGTCAAAATTTAAACGTAATTAAAAATATATCTATAAAAAGATAATCTGAATATATATATAATCTATATATATATATATGTGTGTATGTGTGTGTGTGTCAAAATTTTAATGTAATTAAAAATATATCTATAAAAAGATAATCTGAATTAAGGCAAAAAGCAAACTTTCCTTACCAGATGCATTTCATCCTCTGATGAAGGCAAATGTAAGGATTTTATTTTACAACAAGTATTTACGAACAAATGTAAAATTGTTGTTCATGTTATATTCTGCTTCAAGTCAGATCTCTTTCTGATTTTCTCTACATGTTAGCCGGATGTGAACAAACTCAAAATGAAAAAAGTTGTCCTCTGCACAGAGGCTCCAAGTATTACAAAACAAATAAATGAAAAATAAAAATATAAAACACAATATAAAAGGAGCCAATCACAAACATTGCCGCCAAAGAAAAAACATGAAGAAAAGATGAGTTCATGAGCTACCATATTTGTTTTTGATAATGTCACTCATAATGACTGAAACAGAATGGTGGCTAATGTAATCCACCACCGGCAAGCTCTCAACATCACCACCAGTGGCTTTGGTCAACTGACCCAACACATGCATCAACATTAGCCCCTACCAATTCTATCCTTCCTTCCTTACTTACAAAGAGACAATCCACTTACATTTTCGGCATCGGCCAAACAAAGAATTTTATGTTAACAATTTTGTTATCTTTTCAAACGGCCTCACAGTCAGTTTTTTGCCATTTTCGTTTGTTCTTTGATCCAACCAGAATTGGCACCATAGCAACTGGTGATCAGTATACAGCATGAGAACTAATGAAATGGATTACACTGGCCTCACCCACACAGAAATTCTCAACCTCATCAGTAAAGAGCAATCCTGGATCAAGGTAAATGATGGAGGATGCTAAGTGATGCAATTTAATGTTTAATAAATAAATAAACATTGTTATTGTTGTTATTGAATTGTTTTTAATAATGTAATTATTATTTATATTATTTTAGTTTGAGAAATTAATTTATGTATTGTATATTTTAAAGAATAGAAGGTTTTGATCATTTCTATAATAATAATGATTATAAAAGTGGTAGTCGTAATGCTATTAATGAAAAAGAGGAAAGTTGAGAGAGAAAATTCCCTAAATAAGATTCAAATTCTCTAACTTCCAAAAACTTTACCAAACTCCCAAATGTCAACTGATTAAAAAACATAAAAAATATACAAAGAATATCTTAACATTTATATGAGGAGTATACATGGATATATATATATATATATATATATATATATATATATATATGTATATATTAGTACACAATAAAATCCAAAATTACCTCATATAGGGAATAGTCTTATTTCAACCGACAATATTTGTCAGTTTTATTCAACCTCAGTATAGACTGAGTTTTTGTCAGAATTAGAAATTTAACTGTGACAGCTACAAAAAAAACAAAAAACAATACAGAATTTATCCATTTCAACGTTTCAATCAGACAAAAGGCACAAGACCGTGGTCAGGGGAGGGTGGAAGGTATTAGACTTAAAGGGAAGAGGTTTTATAAAATTAAACCTGGATTTTAACCGTATGACATTAAATTGGGGTTATATGAAGTATGAAATGTTAATTTGAAACTGAGAGAGGAATAAAATTATATAAAGTTATGTTTAAAAATACAAAATCATACTTAAAAGTACCCTTCCAAAGACAAGTTATATTTAAAAATAAGATATATTTGGATAAATTATATGAAAATTAAGTAAAATTATATTTAAAAAGTTTATATTTAATATAAAATCAATAGGTTATATTAAAGAATAAAAAATATTCAGAAATAAAAATATAATAAGATAAAATAAATTATACATTTAGAAATAAAAATGAAATAAATAATTTTTAACTTTAAAGATAAGTTAAATCAAAAATAAGTTTAAAAATATAACGTTATACTTAAAAATACAAAGTTATATTTAAAAACATAAAATAAAATATATAGATACAGAGGTGTAAGTGATAAAAGGAAAGAGTGATCTTAGAAAAGGGGACAATTATAAGATATAATTAATAAAGTGTAAAAATGGAAATATAGAAATTAGAATTAGTTATACATTCAACAATTGAAGAGTTAGAGAAATATAGTAGCTAATAAAGTAAAATCAATATTATGGAAATTTGAATTTGTTTTTATGTCGACATTTTAATATTATTTCATTCCTTTGACCCAATAGTTAGATTTGATTTTTATATTTTTCTTAATTTTATTTCTAAACATAAGTTACACCTATCTCTAAGAATATTAAGAGTATGTGCGAAACCTATAATCTTCCAATCTGTGAGTTCAAACCTTTCTCCTTCAATTGTAAAAAGAAAAACAATCCCTACTTCATGGCCATTACTAACTCTGTGACCTGCCACCCCTATAACTTTATTATAGGAACTTTTCTGTTTTCAAAATGTCTGCATTTAGAGAAAGAAAGCCTTCATCACATTTGATATTTTATATTCATCTTTTGGATAATCTCATGCATTTTTTGCCAGATTTGCATCCATAAACAAAAATCTATTTAAACAGCATGTAAAAGTGCATTCAATTTATTTTCAATTATACATTTAGAAACAAGAATAACTGCAGGATGCTCTCATATAAAAATTATTTTTATCCAATATACAGAAATGAAGGTATGTGTATTTCAAATTTATTTTCAGATATTGAAAAAATCACAATGAAAAATCAATTGAAAATTTATGGAAATTCTATCAATTATTGAAATCTAATAGAACCTGTTCATCAGGTTTCAATGATAGAATTTATTTATTAAGAGATTTTCCTGTAAAAAAATTAATCATAATATATTTGTTTAATGAAATTTTAGTAGAATGCTGTCTTACCAAAAATAAATTTTACATGTCTGGACTAATAATTCCCAAGAGAATTAAAAGCAGTGATTTTTTTTCTTTGCAAAAACTTGTGGAAATTTTAAACTGTAAAATAACCAGTTTTATTTGACAACATGTTAGTTGTATTTGTTAAAGTACCTACATACAAAAAGAAAAGATATTCATGATCATTGTTTTTAATTTCTGAAAATTGAAATTATGCTTGAGAATTCTTTTATTATTATTTCTGTTCTTGATTACACCTGAAATGTCATTAAATGCTTCAGAATTCTTTTATCACCAGAAATGTCATTAAACGCTTCAGAATTCTTTTATCACCAGAAATGTCATTAAACGCTTCAGAATTCTTTTATCACCAGAAATGTCATTAAACGCTTCAGAATTCTTTTATCACCAGAAATGTCATTAAACGCTTCAGAATTCTTTTATCACCAGAAATGTCAATAAACACTTCAGAATTCATTTATCACTGGAAATGTTATTATATAATAGTATTTTAAAATAAAGAGAAATAACAGAATTATTAATAATCATTATCTGCTGTAATTTAGGAAATAAGAAAATCTGAATTTAACATGTACGGAAAACCCATTGCACAATAACCAGATTATTTGCTCTTGAACATTCATATCTTTTCAGTATGACAATTAAATACCAACATTTATTTAATAATTAAAAACAAGATGAGATATCCCTAGATATGGACAGTGGAATGAAAATAATATATCTTCATCAATTAAATAAAAGTGTTCAGTTTGAAATTCCGATGATTTAAAGATTTTTAAAGAAATAACCAGACTGACAGACACCTGAAGAAGGCTGCAGAACACACTGACTAAATCAAAGATAAGGTCATCAGTCCAAATATAATAAACAGCCATACTAAGTAACAGAATGTTACATATACATATATATATATATATATATATATATATATATATATATATATATATATATAAATATAAAAGTGAACATAGAAATCAACACTTAGAGGCGACAGTCTGTTTCATGCTAGATGCAATCATCAGGCAACTCTGACATCTAGCATGAAACAGACTGTCACCTCTAAGTGTTGACTTCTATGTTCACTTTTATATTTACACACGCTCTATCTCTGATATTGAGCACTTTATCGCATAAATATAGCACACTTTAAGGCTATATTTCTTTATATATATATATATATATATATATATACACATATATATGACAAATCTTATATGTGTTGTTCTTGTCCTAAGTATTATTGTTCATTACTAACTTTTGTTTGATTATTCTATTCAGTAACCTTCCCTAGGATACAACAGATAAAATAAAGAAGAAATAGGAAAACATTTATAAATGTCTTATAAAGTTTTGCTTTTATTTTAGCTTCATTGGAAATTTATCTAAAAAGTTTTTGGTACTTTGGATTATGTTGTTTTCATTACAATTTGCATCCATATCACAAGAACAATTTGAATCTATAATAAAGTATTGTAGTTTGTTTTTTTCTCTTTTTCCATTATTCATATTAAATCAAAATTAATATGTGTAATTTAATTTCGGGGATTTTGAGGAAATTCAGCACAGTTTAGCATGCATGCTCGCAACCACTATAAATGTATACTCTCTCAGTAGCGTTTATTGCTTTCAAAACCATTTTTTTTATCTTTTTAAATAAAAGCTAAACATATAAAACTGGATTTATGCATTCACTTTTTTTCTTGAGAACTGACTAAAAATTTTACATGCTATTCTTGTTAAAAAAACATTAATAAATAAAAAATGTTTAACATTTTCGTTGTCAGTTTTCAAGAAAACAATTATTATTTTTGTTTTATTTCTTTAACAGCACATCAACTGATATCAATGGATCATTTAATGCCAAAATTTAATTTTCTTTGAAGTAATAAAAATATGATATGTTATTCTGCTTTCACAATTTAATACATGGTCGATGATACTCAGCTTTTTTGCATATACATATTTGTGTGGACACGATTACTAGAGGTGGTGATATGTGTGTTTTATGTTGTAGTTTTGTTGAAGATATATTTTGGAATACAGTTTGATTTCTTTAACAAATTGGAGGATATTATATTAATGTCATGAAAGAGTTTCATGTTGGTTGTTTGGTTGATTTTGTATAGCGACATATCAAGCTCTACAGATTATTTAATACATAACTAAAATATTTTGAATGCAATTACATGGCTTCAACTAGAGACAAAATGTATTGTTGGTAATTCTATTATAAATATGCAATTTTACTAATTTACACTATTTACATTACTCAGACTGTTGTCCTTATCTTTATTGTCATATTCACAACATTTCAGCCATTGTACACTTCAGCCTTCTTCAGGTGATATACATTGGAATTTCAAACTGAATCCTTTATTTCGTCTACGGGGATAGATTGTCCTAATTCCATGTCTTTTCTGGGTATCTCAGTTTCAGTTATTTCCCTTTAGTAACTCAAATCTCCAGCTTTTTGTTCACCTCTGTGGCCAGGTATTGAACTCACAACTGTTTTTGGTCAAATCACTAGATTAACGCATTTATCCACTGGGCCATCGTAATATCAGTATATGAATTTTTGAAACTTATAAAGTTCATGTCTCAGTAAACATTTTTTATCACAGCTCATATTACAATTTGTTGTTATTATTGTTTTTCTCTAGCACTCTGTGTTACTAATTCCCATATTGTATTCATTTCTATGCTTGGCTAGCTGTAAGCATTCTGAAAGCAAAGGAAATATTTGTCGCAGATTACTTCCACAACACAAAGAATAAACCACTGTAAGTTCAGACTCGAATATCGCGGGCAGAAAGAAAACTCGATTTGCAGGTCCTATCTCACAAATCCCAATGCACGTAACCAGTCAGAAATATAACACACTCTCCGATGAACGTGGTAGCCAAAATCTACAAACTTCTCTCCCGACTCAAGAACACAACTGCTTTTATCGACTGAGCATTTTTTTTCATTCGTCGACAATTGGGAGACGACACCTAGTTTTTGCATATCAAAATACTTTTACAGCGACTCCTGTGATGGACTTGTTTTTAATTTACATATTCCGTCTTCAGCATGTCATGCGGAATACGTGCCCTTTTTTTTTTGGTAAGTAATTTTCTTTTTTGCCACATTTTCCGTCGTAGGATACACGCGACGCGCTATCGCTTGGTTTGACGAGGTAAATTGCCATTTTCTTTGCTATACTAGCTTAGGAGATTTTTGTGTCCTCGCATATGTGCTGATTCCTTAACCGTCCAAACAATGCAAATAGGGTAAATAATTACAATACCTCATCTTAGGAATATAGACAGATATTAAAATGTATACTTTCATAGTTTTTCCTCCCTGCTTAGACCATAACAGGTGAACCTGGGAACAACAACAATTAAGAGGTGGTTCTACACTTCTTGAAAATCCCTGTCATACGTAGGATAAAAAGAAAACAAAAAAAAAAAAGCAAGATAAATCTACATGCCTGCAATTTATTTTAGTGAATTTCCTTGGTAAGAGCAAATAAAAGAAGTGCCTGGAAAATGTCTTTTTCCTTCCAAATTTATAATTAGTTACTCATCATTATGTGTTTATTTTGATTTTCTTTTTCTTATGTTCAGAGATATTTTTTATAAATTTATGAATAAAAAAAAGTTGTTTTCATCTTTATTTCTTTATAATATGCTAAATAAGCATTGTAGTCGGTTCATATATCCTTATAAATTTGTGTATTTAGGCAGAAAATTCTGTTTTAGGCATGTCCAATTAAATAAATTACAAATATTATGTCTGCTTATTTTTAGCATAATCCGTTCATATTCATGGATATTTTTCTGTGTATTATAATTAAATGATACAAGAAATGCACTGTAACCATGATGATCGCAGAAAGAGATGGAAAGTACTTGGGAAATAAAAGTGATTTTCACTGTTACAGTGCATTTCTTGCATCATTTGATTATAATACATGGAAAAATAACTGTGGATATGAATGGATTATGCTAAAAATAAGCAGATATAATATTTGTAATTTATTTAATCAGACTTTATAAATTTGTAAATATAGAATTATTCCTATAAATAAACAAACTAATAAAATAAAGAGTGTTTAATTCTTTTGTTGCCAATTCTCAAAAGAAAAAAAAAGGAGAGAGAATGCATCAATTCCAAAATTGCTGAGTAAGTCTCTACCATAATCGTGGGTGTCAAGAGAAAAATTGTCCGTTTGGCACACCATTTTTTTGTAGAAACAAATGTTAAACTTTGCTGGAAATTTATCAATGGATGACAGACAGAATTTATATTTGTCTATAACCTTAAGAACAGACATTTTGGAGGTGATTTTGTTTTCAAATCAAAAGTTTTATCCTGCCACTACAAGTCATTCAGATGAATGAATGATAGCATGTTTGAATTTTGTAGTTGTGTTGTCATATCCTGCTATGGCAACAGAAAGTGACCATAACTGAAATGAAGTAGTGCAGTAGAGGAGCCTTGAAAGGAAAGTAGTATTAAAGGTTAAGAAAAGACATAAACGTATCAAATTTTGTTTGAAAGATTAAACGTCTTTTT